>CM062817.1:2072017188-2073217188 GCA_031772625.1 Pinus tabuliformis | reverse complement strand
TGCCAGTTAAAGTTCTGCAAACCATAGACTGCGATATAATACGCAGACCCGATAGCTCCATTAGAACATACCTTTATGTAGTATCGCATCCGCTATATCAGAACCTTCGCGTCACAAGTTATGAAGGCTTGTCACATTAAAACTCTTATTGCAGTATCATATGCGGACTCGATTAGTGTATGGTAACAGCCCTAATGTAATATCACATTCGCCTATCGGAACTTTCATATCAAAAGTTATAAAGGGATGTCACATTAAAAACTGTGATTGCGATATTACTGCAAACCCAACTGCACCACTATAATATGACTTAATGTAATATCGCATCCATTGAATTGCAAGTTTCAAAGGGAAGATGTGTAAAACCTCCAATTGCGATAACATTATGGACCCGATGGATTCATTAAAAACAGTTCATTGAATATCGCATCCGCTCCATCGAAAGACAGAGCATGTGCACACTTGTAAAACCTCTGATTTTTATGAAGTTGCGATTGCGGGATTAAAGGAATGACTCTGATTCTCATGAAATTGCGATTGCAGGATTAAAGGTGATGACGTGGCATGTGGGACCTCCATGTGGGTATAGCAGCTCTTATGTGATTTCTGTAAATAATAAGTATATTATATTAAAAAAGGGCCTCTCTGATATAATTTTAATATGTGACATCATAAGTCAGCCTCTCCTCCAATAAACGTGTCTTTTGGGTATTGATGGGACTACTATATATACAAGTTGAAACGCTTCACTTCAGGTAACGGATCTTGGGCATCTATCACATAGAAGAAGGACAATTCACAACTCGTGAACATGAATTAGCATAAGAAAGGAAGCCAAAGGTCAAGCGAACAAAAGTGGAAGCCGAAGGTCGAGCGAGTGAAGAAGGAAGCCAAAAGGTCCAACGGAAGAAAAAGGAAGCCAAAGGTCAAGCAAATGAAAGTGGAAGCCGATGGACGAGCGAGCAAAGAAGGAAGATGAAAGGTCCAGCAAAAGCAGAAGGATCGAACATTCTATTGAGTGGGTTATTTATTTAAAAGCTCAGACCTGTGTTTTACAATGATTGAGATAACAGTTCAAAAGGACGCTCGGATCTAAGAAGATTATCTGAGTAAGAACAAGGTTCTTTTTAATTGAACACACAATATGAAATTGCGACAGTCACTCCTCTAAAGAAGTCACTCCTGAAGCAGTCACTCTTGAAGCATTTACCGTGACACTGAGAACATAGGCTTGAAATAGAGAGTTGTTTTTGTGCAAAGCTTAGTGCAGTTCATTGTAGACACATTGAAGTTGTGTGAATACTATTGTAGATCATGATGGCTATTTGAAATCATCATGAGGTAACTTCACAGACTCTCTTTGGGCAATATGAAGAATTGTGAAGACTCCTTCATATGAAGACAGGTTGTCATTGATGTAGCAGTGAAGCTGTAGATTGACAGAACACAGTGAAGAAGATTTTGGGAGCAGTGTAATACAATCAAAACATTTATTGACAAAGAAAAAATATAGGGTCAAAGCCTTGGGGTTGGTGCCTCAGAATTGGAAGGGTTGGTGTCCTTGGAGTTGGTGCTCCTAAATTCGAGGTTGGTGCCTTGACAAGATAGGGTCGGAGCCCTTGGGGTTGGTGCCTCAGAATTGGAAGGATTGCTGTCCTTGGAGTTAGTGCTCCTAAACACAAGGTTGGTGCCTTGAGAAGATAGGGTTGGTGCACTAAGAGGTTGGAGCCTCACAAAAGACCAAGTTGGTGCTTGGCAACAGTTTGGAGCCTTATATATTGTACGTGATTTATTGTAAAGATTATATTAATAAAATCATTTATTCCTATTGTTCATTTTGTGTTCTAAATATAAATCATTTAGCTGGTAAAAAAAATAGTTGAAAAGGAATACTGATTCACCCCCTCTCAATATTTCCAACAATTTCATCGTAGGACATTTAATGAAAATCAAATAAATTAGATATTTTAAATTAATAATAGTTATTTTTTAAGATCCTTATAATATTAATTTGAAATATTAAATTATAACATCTTATATTTTACTAAGAAAAAATTCTATACAAATGTATTTTAGTAAGAGAATGCTACAATTTTTAGAAAACAAGTTTCAAAGCATATAACCACTTGAAATACATTATTACCATAAATCAATACAAATTTAATTTCATTCCTTTATTTTAAACTTTTAAAATTACATAAAATTTATATATTTATAATTTATAATTTTATTTATTTATAATTTAAAATAATTTTATTTCTTCCAAAATAATTCATAAAATATTAAAAATATATTTTAAATAAAGAAATTTAACTTTACTTACAATATAACAAATTCTACTTTTATATAAACCAAATTTGGATTTTTAACCCACAAGGTGTATGACTCTTGAATGTAACTTATAATATCATAAGCACTTTAAGATAGATGATATTATGTGAGGGTTTATATGAAAATATATTAATATAATATTTGTGTATGACTCTTGAATGTAACTTATAATATCATAAGCACTTTAAGATAGATGATATTATGTGAGGGTTTATATGAAAATATATTAATATAATATTTATTATAATTTAGAGAAAAGATATTTTAATATACAATTTATATGAAATTTATTTGTATTAAATTTTAAATTTAATGGGGTAAAAGTTTAGAGTGGAGTTAATTATGGAGATAATAATTGTTTTGAAAACTCATTTAAAATAAACTTATATTTTACAAAATTTTAATAACAATTTATTTTTTTGTTAATTAAAATAATAATTTCATATGATTTAGTACTTTTATATAAACCAAATTGGGATTTTTAACCAACAAGGTGTATGACTCTTCAATGTAACTTACAATATCATAAGCACTTTAAGATACATGATATTATGCGAGGTTTTATATGAAAATATATTAATACACTATTTATTATGATTTAGATAAAAGATATTATAATATATAATTTATATGAAGTTTATTTGTATTAAATTTTAAGTTTAATGTGGTAAAAGTTTAGAGTGGAGTTAATTGTGGAGATAACAATTGTTTTGGAAATTCATTTAAAATAAATCATATAGTTTATAATCATATACAAAATTTTAATAACAATTTACTTTTTTGTTAATTGAAATAATCTTTTTATATGATTATTAGATAAATCATATAGTTTACAGTGGTTTTAAAAAATCTAATTTATAATATAAGAAGTTTTATTTTTCTTTTCTTTGTGTGCTTTTTCTCTATTCTCTTTTCGTCTAGAGTTGGTGATTTTTCATCTAGAAATTATTCCAAAGAGCGAGCATGTCAAGCTCAGTAAAACTAGAAGTAAGTGGGGAAGATATTAGCGACTCCTCCCTACCGCCTAACCTACACCCACTTGACAATAAAATGTGTTTTTTAATAAAGGAATCTATGTTTTTAAATAAACAATGGTGTATACCTCTTCACTGTAACTTACCATATCTTAAACCCCCATCTTTCAATGAAAAATGTACCAACTATACTTATTATGATTTAGATGAGAATATAGTAATATAGATGATATTGAGTGGGCTTGATAGCAAATGAGTAATATTTATTGATGAGAATATAGTAATATAGATGATATTATGTAAATTTACTTAAATAGATGAGTTTAGTCAATTTGTGTGACATATAATTTTATTAAATTTTATATTTAGATTTCACGAATCATAATTCAATAGAAGTTGAAAGTGGGAGTTAATTATGGAAATAAAACTTGTTTTAAAAGAAATTCAAGATTAACCCACTTTTTACACAATTCAAAAGACAATTATAAATCACTTTTTCATTTATCGTGAATATTGATGGACTTTTCACATTTTCATCACACAATTTTCTCCACAAATGACTTCTACACCAAATCATTTTTAAAAAAAAATTGACTTCCTAAAATAACAAAAAATAAACATTCAAACATAACTTTTCTCTTGCTGGTGACTTCTTTCTGGTCATGGTTGGCTATTTTTTTGGGTGATCATTTAATTGTGCCTAGAGGTGCTCTCTAGCTCAAGTAGAAATGTAATGTTTAACATTCTGATTGGTTCAAAATAAAATAAATTAAACTAAAATAATTAAAAATAAATTAAAATAAAATGTTTCTTCCCCTCATATATTTAACCTGTTACTTTTTCCATGTTATTCTTCTCTAATGTAACTTATTTAAAAGGTAATAATTAAACCAGTCTAGATCTACCAAGTGTTAAGAGGCAAGAGATTTGATCTTTTTGACACTTGGTATATTTAAATTCAAATAAATAGACACTTAGTATATCTAAAATTGAAATAAATAAATGTTAATTTAAAACAATTAAGTTTTTGTTATTTTTATTAAAATTTGAAATACAATTTTCCTTTAAATTGTGAATTTTAATGGTTTAATATAAAAATATATATTTTATGCTGCACAGATTATCTAACTAAAATTTAACATTAAAAAGGAATCTTTGCAGGAATAATTGACACCAAAATAGAGATATAAAAACGCCTAACCACTAAACTACTGCTTTAATCTGTACTTGATTGTCCAAGATGTCGTCCCATATGACCATCACAAAATCTCCAAAATCTCTTACTGACAACAATTTATTTTTTTCGGTAATGTTGCTTATTTGTTTATCCCATCACTCTGTGAGAGTAATGTAGTACAACTTTCATCCGCTGCAGTCGCCATGTTTACAGTTTTGTAATACAACTTTCATCATGAGTTGCACTTCCATTGTTTACTTTCCTGGCCGTGTTGGTATGTCGTTGTATAAAGACTATTGTGCCTCATTTCTTCACTGCAGTGACATGATCTGTTTGGTTTCAGGTCGTTGTCACATATTTATTTTCTCTCTGCAACACATAGTAACCTGTAAGTATCTTCGTGATCGTATAAAGGATATTGTGGCTCATTCTCTTCACTGCAATGTTTTTCCTTTTGCTTGTTGGTGACACAAGTTTGGTTTCCGGTTGTTGTCACACGTTTATTTTTTCTGCAACAGATAGTAAACCGCCCTTAGATTTTTCCGGCTTATCTCGTTTGGCGATTGTCACATCTGACCTCTTGCACGACTCTGCGGTTACGATTTAACTTTTCAAAAGTCCACCATAATTTCTTTCCAGAAAACCTTATGACAAAAACGATGTGACATAATTTATTTCTCCAAAAGCTCTGATCACAGCAGCTAAGTTTATTTTAATCACTTTGTCTGACCCAATTTTTTTTCCAAATTGTGATATAAATTTTAAATAAATGGTAGTGAAAGCCAAAAAAAATGTCTCACACAACTACTTTACCACATGTCAGTCATTTTTCCGTTTCATTAATATGAAAATAAGAGAATTTTATTTTTATGGTTTTTAGTGTAAAAGTGTGTAGCGAAAAAAAATCATTTCTTATTTTATTTTTGTTCATATAAGCAAAATTAAATAATAAGGTTAAAGTTCTTTACCATGGTTGACCGTGTTTTTTATTGTGCAAACATTTTATTGTAATGAAATTAATGAAAATGGGATATTTTACATCAATTGTAAAGATTTTTAAATTCATTCATTCTTAAGTTTCATCTTTTTTTCAATCTAAATACCATATAAATATACTAAAATATTACAATTTTTACAACACACTTTTTAAAGAATTAACTTCGAAATACATTATTACATTAAATTAATACAATTTTTTTTAATTCATGAAAATTTTAGGAGAAAATCACATAGAGAATATTTGGTTGAGGCATTTGGAACCAGCCAATGTGGTAGTTCATCTTTAAGACAAGATAAAAAGACAAATTTTAGATGAAGATTAAATAAGAAAATAAGTCAACCTAACTGTTAGAGAAAAAAGACTATATTTCACCTTCAAAATTAAGAAAATATATTTATTTATAATTTAAAATAATTTTATTTAATTTCTAATATTTAATGTTAATTTATAAAAGATAATTATTTTATATAAACTTTTATATAAAATTGTGTTATCACGTTTAAAAAAATTAATTATTAAAAAAATTAATTTATAAAAACATTAAAAACTAATTTTAAATAAAAAAATTATAATTTAATTTACACTTGTGTTTTTATATAAACCAAATTCAAATTGTGATTTTAATAAATAATGGTGTATGTCTCTTCATATATGTGGAATTCATTCAAGTCTTATTCCGTAATGATTGTTATTGCATTGTTTGCATAACACGTCATGTAGATAATAGTTATCAATTCATAAAACAAATAAGTAAATAAAACAACTCCATTTTAATATTTATATATTTTTCAAGGAATATATTTAATCTACTTTTCACATGCAAAAACAACTACCTTTTAAAATATATCTAATAAAACTTTATAAACAACTTTCTCAACAAAAACATTATAGTTACAATAAGACATTATTATTATCAATGAGATTCTTATCCCCACAATGCAAAACTACAATTAACAAAATATTTCAATTTACCAATTAATAAAACCTAAATAAACTTGATTCTAAATTTAACACTAACTTAAATTAAATATTTTTACTTTAATTTAATTATATCTAAACTAAGCCACAAATACTAGCTATTATTTATTACTAATTGAAATTTTAAAGATAAAATTAATTGAGAAAATAAAACTATTTCAAAAAATTTAAAGTTAATTGAGAAAATAAAACTATTTCAAAAATTTAAATTAAATTAAGTAACAAGATAAATACTATTTTAAAATATTTAAAATAATATTTTTATTTTTAGTATGTTATTATTGAGTATTTCATTTATCTTTTTATTAGGTAAATCATTTTATTTTTCCTTTAATATAATTTTGAAGAAATCATTTATATAATAAATGTGTGGGCTACCCCATCCAAAACCAATTTAATTAAAAAAAAAAGCAAAACATACAGAGGCAAACAAACAAACAGATGATTCTGGTAGTGTGTCAAGCATATCTTTTCCTCTTTCCTCTCGTTGTGGTTGACTAATTTTTTTTGGATAGTTATTTTTAAACGTTACAAACCAGTAACTAAGATCCCCATTACGGATTTTATAGAGGTGAGGTGATTTTTCCAACACCCCCCTCCAATGCAACTTGGGGGAATCGAATCTGGGTCAAAGCTCTGATACCATGTAAGATTTTTGAGATACACAGATCTAGATCTGCAAAACAATAAACAAGCTTTCAAGAGAAGGAAGTAAGCCAGCAAGAATTGAGAAAAGAATGAAAATTGATTCTACAATATTAGTTTTAGAATAAATACATAAAAGCAACTAAGTTAAGCTTTTTTGTACATGCAATAACTAAAACTAACTAAAGCTAAGTGTGCTTTATCATATGTTAATGTGTACATGTGCCACATGCAACCAATAAGTTAACTGGAGCTAATCTAGATGCATGTACACCAACACAGCTAGTCTAAGTGCATGTACACCAACACATTTGATTTATATGATTGTCGTAAATCTCCACAATCTCTGACGGACGACAATTTAATTTACTGGTAATTTTGTTTATTTCTCATCATCATGCCTCTATTGACTGCGTGAGGCTGCCGCCTTATGTGAATTACGATGTTTATCCCCTACAATATTTGGCAGTAAAGTGGTACACCATCCCATACACTACTTGGCAGTAAAGTACACCTTTGATCAGTTGCAATCGCCATGTTTACTCTGCACTATAACTTTCATCAGTTGCACTTTCATTGTTGTTGACTTTCTTGACTGTTGTGGCTCGTTTTGTGCACTGCAATGTTTTTCCTTTTGCTGGTTGGTGACCGATGTTTGGTTTCAGGTTGTTGTCAAATGCAAAATTTATCTGCAACAAATAGTAACCTGTAAGTATCTTCGTGATCGTGTAAAGGGTATCGTGGCTCATTCTGTTCACTGCAATGTTTTTCCTTTTGCTGGTTGGTGACCGATGTTTGGTTTCAGGCTATTGTCACATGCAAAATTTCTTTGCAACACATAGTAACCTGCAATTAGCTTTTTCCACCTTATCTTGTTCAGCGATTGTCACATCTGACCTCTTGCACGACTCTGCGATTACGATTTAACTTTTCAAAACTTCACCGCAAGTCCTTCCCACAAAATCTTATGACAAAAACGATGTAACATTATTTATTTCTCCAAAAAAATAATCTTATGACAACAACGATCTAGCTCGCTTTTACTTTCTGGCATCTTCTCTGACGCTATCCTGGTTGAACCATGTAGGTACCACTCCTTTACATTAACAAAATAAAATATTTCATAGTTGTGATATCCAGTTTTGCACGGTACATGAATACCAGTACTTCATAGAAATGCGGAGGAATTGCTCAAACGTTGAAAAGTAGTCGGAATTTGGGCAAGTTAGACCAGACGGTCCTTAAGATCACAACAATACAAGCTTCACACTCGCCATTTGAGTTTTCTTGCCTCGGTTTTGATTGAAGTCATGCTGTGAAAATCTGCAATTTTTTTTACTAGTAATTATTATATGAATAAGCAGGTTTTTAATATTTTCTTTACAATGTTGTACATGCCACGTGGTAATAGGATGTTGTCTCGAAGAGAGTGAAGTCCTCTGGGATCGCTTTGCGATGTGGAGACCTTTGAGTCTGTCCATGAGATTGCGTTTGAGATTGGTTTCAAAATCATCATGCTTTTTGTTTTGTTTTTTTCCCAAATCAATTTTCAAAATTTTAAGGTTTTTAAAATGTTGAAAAAAATTATAGGTATAAAATATGTTTGATATAATAATTTATTAGGAAAAAAATATATAAATTATGAATAGAAGAGTAGTAAACCAATAAGATATATAATAAATTATTAACAAATTTTTGAAGAGGTTCCATGGAAAAATTTCCAGAGAAAATTTGTATATATTAAAGAAGATTTAATATATTATTTTGTAATTAAATAGTTACAGCATACTGAGAGGGTTTAATTTAATATATTGTTTTGTAATTAAATAGCTACAACATATTGAGAGGAGTTAGCATTCTCATAAAGATAATGGAGAAATTTTGATTTTGTAATAGTAAGTTAAAATTTATTATCTTTCTTTTCTAACTTTAGCAATGAATAAACATATAACAAAAAGATAAATTATTTATGATTTTTTAATTTTACATGTTAGAAATTAACAACAAGCAATTGACTAATTATTGTTGTTTAGTATTTATTGTCTACTAGTTCTTTGTATTTAATCCTTGCTATTAGCAATTTTTATTCTATACTATTATTGTGCATTTGTTTCCTACTATTAATTTGCATTTATTTTTTTATTGTTACTAGTTTATTTTTTTAGACAAAAGAACTAGCAACCTCCCAAAATATATACTACAGCCCCAAATCACTAAAAAATTCATAGTTCAACCTAAAACCTAACCATATACAACTAATCTATTTTTAAAAATAAAATATTCCATAATTATAATATCCATTTTCAACCCTACAAATTTCATAATCACAATGTATGAATATCACAACCATACAAACTTCACACTCTTCATTTGAGTTTTGTTGCCGCTGTTTTGATTGACGTTACGGTGTGAAAATGTGCATTTTTTTATTAATTATTTCATTTTTAAATGGCTATATGAATAAGCACGCTTTTAAAATTCTTCCTTTGATCGAAACCAAAATTTCCACGATGAAATGTTTTTATTGGTTTTCTGTACAATGTTGTGCATGTTAATAGGATGTTGTCTCGAACAGAGTGTTGTCCTCGGATCACTTTGCCACGAGAAGACCTTTGAATATTTCCATTGAGATTGGCTTAATTTTTCCTCTTTTATTTTCCCCTTATTTTTTCTAAACTTTAAGCTTTAAAAACAATTAGTGTAAAATAAATTTGTTATAATAATATATGAAAAAATCTTTTATTTTCCTGTTAATTTTTCTAAACTTTAAGTTTAAAAAAAAATTAGTGTAAAATATATTTGTTATAATAATTTATGAAAAAAATATGTATAAATTATAAATAAACAATTAAAATAAATAATCTTCTTTTTTCTCCCGTTATTTTTTCTAAATTATAAAGTTTAAAAAAATAGTGTAAAATATATTTGTTATAATAATTGATGACAAAAGAATGTGTTTAAATTATAAATAGAATAGTAGTAAATAAATAAATAATAAATTATTAAAAAATTCTCAAAAGGATTTGAGGAAAATATTTTCTTAAGAGCATTCAAAATTCAATGTATTAATAAACAATTAAATAGTTTTGATATAGAATCTCTATGCTTTCAGAGAGTGTTTAGCATTAGAATAAGGATTATCGAGAAATTTTGATGTTGTAATAATAAGTTAAAATTATTTTATTTCTCTTCTAACTCTAGTACTCAATAAATATGCATAACAAAAACATAACTTATTTATGATTTTCTAATTATACCTACCGACAAAGAATTGGATCGTTCGCCGTCGAGGAGCGCCAGGCATTTTTCCCTCTGGTAAAACTACAATTTTTTGTTTTTTGAAATTATAATGACATGGTACGGCAGAGGCATTATAGTATAAGGTAAAGGCATTTGTTAAATAAGAACTTCATTTATTAAAAGTTGGAATTGGAGATTTTGTTTGTAACAACATGGCAAAAACTCAAAGTGCTCATTTTGAGATCGAGAAGTTCAATGGCAAAAACAACTTCGAGATCTGGAAAGTGAAGATGCATGATCTACTTGTGCAACAAGGCGTGGCGAAGGCTTTGTTGGGAAAATCCAAACAGCCTTACACCATGACAGATGATGAATGGAGCGAATTGGATGGAAGAGCATTGAGCGGTATTCGACTGTGTTTGGCGGATGATGTTTTGTTTAACATCGTGTCAGAGAAAACTGTTGCTGGTTTGTGGACAAAGCTTGAGAAGCTGTACATGACAAAATCCTTAACCAATAGGATTCTTCTGAAGCGACAATTGTACAGTTTGCGCATGAAGGAAGGTACAACTATTACTGATCATTTGAATGTCTTTAATACTCTCCTGGTGCAATTAGAAAGTATAGAAGTAACATTTGAATCAGAAGATAAAGCTATAACTTTATTATGCTCATTGCCTGAGTCATGGGATCATTTTGTTACTTCTATAAGTCTTAGTATATCAGAAACCCTTGAATTTGATGATGTTGTTGGAGCTTTGTTGTCCGAAGAGACAAGGAAGAGGTCAAATTCAGAAACCTCTACATCAGAAGCAATGATGGTCAGAGGTTGTTCTAAAGAAAGACGCTTCAGTAAGCACAACGACTCGCGTTCAAAATCGAAAGGGAAGAAGAGTAAGGTAAAGTGTTGGTTTTCTGTCAAATCGGGACATTTGAAGAAGGATTGTTGGAAGAGACAACAAACATCCAAAGAAGACTCTTCAACAGAGAAGAAAGAAGCAAACACGATAGATACAAGTTCGGCATCCAAGACAGGTATGAGTGATGAAGTGTTATCAGTTGATTTGTCTAATCATGATCAACATTCGTTGTTAGATTCTGGTGCACCAAATCACATGTGCATTCATAGAGAATGGTTTAAAACTTATAAACCAATCAATGATGGAGTAGTTTACATGGGAAATGATGTCACATGTAACATTGTGGGAATTGGAAGCATCCAGCTAAAAATGTTTGATGGGACAAAGAAAATTCTAACTGATGTAAGACATGTACCTGAATTAAGAAAAAATCTCATTTCACTAGGAGTACTAGACACTAATGGATATAAAACTTTTATTCAAGGTGGAGTAATGAAAGTTTATAAAGGAATTTTACTAGTAATGAAAGCAAAGAAGGTTGGAAATCTTTTTCAATTAGAAGGAAGAACAGAGTCAGATCATGTTTCTACAGTGTCTGAAAACGACAGTAATTCTATTCGTTTATGGCATCAAAGGTTGGGCCATATGAGCGAAATAGGTTTAAAGATTTTATCTGATCATAAGTTACTTCCTAATTTAAAGTCTGATAAGTTAGATTTCTGCAAACATTGTATGTTTGGGAAACAAAGCAAGCAGAAGTTTAAAATTGGAAAACATACTAGTAAGGGAATCCTTGATTATATCCATTATGATGTTTGGGTTCCATCTCCTACAACCTCATATGGAGGTTCGTCATATTTTGTATCTTTTATTGATGATTTCTCTAGAAAAGTGTGGGTCTACATGTTAAAGAATAAGTCTGATGTGTTTACAGTTTTCAAACAGTTTAGAGCATTAGTTGAAAACATCACTTGAAGAACCATTAAATGTTTAAGAACTGACAATGGAGGTGAGTTTACTTCAAAGGAATTTGATAATTATTGCAAGGACACTAGGATCGAAAGACATAAAACCATTGTATATACTCCTCGGCAAAATGGAGTTGTTGAACGCATGAACAAGACTCTTTTAGAGAGAGCAAGAAGTATGCTGAGTAACGCCAATTTGCAGAAGGAATTGTGGACATAAGCGGTTTCTACAGCTTGCTATTTGATAAATCGATCACCATCAACTACAATAGGATGCAAAATTCCTCAAGAGGTATCGAAAGGTCATCCTTGTGATTATTCTAAACTGAAAGTTTTTGGTTGTGATGCATATGCTCTAGTTCCGAAACATCAGCATTCTAAATTAGATCCTAAATCAAAAAGATATATCTTTGTTGGATATGGTGATGGGACTAAGGGATACAGATTGTGGGATCCTACTACTCACAAGATCATCATTAACAGAGATGTTAAATTTAATGAATCCTCACTTGAAAATCTAGATGTAGATGATAAATTGAAACAGGATAATGTATCTAAGCTTCAACACATTCAGTTTGAAACTAGTTCAAATACTGATGATAGTCAAGATGAACATGGTTCAGATGTAAGTCATGAACAAGTTTCAGATGCAGATCATGAACAAGTTTTAGATGTAGATCATGAACATGTTTCAGATGCAAATCATGAAGAAGTTCCTACAGATAATAATTAGCAAATTGTGGAAGTACCAGAAACATCTTTAAGGAGGTCCACGAGAATCAAACGTCCTCCTAGAAGGTATGATGATTATGTTACTTTAGTTGCTTTAACCGCTAACGATGATGAACCTTTGTGTTATCAGGAAGCTGTAGAAGGTTCTAGAAGTGAAAAGTGGAAAGAAGCTATGAAGGACGAGATGATGGCATTAGACAAGAATGGCGCATGGGATCTGGTAGAACTTCCTAAAGACAGAAAAACTGTGGGATGTAAATGGGTTTACAAATTGAAAAGGGGTGTTGATGATACAGAGGACAGGTACAAAGCAAGGCTGGTCGCAAAAGGTTTTTCTCAGAAAACAGGCATTGATTTTCATGAGATATTTTCACCAGTTGTAAAAATTGTTTCAATTCGAATTGTATTAAGATTAGTTGCTTTACTTGATTTAGAATTACAACAACTAGATGTTAAAACTGCATTTTTACATGGAGATTTAGATGAGGAGATTTACATGGAACAACCGGAAGGGTTTGTTCAAAATCGCAACAAGAAATTTGTCTGCAGGCTCAAGAAATCATTGTATGGTCTGAAGCAGTCGCCTTGACAATGGTACAAGAAATTTGATTCTTTCACGATGAGTCAAAATTATATAAGAAGTGAATATGATCATTGTGTTTACTTTAAGAAATTAAGTAATGGCATGTTCATTATCTTAGTGTTGTATGTTGACGATATGCTTTTAGCAAGCAAAAGCATAATAGAGATCAACAGGTTAAAGGCTCAGATGGCTAGAACATTTGATATGAAAGATCTAGGAGCAGCAAGACAAATTTTGGGCATGGAGATTTTCAGAGACAGAAGCAATGGTAAGCTGTGGCTATCACAACAGAAGTATATTGAGAAAATACTCTTGAGGTTTGGTATGAACAATGTGAAGCCTATTTCAGTCCCTTTAGCTTCCCATTTTAAGCTTTCTTCTAGTTTATGTCCTAATACAAATGAATCTAAGGAATATATGTCTCGAATTCCATATGCCAATGTAGTAGGTTGTTTGATGTATGCGATGGTTTGTACTCGACCAGATATTTCACATGCAGTTGGGGTTGTTAGCAGGTATATGGCAAATCCAGGAAAAGAACACTGGTCAGTAGTGAAATGGGTGCTTCGGTATTTGAGAGGCACAAGTGATTATTGTATCACTTATAACAGGAGTAGTGAATTTGTTTGCGGATATGTTGATTCCGATTTTGCAGGTGATTTGGATTAGAGAAGGTCAACTTCAGGATATGTCTTTACTCTTGCAGGTGGAGCTATTAGCTAGATGTCAAAGCTACAAAACATTGCACTTTATCCACTACTAAAGTAGAATACATAGCTACTTCACATGCTTGCAAAGAAGCGGTTTGGTTGAAAGGTTTGTTTGGTGAGTTTGGTAGGTTGCAGGACAACATCAAGTTATTTTGTGATAGTCAAAGTGCAATTCATTTGGATAAGAATCTAGCCTATCATAGTAAATCAAATCATATACCTATCAAGTATCATTTTGTAAGACAGGTTATCACTAAAAGGGGTGTCTCTCTTGAAAAAGTGCATACAAAGGAAAACTGTGCAGACATGTTCACGAAACCAGTTTTGTTAGAGAAGCTACGTTGGTGTCTGGCATCTCATGTAGGTGACAACAATAGGATTAGTTGCTATATTAGCTCCATTATTCTTGAGGAGGGGTTAATGCATCCTATATTTGTTGTGAGAGAATTTATGATTTAGTTTTATACTCTAGCTATAAGAAATGTAAGCACGTAGAGGATAAGTGTGTAGAAAATAGGGTGAGCTGAGAGTATGTGTGAAGAATTAAATTGTTGTAATCTCCTGTTGAATAATAAGATTTCCGATGCCTCTGTTTGGTGGATGTAGCCCAGATTGGTTAGGTGAACCATGTTAAATCTTTGTGTTATTTTTATGATTTTGTATGTGTTGTGTATGCCTTTTACATTTCCACCGTGCATTGTTTGCTCTAACAGAACTATGCATATGATCAAGGCTTATGTCCACGAGATCTAATCTTGGTCTTGCCCTTTTACTAAAGCACCACCTTTGCACCTTTTTCCAAAGCTCCCAAGATGAAGATTCAATCCACAACACTTGTCGGAATAGGTTATGTCTCTTCCTCGTCATCATTGACCTATCGGTCTTGGCCTCTTCCCCAAGCATTTCCTTTATGCTCCATGAAATATTCATCGATCAATATTGGCCGATGAATCTACTCTAAGATTCTAATATGATAATGAATGGGAATGCTCTGATGCAGGATCATCTTAACATCCAAAGCTATTGAAGACAAAGTTCAAAGAAAGGGGCTTGAGTCATTCTAATTCCTATTTTCTAAATTAATGAATGTAATTATTTAAAAAGGATAATTCATAGATGCAGGATCATCTTAACATCCAAAGCTATTGAAGGCAAATATCAAAGAAGGGAGATTGAAAATGTGGAGTAATTCTAATTCTTATTTTCTAAATTAATGAATGTAATTTTTTAAAAAGGATAAGTCACAGAGATAGGATAGAATAGATAAGATTTTAGTTTAAGAATCTATTTTTTAAGGCATGAGATATTGTAGGGAAAAAAATCTTGGCAACAATAAGTAAGTTGTTAGGATAATAAAACTTTTATAAATCTTATAAATTACTAGAGTGCTTTTAGGATCTAGAAAAGCTATTGCATTTCTTAATTCTATTTATTGTAATTCTATGGGCAATGAGAACTAATGTTCAAATGAATGTAGAATCAAGTCATAATAAGAATGAATGTCTGTGAGAACATGTATGTACAGAGTTAATTTAATGAAACAAAATTCATGCATTTACAATATTTTTTTGTTTCCTCTATGTGAATTTCAATTATGTATGTATAACCAAAATGAATGATAAACAACAGAAATTTGTCATATGTGATAAGATTTGAGGCAAATCAGAGTTAAGTTTAGAGGAAGAGTTTTTGAACATGTGACTCTGTATGCAAAACAAACATGAGGGATTTCTATCGGAACCAAAGATATGACTTGAATTTAGGTTGAGAATTCAAAAGAGGGTTTTTGTGAGTGGATTAAACCCTAACGCAATGAGTTTTGAAATCATAAAGAAGGTATTGTGTACGAGTTACCTAAGACTAGAACTGTTGAGATCACGATTGCCATTACACCAAAACCTGCAGGTGTTAGTAAACGGACACATCGCGAGAGTTAACGGATCCTCGAGAGGCAGTTAGTCCATGTCACGAAACACACGGGGAGCGCTGGATTATCCAATGCCCAACAATCTCCCCCCCAGCGTGAGTTGGGTGTGATTCAAACTTGAGACCTTTGGCTCCGATACCACTTTTTGAGATCACGATTGCCATTACACCAAAACCCACAGGTGTTAGTAAAGGGACGCATCGCCAGAGTTAACAGATCCTCGAGAGGCGGTTAGTAAAATGATACTCTATATATATGCTTTGTTGGATCATGAAAAATTGAGTGCATGTTGAGTTCACACCAAGTGACATCAGATATAATTCTCTAACTTAACCTTACTTTTAAACATAATTTCATAACCAAATGACCTCCTTAGTGGCACCAGAAACTACCATATACTCTACCTTTGTTAAGCCACAAATTGAATAGTTTTTAGAATCGAGAGGAAGAAAATTTATCAAATCTAGTGCTGACTAGTTTTCTCAGTTATATGTGTCCTCTGGTTTTATGCTCTAACCTCAACACTAGCTCCTCAGTCTTACTCCTTCACGTCAAGCGTAAAAACCCCAAAGTTACAAACATTAACTCTATCCCGCTCGGCTTCAAGTTAGCTCTAGCCTTGGCAGGAACTATGCATATGATCTAGGCTTATGTCCACGAGATCTAATCTTGGTCTCGCCCTTTTACTAAAGCACCACCTTTGCACCTTTTTCCAAAGCTCCCGAGATGAAGATTCAATCCACAACACTTGTCGGAAAAGGTTATGTTTCTTCCTCATCATCATTGACATATTAGTCTTGGCCTTTTCCTCCGAGCATTTCCTTTATGCTCCACGAAATATTCATTGATGGATATTGGCTGATGAATCTCCTCTAAGATTCTAATCTGAAAACGAATGGGAATTCTCTCATGCAAGATCATCTTAACATCCAAAGCTATTGAAGACAAAGTTTAAAGAAGGGGGCTTGACAATGTGGAGTAATTCTAATTCCTGTTTTCTAAATTAATGAATGTAATTCTTTAAAAAGGATAAGTCATAGATGCAAATCATCTTAACATCCAAAGCTATTGAAGACAAAGATCAAAGAAGGGGGTTTGACAATGTGGAGTAATTCTAATTCCTATTTTCTAAATTAATGAATGTAAATTTTAAAAAAGGGTAAGTCACATAGATAAGATAGAATAGATAATATTTTAGTTTAAGAATCTACTTTTTAAAGCATGAGATATTGTAGGGAAAAAAATCTTGGGAACAATAAGTAAGTTGTTAGGATAATAAAACTTTTATAAATCTTAGAAATTATTAGAGTTCTTTTAGGATCTAGAAAAGCTATTGCATTTCTTAATTCTACTTATTGTAATTTTATGGGCAATGAGAACTAATGTTCAAATTAATGTAGAATCAAGTCATAATGAAAATGAATGTCTATGAGCACATGTATGTACAAAATTAATTTAATGAAGCAAAATTCATGCATTTACAATATTTTTTTGTTTCCTCTATGTGAATTTCAATTATGTATGTATAACCAAAGTGAATGATAGACAATAAAAGAAAAAAATCATATGTGAGAGGATTCGAGGCAAATCAGAGTTAAGTTTAGAGGAAGAGTTTTTGAACATGTGACTTTGTATGTGAAACAAATATGAGGGATTTCTATCACAACCAAAGATATGACTTGAATTTAGGTTGAGAATTCAAAAGAGGGTTTTTTGAGTGGATTAAACCCTAATGCAATGAGTTTTGAAATCATAAAGAAGGTATTGTGTATGAGTGACCTAAAACTAGAACAAAATTACAACTATATGCATTTGGAATTAATCCTCTGTTTTAGCTTTAAATTGATGAATGCATTGACTATATAATGTGTTGATGCCCGATTGAATTAATGGTTGAATACAATACTAAATGCACTATCATGAGAAATCGATTTATGGAAAGTCATGAGGAAAGTTATGTCTTTGGGATGGTAATGGCATAAGACATACACCTTGTGAACCATGGGAAGGCAACGTATGAGTGTATTCATAAAAGGTGATTAGTGGGAGGTGAGACAATAAGTGCTAATGAATTATGTTATATTTTATTAGGTAAGTATGGTAATCTATTTTCATATGGTGAGACATTTATATAATCAAGAAGTCTTGTGAAATTGGTGCTAGGAAATTACAGAGAAATGGAATTAACTCTGTAATTGGTAGCTAGGAGGCGCAAAAATGGTTTTGCATAGCGATTCACAAAGACATGCTAAGTATTAAAATTGGTATTGAAGATCCGTAGGATGGTTTTCTGGTCAAGCGCCAATTCATGAAGGTTTCGTTGGGCTAATCCATAGAAGGGGATATACCCATTCTACAATTGTTGTAGCATCTAGCTATTGAAAATGGAATCACCAACTCTTGCAAATGTTAAGGAAACCACTGTTGAGGATGTATTGAAGAAATTTTTAGTGTAGGTCACTTGGAATTGTGTTTGTAAATCAACAAATCCTCATTGTCTATGTATTGATTGGGTTAGAAATTGAAAATTGACAACATGGTTTATTTTCTTGCATAAAGTAGATAAAATTGATGTAACACCCTCCTCCCACATCTACCCAAGCAATCGGCCAGCTGGGGTAAACATGCGACAAGAGGTCACTATGATAAGATTCAACCTCCTTTGTGACTTTAAGGAAATGGAATCAACGAAACATCACATACAATCATCCAAAATCATCCAAATAATCTTCAGGAGACAAGTGAGCCACTCAGACTTCCTATCCCTGGGGCCTACTGGTGTTTGAGAGACTTAGGGTAGGGTAACGCTCCCTAGACACTACCGAGGCAAGTTAGTCTCAAACTAATGCTAGCATTCCATGATTTGAGCCACCTTTTTCAGCCTAGAGCCCGGGACACTACCCAGAGTGGAATGATCACTTAGGATTAGTAAGGATGCAAGGAAACAATGATGCAAAAGAAATAATATGAACAATATCATCACCAGACCCCTACTAGCCATGACATGCATTTCGTAAAACATATCATCAACATGTAACCTACGGGTGTAAATAACATAATTAAGTGTAGGGATCTCATACTTATTTGAGAATCGCTATGAACCATCGTTCCCTCATGCCATTTGCTACATTATCCTCCATTAACTCATAAACACATTATCCATTCATATAAAAGTAAAAACATGCTAAGGGCCATAAGTAGTTGCTGTCATGAAATGTGCATATAACCAGCATAATAGGAACAAAAATACAATAAAAATCTTAGCCATCAAATCCATAAATACATTAGTACCTTTACACATGAAAATCAAGGGAATGGATTTATCATTAATGAATGCAAGGAGCCAACCGGAGATGGGACTACCATGTTCCACCCAACCGTAGAATGGTTGAGCCAAATCTCTCTTCAGTCATTCACCCCCATGCCATATTCCAAGCATGAATGTGGGATCTCATAGAACACATCAATCAAAACTCATCTAGGGCTTCCAGAGGCCATCCACCTCAACCCATCAAATAGTAATTCCACCTCACGATCAGACATCACCAAAACCATCATCAAATTGGTCTCCATCCAAGCCTTTCAGGGCTTCCAGAGCGTTTGTCCAACCAAGGCTTCCAGAACTAGTAACTCAACCCACAGCTTATACAGGGCTTCCAGATCATTTTTCCAACAAAGGCTTCCAGGACTAGTAACTCAACCCACCAAGGGCTTCCAGAGTGTTTGTCCAACCAGGGCTTCCAGGACTAGTAACTCAACCCAAGCTGTTATAGGGCTTCCAGAGTGTTTGTTCAACTAAGGCTTCCAGGACTAGTAACTCAACCCAAGCTATAGAAACATGAGAACCAACCAAAAAAAAGCAATGAAAGTAAACCCATAATCACCATGGCTATCCAGGAAATGGAAAGGCTAGGCAATCCATTGTCAATCCCAACCATCCTCCATGCCAATGACAGATCATAACCAAGAAACCACATGCATGTGCCATGCATGCCAAAACTAGTGGAGAAAGCATACATGCAACTTGATACCTGCAAGAAAATATGATGTATCTGCTGATGTCGATGTCTTATTGCACTTTCCTGCTCTTCCTTTGCATTCTTTCTCCAAGAATCCAAGTATGCCATACCCTCTAAGAGTGCTCCAAGAAAACTCTAAGTATCCAAGAGTATGAGTGTGTGTGTGTGTGTGTGTGTGTGTGTGAGAGAGAGAGAGAGAGAGAGAGAGAGAGAGAGAGAGAATAATGAGAGAACTCCAAAACTAAACTGATCAAGCCTTCACCACTGATCCTCGAAAGCCTTTTTATTAATGAGGCCTCTATTTTCTTTATTTTCTATTATTTTCCTTCAATTTCCTCCTCACATGCAACCTATGACCTTTCACCTTCTTTTTCTCCTAATTTCCATTATTTTCATAAATAAAATGCCAATTAATGCCTCATGCCTTTCAGAGCCTTAGCCATTGTTGTTGCCAATTTCCTTATCCATAAACAACCAAATGAACACCCACTAGGATGTCCTTCCCACCATTCAGCTTGGAATATGTGTCCCATCATCCGTGGTATTTATATATTTTTACATGGAATTTTCACCAGGGCTGTTACACTTGAGGATTAATTTAGATTCAAATGCAATTGTTAACTTGAGTCGTTCTCCATAGGGAGATGTGTAGGGAAGTTGGAACATAGCAGGAAAGATCAATTTTTTCCTACATCAGGTGGTATCAGATCCTGAATGCTCTTTGGAGATTGGAGATGATTACAAAATATTGGAAGAGCTAGTATGCTCTTGAGAGGGATTATTTTGAAAATTACAAAGTAGTTGTGCTCTTGGAAAATAATTGGTTCAATGGAGTGAATAAAAGGAATATTGCTAAAGATAAGATCTTGGCATAGATCTTATAAAGATGGATATGATGTTTTTATATTAATTTTGGTCATAAATAATTTGTGTTTGCAAGTAGAAGAGAAGGAAAGTTGTAGATAGAAGCCATTACAACAAGGGAAGTTGTGACAGAGGAAAATGGAGCATGCAAAGCTCTCAAGTGAAGGAATTTGTGACATAACCCAACAACAAATTAAATTGCTAAAAGAGAAGAAGACAATATAGTTCTCAAAGGGGAAAGAGAGAGGTGAGAAGTTGATGATGCAAAAGGCTTACAACTTTGGAAGTTGAGCATGAATGTTCAAGAAGAGGTTCTACTACAGAGAACTAGAAGAATAGAGGATACCAAGAGGATGACTTCATATAGGTGACTAGTGTCAAACTTGTTGTGGAGATGGAAAAGGGTTATTTCATCTCATCTGGGGACAAGAGAGTCCACAAAATGAAGAGATAAAGATGGCCATTGATGGTCAAATTAAGGGTTTGGATAGGAGTCACAATCAAATGAAAAGGAGTTCCAAGGCAACTAGCATGAAGAAAATCAATGATGAGGAATTTGAGATGGAAATGGTTAAATTAAAAGTACATCTTAGTGTACTAGTGGACATGCTACGGGAATATGAAGAAGACCAAAGATATGGCTGAAAAATGAAGAAGAAGAATATGAGATGGAATTCATTGCCAATGAAGCTAAGATGAAGGCTATATGTGATATTAAAGGAATAATTGAGAATAAATGAGTATGAAATGGATGTTTTTATATTTGAACTTGAACAAGGATTATTCCTTGATGAAGAGGAAGCTAGAGATGTTGAGGAAGAATTTATTAACAGTTTGATGAATTATCTAGCTAGTTTAGATCAACATGGAGATGTGGTGGCTAAGGTATCAAATGATAAGCCTTATATTTTCTAGTCTGACACTTTGTGTATGATTGCAGATATGGAAGGTGATGACCAAGAATTATATGACGTGCTAGTGCATGTTCATGAAGAAATGAAACTCCTCGAAGTGATGGTTGAAATGGAGATATTTTTAATTGATCATGTGTTCATTAAACTTGAAGATTGTGGAATTAATGAGGAAGCTACCATAACACTTATTTCATCCTGAATATCCATCCTAAGGTCATTTATATATTTGGTTGTCTTCTATGCAATTTCTTCTACATATCCTACCTTGATACTTACTCCTTTGTGTATTCTCTTACAGACATCAATATTTGCCTAAGATTTTGTGTCCACCTAAACAAAGAAAATTGGTACTCTTTGGGAAAAACATACCTCTAGGTTTTTCAAACATCCTTTCCAAGATTTTAATCTTTTGTTTATTTGTCCTTCTCCTCTTAGCCCACACACCATCCCACCATAAAGTTGTATGCCATTTTAGCTTGGTGACAACAAACTTGAATTTATTTTTATCATCTATCTCTTCAAATTCAAAGATATTGTCCATGTCATTTATCTAATCCATGATCTCTTCAGGATTTAAGTTGCCACTTCAGGCTTACGCCTTGAAGTAGATCCCAAAATATCTTTCAATATTTTAATCTTAGTTGTATCCTTAGATCTTTGTTTCTTCTTTTTGAGACTCCTCCTCTTCATCACTCACATCTTAAACTTCCATGGCATCCAGTCTTGCTTCCAAATGTTGCATTGTTGTTATCACCTTAGTGTTAATGCTACAAGGCTACTCCCTCTTCCAACTCTATGAGCCATAATGAATCAACTTGTTTCGAAGCATATGTGGAATCTACTCTGATACCACAAATGGTGTAAGATGATTTTCTTAGTTATACTGCATAAATGATACGTTCATATGTTAATACACAATAAATTCAATCATAGCTCACTCAATTACAAAAATTAAACAGAGCACACCCCTAATAGATTCACGCATAGACATCCCATGATTGTTAACAAATATGAATAAAAATTTCAAAGAGGATTATGAGGATTGTACCTATAGGATTAAACAACTTTGTAGACCAAATGGAACACACAAAATCCAACCTTTTCCCATTGCTCAAGACTTGATTAATACATTTGGGGCTTCACCTAGATCCTTGGGAATAGGATTGGATGAGCCAAATTAAGCTCTAGATCATGCTTGAAGCCCTTTTCTAACAAAACACTAAAAATATTGATTACATGGAAATCCAACATTACTCTAGCCTAACAAAATGAAAACATTGAGGAACCAAATCTAATAAAAATTCTTTTGACCTTCTAGAGGTCAAGATGATTTTTATTCTTTTATCGATGCCCTTACATCAAGTTGAGTTTATTTCTAAAACATAATCATAATCATTTAATCTGCCTCTTCGAGGGGGAAACCTCCTTTACATTACATAAATGAAAAATTCTTGGATGATTCAAATGAGAAAACCTCCTTTATATATATAGGAGTCTAAGGAGTCACAATATAACCCAGTCGACCTAACAATAATAATATAAAGCCACAAAAATAACAATAGAGAGATTCTATGGGGCAGAGTAATAAAAATTTGGGGACAATAGGGGCACAACAATATTAATAAGGGATACAACTACAATAGTAATGGGGTAATCACTAGTATTATAGGGTCCTATCATGCCCCTCTCCTTCAAAAAAAGTGTTGTCCTCAATGCTTGAGTAGTTCTGGATGCTTCTGTATAACATTCTCATCCTCCCATGTGGAATCTTTAGTGGATAAGTTCTTCCACTTGATGAGATACTCTGAGATTGATCGATTTCGTAGCTGTCGAGTTCTTGTTTCTATGACTGCTTCTGGTTCCAATATAATTTTTCCTTCCCCGTCAAGTTCTGGCAATATTGTTTGAATTGGGAGCTTGTCGCCTATAACCTTCTTTAAACATGAAACATGGAAAACTGGGTGCACTCGAGACGCTACAGGAAGCTCCAATTTGTATGCCATAGTACCAATATTTTGCAACCCTTGTACAGACCATAATACTTTGGTGATAATTTATTATCCTTCTTAGCTTGCTTGAGGGACATTTGTTTATATGGTTGTAGCCGTAGGAACACCCAATCGCCTACATCAAAACTTCTTTCACTGCGATGTTGATCTACCTGTTGTTTCATTCTATTCTGTGCCAACACAAGGTTATCCTTTAAGAGTTGGAGGACTTGTTGTTGATGTTCAATGTGATGTTCCACTGCTTGAACCTTAGAATTTTCTCTTAAATATGATGTGATGGATGGTGGTTGATATCCATAAAGTGCCATAAATGGGGTCATTTTTGTTGATGTATGGAAGGAAGTGTTATACCACCATTCAACCAGAGGCAACCATTTGACCCATTGTGTCTTTTTATCAGATACAAAGCAACGAAGATATCCTTCCAAACATTTGTTTACTATCTCAGTTTGCCCATCAGATTGAGGATGATAAGATGAGCTATGAGCTAACTAAGTAGCAAGACAAGAAAATAATTCTATCCAAAAATTTCCAGTGAAAATGGGATCTCTGTCACTTACAATAATCTTTGGGTTTCCATGTAGCTTTTGAATTGTTTCCATAAATGCTATAGAAACTGTATTGGCTTTCAATGGATGTGATAATGCACAAAAGTGTTCATACTTGGTAAGTCTGTCAACTACCACCATGATGACACTCTTTCCCTCAGACTTGGGTAAACCTCTGATAAAATCCATTGAAACCTCCTCCCAACGTTGGCTTGGAATGGATAAAGGTTGTAATAGACCCGAGGTCTTAATTGTTTCAACTTTATTTTGTTGGCAAACCAAACATTCTGCCACAAACTTTTGAATATCTGATTTAAGGCCATCCCAAAAAAATTACTTCTTAACCCTGTGGTAAGTTTTTAAAAATCCTGAGTGCCCTCCTAAGGGAGAAGTGTGAAATTCCATAAGAATCTTTTGTTTGAGTTGCGAATTCTTACAGAGGTATAAGCGATCTTTGTACCATAATGAATCATTTTTCCAGCTAAATGTATCAGATGTACTAGAATCTTGTTGTAACTTTCGAATAAGTGCCCACACTTCTTCATCATTCTTCCACTCCTCCCTTGCTTCATTTATCCAATCTGCTTGGATAATAGAAATGCTGCACAACAACGCTTCCACATCCTCATCCTTTCTTGAGAGTGCATCTGCCACCACATTTTGCTTCCCTTTTTTGTAGATGATTTCAAAGTCATAACCCAACATCTTTGTGACCCACTTTTGTTGCTCTTTAGAGGATAATCTTTGTTCTAAAAAATATTTAAGGCTATCATGATCCGTTTTTACCTTGAAGTGTCTTCCCATTAGGTAGGGTCGCCATTTCTTAAGTGCATGTAGTATTGCCAACATTTCCTTCTCATAAATAACTTTGTGTAAAAACTTTCCCTTGATTGGACGGCTTTCAAAAGCAATGGGTCTTTCATCTTGCATTAAAACAGCACCAATTCCATTTCCTGAAGCATCACATTCCACAATAAAGGTTTTTGTGAAGTCTGGTGTAGCTAAGACCGATGCTTGGCACATTGCCTCTTTAAGATGTTCGAAGGCCTTTGTTGCTTCTGGAGTCCATGAAAATGCATCTTTCTTCAATAATGTTGTTAGAGGTGCTACTATTCTCCCATAATTCTTAACAAACTTGCGATAATACCCTTTCAACCCGAGAAATCCTCACAGATGCTTTATGGATGTGGGGATTTTCCATTCCTTAATGGCTTTAATTTTGCTAGGGTCTACCTTAACTCCTTCATGAGATACAATATGACCCAGATATTCCACCTCTTGTACTCCAAAGAAACATTTGTATCTTTTTGCATATAATTGTTTCTCCTCCAATAGTTGTAGCACCCTGTCAACATGTTCAACATGATCCTTCCAAGACTTGCTGTAGATTAGTATATCATCAAAAAATACTAACACAAATTTTCTAAGGAAGGGTTTGAAAATGGAATTCATAAAACCTTGAAATGTAGAAGGTGCATTGGTAAGGCCAAAAGGCATGACCAAAAATTCATAATGACCCTCATGAGTTCTAAATGTTGTTTTTGGAATGTATTCAGTCTTCATTCTGATTTGATGATATCCTGAACGAAGATCCAACTTGGTGAAGTAAATTGATCCATGCAATTCATCCAATAATTCATCAATGACAGGAATGGGAAAATTATCTTTAAAAGTGAGCTTGTTGAGCTCCCTATAATCTGGACACATGCGCCATGATCCATCCTTCTTGTGCACCAATACTACAGGAGCAGAGAAAGAACTTTGACTAGGTTGAATTATACCAGCCTCTAGCATTTCTGCAACCATACGTTCAACTTCACTCTTTTGGGCATAGGGATATTTGTACGGCCTAATGTTTGGAGGAACACTTCCTAGAATCAGATGAATAGCATGATCATGATCACGAATAGGTGGGAGACCTTTGGGAGTCTCAAATACCTTGGAATGATTGTCCAAGAATTTTTGGAGATCTGGAGAAATAGATGATTCCGATGTGGAAACATCTAGCAAACATAATTGTGCAATTACACCTCTTTGTTCCTTTTTTAGAAGCTTTGTCATCCCATTAGAGATCATTATCTTTCCCAATTTCCTTGCAATACCCCTTAATTCAACTTCCTTTCCTTCCTAGAAAATTTCATGAAAAGTTCTTGAAAATTAAAAGCTATTGTACCCAAGGATTGTAGCCATGGGACTCCTAGTACAACATCAGTACCTCCCATTGGAATGGAAAGCATTGGGCTAGTCAATACATATTCTCCCATGGATAGCTTGATATCATGGCACTTTCCAGAGCAATTTATCGTTCCTCCATTTGCAATCATCACTTGACAAATTCAATTCCTTTGCTACCTTACAATGAACAAAATTATGGGTACTTCCTGAATCAATCAACACCATTACCTTTTTCTTCTTGATTTGTCCTTCTATCTTGATGGTTTGAGGAGTGGTAATTCCAGCCAATGCATTACAAGATATGGTCAGATTCATTTCTTCTTTATCTAGGCTTTGTTCCTAGAGTATATCCTCTTCCTTTGACCTTTCTTGCTCCTTTTCTTCTTCCTCTTCACAGTCTATGTAGAATAATTTCTTCTCAGCACACTTATGACCTTTAGTGTATTTGCTATCACAACTGTAACAAAGCCCTTTTGCTCTTTTTTCTTCCAATTGTTGTGGTGTCAACCTTATAGGTTGTGGAAGGCTAGGGGTAACGACACTTCCATCTTTATAGTTGTGACTGGTATGCTTCCTGGTTGCCATAATCTTCTTGCTAACATGAATGCCTTCTCTAATGAATCAGGTTCGCAAAGACGAACATCATGTTGGATATTATCCTTTAAAGTCCCTATGAACACATCAATCCTATGCTCCTCTAGAATATTTTTTACCCTTATGTTCAATTTTTGGAACTCCTCAAGTGCTCCATTATTGAACCCTTTTGTTTGAGACTTATCAATTGGCTAAAAAAAGTGTTGCTTTTTGTATCCTCATAATGTGTTGTCAATTCTTTCGTAAAAATTTCCCTAGTGATAATTTTTTTACGAGAGCAAAGCCATTGATACCATACAAACTAATTTGGTTCCAAATATAAAGTTGCAATACGTACATTTTGTGTGTTTTGCACATTATTGAGATCGAAAAATTGCTTCATCTATAATATCCATGTTGCGGGATCCTTGCCATCAAACTTCCTCATATCGATTTTTGGAATATGGTGGGTCTTCAATCCAACATAAGAGTCTATGGAATCATGATTAACATTTCTTTTGTTCTCATCATGAGTTTCCTTTACTACCCTTTCACCATTAGTGACCATTTCTTGTAGCAACTTATTCATATTTATCTTCAATTCTTCCATGTTTGTCTTCGAATCTATCTTCAAATCGTCCATCTTAGCTTCCACGTCATTCATCTTAGCTTCTACGCATTTCTTTAAACAATCCATCTTAGCTTCTATGCCTTTCTTTAAACCATCCATCTTAGCTTCTACATCTTTCTTTAAACCATCCATCTTAGATTCTGTTTCTTTTTGTGCAAGTGACAATTGTTGCACTTGATCTCGTAATTTTGATATATCATGTTGCATTTCTTCCTCTTCTTCATGAGTCATGCTAGAGCTTTCAGGTTGCCTACTAGGTGTTTTCATTTTCTTTCCTCGGGGCATCAATTATCGATAATAATGCTTTACTATGCCCTTTGAATTCCTTCAAACTAATTTTTCAAATCAAGCTTATGCAAAAATTTTAAAAAACTACACACCTTTTTTCACTTTGTAGGAGCCTAATATTGAATCTGATGTATCTCTGTAATTTCATATCATCCAGTTCTGAAATTGTGATCTGTAGTATCCCTCTGCGTCCTCTTTCAAATGCCACCAATCTGATCCAAATTGGATTCTCCAAGAAAGAGTTATGCACAATCTCCCACGGTGACCTGATTATAGACTAGTTCAGTAGAGCAAACTTGTACGACGTGCCACGAGTCACTGTTTCAACTTTTGGCTCTGAAAAATATATACAAGAAACTAGAGTCCGTCCTCTTTTTGTACCTTCTTACGAAATTTTAATCCAATGCTCAGAAAGAAAGTTATGACGATTTTCCCCAAGTCACCTGTTTGGAATGTAATTTAGGAGTCTGCAAAAAGACCAACTTCCTCAGATCATATCTCCGCAAATATAGGGCGAAAAGCTCTGAAATTCGAACCCGAGATTCAGCGTGATTTCTTCTAAAATTTTTTTTTTTTTAGCTTCTGAAACGTCACAGAAAAAAGTTATAGCGAAAATGCTACGATGACCTGTTTGGAGCAGCGAAACCCTAGAATCCAAAGCTCTGATACCAAATGTTATGGAACCAACTCAAGAAAAAGATAGAAAAGATAGATCAATGCCTTATAATTCAGCCTCTTCGAGGGGGCAACCTCCTTTACATTACATAAATGAGCAATTCTTGGATGATTCAAATGACAAAACCTCCTTTCTATATATAGGAGTCTAAGGGATCACAATATAACCTAGCCAACCTAACAATAATAATATAAAGCCACAAAAATAACAATAGAGAGATTCTATGGGGCACAGTAATAAAAATATGGGGACAATAGGGGCACAACAATATTAATAAGGGATACAACTACAATAGTAATGGGGTAATCACTAGTATTATAGGGTCCTATCATGCCACTTCAGGCTTACGCCTTGAAGTAGATCCCAAAATATCCTTCAATATTTTAATCTCAGTTTTATCCTTAGATCTTGTTTCTTCCTTTTGAGACTCCTCCTCTTCATCACTCACATCTTCAACTTTAGGATCCATCTATCTATCAACTTCCATGGCATCCAGTCTTGCTTCCAAATGTTGCATTGTTGTTATCACCTTAGTGTTAATGCTACAAGGCTACTCCCTCTTCCAACTCTATGAGCCATAATGAATCAACTTGTTCCGAAGCATATGTGGAATCTACTCTGATACCACAAATGGTGTAAGATGATTTTCTTAGTTATACTGCATAAATGATACGTTCATATGTTAATACATAATAAATTCAATCATAGCTCACTCAATTACAAAAATGAAACCGAGCACACCCCTAATAGATTCACACATAGACATTCCATGATTGTTAAAAAATATGAATAAAAAGTTCAAAGAGGATTATGAGGATTGTACCTATAGGATTAACCAACTTTGTAGACCAAATGGAACACACAAAATCCAACCTTTTCCCATTGCTCAAGAGTTGATTAATACATTTGGGGCTTCATCTAGATCCTTGGGAATAGGATTGGATGAGCCAAATTAAGCTCTAGATCATGCTTGAAGCCCTTTTCTACCAAAACACTAAAAATATTGATTACATGAAAATCCAACATTACTCTAGCCTAACAAAATGAAAACATTGAGGAACCAACTCTAGTAAAAAAAAATTGACCTTCTAGAGGTCAAGATGATTTTTATTCTTTTATTCATGCCCTTACATCAAGTTCAGTTTATTTCTAAAACGTAATCATAATCATTTATTAAACAATTGCAATGCACAATAAAAGCACACATTTGATAAGACACATTAAACCAAATAAATACTAACAAATGCCTAATGTTTAAATATAATAAAGCTCTAAAACTAGATTTACTATGATACATGTCAAAATATTAATCATTTTCAAGAAGACCATATTTTGATTCCATGTTAGCAAGATATTTATATTTATAATAAATTTGGTAAATTAACCCATAAAGGATTTGATATTTAGAGCTTTAAAATAATAATCTCTTTAAAATAAAAATAATTCGAGTATTCTTCAAATTATATAAATAAAATATATTTATGTTGTTAGGTTTGTATATTTTGTTATATTTATAGACATGTATATTTTGTAATTGGAAGGGTGTTTCTAGAGTGAATAGGGGAATGCTTTCAATTGTCATCTTCCATTTTAATCCTTGTCATTTAATGTTAAACTCTCACTAGGGTTAAAACCACTCCAAAAAATAAGTGACTTTCCAAAATAATTCCGTTCTTTTTTTCACCCTCCTCCAGTGGAACCACAAATTAATTTATAACATTTTTTATTTGAAAACAAGTTGAAACATTAAAATAAAATTAGTTATTATCATTATTTATTAAATCATAGGTGTGTATATTTTAACCCATCTTTCAATAAGAGAAATGTTAGATGATTAATTTTCCCTTATGAGGAGTATGGGTAAATGTGCTCTCTGAGACATGGTTTCTTTGTAAGTGAATGTTGGTAAGTGATTGATATTCAACCTATCAGTGTTCATAAACCATTTAATTGATATGTTTGTGCTAGTTACTCTCATGTAATAATGTAAATTTCAACTTTAAAATACCATATTTATTCTTTAATGCTTGACTACCTCCTTCTCTGATCTAACAATGTCATGCCATGAACATCATTTCAGCTCTAAGTCTGTACACCTCCATGATCCCTCACATTCTTTTTTATTTCAGAATACCCTACTCGACAATGATTGTTCACCTCATTTGGTCAATCTCAATAGCACAACCTCTGAGTTTTTTGTTTGGGTTGTTATTTGCTTCTGTTGTTACCATGCACAATTCCCTATTGTTTGGGTTGGCATCATCGGGAGTCTCAAAGCTACCCCACATCCCTAAAACCTCTCTCCTCATCTCTCTCCCCCTCCATTAAGAAATCCAAAATACCCAGCATTGAATTTATGGAGTCCCTCTTTCCCTATTTCTATCTCCCAATTTTGTTGCATTGTTTCATTAGCCCCTCCCATAGTGACATTACCACTCTTTATGATAATTGTTACTTATGTAGATTAGTAATCATGCATCCACCATGCCATTCCAACAAGTAGGATTCCATAGAGTAGAAACTTACTATGATACTCAAGGGGGCTCTCACATTTGTCAGCAAGTGGAATCTCCATCCAACATATATCATTCTTAGATGTCATTAAACATTCAAACACAACTCATTAAGGTTGAAAGAGAAATAGTGGGAGAGTATGAATTTTTATCTAAGTTCAATATTGTATGGGAGGTTGTGGTCTAGGTCTTTGACACTAGCCATACCTATGGTAGACACAACTAGTATATGAAAATGGTGGACCTATACTAGAAAATGAAGTCTTTATTAGGTGGAGGTTTGCTAGACGTGAATGAAACGAGGAGGAAATTCTCCTTATGATTGATGACTAGAAATTGTCCATGAATTCCATAGACCATTGTGTGCAAATTATTGAAGACCATGTCAGCCTCCCTCTTCATCCAAGCATCTCTCTTAGTAGGGGAAAAGTGTATGTCTAATTGGTTCCCTCTAACTCGTCTCCATCATCATGCCCTGGTGTTGTTTCTTTGTTTTTATCTATAGGGATCTTTCTTATCATCATATACCAGTCAATAGGATAGATAGTAAAGGTATATGGAATAGACATTATGCTCTTTTTTATCTCTTTTTAAACTACCATGTATTTTTATTGAAGAACTTATGGTTTTTCCATTGGTTTTGTTTCCCTAGTGGTAGACTAGGGAAAGCTAGGACTATATTTTATGTTTTGTTTTGATTAATCAATAAAAAAATTGACTTAGGGGAAAAATATTATGTTGTGACACTATAATTTTATTTCTACTCACACTAATAGTAATAATTTAGAATATGTATTAAAATTATTTAGCTACATGTTAAATTAATATGTAAATTATTTTGTTAAATGAATATATAAAATCTTTTTATTTAAAAAAATCATTAATATAATTATTTGGTTGATTAATTCACAAAAATACACAAACTTTATTTTCTTTGATTGGTATTTATGGATATGTTGTCATTGCTACAATGTTGGAAGCTACATCACTACAGAGAGGGCAGGGGGTGAATTAGTAGTGATAACAAATTTATTACTTTTAAAGACATTTTGTCGGATTCTGAATTAGCCACATGCATAAAAAACTATTAACTTATCAAAAAAAGAAAGCAACATAAACTCAAAGCATAATAACGATGAATATCATCAACACAAACATGCACACATGGAAACACAAGTATTTATGGTGGAAACCTGTTAGGTCCTGTTGTGGCCAGCAACAACCCCCTTCTTATTTAGTGTTATTACTAATACTAAATAAGTGGGGACCCTTAGTCAAAAAATTAAAAAAATCAATTAGTGCTTGAATTTCCTTTTTCAATATAACTTACCATCATAAACTTATGAGAATACCCTTGAAAAATCTAGAAAATCTTAAGTTTTATGATAAGGTAGGATAAAATCACTCCTTAAGAAATATCGCATCGCAAAAAGGATAATGGATACCTCCTTACAAACACAATTCTAAGATTGTGAGATCGCGATGCGAGACTACAAACATATATCGCATCGCATGCATCAAAGACCGCTTACGCTGAAAAATCTTAAATCACCGATATGCGATGGCATATATCGCAAAATCACATTTCGCAAAAAACACTTTAACAAAAAATTGTCATATGCCACGCTCCTGCGATATTGCGATAGAGAAGCAAAGCGATATTACCGGTAAAGTGATAGAACGATATTGTGATATTGCGACACAGCGATCTGCGATATTGCGAAGCAAATCGCAAAATCGCTTCATTGCAAATCTTTAGGGCTCATTATTTGAGAAAATTGTTTCCATAAACCAAGACCTGGTTATGCACGTTAATGCTAATTAATGAGTTAGTTGCCAATTGTTAATGAAATATGGTTTTGTGCTTATCGAAAAGCCAGTTCACGTAAGGTGGTATATTTTATATGTCTTCAGCATTTAAAGCTTTCCCGTCACCTTTCCTTATCATGACTCTCACCTTACTTGTAAACTGCAGGAACGAAGAACAAAGAATTATATAAATCAGTATACAGGATATTATGGGGAAGAAAGGCAAAGCTCCAAGCTCTGACGACAAAGAAATGACGCCCTTATACGGACACTTCCTGTAACAGAGACGTTGTTATTACTTCTTGGGAAGGCATGTATAATCTACTTGAATAAGAGAATCCCAAGGTGATGGAGGTTATGGCTACTACAGGTTCACAAGGGTCTTTTGAGGCATCAGTTGCAGATTTCGTTTGTTCGTTTTTACACCGGATAGCGGCGAGGCCCAAAATTCTCCCATACACAAACATGGTCAAATGGGTACTGGACAACGCTAACATCAAAAGCAAACAATTTAAAACTCAGGGTCAAGAGGTTATGGAATCATTATTTTCACAAAATTTGAGCTTTATATCCGCTAAAAGAAAACGCGCAAAAGGCGAAAAACGCACCAAGGAAGCCCAGATCAAGAAACGGAGGCAGTTTCTTGATTAGCGCCTGTGCTAATCGCGCATCGCTGGGAAAAGCTTATTGAAAAGGAAAGCTTCTAATTGCTCAGTCACCTATAAGCTCAGAAATTTGTAAAAAGAATGCTAGAGGTTAAATAAAAAGTAAAACTTGAATCCTAAAACCAGTAGTAATTGTCTGAAACATCTTCAATATGGTATGTACATATGAACAACAACTGCAGACAGGTTGCAGACATAAAGCTCAAGAAAAGGCAGAATTGATCAAAAGATTAACTAAGTTGAATTGGGATTCTTACTGGGCACATTCGGTAAAACCACACAGCCAGTGCATGACTCTCAACTATATCATCAATTCTGCCGAGAAGATGGTGCCAGGTCTTGCCGATGTCGTTTTCGCAGGACAATTAAAGTCGAAAGTCAGTCAGCCGACTCTTCTCAAACAAATGCTAAACGCTTGCGATTTCAAGGAACAGATATAGAAATAGTTAGTTGTTAGTTTTAATTTTAGATTCAATGTTAGTATTAATTTTGCTTTATTTTTGCCTGAAAAAAGGACGGTAATTTAAACCATATCCTACATTTTTGTAATAAGTTATTTTTAGATTTAGTTATTAGTATTTAAACCCTTCTCATGCATTTAGGGAAGGGTCTTGAAATTTATCAAAAACTTGTCCTCAGAACATGCACTTTTGCACCCTCCGAGGAGGTTTTGATGAATGAATGGAATATGATTTATTGATATATGTATTTAATATCTGCTATTAATGTTGCACTTTTGTACTCTTAGTGGATGTTGGATTAAGAAGAGATAAATCATTATCGCTTGAAGCTCATGAGTAGAACTAGTTATAAATGGTACTTCTATCTCTTAACTATTTATGCCTTTGTGTTAAAAGTGATATTCATGTTCAGCTGTTTATATATTGATGTGTGAATGTCTGAGTTATCATTTGGCACTTTTGTACGGTGATAGCTATTTATTTATGCTTAATGTATGAGTAGCTTATTATGCGATATGCCTTTCACAATTGTTTCGTCTAACTTTTTATACGAAGTGGTTTATCTATATTGAATTCTTTTCTCATAACAGTTGAATGATATTTATTATCAATTGTTATCTGAAATCATTTTAGATCGCATAATAGAAGGATTACACCCCGGGTTAGTGTAGACTTAGATATTTCTGCTTATTAGAATACAATTTGCATGTTATTAGATTAGAGTTAGAATTAGAGCATCTCATTTAGGAACTTTTAGAAAGGAAATATAAATTCTTCACACACACACACATAAATTGGGAAACTGGTCCCATATCCCCAGTCGGACCCATGATGCCAAATGGAAAAGTAGCTGCTAACCAAGGTCCGGATTGGGTGGGTATCCCCCTTGTTGTAGACCCGATTTTCAGGGCTTCAACATATTTGGCGCTAGAAGGAGGGCATCGAACTATGAATGGAAAGCAAGTCTAAATCTAAATACCATTCTGAGAGTAAATCACCCTCACCATCTCCCCTGACTTCTCCATTGCATTTAGAATCTTTAAATCCAGAGCCAGAAGTCGCAAGAGCAACAACCGCTGCTACAAACCCTGACATTTCAGAACAATCTACTATTGAACCTCCTAAAGTTGAATCTTTGATTCACAAACTTCAATGATTTTCTATATCTCCTCAAAGATCTGATAAATCTCAAGGCAGCATAACTTCGCAATATGACCCTGCTCATCCTCTTACCAGATTAAAGAGCAAAAAATTTTGCGTTCAAAAAACCAAGTTACCTCTACCCACAAGGAAGAGAGCAAGGAAATTTCCTAAAGGGTCCGATAGCGAGACTCTTTCATCATCATCATCCATCTCAACCTCTCCACCACGAAGCCAACCATCCACTCCCCCACTTTAGATCATTGTCCATTAGTCCACCGGTACTCCCACATCTCCTTCTCAATCATCTGGAGTCGTAATATCCTCTCAACCACAGGGATCATCTTCTGCACTTTCCTCTACTAATAGATCAACGATGGCCCAATCTCCATGGAATAACCCAGGGGTAGTCTTAATGCCTGCACCTTGAGTCAGCTACTAGCCCATCCTGAAAAATGGCTGCCTAAGTTTAATCCTGAGGCAAGCATGCTAGCGGAAGAACATATAAATAACTTTATGCTATCCATAAATCTCAATGGAGTTACCAAAGAAGACGTTGTTGTTCGGCTTTTTCCTTATACTCTGCAAGTAGTAGCTGAATCATGGTATTTTTCATTACCATCTAGATCTATCACTAGTTGGGATATCTTCCAAGACAATTCCTTATTAAGTTTGGTGATGATAGGTCTACGACGACATTGATCAACGACCTGTCTAACCTTAGGGCCAAGTTAAAAGAACCTATCAAAGATTACAATTCACGTTTCAATAAACTGTTAAACAAAATTCCTACTGCTTCCAAGCCTAGTGAAGAAGTGCAAAGTGAATGGTACATCACTGCTTTACCATCAAACATAGCAATCTTTGTTGATATGGCTAACAAAACAACTTTAGCCGAAAATATGAAAGAAGCAATAGCAGTAGAGAAATGTATTATAGCCCTAGAAACGAAAAACTTGATAGAAGAACGAAAATCCAGGAAGGTTTCTTTCAAGGAAGATCCCAAGAAAAAACAATCGAAAGATCCATTTGATTTAGAAGGATTACAAAAAGTTTTGAAGACCATGTCTAACGAGATGATCGACATTAAGAAACAAGTGGCAAAAACTTCTTCTAAAAAGCCATACAGACCTTTTAAAAGAAACCCTTCGACCGATTCCAAACCCCCTAACACTATTACAAGTGCTGAATCCAAAGAAGAAGAAGAGGAAATCACTACTGAAGAACATACCGATGAAGAAGAAGTTGTAGAGTTACAAGGTATGTGGGATTTCATCCTCCTAGATGAAGAGGATCAAGAGGCATCCCCGGTTAGTACTCGCAGTAGAAATCAACTTGATCCTCCTCAACCTACCCCTAAGCCAAAGAGCGCAAGCTCGATGACTAAGGATAAAGTCGCAGCCAAGAAAACGACACTTAAAGCGACTCAAACCAGCCCAATCCAAATAGACCCATCAACTCCATCTAAAACACTGATTGTTTCAGATGAAATGGAGTATAATATCATAGAAGACATGAAAAAGACTAGGGCCAATATCACTTTTTACGAATTGAGCAAGTTAAAACACCAGCAAAAGATACTTTTGAAAGAATTACATGCTGTACCAGTTACACCTTTGCCCGCCATTGTAATCTCTCAAGCTTCCCATGAGATGGGAAGACCTCCAACTAATGCGATCAATAAATTTGATCCAAACGATATCGCCTTAATTGGAGGAAGATCGAGATCTCATACTCCCCCATTTCTTCTTACTTATGAAATTTTCAATAAAAAATTGCATAATTGCTTAGTGGGTTCTAGAGCTTCATCGAATATTTTACCAAAGTCAATATGTGCAAAATTGAACTTTCAACCACAAAAATCCGTTGTGCACATAGTTCAGTTAGATCGATCGCAAGTCGAAGTGATTGGCGAATTAAATCAGGTTACCATAAGGCTGTCATCCAACCCAAAGGTATGTCAAGTTATCGACATTTTAGTTACTGATATTCCGGAATTTTATGGCTTAACTCTTTGCAGAGATTGGTCAGAAAAACTTCATGGATACTTTGCAACTGACTGGTCGCACATGTGGCTCCCTTACAATGGTAAACCAAATCAAATAAAAGTTGAGCGGGAAAGACATCAGAAATACATAGTAACAGAATTGGAGGGAGAAAATGAACCAGTAGCATACAGCAATAACATCATTGGCAACTACTTAGTAGATTCTTTCCTAGGAAATTTTAATGCTCATACTTCACCTTACTTAGAACATTCTGTTTTATCTCAAGTAGAAAATTTCTTTCAAACAGATAGTTCTAAATGTATTAAGTTTATAGATAGTCCTATAAATAAATCTTTATTTTGGAAATTATTTTTTGACAGTTCTAAGTCTAACAAAGGAGCAGGAGCAGGATGCGTGTTAATAAGTCCAGAGGGAGATAAAACTATGCTAACTTGCAGACTCGAATTTGATTGCACCAACAATACCGCAGAATACGAGGCTTTAATCCAAGGGTTATACAAAGCAATCGGATTAGACGTCAAATACCTTCAAGTTTTCGAAGATTCTGAAATTGTAATCAGACAGGTACGTAATACTATACATTGTTTATCAGGTCATTTAAAACATTACCAATCTTTAGTTCAAGATCTGACTGAACACTTTATAGCATTTAATATTTCATCAATTCCCAGACTCCAGAATGCTAGTGCAGACCTCTTAGCTAACATAGCTTCCAAGCTCATTCCTTCAGAAGATTTTAGCCCTGATCGATTTTCAATTGAATTAATCTTTAGACCATCTATTCCTGATAACATTACCAATTGGAGGATTTTCAACGACGATACTGATATCATGATTTTCCTCACATCTGAAGGATCCTACACCAATCAAATAATTGATGAAGACCAACATGACCAATAATTGCAACAATATAGCACTAACAATGCCATACCTAAGTCAATAGTCAAGTTAGAAGACCTTTATGATTTGAAAGATGTGTTTAAAAGATCTACCAATTCAAAACTCCAAAGTTCAACTTTGAACTATGAATTAAGAAATCTAGGAACTGATACCAAACCACAGAATATCAATCTAGGCCTTGGTCTAGCTCCTGAAGAAAAATTAGCGTATATTCGTCTCTACAAAAGTGTCTTTGCTTGGAATTACGATGAAATCAAAACGTACGACACCTCCATCATCCAACATACTATTCCAATGACAGACGATGAAAAACCTGTCCAACAAAAGTTGAGAAAGATCCATCCCAATCTAGAAAACCAGATCAAATCTAAACTCAATAAGTTATTGAAAGCCAAAATAATTTTTCCCATTCGACATTCCAAATGGGTTTCCAATATGGTCCCTGTTAGAAAGAAAAACGGAGACATTAGAATCTACATTGACTTTCAAAATCTTAACAAAGCCTGCCAAAAGGATAATTTTCCTTTGCCTCCCATGGAACAAATACTGCAGGCAGTCGCGGGGTCAGAATTAATGTCATTCTTGGATGGATTCTCAGGATACAATCAAGTGTTGGTACATCCCGATGATCAATTAAAAACCACATTCAAAACTAAATGGGGCACATACGCATATCAAAAGATGCCATTTGGTCTGATTAACGCTGGTGCCACATTTCAGAGAGCCATGGACATCGCATTCAAGGGGTTAGTTAATAAATTAGTGGTAATCTATTTGGATGATATAACTGTATATTCCAAGAAACAAAACAATCATCTTAGAGATTTAAAACAAATCTTCCAATGTTGTCAAAGGTATGAAATTTCACTTAACCCGAAAAAATCCTTTTTTGCATTAAGTGAAGGAAAACTTCTCGAATTCATAGTGTCAAAATATGGAATTCACATTGATCCTGACAGAATCAAGGAGATTTCCGCAATACCCCTACCTCACAACAAGAAAGCCATGCAATCTTTTCTTGGCCAGATTAACTTTGTAAAGAGATTTGTTCCAGATTTTTCAAGAATCGTGTCTCCTTTACAACCAATGATTAAAAATAACTCAAACTTTAAATGGGGCCAAGATGAATGTGAGGCATTCAATCTGATCAAACAAGCAATTGTTAATGCTCCATCTTTAGCAACTCCAAATTTTTCCGATCCTTTTATTTTATATACATTTTCCTTTGATAGATCATATGATGCGATACTCACTCAAGCAAATCAAGAAAAGGTAGAAGCCCCAATTGCTTTTTTTAGTTCCAATTTACAAGGGGCTGAGTTAAATTATTCAGATGTGGAGAAACAAGCTTATTCTGTTTTCAAAGCAATTAAATATTTCAGAACTTTTTTACTCAAAACACATACAAAAATCATAGTATCGTTTCCAGTGGTAAGAAATCTTCTAGTACAGAAGGATGTGGGTGAGAAAAGAGCTAATTGGGTTACTGCCTTACAGGAATATGACGTTGAAATCAAACCGGCAAGTATTGTAAGTCAAGGCTTTTGCAAAATGCTGGTCGGAGCATCGCTTATGTCCGAAATTCCATCTACATAGATACAAATGTACGAGGTAAGCCTAAATGATGTTGAGTCATTATACGCTGATATCATTTATTATCTGAAAAATGGATATGCTCCTTCAAACCTCGATCATACCAAGAAAAGAGCTCTAAGGTTGAAAGCCAAACAATATTAGCTCGTGAATGATGTTCTTTTTAGAATAAATTATGTTTCTGTTCTCCTTAGATGTCTTGAGAAATTTGAAGCTGAAAAAGTCTTGCAGGAACTCCACGATGGGCCAGCAGACGGACACTATGCTGGAGACGCTACTGCTCATAAAATCTTACGCACAGGCTATTACTGGCCCACATTATTCAAAGACTCACATAACTACATGAGGAAATGTTAAGTCTGTCAAAGCTTTGCTGGGAGACAAAAGAAACCATCCTTGCCACTAGAACCAGTTAACATTGAGCAGCGTTTTGATCAATGGGGATTGGACATAATAGGTGAGATCGTTCCTCACTCTTCTAAACATCATAGATATATCCTTACAGCAACAAATTACTTTACTAAATCTGTAGAAGCAGTTCCACTCAAGACGGCTAATGCTGAACATATCATCGAGTTCATAGATCAGTTCATAATCACCAGGTTTGGGTTGCCTTCTGCTTTAATGTTTGATAATGCATCATATTTTTCTAGTAATGCAATGACTGAATTTTCACTCAAAAGGGGTTTCAAGCTTAAATACTCTGCCAATTTCTATCCATAGGGGAATGGATTAGCTGAATCTACAAACAAAAAATTAATCAAAATTATTAAGCGAATCATTGACCAAAATCATAAAAATTGGCACAAATATTTAATATATGCTTTATGGGCAGATCGAATAACGCAGAAAGCCTCCATTGGCACTTCCCCCTTCAATTTAGTTTATGGGAAAGAAGTGGTTCTTCCAACTCATTTGGCAATTCCCTCTTTAGCCTTGGTTCAATATATTGATGAAGCACCAACTTCTTCCTTACAACTAAGGCAGCTGGAAATAATTAAGTTAGAAGAACAACAAGAACAGGCCAAAATAACTCAAGCTCATCATCAAGCATTAGTAAAAGCCTCTTTTGATTCAAACATGATATCCAGAAAAGACTTTCAGATGGGAGATCTAGTTTTAAAATGGGACAAGGCTCATGAGGAAAAAGGGAAACATACAAAATTTCAAAGAATGTGGCTTGGCCCTTTCCAAATCATAGAAGTCATAGGTCCGTCCACTTTTATGTTACATGATTTAACAAGAAAAAAAGATTCTTTACCTGTTAATGGACAGATCCTCAAAAATATTTTCCATAGGAGATCATCCTTCTATTTTGTAGATTAGTTTTTATTGCCATAATAAAACCGGTTGTAAATGGTTACATTTGAGATTTATGAAAAAGACACAAATTCTCTTTTAGATTTTGTTTTTTCACTTGTATAAATAGAATTCTTTTAGAAAATTGATCATTATTATTGAAAGATACAGTTAAAGACTCTAGGCCTAGAAATGATACTAGTTTCAACTTTGTAAATTTTGACAAAAAACGACCTTTAGTAAGAAATTGTTTTATATCAGTCCAATGAAAGGTATCAATAACAAAAATGAAGATTCTCTGTAGAAAAGCTCTTTCCAAAAAAACTCTACCATTGTCGTCCAGAGCTATCTTAAGGAAACAATGACTTCCTCCCCACCTAGGAAACTTCAACGTTCAGGGAATAATCCAATGATACACTTTAACTTAAAGAGTAAGAGGTCTCATCATGAACCGGCTTATCATGATCATAGATATTATAGCTTGTTGACTTTGCCAATACTGCATACCACAACAGGGCAATGATTTAAGATTGTTGCAATCAAAAGACAAGGGGTCTCATCACGAGCCAACTTGTTCAGCAAAGCCATAAATCAAGTGAATGACTGTGTCATAAATTTGCTGTCAAACCAAGACACTGTTCTTTAAGGGTAAAAAAGAAAATGAAAGCAATAAGTGTGGATATGGATTTCTCTTTGAAAGTTGTAAATTTCTCTAAGTAGGATACAGGATCATTGTTGGGTAACAGGTAACCCTGCCGAGGCTATAAATGCCTGCTGGCAGCAGAGGCTCTACCTACGACAAATGAGCATATTTAAAACTGATTTACAGAGAAGGCTTTGTTTTTATCTTTATAAACCAAGTAATGGCTGATGTAGATACAAGGACTAGCATGAGGGAGTAAATAATCAAAGTTGAAAATAGAAGAAACAAAATATCATTGATAGGTAAAAGCATAATGCACTTTGTCTTTCTATAATAAAGTTTAATTTTCTGGAAAAAAATTTGTTTTGGAAGTTTAGAAAATTCAAAAGAAAAGCAGAGATAACTGGTTCTTCCAAGTGAATCGCCAATTGTTGTGGCCAGCAACAACCCCCTTCTTATTTAGTGTTATTACTAATACTAAATAGGTGGGGACCCTTAGTTAAAAAATTGAAAAAATCAATTAGTGCTTGAATTTCCTTTTTCAATAAAACTTACCATCATAAACTTATGAGAATACCCTTGAAAAACCTAAAAAAGCTTAAGTTTTATGATAAGGTAGGATAAAATCACTCCTTAAGAAATATCGCATCGCAAAAAGGATAATGGATACCTCCTTACAAACACAATTCTAAGATTGCGAGATCGCGATGCGAGACTACAAACATATATCACACCGCATGCATCAAAGACCGCTTACACTGAAAAATCTTAAATCACCGATATGCGATGGCATATATCGCAAAATCGCATTTCGCAAAAAACACTTTAACAGAAAATTGTCATATGCCACGCTCCTGCGATATTGCGATATTACGATTTTGCGATAGAGCGGCAAAGTGATATTACCGGTAAAGCGATAGAATGATATTGCGATATTGCGACACAATGATATGCGATATTGCGAAGCAAATCACAAAATCACTTCGTCGCAAATCTTTAGGGCTCATTATTTGAGAAAATTGTTTCCATAAACCAAGACCGGGTTATGCACGTTAATGCTAATTAATGAGTTAGTTGCCAGTTGTTAATGAAATATGGTTTTGTGCTTATCGAAAAGCCAGTTCACGTAAGGTGGTATATTTTATATGTCTTCAGCATTTAAAGCTTTCTCGTCACCTTTCCTTATCATGACTCTCACCTTACTTGTAAACTGCAGGAACAAAGAACAAAGAATTTTACAAAGCAGTATACAGGATATTATGGGGAAGAAAGGCAAAGCTCCGAGCTCTGACGACAAAGAAATGACACCCCTATATACGGACACTGCCTGTAACAGAGACGTTTTTATTACTACTTGGGAAGGCACGTATAATCTACCTGAAGAAGAGAATCCCAAGGTGATGGAGGTTACGGCTACCGTAGGCTCACAAGGGTCTTCTAAGGCATCAGTTGCAGATTTAGCTTGTTCGTTTTTACACTGGATAGTGGCGAGGCCCAAAATTCTCCCATACATAGACATGGTTAAATGGGTACTGGACAGTGCTGACATAAAAAACAAACAATTTAAAACTCAGGGTCAAGAGCTTACGAAATCATTATTTTCACAAAATTTGAGCTTTATATCCGCTAAAAGAAAACACGCAAAAGGCAAAAAACGCACCAAGGAAGCCCGGATCATGAAACGGAGGCAGTTTCCGATGCGCGATTAGTGCCTGCACTAATCGTACATCGCTGGGCAAAACGTATTGAAAAGGAAAGCTTCTAATTGCTCAGTCACTTGTAAGCCCAGAAATTTGTAAAAAGAACGCTAGAGGTTAAATAAAAAGTAAAACTTAAATCCTAAAACCAATAGTAATTGTTCGAAACATCTTCAATATGGTATGTACATATGAACAGCAACTGCAGACAGGCTGGAGACAAAAAGCTCAAGAAAAGGCAGAATCGATCAAAAGATTAACTAAGTTGAATTTGGATTCTTACTGGGCACAATCGGTAAAACCACACAGCCAGTGCATGACTCTCAAATGTATCATCAATTCTGCCAAGAAGATGGTGCTAGCTCTTGCCGATGCCGATTTCGCAGGACAGTTAAAGTCGGAAGTCGGTCAACCGACTCTTCTCAAACAAATGTTGAACGCTTGCGATTTCAAGGAACATATATAGAAATAGTTAGTTGTTAGTTTTAATTTTAGATTCAATGTTAGTATTAATTTTGCTTTATTTTTTCCTGAAAAAAGGACGGTCATTTAAACCATATCCTACATTTTTGTAATAAGTTATTTTTAGATTTAGTTATTAGTATTTAAACCCTTCTCATGCATTTAAAGAAGGGTCCTGAAATTTATCAAAAACTTGTCCTCAGAACATGCACTTTTGCACCCTCTGAGGAGGTTTTGATGAATGAATGGAACAAGATTTGTTGATATCTGTATTTAATATCTGCGGCTGATGTTGCACTTCTTTACTCTTAGTGGATGTTGGATTAAGAAGAGATAAATCATTATCGCTTGAAGCTCACGAGTAGAACTAGTTATAAATGGTACTTCTATCTCTTAAATATTTTTGCCTTTGTGTTAAAAGTGATATTCATGTTTAGCTATTTATATATTGATGCGTGATTGTCTGAGTTATCATTTGGCACTTTTGTACGGTGATAGCTATTTATTTATGCTTAATGTATGAGTAGCTTATTATGCGATATGCCTTTCACAATTGTTTCGTCTAACTTTTTATACGAAGTGGTTTATCTATATTGAATTCTTTTCTCGTAACAGTTGAATGATCTTTATTATCGATTGTTATCTAAAATCATTTTAGATCGCATAATAGAAGGATTACACCCCGGGTTAGTGTAGACTTAGATATTTCTACTTATTAGAATACAATTTGCATGTTATTAGATTAGAGTTAGAATTAGAGCATCTCACTTAGGAACTTTTAGAAAGGAAATATCAATTCTTTACACACACACATAAACTGGGAAACTGGTCCCATATCCCTAGTCAGACCCACTGTATCAAACGGAAAAGGAGCTGCTAACCAAGGTCCAGACCGAGTGGGTATCCCCTTTGTTGTAGACCCGATTTTCGAGGCTTCAACAGGTCCCTATACTACTAGTGTAACCCCTTATTATTATTAGTACAACCCCTTATTATATTGTTGCGCCCATGTAGTCCCCATATTGTTATTATTGTGCCCTTACATTATTATTGTTATGTCGGCTCTGATTATATTAGACCCCTTAGACTCCTATATATATAATGGAGGTCTTGTCATTTGTAGCATCCAATAATTGTTCATTTGTCTGAATTATAAGGCGTTCATATTTCTTTTTTATCTTTTTGTGACTTGGTTTCATAACATTTGGTATTCGAGCTTTGGATTCTAGAGTTTCGCTGCTCCAAATAGGTCATCGTGAAATTTTCGCTATAACTTTTTTCTGCAATGTTTCAAAAGCTAAAACAAAAACTCATTTGAGATGAAATCATGCTAAATGTTGGGTCCGAAATTCAAATATTTTATCGCTGTATTGTCGGAGATATAATCTAAGGAAGTTAGGGTTTTCGCAAACCTCTGAATTACATTCCAAACAGGTGAACTTGGGAAAATCGTCATAACTTTCACTTTGAGCATTAGATTGAATTTTCGTCAGAAGTTACAGAAATAAGACAGACTGTAGTTTTTTTGGGTATCATTTTCAGAACCTACGGTTGAAACAGTTACCTGTGGCACTTCGTACACGTTCACTCTACTGAAGGAGTCTATACTAAGATCCTCGTGGGAGATTTGGCATAAATCTTCATTGGAGAATCCAATCTTGATTAGACTTGTGGGGTTAGAAAGATTTCTCAGAGGGTTACTACAGGAAGAAATTTTAGAACTTGGAGATCTAAAATTACAAATTTATAGTCATTTCAAGATCGAGCTCCTAAAATCAAGAAAAGGTGATATGAGGAAGTTTGATGGCAAGGATCCGGTAAATTGGATACTATAGATGGAGCAATATTTTGATCTACATGAGGTGCAACTGTTACAAAAGGTATGTATTGCATCTTCATATATAGAACCAGATCAATTTTTATGCTATAAAGGGCTTTGCTCTTGTAAACCACTTGTTACGTGGTCAATTTTCATGGAGGAAATGCTAGCACATTATGAGGATACAAAGAGAAACACCTTCTTTAGCCAATTGATAAATATCAAACAAAAGTGTTCAATGGCAGAGCACATTGAGGACTTTCAAAAATTGAATATAAGGTAAAATGATATTCCAAAGAAGTAGAGGATTCATGTCTCCATAGGGAATTTAAAGGATAACATTCAACATGACGTTCGTCTTTGGGAACCTGATTCATTGGATAGGGCATTTAGATTGGCAAGAAAAATGGAAAGAAAAATTACGGAAAAAAGGAAGTCTACCCCTCACAACTATAATGATGGAAGTGTTGTTTCTCCTAGCCTTCCACAACCTACAAGGTTGACACCACAATAATTGGAAGAAAAAAGAGAAAAAAGGATTTGTTACAATCGTGATAATAAATACACTAAAGGTCATAAGTGTGCTGAGAAGAAATTATTTTACATAGATTATGTAGAGGAGGAAGAAAAGCATCAAGAAACATCAAAAGAAGAGGATATACACCAGGAAGCAACCCCAGAGAAAGAAGAAATGAATCCGACCATATCTTGTAAAGCATTGGCAAGAATTACCACTCCTCAAACTCTCAAGATAGAAGGACATATCAAGAAGAAAAAGGTTCAAGAAGTGAAAGATCACATCGAGAAAGAAGAAATGAATCTGACCATATCTTGTAATGCATTGGCCAGAATTATCACTCCTCAAACTATCAAGATAGAAGGACACATCAAGAAGAAAAATGTTCAAGAAGTGAAAGATCACATCGAGCATCAAGAAATGAATCCAATCATATTTTGTAATGCATTGGAAGAAATTACCACTCCTCAAACTCTCAAGATAGAAGGACATATCAAGAAGAAAAAGGTTCAAGCAGTGAAATATCAAATTGAGCATCAACAACAAGTTCTCCAACTTTTAAAGGATAATGCCACTTTGGTGTAGAATCAAATGAAACAAGAGGCAGATCAACATCACAGTGAAAGAAGTTTTGATGTAGGCGATTGAGTATTTTTACGGCTACATCTCAAGCAAGCTATTTATGAGAAGGAAATGTTGGCAATACTACATGCACTTAAGAAATGGCGATCTTACATAATGGGAAGATACTTCAAGGTAAAAATGGATCATGATAGTCTGAAATACTTTTTAGAACAAAGATTACCTTTAGAAGAATAGAAAAATGGGTCACAAATATGTTGGGTTATGACTTTCAAATCATCTACAGAAAAGGGAAGCAAAATGTTGTTGCAGATGCACTCTCAAGAAAGGAAGAGGATGTGGAAGCATTGTTTTGTGTTATTTCTATTATCCAACCAGATTGGATAAATGAAGCAAGGGATGAATGTAAAAAGAATGCAGAAGTGTGGCCACCATTCAAAAGTTGTAGAAGATCCCAGTTCAAACAATATTGCCAGAACTTGATGAGGAAGGAAAAACCATATTGGAACCTGGAGAAATCATAGAAACAAGAACCCGACAGCTACGAAATCGATCAATTTAAGAGTATCTCATCAAGTGGAAGAACTTACCTGCTGAAGGTTCTGCATGGGAGGACAAGAATTTTATTCAGAAGAATCAAGAACTACTCAAGCATTGAGGACAACACTTTTTGAAGGAGAGGGGCATGTTAGGTCCCTATACTACTAGTGTAACCCCTTATTGTTATTAGTACAACCCCTTTATTATATTATTGTGCCCATGTAGTCCCCATATTATTGTTATTGTGCCCCATAGAAGCCCACTATTGTTATTATTGTGCCCTTACATTATTATTGTTATGTCAGCTCTGATTATATTATGACCGCTTATGCTCCTATATATAGAAAGGAGGTCTTGTCATTTGTAGCATCCAATAATTGTTCATTTGTGTAATGTAAAGGAGGTTTCCCCCTCAAAGAGGCTGAATTCTAAGGCGTTGATCTTTCTTTTCTATCTTTTTGTGAGCTGGTTTCATAACAAAACCCTTTCGGGAGAAAACCACCCGTTTGTTGTTGTGTTGCTCAAGTATTCTATCAATATGACAAGAAAATTTTACATGGATTACCTTATACCCATAAGTCAGGAGACTTGGCTTGTATTACAATGTGCTAACACCTATCAGTTAGGAAATTTGTTTCTCTCATAGATCTATAGATGTCTATCTACTAGAAGCCACCATGACCAACGATCCTCACTCAATAACCATTATAATATCCAACTCCTATTGGATGGAAAAATCTATTTTTTATATTGAATCCGCCAAATCATTGTCTACTATGAAGCCTCCATGCCTTCACTTCCTCCATGCGAACCACGTTTCAAAATATTTCAAACTAGGCTCTCAATCTACTCAACATGAACAACCCAACAACACCATCATTTTGTAACCAAAATACGAATAAAAACTATGACTCAGAGGGATGGAATTATTATCTTATTCTTACACAAATATTTACTCTTTAACACACTATAAGCTGCCAACTTTTCTCCTCTCTAAACATTTCCATTTGCAGCACAAACGCTCTGAATTTTCTCCTCAAAACTATCTTTGATTTATGTATACAATACTCTGATAAATCTCTGCAAAACTATGTGAGCAATTGTTGCAACCTCTATTCACTCTTAGTTCCCTCTCAATGAAATCCTCTCACACTATCAACTAGATCATTGTTATGAACTGAAATCCTTCCTTTATTTATCATTTTGTGAGATGGTTAACTCAGTAAATGATACAAGTGATGGAGTGCTCAAAAATTAATTTCACACCTTTCAATTTCTCAGGATTCATCTCCTTGACTTGATCAAGCCACTCCTTCCACTAAAAAATGCATATTGTCAAGTTTAACCAACTTATATAATATCCTTGACCTTTTCCTACCTTTGCATGAAAAGTTTTGAACAAGATAAGCCAAAATAACACATAAACACCTGATGTGCACGAGGAATGTAGAGCAAATTTGGTTCTAAGCCACAACCGCACCCATAGAACTAACAGATTTGGTTGTATCCTACACTCACATGCTTGCCAAAATTTGGTTGGAGATTTCCAACCACACACATGAGCATGTCTCCCAGCAGTTGGAGTAGAGCATAAGGAAAATTCATTCTACTTATCTCATAACTCTGCAAAAATTCTTCCATAGGTTGAACATCATCAGAAAGACCTTAGGAATCCTTTGTTCCATTTACAACACTTCACCAAGCCACTACCACATCACCAACATCATCACCAGTCAAACTAGGTTGACTTGGATTCCAAACAACAACTACGCTAACACCTGGGTCATCAAATTGCTCCACAACTTCTCTACCATCAATATACATCTCCAGAACATGTCACATTTCCTCTAGCACTTGTAGAACCTTATTGAAACCCTATATATCATCTCATCTACATGAAAATTGTAGGAATTTACAGGGTAAGTTCCTTAGATAGAACACCAAAGGACACCACTCACAAACATATCACATATCAATACACTAGTATTCTTGACATGGTTAAAACCTCAAAGAGGGAAACAATCCACAACCTGAGCCAACGCGGCCACTTTAGGAAACTTATTAATTTAAAAGAAAGAAAATATACATAAGCTTCTCTCATGTACGGTCACTTAACAAATGACCCTCCATTCTCTTTAAATATAGATCATGGACCAATCAGGTGTTAAGCCATGGATCAAGTGTCGGTAATACCAAGGAGAGAATGAACCGTTGGATCACTTCATGTCTAGAACATATCGTGACCGTCAGATTGTAAGTTACAAAAAGTACATACTAAAGAAACACACTTTACCTAACTATACACTAGACCAAGTTATACTTAATTATTACCTATGTGTCAGAATATCCTAACATCCCCCCTTAGGAACAACTTGGGATAAGATTGAAGGATGTATAAAGATGACACAATAGGAGAAGGAAGGACGCATTAGAGCCTATCCTCCCTTAGCGACAACTTCCTGAACTCCAACCATAAATCAAAGTTTAGTAAACTTTGCCTCTGTGAGATCCTTTGTAAATAAGTCTGCAACTTGATCATTAGTTGAACAATATTGCACTTCAAGAACATGGTCATGAATGAGCTTTCTAATGAAGTGCATGTGTAATTCAATGCTTTTTCTACGCTAATGTTGGACTGGATCTTTGCATAGTTGAATGGCACTTTGATTACCACACCAAAGTGTAGTCAGATGTTGTTGTTGAAAACCAAACTCTGATAGGATCTGATGAAGCCACAGGGCTTCCTTACTAGCTTCCAAAGCGACATGATACTCTTCTTCTGCTGAAGAAAGAGAAATGGAACTTTGTTTCTTTCAAGCCCATGTAATAGGTCCAGAACCAAGAGTGAAGATATAACCTACAGTAGACTTCCGATCATTAGTGTAACCAACCCAATCAGAATCAATGAAACCAACCAATAGAGGAGATGATTTTGCACTATAATGAATCCCAAACTAAAATGTACCTTGAACATAATGAAGTATTCTTTTAGTTGCTTTCCAATGACTTTCATGTGGGGTTTGCATAAAACGAAAAATAAGGCCAACAACAAAGGAAAGGTCAGGATGGGTATGTGTCATATACAAAAGTTTTCCAACAAGCTGATGGTATAAGGTAGCATCAACTTCAAAGGAAGTACAAGTGACTGAAATTTTGGCTCCATACTGAAAGGGAGAAGGGGTTGGATTACATTCTTCCATGTGAAAGTGGCGTAGAAGATCACATACATACTTCGATTGGGAAAGGGAAATACCGTCTTTCGATTGCAAGACTTGAAGACCAAGAAAATAATGCAAGTGTCGTAAGTTTGTCATTTCAAACTACTTTTTGAGGTTGGACTTCACATGGTTTATAAGGTTGGGATCACTACCAGTAAGGATAATATCATCGACATAAAGAACTAGAATTATAAAAGACTTACCCACTTTCATGGTGTAGACAGTATTGTCAGAATGACACCTAGAAAAGCCATTATCTAAAAGAAAGCTATCCATTTTGGAATATCAAGCCTGAGGAGCTTGCTTGAGACCATAAAGGGATTGCTTAAGCCGACATACAAGGCTGGAGTTTGTTTGTATAAATCTAGGAGGTTGTTCCATATAGATTTCTTCATGCAAGTCCCCATGCAAGAAGGTGGATTTAACATCCATATGATGGACTTCCCATTTGAAAGAGGCAGCAAGGGAAAGAACAAGGCAGATATAGTTCATTTTGGCAACATGGGAGAAGGTTTCAGTATAGTCAATGCTATAAAATTGTGAAAAACCCTTAGCAAGAAGACAAGTGTTATGTTTATCAACTTTTCCATCTGGTCCAAACTTGGTTATGTAAACCCATTTGCATCTAACTAGTTTTCGTCCCTCTAGAATAGGAACAAGGTCCCATGTATTATTTTCCAATAATGAACGATATTATTCATTCATAGCTGTGTCCCAATCTAGATGGCTTGAGGCTTCTGCAAAGGTGTCAGGATCATAATTCATTGAAGCTTGAGCCAACAAATAAGAGGCTCTATCAAACTGAGAACGTGTACGACAATGATCTGTAGGATCACCTGCAAGAGAACCTGCTGCATTCCAAGTAGCGTAGACCCATTTTGGAAGCTAAGGAGCTGAAGGAGGATCCCAAGAAGGTGGGGGAGGATTGTCATCCTCGCTTTCATCATCTGAAGAAGAAATATTTTCAGAAGTAGAAGGGATAGAGAGAGGTGGCACATCTGCCGAACTAGGCTCGTTGGCTGATATATTTTCAGCAAACTTTACATCTCTTCTAAAGATAACATTTTTGGATTTAGGTTGAAGAAGTATATATCCTTTGACATCTTCAAAATATCCAACAAAAATACATTTTTCACTCTTAGGCTCCAAGGCTTTATGTTTTTCATCTGGAATATGGGCCCATGCTTCATTTCCAAAAGCATGAAAGTGACTTAAATTTGGTTTAATTGAGCTCCATTCTTCTTCTGGAGTGATATTATTTAAAACCTTAGTAGGAGTGTGATTTACTATGTAATTTTTACAATTAATTGCTTCTGCCCAAAAATTAAGACCAAGTCCTTTAGATTGAAGTATACAATTAGCCATTTCCTTTAAGGTGCGATTCTTCCTTTCAGCTACACCATTTTGCTGTGGAGTATATGGAATAGTATGTTGCAATTGAATTCCATGCTCAGTGCAAAATTTGATGAATTTGTCGTTAACTTATTCTCCGCCATTATTAGATCTTAGCTTAAGAATTTGATTTCCAGATTGTTTCTCAAGAAAGGCCTTAAAGCCAAGAACATGTTAAAGACTTCACTCTTGAGTTTTAAGAAGTATACCTAAGTGCTTCTGGAGAAATCATCCATGAAAGTTAAGAAATACTTGTAGCCAAAGAATGAAACAAGTGGAAGTGGGCCACATAAATCACTATGCACAAGCTGTAAAGGGGCTGAGCCGTGCCAAAAGGCACATTGTTCAAAACTGCCCTGATGATGATTTTCAAGTACACATCTGGAACAAACATCATCTTTGCAAGATACCATAGGAAGACCTGCCACCATATTTTCTTTACATAGATTTTGAAGGGAGCGATAGTTTAAGTGACCATATCATTCTTGCCAAATTTTTCTTACTTCATAATTATGCGCAACAAACACTGAGGGAAGAGTTGATGACCCAAAGTTGTTAAAATTATACAACCTTGTAGAATCAACAACAATGCCAGTAGCTAAAATCTATCTAGGATATCTTAGGTCCTTAATTACAACATCATGGGGTGACAATTCAAACCTTTTACCTTCACCTGAATGAGTTATCTAATATATAGATAGAAGGTTACATGATAAGGTAGGAACACATAACACATCATTAAATTGACCATTGTCTAGATGAATAGTTCCAGTCCCTACAACACTAAGAGATCTATCATTACCAACATAAATATTTTTGGTGTTACAATCATTTAAAGAAGAAAGCATGCCTTTCTTTTTGGCCATGTGATAAGAAGCTCCAGAATCAATGAGTCACTCATGAGAATGAGAAGAAGAAGATACATTTAGTGCATAATTAGACTGAGATGCTTGAAAACCACATGCAGAAAGTGTTATTCTTAAGATGAAGTTGAAGTTGAAGAGTGCTCCAAATGGATGTTACGCTTTTTCATGGCTGCTTCCAAGGCTTCCATCTTCTTAAAGCATTTGTATTCTAAGTGGACATCACAATTACAAAAGTTGCAATGTCTATTAGTCTTCTCCCTTGTTTTTATTTTCCTTATCATTTTGTTGAATTGATTTTTCATTTTGAGACTGAAATCGTGTAGGACCCTTGTTTGGTTTAGGACCATTATTTTTAGGATGCTTCTTCTTAGGATTCTTTGAATTTAGTTGTTTTTAGGCTACTAAGGCTTTCTTAGAAGAGTTTCTAGTATTAAGAAGACCAAGATGTAAGAGTTTTTCTTGTCCTCTTATTAAATAATCACAAAAAGCATCAAAAGAGGGGGACTTGTAGGCTTGTCCTTGAGAAATAAAGGTTTCTCTAGTCGAATCGAAGGTGGAAATAAACATAGAGTAAACTGTTCTTAACTTAGTAAGAATGGAATAGATAAGGCTACCATTTTCTTTCTTAACCTTAGAACCTTCCAAGAGAAGTCTAAGGGTCTTGAACGTGGACAAAAAATCTTCAATGGAAGAAAAATTATTAGGATCCAACATAAGCAACTCATTTTAAAGTTGATGGGCTCTAATTTCATTTTTAATTCCAAAAACTTTATTGAGTTGTTTCATTGCTTCATTAGGGGTATCAATTTCTGCAATATGGAATCTAATCTCTGGAGAAATAGATATCCCTATCAACCCATGTGCTTTATCTTGCTTATTTTCGCATTTGGCTTGCTTATCTTCATCTTTAAGTTTAGACTCTTGGCCTGAGACTATTTTATAAATACCTTTACTTCTAAGTAAATCCACAATGTAGGATAACCATTGGAAGTAGTTGGTGTTGTCAACAATAATTAGGCATGGAATTTCTATTTTAAATGAAAATTAAGTTGTATATGTTGAAACTAAATGTTCCAATGGAAGGATCTTAGAAAATTAGGTTGATTAAAAAAACACATCTGAAAACAGCTTCCGGATGAAGAAGTTTTGGCTTTTTGAAGAAAAGTTGTTGAAGATGCCGACAAACTACATGAATGTTGGGAAGTGAATTATAATGATATATTTTAAAAAAAAATGCCACCCCACCCACCTCCCCCCCTTCTAAACTTAATATAATTAGATTACTTTTAAAAAAGATTGCTTTATGTGACCCACTTTTATAAATAGGTGAAAGCCACTTTTACAATGGTACTTTATGAACTATCCACTAAATTGTAACTTAATAAAAGATAAAGAAACTATAGAATTATAAGTGACTCACTTTTTATAATGGGTGAGAACATTTTTACATAAATTAACTTTAAAACATAAGCTACATGTGTTTTTTGAAAAAGTAACTCAAAAAAAAGAAAGGCTTGAACCCAAGACCTTTATTCTCATAAAGTAATTTGGGACCAAGTGAGCTAGTTTAAAAGGTTAGTAATTTTTGGAAAGGAAGAAGGAGTTTATTTTTTTTGCTCACTGAAGTTTTGGAGTGCGTGCTTACTTGAAACCCCTCTTTTTTCCTACAAAACCAGAAAATCACACAACCAAAAAACGAACAAGAAAAAGTAATCCAAGCCTTGCAGCTTAAAGTTATATTTGGTCGGAAACTAAATATTTTCCTCAATGTTTCTAATTTTCCGAGATCACACTAAGGTGCAATAGAAAACAACATATGCATGAGAAAAAAAAATATTTTTGTTTCTGGTTTGCCCAGGTCGCACAGACGCGCAGGGAAAATAACATACATAGAAATGAAAGGTATAGAAATGATGATTTTGGTCTAGTTCTTGAGGATGACATTGAGGTTTCTTCTTTCTACTATATGTGGCTCAAATATGCCCTCTTGGCTTACCAGTATGATCCACAAGTTTCCTTGCCTGAGCTTAATTTCAATGTGCTATACACTCCAAGGTTAATTGAAGTAATTAAAGAGGGACCCATGTGGAACATAACCCATTTCTTCAAGGAAGTGCATCCGAACACACCATATTTACATCATCTTCCATGCAGTTGGGGTTCTCAATTCTTCCCACGAAAGTGGAGAGAGTTTTACAAGTACATGAACATGATATTTACAGAAGATGTGCAAAATAATCCAATGCAAATACTCGGTTCCACAACCAATGGATGGCAAGCATCTTGGAAGAAATTCTTAATTGATATCATGTATTTACGAGGGTATGTAACACTTTATCCCAACTTTCCTGACCAAAGAAGCTTCTCAACAAACCACATGGAGTCAGAAGCTCACATTGTTGTAGCATATATCTTTCTGACCCAAAAGAAGGAAGATTTTGAAGTTCCCCTCCTACAAGAGGACTTCTATAAGCTACTTCCTCTATCGGAAATGCCTCCTTTATCCACCGTGACAGTAATTAATCTCTTCAATCAAATCATCACCTTGTGGAGTTGAAGGAAACATGATCCAAACTGTTGAAGGATGTTATAGAATGTGAGATGACAGAATTTGTAAAGGTAGATGATATCACAGGAGAACCATTGAACTGTGTCACTTACTAAGGTGCTACCCCCTATTACTCCCATTTAAAAGTTGGGGAGGTATGTCTATCTTATCCCTTAAAATACTTAAGGGTACTTACATACTGGCTATTTTTTCAACTTGGCATTGGGTGAAACTTTTCTCATATAGAATAACTGCAGAGAAATGAAAAGGTACTAATTTTGTCTTTTATGGCCGTTGATTTCGTCAGCGACTTTTAAGACTCTAACAAGAAAATGCAATCGCATAGTTCTCTTTCACGAGGGAAAAGATGCATGTTCCTCTCTGGCTTGTGTATAATTTGTGTAGGCATGAGAAGTAGGGGAAATCGCAGTTTGTTGTTGTGGGGTTTGGGGGAAGAGGCAGGTCAAGAGCTCGAAGAGAACACTGTTGGGTAGTACTGGCCTTTCAATATTTTTACTCACGTATATTTTTGTTTAATCGAATCTAAATTACATTCATATTACATTTCAGACATAGAACTTGGTAAATTATATATTTAGTTTCCTAATAAATTTTAGATCGAATATTAATTAAAGGTTAATTTTCGCTCACTCACAATTTCTAATAATCTTACAAAAACGAAAAGAAATATTTTAAATCTTGTATTCTCAAAATTTAATCGAAGCACCACGTAAATGTACTTTTTTTTTAAAGTGCAAAACCTCTCTACCTGAATCTTTTTACATATAAGTTTTATTCATTTCAAATCTCGATGGAATAATATGACATTTTCAAATTTAAATAATCTGCAACATATGGACATAAGTTTTCCTAAAGTGATGTATGAGGAAATCATTCCTACACGCTCCACTGAGGTCCAAAAGGAAAAGTGCCAGCTCTTGGACACAAGGTTTCTTCCTTAACATGATAAAGGGAAGGAGAAAATAACTCTTTCATAGCTCAAGGAGCATATGTCAAACATTGAAGCAAAACCTTATAATACAGAGGGGAAGAAAGAGACTGAAGATTATACTTCAAGTATGCGAGATGGCCAAATTGAAACTCAATATGAATTTAAAGAAGTTGGTGTTTTTAATGGAAATGAGAGAAGAGGGGAAGGATCTTTAAATTTTTCAACATTGAAGTATTCCTTGTTGAGCATTCATATGCTTAGTGATATGGATGAAAATAAACACATGAAACAAAATCCGTCATATATGGAAGAGGTGTGGTGGAGACCTACAACAAATTATGTTGAATCTAATTTTTCTAGTCAAAGACAAATAGGGAAAAATTGATCAGTTGTGCACAGTTAAAGAATATAGTGCCAATTGTTTGTATCAAATCCAAGCATACATAAGAAAGGATATATGGTAAAGAATAGTTGATTCTTTAGAAGAAGACGATGCATCAAGTGCTAAAGAGGACCAAGTAGCAGAATTAAAAACAGAAGGAGAAAGACCACATGAGATAATCAGAAGAGATTTGTCAATGTGATTTCTATTTGAAATTCAGTCAGCCTACTCTATTTGTCTAGTACTCTCTTTACCCGTGCCCTAAGTTCAATAATTCAAAAAGAATTAGACACATACATATTTCAATCAGTTGAATAAAATGGGTCTTTCTAAAGGTTTGATGGAGAGGAATCTGTTATTTAAAAGATTAGGAAAATAAGTTCTTTCAAAACCAAAATTTCGCAGATGAATGACTGCAATTAATGTGACGACAACAAACAAAAACTATTATTCCTTAAATTATGCCCAACATTTTAGTGTAAATTTTAGAAGAAGATCCTAGAACGTTGACAATGAGCGACCGACCAAGATATTAGAAAATGAGCATACCCATGATTCTTTCCTCCTGAGCATTCCAAATGCCTCTCATCTGCCTTCTCTTCATTTAGATTTGAATGTGATGAGGCCTTTCCTAAAGAAACCTTTGTTGTAATTGTCGTCATCGCTACTGTATTCTTTGTTGTCTCTAAGTCGAAATTTTGTGGGGATTGAATTAAAACCGAGGAGGGCATTGTTTTGGAGCTTTCATAGCTATGGAGAAAGGTGAAAATGTGTCAGGATCATTTAACAAGGGAATGAAAGAAGTTACCAGCTGCAACATTTTCTAATTAGTCTTCTTATTAAAGTTATAAGTAAAAATTCCCAATTTTGATATAAAAGAAAATAAAAATCCGCCAAGTAATTTAAGATCTAAATCAATATTGGATATTATTTATTCATTTGGTTTGTAGATTACAGTAAGAAAATTAAAGGTTTCTAAACCAAGTTAAACGTTCTCTCTAGTTTTGGAAGGTCATACCTTGTTCAAGTTCCCTTCTTTGAATAGATTCTGTATAACATTAATGTAACTGTTTTCCTCAATGCACCTTGTAATTTTTTTTGGGGTTAACACCACTTTGAACCATCTCATCCAAAATATTGACAGCTTCTCGTGGCTTGTTCTCACAATACAAACTGTTTATAGGCTTCTTGTACACTTCAACATTTTGAGACAAATCGTTGAGCTTCAGTTGGTCTAGAATCTCCACATCATATCGAAATTTTTGTTCTTTGCAAAGCTCGCTAACCAAAATCAAAGTACCATATAAAGGATAATGTCAGAGGATTGGTACTTACCATCCTGCTCAAAAGATCTATGGCTTCTAAATATCTCCTGCCTTTGTAGAGACGGTGATGGCAACAGTGTTAGTGAACTTATTTCGGTAAATTTTTGTTGGTCAGCATTTGATGGAGAAGGTTCACTACATCATCCATCTAGCTTTCGATGCAATGACCAAGAATGATGGACTCGTTATAATTGACGATATCAGGAACAGAGTCACCCTTAATATCCATGTCCCTTGCGAGCTCCTTCACTTCAATTTGTCTTGTTTACAGAGCCCATCTATTAAAGTAGTATATGTTAAGGTATCAGTGATGCAACCCCTCTCAGGGATATCTATAGAACCCCTAAATGCTCCATCGAATGTATTGGGGTCATATTTTATCAGAATATTGCAGGTCGATACATTGGGCTTCATTCCAAGCATATTCATGTGGGCATATAATTTATGAGCCATCTTCTGGCGACTTTCTTTGACCAAGATAGCAAAGATGGTTGTATAACTTTTGTGGGTGGGTTTGCATTGTAAGTCTTTATTTGTATGAAAGGTTCTCGATTTTCCAGGCAAATCATGCTCCTGAAATCGTTTATTTACTTGTAAAACAAATCATGAATTGAACACGTAACCTTGTGAAATTGTTTACTTGAAATCATGAAATCGTTTACTTGCAAAACCTTTGATGAATGGGGTAAAATCATGAATCGAGCACACAACCTTGTTAGTATGATTGGTGGTTCTCCACTTTTCGTTGTAAGGAAAAATGGTTATCTTGATCTGCAGAGGTGCCCTGAAATTAAAATTTCTCGACATCTTTAAAACCCTCTAGAGCTTCATTCGACATTAGTGAATTTGGTCTGAATGGTGGTTCTCCGCTCTTAGTTGTAAGGAAAGAGTATCCTAATCTGAAGAGGTGCCCTGAAATCAAAGCAACTAGATTCTTGGAAATGTCGCCTTAATAGAGGTCAGTGTTGCAGGACGTAGGCGAACGATGACATGCATATGCAAAAGTCATTTGTGTAGTTGGTAACTGGATGGATAGGAAATTTGGAATCACGATCGAGTCGTTTGTGCAGTTGGTAACTAGATAGATAGGAAATTTGGAATTTTGGAAGCGAGTTGCAACCGCTACCTATCAGTACAATTCGAATCAGTGGGTAAGCATGATGCAATCGTCTAAGGAAGGATCGAACAACACAGATTATGATAAGAAGGCAACAACGGAGTTTTTCTCATAGGGAATGGCCTTACGGCATAAATATAGTAATATAGATGATATTGGGTTGGATTGATAGTAACGGATAATATATGAGTAATTCTGCTATGTGTGGACCCAGAAACTCGATTATAAAAGTGTCCTCTTCAGATGTCAATCCTGCTTTGAGACGGACCATCTAGCCAAAAATTTACCAAAAGCCTCCCAGCAAAATTATGCTAGAAAAAACCACCACAGATCTACATGGTGAGAATGAGCACAAAAAGAACACTACATTGTCATCAAAGAAGAATACTCTAGAAAAAACTCTGAATGACCAAAAATCGGGCAAGAAAGAAACAACTCTCAAGACAAGTAGGGAGAAAGCCCCGCTCAACAACAAAAAAGTGAACTCGACAATCCCTCAAGCATCAATAGTTATGAGGATTCGAATACCGCACAAAATAAATCTTCATTTAACAGCAAAGCAGATCTCCCAGAGCAAACTTCTTCTCTGACTATCTTCAAGAGGACGAACACAATAGATCGCGAAGCTAAGACACCAATGTCCCAAGAACCAGAGGAGATGAAGGGGATGCAAGATAAAGGAAGTTGGAAGACCGTAAAGAAAAAAAAGAAAGCTACAACATCAATCTCGCCAAGAAAGACAAGGAGCCAGACAATTAAAAACTAAGAAAATTATAGGTCCGATAGACCAATTTGGTCTCAGTGGACGTTAACCACTATCATCATCATCATCAATATTTATTATGATTTAGATAAAAATATATTAATATAAATGACAGTGCGAGATTAATAACAATAAATGAATAATAATTATGAATAAAAATATAATAATAACGATGATATTATAAATGGGTAATATTTATTAATGAGAATATAATAATAAAGATGATATTATACAAAATGTTAATATAAATCAGATTAGTTAATTTGTATAATGTATAATTTTATTAAATTATATATTTAAATTTTATAAATCATTAAAAAAAAATTAAAAGCCATAATTAATTATGAAAATAAAAATTATTTAAAAAAAAACTCAATTTAAAACCACATTTTACACCATCCCAAATACAACCATAAATCATTTTCCCGTTTAATGTGATTATTAGTAAATCATTTTTCCATTGACACGTGGGATAACTTCAGCGTTTTGAAAAACAAAAAAAACATTCAATTAAACTTTGAAAAGCAAAAAAAAACATTCAAACAAACTTTTTATTGTCTGGTGGCTTCTCCTCTTTATGGTTGACTATATTTTGGACAGTCATTTAATTTAGAAATAGCGATTTTATTGTTATTTTTATTGAAATTTTCTTATATAATTTTCTGTAAATTTGTGAATTTTAATTATTTAAAATGTGTACAAAATATATTTTAAGCCATTAAAAATCCTTAAATCTCTTATTTTTCGCAGATTATCTCACCAAAATTTAATATTAAAAAGAATCCTTAAATCTGTTATTTTTACACTGATTATCTCACTAAAATTTAAGATTAAAAAGAATATTTGAATAAATAATTGACCCAAAAAGAGTAAAAACGTGTAACCAATAAACCACTGTTTTAATCTCTGTGCTGTCTGTGCTTGACTGTCCAAGATGTCGTGTCATATGGCATTCACAAAATCTTCAAAATCTCTTACCGACAACTATTTATTTTCTCGGTAATGGACTGCATGTGGTTGCCTTCCTATGTGAATTACGATGTTTATTCCATCACTATGTGTCAGTGAATGTCGACTTCAAAATCTCTTACCGACAAAATCTTCAAAATCTCTTACCGACAACTATTACTTATGTGAATTACGATGTTTATCCTATCACTCTGTGACAGTAAAGTAGTACAACTTCTTTCTGTTCACTTGGTGACACATGTTTTTGCTTTTGCTTTTGCTTTTCAAATCATTTTTTGATATGATTATTAGATAAATCATATAGTTTATTATGGTTTTAAAAAAATTCTCATTTATAATCTAAGAAGTTTTATTTTTCTTTTCCTGGTGTATTTTTTCTTTTTTTTGTCTTTATCTTTCATCTAAAAATTATTTTAAAAAGCTCTCAGTGAGACTGGTACTGGGTGCGGAGGATATTAGCAACTCTTCCTTACCACCTAACCTACACCCACTTGACCATAAAATGTGTTTTTTAATATAGTAATCAATGTTTTTTAATAAACAATGGTGTATGCCTCCTCAGTGTAACTTACCATATCTTAAGCGCCCATCTTTCAATGAAGAATGTACCAACAATACTTATTATGATTTTGATGAGAATATAGTAATATAAATGATATTGAGTGGGTTTGATAGTAATGAATGACTAATATTTATTAATGAGAATATAGTAATATAGATGATATTATGTAAAGTTGGTTAAATAGATGAGTTTAGTTAATTTGTGTGATAAATAGTTTTATTAAATTTTATATTTAGATTTCATGTATCATAAATCAATAGAAGTTCAAAGTAAGAGTTAATTATAGAAATAAAAATTGTTTTAAAAGAGATTTAAGATTAACCCACTTTTTACACAATCCTAAATATAACCATAAATCATTTTCCCATTTAATGTGAATATTGGTAAATCAGTTTCACCTTGGACTTTCTTTCTCCACAAATAGCTTCTACACTTTTTTTCTTGCTAGTGACTTCTCCTCTAGTCATACTTGGCTATTTTTTCGGGCAACATTTGATTGTCCCAAGAGGTGCTCTCTGAGCCTAATAGAGATGTAATGTTTAACATTTTGATTAGAGGTGGTCTCTGAGCTTCATAGAGATGTAATGTTTAACATTTTGACTAGGTCAAAATAAAATAATGAAAAATAAATTAAAATAAAATGTTTCTTCACATGCTATACTTAACCCATGTTTTTTTCCATGTTATTCTTTTCTAATGTAGCTTATTTAAAAGATAACAATTAAACCAGCCTAGATCTACCAAGTCCCCACAAATTTGATCTCTCTCCGCACTTAATAATATATCTAGAATATATAAACTGGTTTAGAAACAACTAAGTTTTTGTTATTTTTATTAAAATTTAAAATACAATTTTTATTTTAATTATACAATTTAATTGTTTAATATAAATTTTAGGCTATAAAATGCACATATTAAAAAAAATCTTTGCATGAAAAATTGACCCCAAAACAGACATGTAAAAACATCTAACCATTAAACTACTGCTTTAATCTCTGTGCTTGATTGTCCAAGGTGTCTTAAAATATCTCCAAACTCTCTTACTGACACAATTTATTTTCTCGGTAATGTTGCTTATTTGTCATCTTCGTGACTCTATGGACTGCGTGTGGCTGCCTTCGTATGTGAATTACGATGTTTATCCCATCACTCTGTGACAGTAAAGTAGTACAACTTTCATCATGAGTTGCACATGCATTGTTTACTTTCTTGGCCATTGTTGGTATGTCGTCGTATTGTCACATCGTTATTTTCTCTCTGCAACACATAGTAACCCTGTAGTATCTTTGCTATCGTATAAAGACTATTGTGGCTCATTCTGTTCGCTGCAATGTTTTTCCTTTTGCTGGTTGGTAACATGTTTGGTTGTCACATGCAAAATTTCTCTGCAACAAATAGTCACCTGCAATTACTTTTTGGAGTAGTTTATCTAGGCGGAGGAATGGGTCGGTTTCCGTCACCGTCCGGAAAAACCTCCGGCTTCGGCTGCCCGAAATTCCTCCGCCCAGCTCTGCCACCTGCCGCGAGCTCCGCCCAGCACCGCCGCAAACTCCGCCCAGTTCAATTTCGTAGACTTCCACAGATTAACAAAGATAGATGCGTGGCACAATGGTAGCGTGTGTGACTTCAGATTACAAGGTTACGTGTTCGATTCCGTTACAAGGTTACGTGTTCGATTCCGATGTTGTGAGTTCGTTATTGATATTTTTATGCTGCATATAATTGTTAAAATTCTGAGCACCTTTCGTGTAGTTTTCATGTTACGTTATCTTATTTTACAATTCCCTTCGCTGTGGATTGCTCGAGACGTCATAAGCCCGACCCAATTCTTTGAAATTTTCTGGATCCATAAGTCTTCCAGAAGAAGGAAAGGCTCCATAAATCGGTCAAAGATTTGGGACAGCTTCCTCGATTCTTTATCTAAGAATTTATGTTCTCTAGCTTCGAAATGCACAGCAGAGGTTGATTGGCGTCTAGGGGCAGCGAATGCAATGACTGTTAAAGGTGAACTTCCAATTCGTGCGCGTGGTTTTTCTGTAACGATAATGCTTTGAACGTTCTCATTCACCGTTGAAAGATTTTTTAATTAAATGCCTGAATATGAAGGTGCTTAAGTTTATTTTCTTCTGTATCGCAAACTTCTGAAGATTTTGCGAATCATTGATTTCTGATGGCCTGAGTTTATGGCACATAGCGTATTTAGGAAGGACTCAACGCAGAGGAAATGACAGTCAAAGCTGACTTTTTCACCATATTCTACAAAGAGAAATCAATGACAGTCATTCTTCTCAAGATTTATGGAGCCTTTCCTTCTTCTGGAAGACTTATGGATCCAGAAAAGTTCAAAGAATTGGGTCGGGCTTATGACGTCTCGAGCGATCCACAGCTAAGGGAATTGTAAAATAAGATAACGTAACATGAAAACTACACGAAAGATCTTCAGAATTTTAACAATTATATGCAGCATAAAAATATCAATAACGAACTCACAACATCAGAATCAAACACGTAACCTTGTAATCTGAAGTCAGACGTGCTACCATTGTGCCACACCTCTATCTTTGTTGGTGTGTGGAATTCTACGAAATTGAACTGGGCGGAATTCGTGGCGACGCTGGGCGAAGCTCGCGGCGGGTGGTAGAGCTGGGCGGAGGAATTTCCACCGGCTGGAGCCGGAAGTTTTTTCGGGCGGTGACGGAAACCGGCCATTCCTCCGCCTAAGTAGACTACTCCTTACTTTTTTCCACCTATCTTGTTCAGCGATTGTCACATCCGACCTCTTGCACGACTCTATGATTACGATTTAACTTTTCAAAATTTCACAACAACAACGATCTAGCCTGCTTTTACTTTCTGGCATCTTCTCTGACGCTATCTTGGTTGAACCATGTACCACTCTTTCACCTTAAGAAAATAAAATATCTCATAGTTGTGATATCCATTTTTGCACAGTACGAATAACCAACTAGATGTTGTCTCGAACAGAGTGAAGTCCTCTGGGATCACTTTGCGATGAGGAGACCTTTGAGTATGTCCATCGAGATTGCGTTTGAGATTGGTTTCAGAATCATCATGTTTTTTTGTTTTTTTTTTTCGGGTTATGTTTTTTTTTCTTAATGTTGAAAAAAATTAAAGTTATAAAATATATTTGTTAATAATTTATGAAAAAAAAGGTGGTGTATATATTATGAATAAAATAGTAATAAACAAATAAAATATATAACAAATTATGAATAATCTTTTGAAGATGTTTGAGGGAAAAAAAATTCAAGAGAAAATTTCTATATTTTAAAGAAAATTTACTATATTATTAGAGAATTAAATAGTTATAATATAGATTCTCTATGTTCTCAATTAGAGAGTTAAATATTAGAATAAGAATTATGGAGAAATTTTGATTTTGTAATAGCAAGTTAAAATTTATTCCTTTTCTTTTTCAACCATAACAAGAATAAATATACATAACAAAAACATAGATTATTTATGAACAGAGAATCTCTATGCTCTTAACTAGAGGGTTCAACATTAGCATAAGAATTATGGAGAAATTTTGATTTTGCAATAGTAAGTTAAAATTTATCCTTTTTCTCCTCCAACCATAGCAATGAATAAACATACATAACAAAAACATAAATTATTTATGATTTTCCAATTTTACATGCTAGAAACTACAAACAAGCAATTGGCTAATTGTTGTTGCTTAGCATTCATTGTTGACTAGAGCTTTGCATTTAATCCTTGCCACTAGTCATCTTTTATTCCATGCTATTGTTGTGCATTTATTTCCTACTATTACTTTGCATTTTGTTTTTTGCTATTACTAGTTTATTTGTTTAGACAAGAGTGTTACGTTTTCCATTACACCAAAACCCACAGGCCTTAGTAAAGTTCCAAACCATTATCATTACCTTTTTTAAGTGGTCCCATGGTGGATTCCAGAGTGGCGGTTAGTCCATGTAATCGATTCTTGACAAGGTGAGTGTGAAAATCTTACACCCCCCTCAAATGCAAATCCGGGAATTAAATCTGGCCAAGGCTCTGATACCATGTTAGGTTTTTCATTACACCATAACCCACAAATCTAAGATCGAAACTTGTCTCTGATACCACTGTAAGACAATCAAACTGGAAACCAAATAAATTGTATATTAAATATTGTCCCTATCAATGATGTACAATGTGTACATATTAATACATACAGGAAACAATTGAATTAGTTTCTGGGTCTTCTTGGACTCCAATAACTACTAAAACTAACCCAAGCTTAATCCCAAGGATTAGCTAATGAAATGATTTCAAGAGAAAATTTGGGTGTAGTGGGAAGTCATGTTCACACAAGTATATGTGAAAGTCATTTGCATATAGATGTGAAGCCTATTGTTACCAAAAATTTTATAAGACTGTGGGAAGAGATTACTCATAATATACACAGAACTGGTTTGGGTTATAAAAATAATATCGTGGATGTATCTTTTCACATTCCAGATTTTTCTAAACCAATACAATTCCAAAGTGTTGGATTCTTTGATGGTGTTGTTCCAGAACAAGTTGATAGATGTCAACAGTGTAATAGAGTTGGACATGTCAAAGATCATTGTTTTGATCTTCACCCATGTGATCCTTGTGGAAACAGAAATCATCAATCAAATAGATCTTCTAGAAAGAAGGCTACTACAAGAAAACAACTAAATCTAGAATAAATTGCTTCTTGGAATTGGACGAAAACAACCAAGAAGATTTACAGGTCATACCGAAGAATATGTTTGAGAGTGATGGCCAGCATTGCAGTGATGAAGAATATTCTCACCATGTATTTGACAAAGGGGGAGTTGTTGATGGTCTGCTACAGGTTCGAGATCGCAATGTTAAGTGAGCTTGAGTTGTTTGTGAATGAGCACTTCCATATTTGGAATTGTTCAAGGAACTGTTGTCATAGTTCAAAATTTTGTGGTCACTTTAAAACCACATTTTTGAGTTTTTTGAGAACTGCTATAAAGGTTATAGAGTTGGTGTTGGTTGGGACCTTGATTTCTACCACATTGGTTTATGGTCATCCTTAAAAACCGTTTCTTGAGAGACATTCAGCTCTTGGCTGAAATGCATTTTTTCATTTTGAGCTCTCATTCTTGGACTTTGGTACATCCCTTAGGATTAAGGGGAATGCTAGATAGATAGTCTTTGGGATTAAGCTTGGGTTAGTTTGAATAGTTATTGGAGTCCAAGAAGGCCCGGAAAATAATTCAATTGTTTCATGTATATATTAATATGTACACATTGTACATCATTGATAGAGGCTATTTAATACACAATTTATTTTGTTTCTAGTTTGATTGTCTTACAAAGAGAACCAACAACCTCCATCAGTATATGCAACAATCCCCAAGCCACTTATATCATAAACTCGTAGTTTTGAGATCGACTTCAAAATCATCATATTTTTCTTTCTTCCTTTTTTATTTTTCTAGTTAATTTTTCTAAAGTTTAAGCTTAAAAAAAAAGAATGTAAAATATATTTTTTATAATAATTTATGCATATATATGTACAAGGTTAATTTAATGAAACAAAATTCATGCATTTACAATATTATTTTGTTTCCTCTATTTGAGTTTAGTTATGTATGTATAACCAAAGTGAATGATAGACAAGCAAAAAATCTATCATATGTGAGAGGATTTGCAGCAAATCAGAGTTAAGTTTAGAGGAAGAGTTTTTGAACATGTGAGTTTGTATGCGAGACAAACATGAGGTATTTCTATCACAACTAGAGATATGACTTGAATTTATCTTGAGAATTCAAAAGTGGGTTTTTGTGAGTGGATTAATCCATGGCGCAATGAGTTTTGAAATCATAAAGAAGGTATTGTGTATGCGTGACCTAAGACTAGAACGAAATTACAATTGTATGCATTTGGAATTAATCCTCTGTTTTAGCTTGAAATTGATGAATGCATTGACTATAGAATGTGTTGATGCCCAATTGAATTAATGGTTCAATGCATTACTAAATGCACTAGCATGATAAATCAATTTATCGAAATTCATAAAGAAAGTTATGTCTCTGGGATGGTAATGGCATAAGACATACACCTTGTGAACCATGGGAAGGCAACATATGAGCGTATTAATGAGAGATGATTAGTGGGAGGTAAGACAATAAGTGCTCATGAATTATGTTATATTTTATTAGGTAAGTATGGTAATTTGTTTGCATATGGTGAGGAATTTATTTAATCAAGAAGCCTTGTGAAATTGTTGCCATGACATTACAAAGAATTGGAATTAATTCTATAATTGGTAGATAAGAGGTGCAAATAGGGCTTTGTATAGCAATTAACAAAGATGTGCTAAGTATCAAAATTGGTATTGCAGATCTATAGGATGGTTTTCTGTTCAAGTGCCAATTCATGAAGGATTCGTTGGGCTAATCCATTGAAGATAATATACCTAATCTGAAATTGTTGTAGCATCTAGCTATTGAAAATGGAAGCACCAACTCTTGCAAATGTTAAGGAAACCACTATTGTGGATGTATTGAAGAAATGTTAAGTGTAGGTCGCTTGGAATTGTGTTTGTAAACCAACAAATCCTCATATTTTATGTGCAATGATTGAGTTAGAAATTGACAATTCACAACATGGTTTATTTTTTTGCATAAAGTAGATAAACTTGAGGATAAATATAGATTCAAATCCAATTGTTCACTTGAGCCATTCGCCATAGGGATATGTGTAGTGAAGTTGGAACATAGCAGGAAAGATCAATTTTCCTACATCAAGTGGTATCAGGTCATGAATGATCTTTGGAGATTTGAGATGATTACAAAAGATTGAAAGAGCTAGTATGCTCTTGAGAGGGATTATTTTGAAAAAGTACAAAGCATGTGTGCTCTCGGAAAATAATTGGTTCAATGGAGTGAATCAAAGGAATATTTCTAAAGGTCAGATCTTGGCACAGATATTATAAATATCGATATGATGTTTTTATATTAATTTTGGTCATAAAGAATTTGTGTTTTCTAGTAGAAAAGAAGGAAAGTTGTAGATAGCAGCCATTACAACAAATGAAGTTGTGACAGAGGAAGAGGGAACATGAAAATATCGCAAGTGAAGGAATTTGTGACATAACCCAACAAAAAAATAAATTTCTAAAAGAGAAGAAGACAATATAATTCTCAAAGGAGAAAGAGAGAGGTGAGTAGTTGATGATGCAGAATAGTTAAAAATTTGGAAGCTGAGTAGGAGTGCTCAAGAAGAGATTCTACTACAGAGAACTAGAAGAATAGAGGATACCAAGAGGATGACTTGATATAGGTGACAAGTGGAAATCTTGTTACGAAGATGGAGAAGGGTTATTGTAGCTCATAGGGGGACAAGAGACTCCACAAAATGAAGAGATAAAGATGGCCATTGATGGTCAAATTAAGGGTTTAGAGAGAATTCACAATAAAATGAAATGGAGTTCCAAGGCAACTAGCATGAAGAAAATGAGTGATGAGGAATTTCAGATGGAAATGGTTGAACTGAAAGTACATCTTAGTGTACTAGTGGAGTTGTTGCACAAACGCGTGGGGAAAATAACATACATAGAAATGAAAGGTATAGAAATGGCGATTTTGGTCTAGTTCTTGAGGATGACATTGAGGTTTCTTCTTTCTACTATATGTGGCTCAAATATGCCCTTTTGGCTTACTAGTATGATCTACAAGTGTCCTCGCCTGAGCTTAATTTCATTGCATTATACACGCCAAGGTTAATTGAAGTAATTAAAGAGAGAACCATGTGGAATGCAACCCATTTATTCAAGGAAGTGCATCTAAACACACCATATTTACATCATCGTCCATGCAGCTAGGGTTCTCAATTCTTCCCACGAAAGTGGAGAGATTTTTACAAGTACATGAACATGATATTTACAGAAGAAGTGCAAAATAATCCAATGCAGATATTCGGTTCGACAACCAATGGATGGCAAGCACCTTGGAAGAAATTCTTAATTGATATCATGTATTTACGAGGGTATCTAACACTTTATCCCAACTTTCCTGACCAAAGAAGCTTCTCAACAAACCACATGGAGTTAGAAGCTCACATTGTTGTAGCATATATCTTTCTGACCCAAAATAAGGAAGATTTTGAAGTTCCCCTCCTACAAGAGGACTTCTATAAGCTACTTCCTCTGTCGAAGATGCCTCCTTTATGCACCCTGCCAGTAATTAATCTCTTCAATCAAATCATCACCTTGGAGGAGTTGAAGGCAGCATGATCCAAACTATTGAAGGATGTTATAGAATGTGAGATGACAGAATTTGTAAGTGTAGATGATATCACAGGAGAACCATTGAACTGTGTCACTTATTCAGGTGCTACCCCCTGTTACTACCATTTCAAAGTTGGGGAGATATGTCTATCTTATCCCTTAAAATACTTAAGGGTACTTACATACTGACTATTTTTTCAACTTGGCATTGGGTGAAACTTTTCTCATACAGAATAACTGCAGAGAAATGAAAAGGTACTAATTTTGTCTTTTATGGCCATTGATTTCGTCAGCAACTTTTAAGACTCTAACAAGAAAATACAATCACATCGTTCTCTTTCACAAGGGAAAAAAATGATGCATGTTCCTCTCTGGGTTGTGTACAATTTGTGTAGGCATGAGAAGCAGGGGAAATCTCAGTTCGTTGTTGTGGGGTTTGGGGGAAGAGGAAGGTCAAGAGCTCGAAGAGAACACTACTGGGTAGTACTGGCCTTTCAATATTTTTACTCACGTATATTTTTGTTTAATGAAATCTAAATTACATTCACATTACATTTCACACATTAAGACATAGAACTTGGTAAATTGTATATTTGGTTTCCTAATAAATTTTAGATCGAATATTAATTAATGGTTAATTTTCCCTCACTCACAATTTCTAATAATCTTACAAAAACGAAAAGAAATATTTTAAATCTTGTATTATTAAAATTTAATCGAAGCACCACGTAGATGTACTTTTTTATTAAGGTGAAAAAACTCTCTACCTGAATCTTTTTAAATATAAGTTTTATTCATTTTGAATCTCGATGGAATAATATGACATTTTCAAATTTAAATAATCTGCAACATATGGACATAAGTTTTCCTAAAGTGATGTATGAGGAAATCATTCCTACACACTCCACTGAGGTCCAAAAGGAAAAGTGACAGCTCTTGGACATAAGGTTTCTTCCTTAACATGATAAAGGGAAGGAGAAAATAACTCTTTCACAACTCAAGGAGCATATGTCAAACATTGAAGCAGAACCTTATAATACATAGGGGAAGAAAGAGACTGAAGATTATACTTCAAGTATGCGAGATGGCCAAAGTGAAACTCAATATGAATTTAAAGAAGTTGGTGTTTCTAATGAACATGAGAGAAGAGGGGAAGGATCTTTGAATTTTTCAACATTGAAGTATTCCTTGTTAAGCATTCATATGCTTAGTGATATGGATGAAAAGAAACACATGAAACAAAATCCGTCATATATGGAAGAGGTGTGGTGGAGACCTACAACAAATTATGTTGAATCTAATTTTTCTAGTCAAAGAAAAATAGGGAAAAATTGATCAATTGTGCACATTTAAAGAATATACTGCCAATTGTTTGTATCAAATCCAAGCATACATAAGAAAGGAGATATGGTGAAGAGAAGCTACCAACCTTACAACAAGCATTGAAAAAGCATAATGTTGAATGTGCAGAATGCAGTTTCCCTCATAAACATTAAGAATTCAATGAAAAATAATGGAATTTGAAAATTTTCAAGAAGCCTATTTCAAGTGTTATTCCTTTAGATATTAAGCATATGGAAGAAGAAAAGCAAGCTCAAGGGGACTTGTTAAGAATTGTTGATTCTTTAGAAGAAGATGATGCATCAATGGCTAAAGAGGACCAAGTAGCAGAATTAAAAACAGAAGGAGAAAGACCACATGAGATAATCAGAAGAGATTTGTTAATGTGATTTCCATTTGAAATTCAGTCTCCCTACTCTATTTGTCTAGTACTCTCTTTACCCGTGACCTAAGTTCAATAATTCAGAAAGAATTAGACACCTACATATTTCAATCAATTGAATAAAAAGGGTCTTTCTAAAGGTTTTATGGAGAGGAATCTGTTATTTAAAAGATTAGGAAAATAAGTTATTTCAAAACCAAAATGTCACAGATGAATAACTGCAATTAATGTGACAACAACAAACAAAAACTATTATTCCTTAAATTATGCCCAACATTTTAGTGTAAATTTTAGAAGAAGATCCTAGAACGTTGACAGTGGGCGACCGACCAAGATATTAGAAAATGAGTTTACCCATTCTTTCCTCCTAAGCATGCCAAATGCCTCCCATCTGCCTTCTCTTCATTTAGATTTGAATGTGATGAGGCCTTTCCTAAAGAAACCTTTGTTGTAATTGTCATCACTGCCACTGTATTCTTTGTTGTCTCTAAGTAAAAATTTTGTGGGGATTGAATTAAAACCGAGGAGGGCATTGTTTGGGAGCTTTCGTAGCTATGGAGATAGGTGAAAATGTGTCAGGATCATTTAACAAGGGAATGAAAGAAGTTACCAGCTGCAACATTTTCTAATTAGTCTTTTTATTAAAGTTATAAGTAAAAATTCCTAATTTTGATATAAAAGAAAATAAAACCCTGCCAAGTAATTTAAGATCTAAATCAAGATTGGATATTATTCATTCATTTGGTTTGTAGATTACAGTAAGAAAATTAAAGGTTTCTAAACCAAGTTAAACATTCTCTCTAATTTTGGAAGGTCATACCTTGTTCAAGTTCCCTTCTTTGGATAGATTCTGTATAACATTAATGTAACTGTTTTCCTCAATGCACCTTGTAATTTTGTTTGGGGTTAACACCACTTTGAACCATCTCATCTAAAATATTGACAACTTCTCGTGGCTTGTTCTCACAACACAAACTGTTTATAGGCTTCTTGTACACTTCAACATTTTGAGACCAATCGTTGAGCTTCAATTGGTCTAGAATCTCCACATCATATCAAAATGTTTGTTCTTTGCAAAGCTCGCTAACCAAAATCAAAGTACCATATAAAGGATAATGTTAGGGGATTGGTACTTACCATCTTGCTCAAAAGATCTATGGCTTCTAAATATATCCCGTCTTTGTAGAGACGATGGTGACAACAATGTTAGTGAACTTATTTTGGTAAATTTTTGTTGGTCGGCATTTGATGGAGAAGGTTCACTGCATCATCCATCTAGCTTTCAATGCAAAGACCATGAATGATGGACCCGTTATAATTGACAATATCATGAACAAAGTCACCCTTAATATCCATCTCCCTTGCGAGCTGCTTCACTTCAATTTGTCTTGTTTGCAGAGCCCATCTATTAAAGTAGTATATGTTAAGGTATCAGTGATGCAACCCATCTCAGGGGTATCTGTAAAAACCCTAAATGCTCCATCCAATGTATTGGGGTTGTATTTTATCATAATATTGCAGGTCGATACATTGGGCTTCATTCCAACCATATTCATGTGGGCATAGAATTTATGAGCCATCTTCTGGCGATTTTCTTTGACCAAGATAGCAAAGATGGTTGTATAACTTTTGTGGGTGGGTTTGCATTGGAAGTCTTTATTTGTATGAAAGGTTCTCGATTTTCCAGGCAAATCATGCTCCTGAAATCGTTTATTTACTTGTAAAACAAATCATGAATTGAACATGTAACCTCGTGAAATCGTTTACTTGAAATCGTGAAATCGTTTACTTGCAAAACCTTTGATGAATGGGGTCAAATCATGAATCGAGCACGCAACCTTGCTAGTCTGATTGGTGGTTCTCCACTCTTCATTGTAAGGAAAAATGGTTATCTTGATCTGCAGAGGTGCCCTGAAATTAAAATTTCCCGACATCTTTAAACCCCTCTAGAGCTTAGTTCGACATTGATGAATCTGGCTTGAATGGTGGTTCTCTACTCTTAGTTGTAAGGAAAGAGTATCCTGATCTGAAGAGGTGCCCTAAAATTGAAACAACTAGATTCTTGGAAGTGTCGCCTTAATAGAGGTCAGTGTTGCAGGATGTAGGTGAGCAATGACATGCATATGCAAGAGTCGTTTGTGTAGTTGGTAACTGGATGGACATGAAATCTGGAATCACGAGCGAGTCGTTTGTGCACTTGGTAACGAGATATATAAGAAATTTGGAATTGTGGAAGCGAGTTGCAACCGCTACCTATCAATACAATCAGTGGGTGAGCATAATCCAATTGTCTAACAAAGGATTGAACACCACAGATTATGATAAGAAGGCAACAGGGGAGTTCTTTTCACAGGGAAATGCCTTACGGCATAAATACAGTAATATAGATGATATTGGGTGAGATTGATAATAATGAATAATATATGAGTAATATTTATGATGATTTTGATAGAAATATAGTAATATAAATGACAGTGCCATATTAATAGCAATGAATGAATAATAATTATCAATAAAAATATAATAATAGTGATGATATTATATAAATAACATTTACTAATAAAAATATAACAATAAAAATGATATTATATAAAATTGTTAATATAAATGAGATTAGTTAATTTGTATAATGTATAATTTTATTAAATTATATATTTAAATTTTATAAATCATAAAAATAATAATTAAAAGCCATAATTAATTATGAAAATAAAAATTAATTCAAAAAAACTCAATTTAAAACCACATTTTACACCATCCCAAAGACAACCATAAATTATTTTCCCGTTTAATGTGATTATTAGTAAAATCGTTTTTCCATTGATACGTGGGATAATTTCAGCGTTTGAAAAACAAAAAAAACATTCAATTAAACTTTGAAAAACAAAAAAAACATTCAATCAAACTTTTTATTGTCTGCTGGCTTCTCCTCTTTATGGTTGACTATATTTTGTACAGTCATTTAATTTAGAAATAGCGATTTTATTGTTATTTTTATTGAAATTTTATTATATAATTTTCTGTAAATTTGTGAATTTTAATTATTTAAAATGTGTACAAAATATATTTTAAGCCATTAAAAATACTTAAATCTCTTATTTTTCACAGATTATCTCACTAAAATTTAATATTAAAAAGAATCCTTAAATCTCTTATTTTTACACTGATTATCTCACTAAAATTTAAGATTAAAAAGAATATTTGAATAAATAATGGACCCAAAAAGAGTAAGAACGTGTAACCAATAAAGCACTGTTTTAATCTCTGTGCTGTCTGTGCTTGACTGTCGTCTCATATGGCATTCACAAAATCTTCAGAATCTCTTACCGACAACTATTTGTCGACAAAATCTTCAAAATCTCTTACCGACAAAAGCTTCAAAATCTCTTACCGACAAAATCTTCAATGTGAATTACGATGTTTATAACCATAAATCATTTTCCCATTTAATGTGAATATTGGTAAATCAGTTTCAGCTTGGACTTTCTTTCTCCACAAATCGCTTCTACACTTTTTCTCTTGCTAGTGACTTCTCCTCTAGTCATACTTGGCCACTTCTCCTCTAGTCATACTTGGCTATTTTTCCGAGCAATCATTTGATTGTCCCTAGAGGTGAGCTCTGAGCTTGATAGAGATGTAATGTTTAACATTTTGATAAGGTCAAAATAAAATAATGAAAAATAAATTAAAATAAAATGTTTCTTCACATGTTATACTTAACCCATGTTTTTTTCCAAGTTATTCTTTTCTAATGTAGCTTATTTAAAAGATAACGATTAAACCAGTCTAAATCTACCAAGTCCTCACAAATTTGATCTCTCTCCACACTTAATAATAGATCTAAAATATATAAACTGATTTAGAAACAATTAAGTTTTTGTTATTTTTATTAAAATTTAAAATACAATTTTTATTTAAATTATAAAATTTAATTGTTTAATATATATTTTATGCTATAAAATGCACAGATTAAAAAAAAAACTTTGCAGGAATAATTGACCCCAAAACAGACATGTAAAAACGTCTAACCATTAAACTACTGCTTTAATCTCTGTGCTTGATTGTCCAAGGTGTCTTAAAATATCTCCAAAATCTCTTACTGACACAATTTATTTTCTCGGTAATGTTGCTTATTTGTCATCTTCGTGAGTCTATGGACTGCGTGTGGCTGCCTTCGTATGTGAATTACGATGTTTATCCCATCACTCGGTGACAGTAAAGTAGTACAACTTTCATCATGAGTTGCACATGCATTGTTTACTTTCTTGGCCATTGTTGGTATGTCGGCGTAAGAGACTATTGTGCCTCATTTCTTCACTGCAGTGTTTTTCTTTTTGCGGGTTGGTGACATTATCTGTTTGAGGTTGTTGTCACATCGTTATTTTCTCTCTGCAACACACAGTAACCTGTAGTATCTTTGTGATCGTATAAAGACTATTGTGGCTCATTCTCTTCACTGCAATGTTTTTCCTTTTGCTGGTTGGTGACATATGTTTGGTTGTCACATGCAAAATTTCTCTGCAACAAATAGTAACCTGCAATTACCTTTTTCCACCTATCTTGTTCAGCGATTGTCACATTCGACCTCTTGCACGACTCTACGATTACGATTTAACTTTTCAAAATTTCACAACAACAACGAGCTAGCTCGCTTTTACTTTCTGGCATCTTCTCTGACGCTATCTTGGTTGAATCACGTACCACTCTTTCACCTTAGGAAAATAAAATATCTCATCACGTTAAGAAAATAAAATATCTCGTAGTTGTGATATCCATTTTTGCACAGTACGAATAGCCAACCAGATGTTGTCTCGAACAGAGTGAAGTCCTCTGGTATCACTTTGCGATGAAGAGACCTTTGAGTATGTCCATCGAGATTGGTTTCAGAATCATCACGTTTTTTTGTTTCGGTTATTTTTTCTAAATTTTAAGCTTTTTAAAATGTTGAAAAAAATTAAAGTTATAAAATATATTTGTTAATAATTTATGAGAAAAAAGAATGTGTATAAATTATGAATAAAATGCTATTAAACAAATAAAATATATAACAAATTATGAACCATTTTATTTTAAGCTTTTTAAAATGCTGAAAAAAATTAAAGTTATAGAATATATTTGTTATAATAATTTATGAAAAAAAAGAATGTGTATATATTAGGAATAAAATAGTAGTAAACAAATAAAATATATAACAAATTATGAATAATTTTTTGAAGATGTTTGAGGGAAAAAAATTCAAGAGAAAATTTCTATATTTTAAAGAAAATTTAATATATTATTAGAGAATTAAATAGTTACAATATAGATTCTCTATGTTTTCAATTAGAGGGTTCAATATTAGAATAAGAATTATGGAGAAATTTTGATTTTGTAATAGTAAGTTAAAACTTTATTCCTTTTCTACTCCAACCATAACAATGAATAAATATACATAACAGAAACATAAATTATTTATGAACATAGAATCTCTATGCTCTTAACTAGAGGGTTCAACATGAGCATAAGAATTATGGAGAAATTTTGATTTTGCAATAGTAAGCTAAAATTTATCCCTTTTCTCCTCCAGCCATAACAATGAATAAACATACATAACAAAAACATAATTATTTATGATTTTCCAATTTTACATGCTAGAAACTACAAACAAGCAATTGGCTATTTGTTGTTGCTTAGCATTCATTGTTGGCTAGAGCTTTGCATTTAATCCTTGTCACTAGTCATCTTTTATTCCATGCTATTGTTGTGCATTTATTTCCTACCATTACTTTGCATTTTCCTTTTTGCTATTACTAGTTTATTTTTTTAGACAAGAGTGTTAAGTTTTCCATTACACCAAAACCCGCAGGCCTTAGTAAAGTTCCAAACCATTATCATTACCTTTTTTAAGTGGTCCCATGGTGGATTCCAGAGTGGCGGTTAGTCCATGTGATTGATTCCTGACAAGGTGAGTGTGAAAATCTTACACCCCCCTCAAACGCAAATCCGAGAATTAAATCTGGGCCAAGGCTCTGATACCATGTTAGGTTTTTCGTTACACCATAACCCACAAGTCCAAGATCGAAACCTGTCTTTGATACCACTGTAAGACAATCAAACTGGAACCAAATAAATTGTATATTAAATATTGTCTCTATCAATGATGTATAATGTGTACATATTAATACATACAGGAAACAATTGAATTAGTTTCTAGGTCTTCTTGGACTCCAATAACTACTAAAAATAACCCAAGCTTAACCCCAAAGATTAGCTAATGAAACGATTTCAAGAGAAAATTTGGGTGCAGCGGGAAGTCATGTTCACACAAGTACATGTGAAAGTCATTTGCATATAAATGTGAAACATATCGTTACCAAAAATTTTATAAGACCATGGGAAGAGATTACTCATAATATACACAGAACTGGTTTGGGTTATAAAAATAATATCGTGGATGTATCTTTTCACATTCCAGATTTTTCTAAACCAATACAATTCCAAAGTGTTGGATTTTGTGATGGTGTTGTTCCAGAACAAGTTCATAGATGTCAACAGTGTAATAGAGTTAGACATGTGAAAGATCATTGTTTTGATCTTCACCCATGTGATCATGGTGGAAACAAAAATCACCTATCAAATAGATGTTCTAGAAAGAAGGCTACTACAAGAAAACAACTAAATTTCGAATGAATTGCTTCTTGGGATTGGACGAAAACAACCAAGAAGATTTACAGGTCATACCGAAGAATATGTTCGAGAGTGATGGCCAACATTGCAGTTATGAAGAATATTCTCACCATGTATCTGACAATTGGGGAATTGTTGATGGTCTGCTACAGGTTCGAGATCGAGATGTCAAGCGAGCTTGAGTCAGAGTTGATTTGATTGAGTTGTTTTTGAATGAGCACTTCCATATTTGGAATTGTTCAAGGAACTGTTGTGATAGTTCAAAAGTTTTTGGTCACCTTAAAACCACATTTTTATGTTTTTTGAGAACTGCTATGAAGGTTATAGAGTTGGTGTTGGTTGAGAACTTGAGTTCTACCACATTGGTTTGTGGTCATCCTTAAAAACCTTTTCTTGAGAGACATTCAGCTATTAGCTAAAATGCATTTTTGCATTTTGAGCTCTCATTCTTGGACTTTGGTACATCCCTTCAGATTAAGGGGAATGCTAGACAACTAGTCTTTGGGATTAAGCTTGGGTTAGTTTGAATAGTTATTGGAGTCCAAGAAGACCCAGAAAATAATTCAATTGTTTCATGTATATATTAATATGTACATATTGTACATCATTGATAGAGACAATATTTGATACATAGTTTATTTTGTTTCTAGTTTGATTGTCTTACAAAGAGAACCAGCAACCTCCATCAGTATATGCAACAATCCCCAAGCCACTTATATCATAAACTTGTAGTTTTGAGATTGACTTCAAAATCATCATATTTTTCTTTCTTCCTTTTTTATTTTTCGAGTTAATTTTTCTAAAGTTTAAGCTTAAAAAAAAATAATATAAAATATATTTTTTATAATAATTTATGCATATGTATGTACAAAGTTAATTTAATGAAACAAAATTCATGCATTTACAATATTATTTTGTTTCCTCTATTTGAGTTTCAGTTATGTATGTATAACCAAAGTGAATGATAAACAAGCAAAAAATCTATCATATGTGAGAGGATTTGTGGCAAAACAGAGTTAAGTTTAGAGGAAGAGTTTTTGAACATGTGAGTTTATATGTGAGACGAACATGAGGGATTTCTATCACAACTAGAGATATGACTTGAATTTAGCTTGAGAATTCAAAAGTGGGTTTTTGTGAGTGGATTAATCCATGGCGCAATGAGTTTTGAAATCATAAAGAAGGTATTGTGTACGCGTGACCTAAGACTAGAACGAAATTACAATTTTATGCATTTGGAATTAATCCTCTGTTTTAGCTTGAAATTGATGAATGCATTGACTATAGAATGTGTTGATTCCCAATTGAATTAATGATTGAATGCATTACTAAATGCACTAGCATGATAAATCGATTTATGGAAATTCATAAAGAAAGTTACGTCTTTGGGATGGTAATGGCATAAGACATACACCTTGTGAGCCATGGGAAGGCAACGTATGAGTGTATTAATGAGAGATGATTAGTGGGAGGTAAGACAATAAGTGCTGATGAATTATGTTATATTTTATTTGGTAAGTATGGTAATCTGTTTGCATATGGTGAGGCATTTATTTAATCAAGAAGCCTTGTGAAATTGGTGCCATGACATTACAAAGAATTGGAATTAACTCTATAATTGGTAGATAGGAGGTGCAAACAGGGATTTGTATAGCAATTCACAAAGATGTGCTAAGTATCAAAATTGGTATTGAAGATCCGTAGGATGGTTTTCTGTTCAAGTGCCAGTTCATGAAGGATTCGTTGGGCTAATCCATTGAAGATAATATACCTAATCTAAAATTGTTGTAGCATCTAGCTATTGAAAATGGAAGCACCAACTCTTGCAAATGTTAAGGAAACCACTATTGTGGATGTATTGAAGAAATGTTAAGTGTAGGTCACTTGGAATTGTGTTTGTAAACCAACAAATCCTCATATTTTATGTGCACTGATTGAGTTAGAAATTGACAATTCACAACATGGTTTATTTTTTTGCATAAAGTAGATAAACTTGAGGATAAATATAGATTCAAATCCAATTGTTAACTTGAGCCATTCACCATAGGGATATATGTAGTGAATTTGGAACATAGCAGGAAAGATCAGTTTTCCTTCATCAAGTGGTATCAGATCATGAATGATCTTTGGAGATTTGAGATGATTACAAAAGATTGAAAGAGCTAGTATGCTCTTGAGAGGGATTATTTTGAAAAAGTACAAAGCAGGTGTGCTCTCAGAAAACAATTGGTTCAATGGAGTGAATCAAAGGAATATTTCCAAATGTTGGATCTTGGCACAGATATTATAAATATGGATATGATGTTTTTATACTAATTTTGGTCATAAAGAATTTGTGTTTTCTAGTAGAAGAGAAGGAAAGTTGTAGACAACAGCCATTACAACAAATGAAGTTGTGACAGAGGAAGAGGGAACATGAAAATATCTCAAGTGAAGGAATTTGTGACATAACCCAACAAAAAAATAAATTTCTAAAAGAGAAGAAGACAATATAATTCTCAAAAGAGAAAGAGAGAGGTGAGTAGTTGATGATGCAGAATAGTTAAAACTTTGGAAGTTGAGTAGGAGTGCTCAAGAAGAGGTTCTACTACAGAGAACTAGAAGAATAGTGGATACCAAGAGGATGACTTGGTATAGGTGACAAGTGGAAATCTTGTTACGAAGATGGAGAAGGGTTATTGTAGCTCATAGGGAGACAAGAGAGTCCACAAAATGAAGAGAAAAAGATGGCCATTGATGGTCAAATTAAGGGTTTAGAGAGAATTCACAATAAAATGAAACGGAGTTCCAAGGCAACTAGCATGAAGAAAATGAGTGATGAGGAATTTGAGATGGAAATGGTTCAACTGAAAGTACATTTTAGTGTACTAGTGGATTTGTTATAGGAATATGAAGAAGACCAAATATATGGTTGGAGAATGAAGCGTAAAAAGCTGAGATGACATTCATTGCAAATGAAGCTAAGACAAAGGCCATATGTGAGATTGAAGGAAGAATTGATAACAATTGAGTATGAAATCGATGTTTTTATATGTGAACTTGAACAAGGATTATTCCTTGATGAAAAGGAAGTTAGAGATGTGGAGAAAGAATTTATTAACAGTTTGATGAATTATTTAACTAGTTCAAATCAACATGGAGATGTGGTGGCTGAGGTATCAAATGATAAGCCTTATATTTCTGAATCTGATGCTTTGTGTATGATTGCAGATATGGAAGGTGATGACCAACAATTATATGGTGTGTTAGCGCACGTTCATGAAGAAATGAAACTCCTAGAAGATATGGCTAAAACGAAGATATTTTAATTGATCATATGTTCATTAAACTTGAATATGGTGGAATTAATGAGGAAGCTACCATAACAAGGGACATTGAAGAAAATCAAATGAAGGCTTGTAGCAATTGTCAAGAAAATAGAAACCCTTTATGGGTAAAAGAATTTGTAGAAATATACAAAAATAGAGATATTATACAACACACAAAGAAGTGTGGTGAGCTCCAGTATTGCAGCAATGATGCTGCAACTCCTGGGACTCCCTACATTACTTTTATCAACCCTGTAGTTCGTAAAAAACTTGGAAGCGGTGGTGCTATATGCACAAGTACTAGCTCTTACTGCACGCTGTCACTTGATCAGCTGGCACAAGTTCGCTAGGAGCTTAAGCCAACTTCTATGAGTTCTTACAAGAAGCTTTTAACTGTGATGGACGAAAGCCAACTCAAAAGAGGCTAGTCTACTTGCAGAAAGAAGATGAAAGTTGAAAGGAAATGCAAACCCTAACAAACCCTAGTTTTACTGACTAACCCTGCTTGTGCAAGAAAAGAGATGAAAGCTGCTGAAATGGATGCCAATAAATCTTGAAAAGGTGAGATGCATGTGGTTAAGCTACTTCTGAAGGAAAATATGGAGAAATCAACTTTTTGTATTTTTGATTAATTTTATGCAGAATTATTATGCATGTGTTTTAACTATTTTGGATTGTGCAGAGGTTTATTGGCGAAAGGAAATGGAGTGGGCATTTGCAGGAGGTTGGGAAGGTGAGAAGAGGGCCTAAGGGGCCCCTAACACCTTTCTAGAGAGTTTCACAGTGATTAGATCTCGAAAAACGGCTCACGTGAACTTCTACAGGAAGTATGCAGGGGTTCTACAGGATGTTCTACAGGAAGTTCTATAGGAAGAGCCAAAAGAGGATTTTAGAGGGTTGATGGTGGAAAAACGGTGGGGAAGTGGAAATGGAGGATGGATGAGGATGTGAAGGGGTCTAGGACCTGATGAATGAAACTAAGGAGTGATGAAGGTGGTTGGGTTTGTTCAAGGATGGAGGGAGCAATGTTGCACAAAAATGTAGAAATTAGGGAAAATTGGAAGAGTGTGGAAAATGAAGGGAAGGAATCTAGAATTAGGGGTTGGAGTAGGTTGTATGATGGAGGAAGGGTAAGTGGGAATGTATCACAGGTGTTCTGCACACTATTTTCCAAAACTTATCGAACCAAGACTAGAAAAACCAAAGATCTATCTATTTTGACCTAATCTTACCTAAAAACCAGAAACATGATGAACAGAAGTTTATAGACAGGAAATCATGCAAGATAACTATGGAAACTAAGCAAGAATAGATCTAAACATGCAAGTACAACTGGTATCAACTTTTCCAACTAAATATCTAACACTAGCAATTGCATGGAAAGGAAAAAACATTGTTTTTGTGGCAGCAAGTATGCCTTGGTCTCAGCTCATGGTCCCAAGGAGGGAGAGATGAGATCAAGGATTGCTTGATGTCCTTTTTTCATATCTTTTCTGTTATCAAACTGTCAAATCAACCTGAAGCATGGAAAACTATTTTAATCATCAAAAACAACCTAAGTAACAAAGCAAGATCTTAACTAAATAACATAAATTATTCTATGAATGCAAGGAAAACACATAAAAGTACACAAAGGAGGTACTGGCACTTGGGTTGGGCCCAACCCCAAGAGCTATAGCTTCCTAAGAAAGCTCAGAGCTGGTGCAAAGCGAAATTCATCTCCATTACTAAAAAAATAATAGTCATGTCACAAAATTGTTTATAGCAAGAGCTCGAAAATGAGCTGAAATGCAGAGCTGCACTAAAGTGCAAAAAACAACTATTCAATAGCTAAACTACCAAGGCTTGAAGCCTTCATACTTATGCAAAACGAGGACTCCCAAAAATCCTCCTTAACTTCATGAGCTTGGCTACTCAAAACTGCAGTTAATCATCCACTTCACAAAACCTGCTCGGCTGCCCCTTGAAATAATCTTTGGTGGGTTGTTGAACTCCGAGCTGATGGTGGAGAACTCGAGGAAGGGGTCATTTAGTGTAGGAGACACCCTTCCTACAAATCCTTATCCTTGTTCCTTCGTATTTGGCTATCAACTTGTTCATAAATGCTTGACCTTGGTCCAAAAGATGTCCAAAAATCTGCAATAAGCACGTATTAGACTTTGTGGTCAAGTGACTATTCTCATTCATTCAATTAACATAAATATATTCAAAAGCATGCATAAAGCTATGAATAATGGTGGATTAGTCGAGAATAATAGGAAAAATGAGCCCATAAATTTACCCATTTTTGTGGCTCATCACCACCCCCCTGCTGAATATGTTGCTCATCCTCTGAGCAACTAATCCAACTCATCATCTTTGATTGCTTTGACTGCCTCTCTGACATCCCAGGCTTTCGAGATGATGTCCTCTTCTCGGTCATGAAACCCTACTTTTCTCTCTACTTCCTCCCATTGCCTTTGTTCTTCTTCTTCTTTGACCCCTTCCAGTAGTCCCAAAGGCAATGGAGGACTGAACTTTAGGCCAATCCAGTTGGCCTTCAGATTTTGCATTGACTGTTTGTAAAGTGGCACTCTTGGAAAAGTCTCCCTCATCCTTGTTGAGGAGTGGTACTCTCTTATTTTCAGACTGTGGGACAATGTGTTCCATCTCCTTGTGCAAGCATGAATGCAGTTATCACCCAACAGTCTTCCCATGTCTTCAAAGTGAGTGATGTCCTGAGCTTGCCTTTCAACGTAGTCTGGGAGAACTTGAGGGTTGTTGGCAAGGTGCTGATGGGCATATACTAATGCTGAGGGATTTTCTGGTTCTGCTCTGATCATGAGTGGCTCACTTAGCTCCATGTCCATAACTTTCTGAATTTATCCTGCCCTCTTTTCCTCATGGCTTAACCAAGAAGCCATGGCCATGAGTTGCACATCTCCCAAGACAGCATTAGGGTCCCATAGATTCATGTTTGGAAGTGCCAAGTTGTGTAAATAGAATTCTGCTAACTTGGCCTTATCTTTAGCTGAGCTATTGTCACACAAATACATAAATTGATTGTAATTCTGAAATGGAATGGTGCCCCTTTGGGCCAATGTGTTAATTTGAAATTGCAACCATTGATATTTAAGACATAAGGCATAGGACTTAGCAGGTTGCGTACATTGTAAGGCTTCTACTGCCCAGCTGGCCATGTAGGCCTTTTGGGCTTCTTTTTCTTACACCTATTGTTTTAAACCTTGTATTTTTGCTGCTGCCTGAGACTCTTTTTCATGCAGCAGTTTTGTCAGCATCTCAACATTAGCTTGCAACTTTTCCTCTCTCTGTTGTTCCTTGGTTGTTTCCCTGTCTGCTGGAGGTACTTCTTGCTATTGTTGTCCTCCCAAAATGGACAACCTATCTTCCTTATGACCTCCCTGTAGCTACAACTGCTCTTTCAACAGCTCATTCTCCTCCTGTAATTTGGCTCTTTGACTGCTTTCTATGTGCCTCACCATGGCCAACTCTTTTCTTGATTCTTTTAGTTGTTCTTCCAGGTGGCCTATGTCTGCCACACCCTTGGATTTGGCAATCTTCATCCAAGTGTGAGTCCTAACCCGTTCTTGTTCCAATGCAAAGAAAAGTGGTATAGCAAACTTCTGTGGGATGATCTTCCCACCTTCTAACAGGTTGTAATATGAGCCCAAGCTAGGCTAAGGGCTTGGTTCCAGTATTTTCTCGATCTTTTCTTCTCCTTGTGATTGTTTGGCTGCCTTCTCCTCCAATTTCTCAGTCTCTTTTAACTTAGCTAGAGTTTCCTGTAGAGATGTTTCAGCTTCTTGTAGAGCTGCCTTTGAGTCCATCATCCTAATTCTCTCTTTCCATGTGGAGGTTTTTGGGCTTCCTCTTTCATAGGTGATAGATATCTTGGAAGGAGACTCTTCTTTCTGTTTAGTGGTTGTGTCCTCAATGACAATTAGTTCCTTTGATTGTGGCTAGGGTCTGCCCACTTTGATCCTTGTGCTTCTCCTGGCTTTAAAGTACATGGAGGTTTTCCTTTTTATCTTTCCTTGTTGTTTTGTAGGGGTACTTAATCTAGCAAGCACAACTGCTGCCTCCCTTGCCAACGTCTCAGGGGATTTCTCTTCCTACTTTTCTTTTCCTTCACTTCCTGTAGAAACCTCTGTGTCCACTGTTTCTGTCTGTATGACTGATATCTCAGGGTGTGTCTTTCCCTTTTCTTTCTGGGTGCCTGCTTTGGCTGTGGCAGCCTTCATTTGGGCTTTCTCAGCCTTTTCCCTTCTAATCTGTGTCCTCTTTTCCCTTGCTGTTTTTGCTGTTGTTTCTTCCTCTATTTTAGGCTCAGCAGTCTTGCCAAATTCTTCTTTTTCTTTCTGTTCTTCCTCTGTTTTGCCCTCTGCTTGAATGTCCTGTGCTCCCTCATCATTATTTTTCTCAATTTCTTCAGTTTTCTCCCCCTCCTCACTGCTGGATGGGGTGATGTTCTCAGCCAAAGTTCTAATGTTATCATCCCTGGACATATTTCTGAAGGTTTCCCAAGATATGGGGACAATATAGGTGTGTAAAGCATCCTCCACCAATAGTTTGATGAGCCCATGATGGGCCAACTGATCTAGGATCCCTTCATTTAGCTTTGTACCACATTCAATTAAGGACTAAAGAAGGAAATATGGGATGCTTAGTTTCTTGGCTGGAGGCAAGTCCATCCCATGCCTTAATTCATGTAACAACCTGAAATGATATCCATAGATGATGCTAAACCTCCCTTCACATGTGATATACTTCATAATTTGATAACTAACTTCACTCCAGAGAGGAGGCAAGATTGTCCTTCTAACTCCGTTTTTGTCTTCTACAGGATGCTCCTCGGGCAGAAAAAATGTTTTCTTAGCAACTTGGCCCAATGATCTCTCTTTTTTGCTCCAAGGGAGCCCCATTAGTAGACCAGTAATTCTACTGATGAGCTCAGGGGTAAGTTCTAGGGTTAAACACCTAAAACTAACTATGGCATGTGTCTTTGAATGTGGTCGTAGGGACATTAAAAATTCTTCAGTTATCTCCTCATCATAACCCTGAATTTTGTCAAAGAAGGATATCCAATTTGCCCGGGTGAAAAGGTCCACCACCTCAGGGTGCTTGTGCAACTTGCTAGAGTCTGAGGGTTCTTTCCTTATGAATCCTCCTGGCATGGTGTTGACCGCTCTTTTTATGTTTTAACCAGAAAAGAAAATGCTCAGGAAAACAAACAGTCAATCACTAAAATAGAGGATAGCTGAATTCGGTTTCTTTTGAACCTAGGAAGGAATTTCTTGTGTGTTCCTTACAATGTCAAATAGCAATAATTTCCCTGTTCTAAAACTGCTATCACCTAGAATTTGACTATCCATTTATGAAAAGAAAAATTTTGTTTTTATAGAATAGAGCATAAGGACACAGGTTCTTTCCTCAGCACATAGATAGATATGTAAATTCAGGTTTTTTCCACACACAGAGGCCAACCTCTACTGCTGCATGTATCTTCCTTACAGGAGAATTTAAAAATGATGAGGAAATTTCGTAATGCAGAGAAAGAACTTGGTAAACTCAGTGAAATATGCAGGTAGAGTTTCACTTTTTTCTCAATGCACAAGCAGACTTTTAATCTCGTTTCTCAATCTAATGTTGTTCAATTCACCACCTTACACAAAAAAATCATGCACAGAGAAGTTTTCTTGAGCCTACCTCGTTTGGAGCTTGAAATTCGATGAAAATTCTGGGTTTTCCTTCTGCAGAGCTGTTCTCTACCTTTCCTGTAGAATCCTTCCTGTAGAAGGCTCCCGGTTCCTGTAGAATGAAACTGTGCTTCTGATAGAGCCTGATAGGTGGGAGATTTTCGAAAACAGGCAGAAAAATTGGTGGAGGACGACTGGTTAACTATTCTGGAAGCGGTGGATGCGTACTCCAGTCGAGAACGTCATGAGTGCAGAATGAACAGAGGGTGGTGCATGTTTCAACTGAGCATCTTTTAACTGCGGCGTGATTCGTGGTGAGGGGATGAGGTGGCTAGACTGGACTGTTGATCCGATGTCACAGCCATAATGTTTCCGCATGTTTCTGACCGCCATCACCTCCTTTCTCCCGTTATCTGCCACCACCACTACCAGTCCCGACGATTTCTCCCTGAATGGACACTCCACATGTGCTGGCTACACATCTAATCGGTAGTTTTGAATGTAACGGGGCTCGTTTGGATTCCACGAGGATATGTAACTGGTTGAGGGTGGCCAGTTGACTGGCCACCAATTCTACTCAATCAAAACCATTCCCATAGTCATGCAGCTTTAAAATATGATTTATGTAATTGAAGAACGAGTTTAGGCACTTACCTACATGGTCATGGTCGTGTTATGCAGATTTCGGGTTTTGAAACCCATTCCTTCATTTGTTGTTGTTGCATGCACCCTGCATGCTTAGCCTCAGCTATTGTTTATGTTCATACATTCAAGTAGAGCTCCATGCATATTTCTTCTACCATACTTTGCTGTCCCTGTCTCTGGAGTATGTCTTCCAGAGGGATCAGCTGCTACAGGATTCCTGTAGGATGTCCTGTAGCTACTTCTCCTCTTGGAATGCAAGCTAGAATGAGCAGGGATATACTACTGATGAGGGTCTTGGCTGATGAGGAGTCTAGATGGAGGGTAATAGGTATGGTGAGTGAAAAACTGCTGCTTGATTTGTCATTAAAAAGTTTTTGCTGGCAATATGAAGAAAACAGGATTTTTGTATGTGACTATGCAGGAAAAAAATGAGTGCAATGAAGGTGTTCAGAGATGGAAAAAGGCGACATATGGCGATGGATGGAAGCAGGGAGGTTTATAGGCCTCATAGGCAGATTCCCAACCTTCAGGTCCTCTTCTGAGATCGATTTTGGCTTGTCTGTAGGTTCTACAGGATCTTCCTGTAGAAGACACAGAACTTCCTGTAGAAGGTGAAATCTTAGCCCGAATGAGACCAAATCTTAGGAAAGGGTAGTGGTCATGGAGGAATGGATTGTGAGGGATGCTTGCAGCTTGGTGCTGACCTCTGTCTTTGTCTTGTGCGATCCTCCTAACTTGTAATGTCCTTCCTGCAACCTGCAATTTATTCAACAGAAATTAGGTTTGTTTTTCTTTTTCTTTTTTCTTTTCTCTCTCTCTTTTTTTAGTCTGAGATAGCTGGGGTGCCTCCAAGAGGTTTTCACCCAAGGATCTTTTATTCTTTTCCTTTTTTATGTTTTTTTCATTTTTTTTCTTTTTTTGTGTGTTGAAGGTGTGGGTGGAGTGGAGACAGGGGCCTGCTCCACTACCAACACTGATCTATCCAAAGTTTCAATGAACTCCTGCTTAGAAAGGTGCTTCCTATAGATTTTCAATCGATGCCCATTAACGAGCAGGGGATGGCTTCTTCATCAATGGTCTTGATAAGGACTAAACCATTGTCATTGCATTTCTCCACTGTATATGGTCCCAGCCATCTTGTCCTCAGCTTTCCTTTGAAATCCTTGTATCTTGAATCATATAACAGCACCCAATCTCCTGGCTGAAATTGCTTTTCTTTAAGGTGCCGGTCATGCCATATCTTTCTTTGAAGTTGGACCACCTCTGAGTGGAGAAGGGCCTGCATTCTCTGTTCATCTAGTCCATTCAGCTGAAGTAATATTTCCTATTGTGCATGGCTGAGATCTAGGTCCAGCTGAGCTGCCAACCTTAATGTGTTATATTCAAACTCTATGGATAGCAAAGCCTTCTTCCCGTAGACCAGCTCATAAGGTGTGAAACTTGTTGTAGTTTTCCAAGTAGTGTTGTAGGCCCAGGTGGCCTCAACCAAGCGATTTTCCCAATCTTTTCTGCTGCTGCTCACCACTTTAGTCAAAATCTCTTCCAAAGCTTTGTTAGTGACTTCCACCTATCCATTTGCTTGCGGATGATAAGGGGTGGAAGTTCTGTGCTTAATCTTGTGATGAGTGAGCAGGTCTTCAATCAGGTTAGAGGTAAACTGGCTTCCTTGATCTGTGACTAACTCTCTTGTGTAGCCAAACTTGTAGAAGATATTTTGCCTCAAAAACTCATTCACTTTTTCTTCTGTTGCTGCCTTGATTGCGTTTGTTTTTTCCCACTTTGTCAGGTAGTCCCTGCACACAATGATGTAAGACTTTTGTTTTGAAGGAGGGTTGATAGGACCCACAAAGTCCATGCCCCACTTCTCAAATGGCTCGAAAGTCACTTGAGGTTGGAGGGGAATTTCATCCCTTGGAGTCGGTTTCCCCATCCTTTGACATCGGTCACATTGGTTGATATATCTCCTGACATCTTGGTGAAGAGTGGGCCAATAGTAGCCTGCCTGTAGGATTTTGAAGGCAGTTCTTTTTGCTGCAAAGTGGCCTCCATAGGGCCCATCATGACAAGTTAGGAGGATGTCAAAAACTTCCTCCTCCCTGACACAATGCCTCAAAATCTGAGCTGGGCCAAGTTTAAATAGGTTGCCCCGAATCCAAGTGAATGGGGTGTTTTTCCTCATGATCTTGCTCTTCTCTTTTGATGATAGGTGTGGTGGGAACTATGCTGAAACCAAGTAATTCACTATATCAGCAAACCATGGAGAGAGTACTGAAATAGAAAACAGGTGTTTATCTGGCATTTAATCATCCACCATCCCTTCTTCACCTGCAGGCACATCTAGTTTAGACAGAAAATCAGCAACAACAATTTCCTTACCTAGCTTATCAACAATGGTCAAATCAAATTGCTGCAATAAAAGTAACCATCTAATGATACGAGCATTTACATCAGGTTTATTCATCAAATACCTAATTGCAGCATGATCAGTGTGTACGAATGTTTGATAACTAGTGATGTAGTGTCTAAACTTGTTTAGGGAATGGACTACAGCTAGGAGCTCTTTCTCAGTTACAGTATAGTTTAACTCTGCCTTGGACAGGTTTTTATTGACAAAATATATGGTATACGGTATCTTCTCTTCAACTTGTCCTAAGGCTGCTCCTATGGCTTTATTCGAGGCATCTGTGTGAATGTGGAAAAGTAAGGCCCAGTTTGGACCTCTCAAGATTGGGGTAGTTACCAGCTTACCTTTCAACGCATCCAGAGCCTCTTGACAGTTGTCAGTCCACATAAACTCAACATCTTCCTCCAAAAGACCAAACAATGGAGAGGCTAGCTTACTGAAATCTTTAATGAATCTTCTATAATATCCTGCTAAGCCTAGAAAACTCCGAACATCTCTTACCTTTTGAGGAGGTGGAACCCTTTGGATGATAGCAATCTTGTTGGGATCCACCTGTAATCCTTGCTGAGAAATTGTATGACCTAGCACGGTCCCTTCAGTCATTAGGAATTCACATTTTTCAGGACTGAGGGATAGGTTCATTTCAATACACTTGGTTAAAACTTTTCCCAGGTTAGTCAATGCTTCTTGGAAGTTGGACCCATAAGGAGTAAAGTCATCCATATAGATTTCCACCGAATCATGAACCAACATAGAAAATATACTCATGCCTGCTCTCTTGAAAGTGGTAGGAGCGCTGCATAACCCAAAGGGAAGGACCCGGTAGGCAAAGGTACCCCATGGACAAGTGAAAGTGGTCTTATCTTAGTCTTCCGGGCTGATATGGATCTGATTATACCCACTAAACCCATCTAGGAAGGAAAAGAACTTCTTCCCTGCCAGGCCATCTGACACTTGATCTATGAAAGGTAAAGGGAAATGGTGCTTCTTGGTAGCTTTGTTAAGTTCTCGATAATCTACACAGATTCTCCACTTCTTGTTTTTCTTGGGCACAAGCACCAAAGGAGAAACCCACTCGCTGTCAGAGATGGGATAGATGAATCCTGCATCCAACAACTTTTGCAGTTCTTCTTTGACAATGTTCTTAAGGGCTGGATTCATTCTCTTCTGAGGCTACCTGACTGGCTTACAATCCTCTTAATGTAAATGTGATGGGTACAGACTGAAGGGTGGGCTCCTTTCATCTCCTTATAGTTCCAAGCAAAAGCATCCAAATGGCGGTTCAATAAGCTACACAGCTCCTTCTCTTGAGAGGGGGATAGGGATGAGTTGATCTTCAAGGTTCTTTCAGGGCCAAATTCCACATTCTTAACTCAGGGAGAGGTTGGATCAGTGACACAGAGATCCACTAAAGCACTGGCTTGGGTGCCTTCTACCAACTCTTCTAATGGCAGCACACTGGGAGGTGGATTTTGAATCAAATTTTCAATAAGGTCATCCTCGGTTTGAGGACCTCCTCTGGTGGCTTCCACTGTGCACAATGGTACAAAGTAGAATTCATCCTCATCTTCCTCCTCCAACCAGAGAGGTAAGTCATGTTCTAGCAGAGGTTGGGCAGGAGGATATAGGACTAGCTGTTTGGACATAGGCCCATTCTTAATGGTCATGCTCCCAGCTCGACAACTGATGTAAGCATCTGCAGTAGCTAACCAAGGCCTTCCCAAAATGAGGGGGTATCCAGTGAGTTTTGCCTTTGGCTGAAGGACCAAGAAGTCCATAGGGTACTCCCAAGAATCAACGGAGACCATGACATCTTCCACAATCCCTTCGGGGGTCACGGTGGAGCGGTCTGCTAACTGCAGTACTGTCGAGGTATTTCTTAGGGAACTCTAAAGGTTGAGTTTGAGCATAGTGTCCCTGGTCATCACATTAATGGCAGCCCCTAGATCGATCAAGGTGTGGGGGATTATGGTGCCATTGATGTGGACATCGACTACAGGACTCCCAGGGTCCAGATATTTTGGACAGTTTATTTGTCCCAACATTAGGTCGGACAGTTGTTCTATGACAATGATGGTTGGGGCATCTCTCTTGCGCCTGCCTGGGTGCCTGAAACACTTCTCTTTGATCAATTTGTTGTAGATTGGTACATCTTTTATGGCCTGGAGAAGTGGTATTTTTACACATAACTGTTTAAGTTCTCCCAGAAGTTCAGTCTCTTCTGGGTTTGGTTGCGTGGTTCCAGTTAGTCTCTCAGGAAAGGGTGGAATGGCTTTGGGTTCACTTCCCTGTTTCTCTTCCTCATCCTCCTTAGGAAGAGGTTGGCTATCTGGGAGGACCTTCCCAGATCGTAAGTTGATCCCCTGAATCTCCATAACATAGGTAGGGCATGTTGTCTCTCCAGTATATACCTGCTGGGCCTATCTATTATTGGGGTTCAGGTTCGGTTGAGCAGGCATCTGGGGTTGTCTTGGAGGAGCAGGAGGTAATGGTTGTGGTTGAGTAGGTGGTGGAGGAAAAATAGTGGGAGGAGAGTTGTACTGGGGCCTCCACCCCTGTTGAGGTGCATTCCACTGAGGTTGTGGCTGAACATGAGAATGAAATGAATGAGCAACAAGTTGAGTATGGTATTGAGATGGGTATGACCAAGGAGGGGGTGCGGACCAAGAAGGATGAGCAGGGGGACCCCAAGAAGGTATGTGAGTGGATTGGTTGGGGTTTTAATAAGTCTGGGATGTCCCTTGCATCCCCTACTGGTAAGGTTTGGGTCCATGTGGCCTCCTTTGGTTTAGGAAGTAGAGTGGTTCAATGGATCCATCAGCCCCTTGGTACATAGCTTTAAGTCCGAGTAAGGTTGGGCATTGGTTTGTGGGGTGATATGTCTCACAAACAAAACATATCTCTACGGAGTGCAATGGACACTCGTTCCTAGGATGCTTCCTTGTACATCTGGGACAAAATATGGCCAAAGCCTTCTCAGCTTCCTCTTGCTTCTGTTGGATTCAAAAGGTGTCCATTTGCATGGCAATGGTCTGTCTCACCTCACTTTTAAGGTCTTCCATCTAGTTTGCAAACTCATGTTTGGAGAAGGTGGCACTGGCTGAAGGTTGACTCCCCCTACCTCTTTTCCAGGCTACCCTAGAATGGTTTCTAAACACAGTCTTTATGTCATCATAAGGTAGTTGGTAGATGTCTCCCCTAGCCAGCAAATGGAGGGTATCTAGAAGGTCTTCAGGGACTCCTTAGAGCAGAACCAGCTTCAGAGATTCGGGGTCAAGTGTGCACCTGGCCCTTTTATAACTGAGTTGGAACCTTTCTTCATAGTCTTCTAAAGATTCATCACTTCCCATGGTCATCCGAAAGATTTCTCCCTTTGTTTCCTTTGACCTACAGTAATCCCGATATTTTTTGTTAAAGGCTTGCTGCATCTAAGCCCAAGTTGTGATACTGTTTCTAGGTAACCCCATGAACCAACGCAGTGCTGCATCCTTGAGGGTAGAGGGAAAGAGTTTCAACTTTTGCTCATCTTTTGCATAGTCATAAGTTCGACAAAGGACAACAAACTCAAACAAGAAGGTATCAGGGTCTTCAGTGGTCAATCCATGGAAGTGAGGTAAGGCTGAGGGACTTATGTTTTTCATTTTTGTGTCCCCATTGGTCTCTCAAATGGGAAAGGCACCTTCTATTCTCTCCTCATCTCCTATATTGTTTCCGTGTTCAGCCATGGTCTCAGGAGGAATTTTTTCTTGCTCTTCTTCTGTTATAGGATTTTCGAATATCTCTGGAGGTTCACCTATAGGTTCTTCTGGATCACTGCCACCGAAGAAGAGAGAAGGGTGACTCAGTGATGTGGTGGGGGTGTTGGGTAAGAATTTTCCTGAATTGTCTCTGTTCCTACGAGGCATGAAATGAAATATTTTTGGTTAATTTTTGTGTTTTTCTCTGCTTGTACCTGCAAAACTGAATTGATTGAACAACAAATTGCAACTAACTAGAATAAACCTTGCTGGAATGAAAATTGCAGAATTGAAATGAAAGTAGGAAATGACTAATCTATGCTACTAAAATGAAATTGTAGAAATGAAATGCTAAGCTACGCTTGCAGAATTGAAATTGCAGAAATGAAATGCTAATCTACGCTTGCAGAATTGAAATTGCGGAAATGAAATGCTAAGCTACGCTTGCAGAATTGGAATGCTAATCTATGAAAGCAGGAAATATCTAATCTATGCTTGCTGAAATGAAATGAAAGCAAGAAATGTCTAATCTACTTTTGTGGAAATAAAATTGCAGAATGGAAATGAAACAACTACTCTACTCTTGCTGAAATAAACTACTTAGCAGAAGGTTGCAGTAGAGAATAGAAGAAAAGCAGCAATCACAAATACTCTAACGCTTCCCCGGAAACGGTGCCAAAAAGATGGTGGGCTCCAGTATTGCAGCAATGATGCTGCAACTCCTGGGACTCCCTTCTTTACTTTTATCAACCCGGTAGTTTGTAACAAACTTGGAAGTGACGGTGCTATATGCAGAAGTACTAGCTCTTACTGCACGCTGTCACTTGATTAGCTGGCACAAGTTCGCTAGGAGCTTAAGCCAACTTCTATGAGTTTTTAGAAGCTACTTTTAATTGTGATGGATGAAATCTAACTCAAAAGAGGCTAGTCTACTTGCAGAAAGAAGATGAAATCTGAAAGGAAATGCAAACCCTAGCAAACACTAGTTTTACCGACTAACCCTACTTGTGCAAGAAAAGAGATGAAAGCTGCTGAAATGGATGTCATTGACTCTTGAAAAGAGGAGATGCATGTGGTTAAGATACTTCTGAAGGAAAATATGGAAAAATCATCTTTTTGTATTTTTGATTAACTTTATGCAGAATTATTATGCATGTGTTTTAAATATTTTTGACTGTGCAGAGGTTTCTTGGCGAAAGGAAATGGAGTGGGCATTTGCAGGAGGTTGGTAAGGTGAGAAGAGGGCCTAAGGGGTCCCTAACACCTTTCCATAGAATTTCACAGCAATCAGATCTCGAAAAACTGCTCACGTGAACTTCTACAGGAAGTCTGCAGGGGTTCTACAGGAAGTTCTAGAGGAAGAGTCGAAAGAGGATTTTAGAGGGTTGATGGTGGAAAAACAGTGGGGAAGAGGAAATGGAGGATGGAAGAGGATGTGAAGGGGTTTAGGACCTGATGAATGAAGATAAGGAGTGATGAAGGTGGTTGGGTTTGTTCAAGGATGGAGGGAGCAATGTTGCACAAAAATGTAGAAATTATGGCAAATTGGAAAAGTGTGGCAAATGAAGGGAAGGAATCTGGAATTAGGGGTTGGAGCAGGTTGTATGATGGAGGAAGGGTAGGTGGGAATGTATCACAGGTGTTCTGCACACTATTTTCCAAAACTGATTGAACCAAGACTAGAAAAACCAGAGATCTATCTATTTTGACCTAATCTGACCTAAAAACCAGAAACATGATGAACATAAGTTTATAGACAGGAAATCATGCAAGATAACTATGGAAACTAAGCAAGAACAGATCTAAACATGCAAGTACAACTGGTATCAACTTTTCCAACTAAAAATCTAACACTAGCAATTGCATGGAAAGGCAAAAACAGTGTTTTTGTGGCAGCAAGTATGCCTTGGTCTCAGCTCATGGTCCCAAGGAGGGAGAGATGAGATCAAGGATTGCTTGATGGCATTTTTGCAGATCTTTTCTGTTATCAAACTGTCAAATCAACCTGAATCATGAAAAGCTATTTTAATCATCAAAAACAACCTAAGTAACAAAGCAAGATCTTAACCTAAATAACATAAATTATTCTATGAATGCAAGGAAAACACATAAAAGTACACAAAGGAGGTACTGGCACTTGGGTTGGGCCCAACCCCAAGAGCTACAACCTCCTAAGAAAGCTCAGAGCTGGTGCAAAGTGAAATTCATCTCCATTACTCAAAAAATAATAGTCATGTCACAAAACTGTTTACAACAAGAGCTCGAAAATGAGCTGAAATGCAGAGCTGCACTAAAGTGCGAAAAACAACTATTCAATAGCTAAACTACCAAGGCTTGAAGCCTTCCTACTTATGCAACACGAGGACTCCCAACAGTCCTCCTTAACTTTAGGAGCTTGGCTGCTCAAAACTGTAGTTAATCAGCCACTTCACAAAACCTGCTCGACTGCCCCTTGAAATCATCTTTGGTGGGCTGTTGAACTCCGAGCTAATGGTGGAGAACTCAAGGAAGGGGTCATTTAGTGCAGGAGACACCCTTCCTACAAATCCTCAACCTTGTTCCTTCGTATTTGGCTGTCAACTTGCTCATAAATGCTTGACCTTGGTCCAAAAGATGTCCAAAAATCTGCAATAAGCACGTATTAGACTTTGTGGTCAAGTGACTATTCTCATTCATTCAATTAACATAAATATATTCAAAAGAATGCATACAACTATCAAGAATGGTGGATTAGTCGAGAATAATAGGAAAAAAGAGCCCATAAAGTTACCCATTTTTGGGGCTCATCAGAGTGCATAATGATTTTGATAGTAACATAAATTCAAGAATAAGTTATGATTCTAAAACAAATAGTTGGCATATGCATGCATATTTTGAGGAAGTTGAAGGACAACAGAGCTCAAATTTTGTTTTAAAGGCAGTTGAGGAAACATCATGCTACATAAAATATGTGAGTATGAAAGATGAATATATACTTCTTGAAGACATGCTGAAGGAGGTTCCAATCATTGGAATACTAAATGGCAATCTTATGCCAGAGGAAGGAAGCACATAAGAAGATTTGGAACTTTTGGAAGAGTGGCTAGCAGAAGATCCAAGTGATGGATATTGCATGGAGGTTACAAATACAATTCAAGATGGTTTTGTTTAATTGTATGAGGAGCTTAATTTATTGGAGAAGAGGATAATAAGTCAAAGAATTCATATTCAGTATGCAAAATCATAACTGGAAGAAGATGGAATTTTCTTGAAATACAATGAAGATAGAACTGCAAAGTATGACCAATAGGTTGTAAAGGAGGTATGTAACCCAAAATTGAATAAGAGTCTTATAACTCTTATGACATAGGAATATATGAAACAACCCGTGGAAAAAAATAATGAAGTTCATCTAAGGATGGAGTTGGATTATAAGATTGATGCATTATGGATGTTGATGAGGAGAACATCCAAGAGAAGGTGCAACAGAAAAGAAGGAAAACTAACAAGAATGTTCAGATGAAAGAAAAAATTGCAATGAAAAATAAATTGAACAACAACATGCAAGGATAAAAGAACAACTAAAATAAAAGTTTTTGGATCCTAGAGTGTTAGCGCTCGAATCTGCCTCAGGCTGAGGAAGGAAAAACTCGAGGCAACATCATACCACGCTCAGCCTCGTAGCTAGCCCTACGAGGACAGGAGAGGGCTCTCTCCGGGTCCATCTTGGCAGAAAATTCTTCAAAGGGGCTGAGATGACCAATAAGGAATACTGATTTTAGGCTAGTAAATTGATAGGAAAAGGGGTTTTAATGGATGATGGGGTTTTCTGGGCTGCATGGGGTAAAGAAACAGCTTGAACAGAGAAATATAATTAAAAACACAGATTATCTCCTGAGGCAAGGTAGGCAAGAAATTTAACATTTAAATTGAGATTAAACGGAATGGCAAGACTGCTAAGAAGTCGACAAGGGCATAGAAGATGGATCCTTGTCAAACAGAAGAAAACATTAAAAATGAACACGTCCTCAAGGCAGAGCAAATAAATTGAATTCTGCCTTTCTCACTTAAAAGTATTCAACAGGAATGATTATGAAATGAAACAGTAAACATAATAAGGAACGTATGAGACAGAGAAGCAACATATGTTAAATTTCATACCACAGGGATCTCAGGGGTCAGAGCTGCATTTTTATTAAAATCCCTGTTAAAATATGTACAATGAAACTCTGTTTTTTTTTTTTTCACGCACACCTCTCAGAATTCTCTCTCCCCCTCTCACCTACAAAATGTTTTTTAATACAATAAAAAGTTCAGGAGAAAACCGATCCATGAAAGGATGGAACTGTTTCAACTGACATTATGAAAAATAGTAAAAAGCCACTCATCGGTTCCTAAAGAACAGCGCTACATTTTCTGTGACCAATACAAATGCGGAAGCTGTAGTGTGAACCCTCCAAATCATAACTGAAGACTAGGATAAGCAATCTGTTCCTATTTTTCTGCTCATGATCGATGTCTTCTTTCAAATTTTGTCTTTGACCTGGACTGCCACATTATACTTTCCATTTCCTTTTGCTGTTAGACCAAAATATCATTGAAATGTGGAGGTCGCCTTTGATTCATCTAAACTGAAAATTGCCACCTGCCTTTTGATGCCTCGAAATATTCGATTGTTGAGTTTGAGTTGTCCTTACAATTGAAATTTCAATCCTTTGAACTGCTAACAAAATTCTAGGGACACAACAATAAATCAATAAACTAAAAATAAAACTAGATTTAGGGAAAGTTGGAATATCTCAATTTGTTGAAACTGCTGGTCTTTAATCTGATATTCTTCTCTGTTGTTAGGTGTTCAATTGTCCTCTTATGAGTTTCCTTCAAATCTGGAAAGGATATCTTCAACTTATTTCATGCCTAGATATTCTCAATCTGATCTCTGCTTGCTGGTGTCGATCCTATACCAAATATCCAGAAATACCCAAATTGCTAATTGGAATGCTGATTTATTGCCTTGTATTCTTTGACTACTAAGACTGTCATGTGCTCTGCCTCCAATTCTCCAACTGACCATCGAATGCTTTCAATGAAAGGAACAAACTCTCAACTAGACTCCTGATATAGCGTGAAAGCCATATCAATTTCTGCTCTTTGCAATCTCATCAAAGAATTTGTCGAACTATCTCTAACTGTATGAAGATCTGCAAATTTGGATCCCCGTGACCTCATTCCTTTGTAATTGGTCCAATTTGTATTGTATGTGTGCCTGTTGGATGTTTTTAACTCTAAGTCTGGATAAAATCTATGAGAAATAACTGCAGAGGTATGCATCTAGCAGTAAATAAATGTAAAGCCAAAACATGAGGTTTTGAAATCCGCCTTTAATTACCCGAAATCTACATTCGAAAATCATTACGTGAAAACAACCACAAATTTTGACATCTGACATTGAATGGAGTTTTTCCTTTGAAATTCTGCCAATTGTCCTCAAATACGAAATTGTTGATCTTCTTTAATGCGTTGTTCCTTCAACGTACCCGTTTGCTTCTCTGGCCGGCCTACGAAAGATCTTTCACCAAGAGCAGAGATGAGATGTTCTAGCTCGACTTCAGAATCAGCAAGTAACTGATGCAAGCGAGCCTTTGAGAGATTAGCCTGATCCGCCTTTGACTGCCACTTGTTTTTCCACGTATTTCAGAGGTATTACCCGGATGACACGTACAGGTTGCTTGCACGCAAGGCAACCTGACGTTTGGATCAGCCCCAGCAACAAGCAATCTCCTGACTATTGGCACATGATTTCTCCAAACTGCAATGTGAAGAGCAGTTGACCCAAATGTGTTCTTTGTGTCGATGTTTCCACCATTTTCCTTTAATGTCACCAATGCAGAATCTACACCAGGGATTGACCCTTCTCTAGTAGCAGACCACAAATCTTGGAGAGAAATGTTTGATGGTGATCGGCGGGGGGTTGTTTGCTTCAAATTCCCTCCCAGTTGCAAATGTGAGCTCTCCATCTACAATGTTAAAACACGTTAAATACAGGCAATCTATTCAATAAAATCCCTCTTTACCACATTTCCAAAGGTACTCTTCTGTGGAATGTCAGCCAGTATAGAATTGAATCTTAGGTGATAACAAATGTTGAACAGATTTCTGCCACGGATTCAGGAAGAAAACTGCTTTTCCCAACGTTAACATAAAAAGCAGTAACATACCAGGTGTAAATAACTGCATTGCATCTTCTATTTACAGCTTGAAGGTATCCAACTATTTAATCACGATAATATTACAGGTCCATCTTTGTCGATATCTTGGTTAAGAAAATAAGAACATAACAGGAGCCATTTACAAATTCCCACCGATCCTCTCTTGAAGATTTTCATTACCATGCAATGATCATATTTTACCACGAAATTAGTTTCAAGCACTCTATTGAGAGAATGTCATGCACGAGCCTTCGGGCTGGTTAACCATTTAAAAGGAATTTAGGTCTTGATCACAATTAACAGCCTCTTGCAGACTTGGAGGCGATTTGGGTATGATCTGGGCGCATGACAACAATTTTTCTGAGCTCTGAGACTGAGTGCGTAGCGTGCCTCACCCAACGCGCCGCGCGCCTCTGATGCACTGCGCGCGTGTAAAATTGCACTGAAAATTGTGGCCTGATGCGTAGCGCGCCACTGGTGCGTAGCGCGCCCAACCTGATGCGTCGCGCACCCTCCAAACGCTGTCAACAATTTCTGATATCCATTTCTCTGTTGTGTAGGCTCCCATTTGGATGCATTTCCTTGTTTGACCAATGCGCCAAACTTTGACAGAGCCTTCATGCGAATTTCTTGAAAAGGGACCCTTGAAATACCCTGGAAGGCATTCCAAGAAGAGGCTGCCTCAACTATGATCTCTGCATGCACACGTGAGATAGTTTTATCAGTTTATTTTCACTGACTTCTTGATTTAATCTGATGATTCCTTTGGCTGTTTCTGCAGGGATTGGAGCTACTGAAGCTGCTGCCATTGAAGACTGTAGAGCTTTGGAACATTTACCTATTTATTACAAAAACATATCTGATGATTTCTTCTTCAAAACAGGGTTTTGAAGAAGAATCTATTTCACATTGATGACATTCCTGAAATAAACACTTACTGAACCTTCCTCTGGCTTGCACATGTTATTGAAACATCAAGCTTTACAAACATCTAAGTAGCAGTGGGTGAAAGCTAATTGTCATTGGCCTGCATATTTGAACTGAGATTTTGACAGCCACCTGTCAATTTGACTCTGACAGAGAACTTTGAGAAGACGGAGTCTAACATAGAGGATTCAAGAAATTAATGACACATGACTAGGATATCATGAAGTTTTCTAATTTGGGAGAATGATGCAGGAGCATCTTAGCATCCAAAGCCATCAAGTTGTTGAAGATAAAGTTCAAAGAAGGGGTCTTGATAATGAGGAGGAATTCTAATTCCTAAATGAAAATATTTGCATTTTCTAAATTAATGAATGTAATTTTTTAGAGAGGATAAGTCATAGAGATAATATATAGTAGATGATATTTTAGCGTAAGAATATTCCTTTTAAGCATGAGAGATTGTAGGGGAATAAATTTGGGTAGAAATTAGCAAGTTGTTACGATAGGAAAAAGCTTAGAAATATTAGAAACTATTAGAGTTCTTTTAGGATCTAGAAAAGCTATCGTATTTCTTAATTCTACTTATTGTAAGCCTATGGGAAATGAGAACTAATGTCCAAATGAACATACAATCAGTTCATAGTGAGAATGAATGCCTCTGAGCATGTATGTGTACAAAGTTAATTTAATGAAAGAGAAGTAATCCATTCACAATATTATTGTGTTTCCTCTATGTGAGTTTCAGTTCTATATGTATATCCAAAGTGAATGATAGACAAACAAAAAATCTATCATATGTGAGAGGATTTGAGGAAAATCAAAGTTAAGTTTAGAGGAAGGGTTTTTGTACATGTGAGCTATATGGAGATAGATATGAGGGATATTTGTCACAACCAGAGATAGGACTTGAATTCATGTTGAGAATTCAATATAGGGTTTTTATGAGTGGATTAAACCCTAACATAATGAGTTTTGAACTTATAAGGAAGGTATTGTGTACAAGTGACCTGAGAGTAGAAAAAGATTACAATTGTATGCATTTGGAATTAGTCCTATGTTTTAGCTTAAAATTGATGAATGCATTGACTATAGAATGCATTGATGACCGACTGAATTAATGGTTGAATACATTACTAAATGCACTAGCATGAGAAATTGATTTACAAAATTCATGAGGAAAGTTATGTCTTTGGTATGGTAATGATATAAGACAAACACCTTGTGAACCATTGGAAGGCAACGCATGAGTGTATTCATGAGAGAGGATTAGTGAGAGGTGAGACAATAAGTTCTCATGAATTATGTTATATTTTATTAGGTAAGTATGGTAATATGTTTGCATATGATGAGGCATTTATTTAATCAATAAGCCTTGTGAAATTGGTTCTAGGAAATTGCGCAATTAGAAGAACTCGAGGAAGAACGGTTTATGGCTAGATTTCATCAATGGGTACAAGAGTAGTGAGAAAAGGCCTGGCATGACCGCCATATCAAGTTGCGCACCTTCAACGTAAATGACTTAGTGCTGTTGTATGACAAAAATTTTGAAAAATTTCTGGGAAAATTCAGAATGCACTCGATGGGACCATATGTGGTTAAGGAGGTCACAGATGGAGGCGTGGTCCAGCTAGTCAAACTAAATGGAGAACCCTTCCCAGGAAAAGTAAATGACAGTCACTTGAAACCCTACATGGGTGGGCTAACTCTCTGACTAACCGGCCGAAGCACAGTCTTCGCGACCCGAGGAGCCGGACAAGGGCGCAGGACTATAAACACACACAATAGATGCCGGTACCAAGGTAAGGACACAATTCAGACACAGATGATTTAGAAGCAAGAATGCAACAGGTACAACAAGCAGCGGCTCAGTGTGCTGCCAACATTCAGGCCATCGGGACCAGTTGGAGGGACTCCGCGCCAAGATCGCCGCGCTGACAGAGTGACTCGGGGACGAGTCACAATGATTGTGTTGGGGGCCTGTTGGGCATGGAATCCCCCCACAACATGTTTTGGGGCTCAAAGCCCAAGTTTTGGTCAAATGTATTGTAAAACTTCGTGAATTGCAGGCACGGAGCGCGAAGTATAGGTTGAGTCATAGGGTTTTCCGCCCTAAGTATTGTAAAGTAATGTAATGTCATGTCGGCCTACACATGGTCCGCGAACCATGGGATTGTATAAATAGAGTGAGGCTCTAAGTTGTAAAGAGAGAAGATAGAGAGATAGATGAATACGAATGGTTCGAGCATAGAATAAGAGTCTAAGTGTATTGGGTCATAGTAGTAGGAAGAGGCTCTGTAGCTGAGTGCGCAGAGGCCTAGTAGAGTCCGCAACTGAGTGCGCGGACCCCTGCAGCTAAGTGCGCAGGGCAGTGTCGAGTCTGTAATCTTGAACGAAGAATAAATAAAGAGAAGATGATTCCAATTTCTGTGCATCTGATGTATATTACCTTCTTTATATTTATATTGTTTTGTTTATCACGCGCACTTATATGATTGCTGGATATATTGTTCATTGATCATCAGTCTTACACAAATAAGTTAAGTAATCAAGTAATAACATATTAAATAGCAAGGAACTTGGGTATAATATGGGTCGCGCCCCGAGTAGGGCTGCGCAGAAGTAGCATCACAGGTTGTGAGGGACTAATAGGTCTGTGTAGCGACGTGTGCGTAGGGTCAAACCGCGGACCTCTAGAAACTCATTAGACATCCCTAGGATGCGGAAACCTGGTTCTAGCACCCTCCCATACTACTTCGGGTGAGACCTCAGTCCACGCTCTGTAGACTGTTTCCGAAAGGGCCAGTGGTACTGAGATTTGCTTGGCTAAATCACCTCTCAACGTGGTTCAGGACTACACAAGCCAACAACTTACGAGGGTACGTAACACTTTATCCCAACTTTCCTAACCATAGAATCTTCTCAACAAACCACATGAAGCCAGGAGCTCACATTGCTGCAGCATATATCTTTGTGACCCACAAGAAGGAAGATTTTGATGTGCCCCTCCTACAATAGGACTTATATAAGCCACTTCCTCATTAGAAGATGCCTCCTTTATCCACTTTACCAGTAATTAATCTCTTCAATCAAATCACCACCTTGGTGGAGTTGAAGGCAACATGATCCAAACTGTAAAAGGATGTTATAGAATGTAAGTTGACAAAAGTTGTAAGGGTAGATGATATCACAGGAGAACCATTAAATTGTGTCAGTTAGTGATATACTACCCCTGTTACTACCCTTTCAAATTCGGGGAGGTACTACCCCTGTTATTGTAGAGAAATGAAAAGGTACAAATTTTGACTTTTATTTCCACTAATTCATTGACAACCATTAAGACTCTAACAAGAAAAGACAATTGCATCATGCTCTTTCACGAGGGAAAAAAATGATGCATGTTCCTCTCTGGGTTTTTTAGGCATGAGAAGCAGGGAAGATCTCAGTCCATTGTTGTGGTGTTTGGGGGAAGAGGCAGGTCAAGAGCTCCATGAGAACACTGTTGGGTAGTACTGGCCTCTCAATATTTTACTCACATATATTTTTGTTTAATCACGTCTAAATTACATCCATATTACATTTCACAAGACTTAGAACTTGGCAAATTATATATTTAGTTTCCTAATAAAATTTAGATCAAATATTAATTAAAGGTTAATTTTCTCTCACTCACAATTTCTAATAATTTAATAAAAGTGAAAAGAGATATTTTAAATCTTCTATTCTCAAAATTTAATCAAATCACCATGTAAATGTATTTTTTTATAAGTGAAAATACTCTCTACTTGAATCTTTTTACATATCAGTTTTATTCATTCCGAATCTTGATGGAATAATATGACATTTTCAAATTTAAATAATCTGTAGCATATGGACATAAGGTTTCCTAAATTGATGTATGAGGAAATCATTCCTACATGCTCCACTGAGGTCCAGAAGGAAGAGTACCAACTCTCGGACATAAGGTTTCCTCCTTAACATGATAAAGGGAAGGAGAAAATAACTCTTTCACAACTCAAGGATCATATGTCAAACATTGAAGCAAAACTTGATAATACAAAGTGGAAGAAACAGGCTGAAGATTATATATCAAGTATGCCAGATGGCCAAAGTGCAACTCAATATGAATTCAAAGAAGTTGGTGTTTCTAATGAACATGAGAGAAGAGTGCAAGGATCTTTGAATTTTTCAGCATTGATGTATTCCTTGTCAAGCATTCATATGATTAGTGATCTAGATGAAAAGAAACACATGAAACAAAACCCATCATATATGGAAGCGGTGTGGTGGAGACCTACAACAAATTATGTTGAATATAATTTTTCTAGTCAAACACAAATAGGCGAAAATTGATTAGTTGTGCACAGTTAAAGAATACAGTGCCACTTGTTTGTATCAAATCCAATCATACAAAAGAAAGGAGATATGGTGAAGAAAAGTTTCCAACCTTACAACAGGCACTGAAAAAGCATAATGTTGAATGTGCAGAATCCAGTTTCCTTGATAAACATGAGGAATTCAGTGAAAAATCATGGAATTTAGAAAATTTCAGGAAGCCTATTTCAAATTTTATTCGTTTAGATCTGAAACATATGGAAGAATAAAATCAGGTTGAAGGGGACTTATCAAGAAGAGTTGATTCTTTAGAATCAAGTGATGCATAAATGGCTAAAGAGGACCAAGTAGCAAAATTAAAAACATAAGGAGAAAGACCACATGAGATAATTAGAAGAGATTCGTCAATGTGATTTCCATTTGAAATTCAGTCACCATGCTCTATTTGTCTAGTACTCTCTTTAGTTGTGCCCTAAGTTCAATAATTCAGAAAGCACTAGACACCTACATATTTCAATCAGTTGAATCAAAAGGGTCTTTCTAAAGGTTTGTTAGAGAGGAATCTGTTTGTTAAAAGATCATGAAAATAAGTTTCTTTCAAAACAAAAATATCACAAATGAATAACTGCAATTAATGTCACAACAAAAAAAAAAAACTATTACTCCTTAAAATATGCCCAACATTTTAGCGTATAAATTTTAGAAGAAGATCCTAGAATGTTGACAGTGAGCGATCAACCAAGATATTAGAAGATGAGCTTACCCATTCTTTCCTCCTAAGCGTGCTAAATGCCTCCCATCTACCTTCTCTTCATTTAGATTTGAATGCGATGAGGCCTTTCCTAAAGAAACCTTGTTGTAACTTTCATCACCACTGTTGCGTTCTTTGTTGTCTCTAAGTCAACATTCTGTGGGGATTGAATTAAAACCGAGGAGGGCACCTTTTTAGAGCTTTCATAGCTATGGAGATAGGTGAACATGTGCCAGGATCATTTAACAAGGGAATGGAAGAAGTTACCAGCTGCAACATTTTCTAATTAGTCTGCTTATTAAAGTTATAAGTAAAAATTCCCAATTTCGATATAAAAGAAACTAAAAAACGACCAAGTAATTTAAGATCTAAATCAAGATTGGATATTATTTATTCATTTGGTTTGTAGATTACATTAATAAAATTAAAGGTTTCCAAACCAAGTTAAATGTTCTCTCTAATTTTGGAAGGTCATGCCTTGTTCAAGTTCCCTTCTTTGCAGAGATTCTATATAACATTAATTTGTTTGTTTTCCTCAAGGAAACTTGTAGTTTTGTTTGGGGTTAACACCACTTTGATCCATCTCATCCAAAAGATTGGAAGCTTCTTGTGGCTTGTTCTCACACCACAAATTGGCTATGAGCTTCTTGTACACTTCAAATTTTTGAGACCAATTGTTGAGCTTTATTTGGTCTAGAATCTCCACAACATCTCGAAATTTTTGTTCTTTGCAAAGCTCGTTAATCAAAATAAAAGTACCATATAAATGATAATTTCAGGGGATTGGTACTTACCATCTCTCTCAAAAGATCCATGGCTTCTGAATATCTCCTGCCTTTGTAGAGACGATGATGACAACAATGTTAGTGAACTTATTTGGGTAAATTTTTGTTGGCCAACATTTGATGGAGAAGGTTCACTGCATCATCCAACTAGCCTACCATGCAATGACCATGAATGATGGAATTGTTATAATTGAAAATATGAGGAACAAAGCCACCCTTAATATCCATGTCCCTTACGAGCTCCTTCACTTCAATTTGCTTGTTTGCAGAGCTCGTCTATTAAAGTAGTATATGTTAAGGTATCAGGGATGCAACCCCTCTCACTGATATCTATAAAAAACCTAAATGCTCCATCCAATGTCTTGGGGTTGGCTTTTATTAGAATATTACAGGTTGATACACTCGGGTTCATTCCAACCATATTCATGTGGGCATAGAATTTATGACCCATATTCTGGCGATTTTCTTTGACCAGGATAGCAAAGATGGTTGTATAAATTTTGTGGGTGGGTTTGCATTGGAAGTCTTTATTTGTATGAAATGTTCTCGATTTTCCAGGCAAATCATGCTCCTACAATTGTTTATTTACTTGTAAAACAAATCATGAATCGAACACGTAACCTCGTGAAATCGTTTACTTGAAATCGTGAAATTGTTTACTTGCAAAACCTTTGATGAATGGGGTAAAATCATGAATCGAGCATGCAACCTTGGTCCGAATGGTTGTTCTCCTCTCTTCGTTGTAAGGAAAAAGGGTATCCTGATTTGCAGAGGTGCCCTGAAATCGAAATTGCCTGACATTTTTAAAACCCTCTAGAGCTTCGTTCGGCATTGGTGAATCTAGTCTGAACGGTGGTTCCTCACTCTTAGTTGTAAGGAAAGAGTATCCTGATCTGAAGAGGTGTCCTGAAATCGAAACAACTAGATTCTTGAAAATGCTTCCTTAATAGAGGTCAGTGTTGCGGGACGAAGGTAGAAATGGCATGGATCTGCAAGAGTCGTTTGTGCAGTTGGTAATTGGATGGACATGAAATTTGGAATCGTGGGAGCGAGTCATTTGTGCAGTTGGTAACTAGATAGACATGAAATTTGGAATCGTGGCAGCGAGTCGTAACTGTCACCTTTCTGCGCAATTCAAATCAATGCGTGATCATGATCCAATTATCTAACAAAGGATTGAATGGCGCAGATTATGAAATACAGGTAGTAGAGGAGTTCTTCTCACACGGAAACACCTTACGACGTAAACATAGTAATATAGATGATATTAGGTGGGATTGATAGTAATGAATAATGTATGAGTAATATTTATTATGATTTAGATAAATATATGGTAATATAGATGACACTAGCCCTAGTTGATAGCAATGAATGAGTAATATTTACCAATAAAAATATAATAATAATGATGACATTATGAATAGGTAATATTTATTAATAAGAATATAATAATGGAGATTCAAGTTGAAGCCACATTAATAATGGAGATTCAAGTTGAAGCCACATTTTACACCATCCAACAACAATCATAAATCATTTTTCCATTGATATATGGGCTAGTTTCAGTTTTTCTTTTACTTTTCTCATGCTTCTTCTCCTTCATGGTTGATTATTTTTGGGGCAGCTATTTAATTGAGCCAAAGACTCATTCTACAACCTAGTATGATGTGGTATGATGTAGCTGAGAGACTCATTCTACAACCCAGTATGATGTGTAAAGTTGTCCGTCCGTCATCAAAGTTGAAATTTTGCTTATGTCGGCTAAAAATGAAAATTTAAAAAAATATAAAAATTAAAAAAATTAAATAACTATACAAAACATTTAAATAATGTTGGCTCGTAAAAAATATTGCGTGTGATAGATCCGTATTTAAAATGGATCTATGTTGGTTTAATTGAGTAGAGAGGCTCATTCTACAGCCTAGTATGATGTGTAGAGTTGTTTGTTCCATCAAAATTGAAATTTTGATCAAGTGGCCAAAATAAAAAAATAAAAAAATAAAAAATTTAAATCAAGTCAAGTCTTGGGTTCAAATCTTGGGCTACCCTTCGTGTGTAACTATACAAAATATTTAATTAATATAGCCTTATAAAAAATTCTTGTCAAAGAATTGGATCCTCCAAAATCATATTAAATCAGTGTTTAAAATGACTAGTTTTTTTTTTTTAATTAAAATTTTATTATATAATTTTCTCTCAATATAAATAAATTTTAATGATTTAAAATGTATATAAAATATATTTTAAGGTATTAAAAATCCTTAAATAACTTGATTTTACACCGATTATCCAACTAAAATTTATGATAAAGAAATCCTTAAATAAGTAAAAGACCAAAATAGAAATTTTAGAAAGAGTAAAAACGTCCCACTCTTTTAATCTCTGTGCTTGACTGTCCAAGATGTCGTCCCATATGACCATCACAAAATCTCCAAAAATCTCTTCCCGACAACGATTTATTTTCTCGGTCATCTTACTTATTTGTCGTATTCTGACTCTTATATGGACGGCATGTGGCTATCTTTCGTATGTGAATTACGATTTTGATCTCCATCACTCTCTGGACAGCACAACTTTCATCCGCTGCAGTCGCCATGTTTACTCTGTATTTCAACTTTCATCATCAGTTGACTTCCATTGTTTACTTTCCTGGCGATGTATAATGACTATTGTGACTATTGTTTACTTTCCTGGCCATGTATATTACTATTGTGCCATTCTCTTTCACCTCACTGTAATATTTTTCTTTTTGCTGGTTGGTGATATCTGTTAGGTTTTTTTTTGTTGTTGGTTGGTGACATTTGTTTGGTTTCACGTCGTTGCCACATTTTTATTTTGTGTGACTTCTAGAATTTTGATGTTTGAAATCATTTACAGCAGTCTTACATATCTGTTAGGCTTTTTTGTTGGTTAGTGACATTTGTTTGGTTTCATTTTGTTGTCACATTTTTATTTTGTGTGACTTCTAGAATTTTGGTGTTTGAAATCATTTACAGCAGTTTTACATATCTGTTAGGTTTTTTTCGTTGGTTAGTGACATTTGTTTGGTTTTAGGTCGTTATCACATTCTTATTTTGTATGACTTCTGGAATTTTGGTGTTTGAAATCATTTACAACAGTCTTACGGGTCTTCTACAACACATAATAACTTGTAACTATCTTCATAATCATATAAAAAATATTGTAGCTTATTCTTTTCACTGCAATGTTTCCTTTTTCTTGTTGGGGACACATCTTTAGTTTCAGGTTGTTGTCAGGCGTTTACTTTCCCTGCAACACATAATTCATTTCTCCAAAAGCTCTGATAACAGAAAATGTTGCATAATTTATTTCTCCAAAAGCTCTGATGACAGAAAATAAGTTTATTTTAATTACTTTGTCTGAACCAACAAAACTTTTCTGATTCATAGATTAACTCAGTATAATATAAAGTATACAAGATTTATCGGTTATAAATTACTTTAAAACTTTAAATTTCTTTCATATAGCACAAATAAACCTATCATTCAAAAAATCAATTACCATAATATAGATATACGAATTATAAAATAATAATGACATAATATTTATAATTTAATAACAATTAAAACAATGTAACAATAATATTTAGAAAACGTAAAAAAAAATATTATTTATTTAAATTTAAAATTAACCAGTCGAAACAACACCTTGATTTATTACTTCAAATGAGTGGTATTAACTTATTACCTCTCCATTCCTTATTTATCTCATGAAGCTATTACTATTGCATTTTTATTCAACTCAGGAATTACTTGCATGGGAAATAGAAGATATGATAGAGCGCAATAAATTTGAGGTCAATTAAATTTGGATAAAGTGGTATTAACTTATTACCTCTTCATTCTTTATGTATCTAAGGAACTATTACCATTGCATTTTTTATTAGACACCTGAACTACTTGCATGGGAAATAGAAGATAGGATAGAGGGCACTAAAATACATTATAATTTAATATTATAATGAATATAACTATTTTAATATTATAATGTATTATAATCAAAATTATAATACACTTGGCCAGGAATGTAATTACTTTGAAATATTTATTCATAAGTTAAAATAATTTTATTTAATTTTTAAAAAAATATATAATGTTTTTTTATATAAAATAATGTTAACATCATTTAAAAAAATAATTGTTATAAAAAATAAAAAATAAAATATAATTTAATTTACACTAGTGTTTTTATATAAACCAAATTCAAATTATGCTTTTAATAAATAATGGTGTATGTCTCCTCACACATCTGGAATATGATTAGTTAAAGTCTTATTTGATAATGATTGTTATAAGTCTTATTCTGTAATGATTGTTATTGCAATATTTGTAAAACACAATGTCATGTAGATAATGTTTATCAATTCAAATAACAAATAACTAAGTAAATAAAACAACTCCATTTTAATATTTATATTTATTTTAAAGAATATATTCAACCTATTTTCACATCAAGCAAGAACAACTATATCTCTCTATATTTTACACAGAAAATGTAAAATCTTGTAGACAACCTTCTCAACAAAAATATTATTGTGACAATAAGACATTATTATTGTCAATGGGATTCTCCATTGGCTACAATGCAGAATTACAATATTAACCAAGTAATAAAACCTAAATGAAATGGATTCTACATCTTAACACTAATTTAAATTCAGTTAACAAAATACCTCAATTTACCAATTAATAAAACCTAAATGAAATGGATTCTAAATCTTAACAATAATTTAAATTCACTGGTTTTATTTTAAATTAGTTATATCTAAACTAAGCCACAAATACTAAATATATACTACTTGTTAAAAATTTAAAAATAAGATTAATTGAAAAAATAAAAATTATTTCAAAAAAATTAAAGTAATATTTTTATTTTTATTAAATCCTAACTTTCTTCTTTCTTCTTATTGGGTAAATCATTTCTCCTCCTATTAGGTAAATCATTTTATTTTTCCATTTTATATGATTATTGAAGAAATCATTTATATAATAAATATGTGGGCTACCCCATCCAGAACCAATTTAATTAAAAAAAACACACAAAAACAAGATGATATTCTTAGTGTGTAAAAAAAAACATACAGACGCAAACAAACAGATGATTCTGGTAGTGTGCCATTTGATTTCTGTCATTGCCGTAAATTTCCACAATCTCTGACAGACAACAATTTACTAAGTAGTTTTGTTTATTTCTCATCATCATGACTCTATTGACTGCGTGAGGCTGCCGCCTTATGTGAATTACGATGTTTATCCCATCACTCTGACAGCAAAGTAGTACACATTTGATCAGTTGCAGTCGCCATGTTTACTCTGCACTACAACTTTCATAAGTTGCACTTTCAATGTTGACTGTTGTGGCTCGTTCTGTGCATTGCAATGTTTCTCTTATCAGGGATTGTTGATATGTTTTGTTTTTGAAATCGTTTCAATTTTGTAAATCTTTTCAGTTTGGTCTGTTAATATGTTAAGATAATTCTGAAAGTTTTTGGACTGATATGATATTATATTTTTGGTATCTGGTAATTAGTTATTTGGAATACCTGATACTCTTCAGTATATTTGGAAAATCTGTTTCCAACATATCTATGTATTCAGATCAATATATTCTCTTAATATAAGCTATGATGGTTTTTTCTCTCTTGAAAAAAATAAATAAATTAGGACTTGAATAGTAGTAAACAAATAAAATATATAATAAATTATGAACCTTTTTTTTGCAGGTGTTTGCGGAAAAATATTTTCGGAGAAAATTTCTATATTTTAATGAAATTTCAATATATTAGTAGGCAATTAAATAATTATAACATAGATTTTCTATGCTTTTAACTAGATGTTCAACATTAGCATAAAAATTATGGAGAAATTTTGATTTTGTAATAGTAAGTTAAAATTTATCGATTCCTCCTCCAACCATATCAATGAATAAACATATCTAACAAAAACATAAATTATTTATGAACATAGAATCTCTATGCTCTCAACTAGAGGGTTAAACATTAGCATAAGAATTATGGAGAAATTTTGATTTTGTAATAGTATGTTAAAATTTATCATTTTTTCTCCTCCAACCATAATAATGAATAAACATACATAACAAAAACATAAATTATCTATGATTTTCTAATTCTACATGCTAGAAACTAGCAACAAGTAATTGGCTAATTGTTGTAGGTTTTAACCCCGTACAGAAATTACTTGCATACAAATTCTAAAAAACATAAAATAACAAAATGCGAGAACATAACAAATAAAACACATATATATAGAGATTTTCCTCTAGATCCCAAAACCGGGACTACCAGCTTGATTTTTCATTATTTTCCTTTCAGTGTTACAATACATATTTATACATGCCGAAGCATCCAATACCATGAACCGAAAACCATCGCGTCCAAAAACATGGACCGAAAACCATCGCGTCCAAAACCATGTGTGAAAATCATGCACAAAACCATAGATAGGTCCGCCCAACCTAACATAGGGTTCAAACCAAAATTTGTTGGAGAGCTGCCCAGACCCCATAGAGTGGGGTTACCTACACCCTCAAACCCCCTGTGTCCCCCCCACTACGCAATCGGTGCAACGAAGGGGGGTTCCGCCCCCCCTCTAACCCCCCATTTAACTACTGGGCTAGTCATGGAAAGAATATAACACAACCCAACATTCTCCCACTTGTTGTTTTCTTTCCACAAGGGGCCACAAGAGAGCTTAGTCATTTATCCAACCCTGCAATGCCCATTGTTTCTCTACACCAAGAGAACTTCTCAGAGCTCATAGATTTTGTCAATGCATTTTTAATATTCTTCAAAGTCTCCACCTTTACTAGCAACACCTTTTTGTCTTCTATCATATCCCTCACAAAGTGATACTGAACATCAATCTGCTTGGTAAGCAGAGTTCTTTCCAAGAAAATTGCACTTTGGCTATCACAGTCTATCGTTATAGCTCCCTGTACTAACCCCATACTTGAACACAATCTCTGCAACCAAACTGCTTCATTGCTTGCATGAGTGGCTGCCATGTATTCTGCCTCTGTAGTTGATAGTGCCACTACAGATTGTTTCTTATTCATCCAACTGATTGCACCTCCAAATAGGTTAAACAAATACCGACTTGTAGATCTTCTCTGATCCAGATCTCCAGCCCACTCCGCATCAACAAAGCCATGGATATCCAAAACCCTGTCCAATTCTAGTCTTCCTTGGTAGCACAAACCATAATCATTAGTGTCACGCAAATACCTGAAAACCTGTTTCACTATTGTCCAGTGCTCCTTCCGTGGTTTTCACATAAACCTGTTCAATACTCCCACTGCATGTGCAATGTCTGGTCTAGTACAGACAATCACATACATCAGGCTACCAACTGCACTTGCATATGGAACACAGGACATATCCTCTTCCTCTTCTTGTGTCTTGGGACACTGTTCAACAGATAACTTTACACCTACAGGAATATGAACCTTCACCAATTTACTATCCTGCATGTTAAACTTTTGCAATATTGTCTTGACATACTTCCTCTGGTTTAACCAGAGCTTCCTCTTTGCCCGATCTCTTTTAATTTCCATGCCCAAAATATGGTTTGCAGCACCAAGATCTTTCATGTCGAATTTGGAGGACAATTGGGTCTTCAAATCTTGGATAATTTCTTTGTCATTTCCAACCAGCAACATATCATCCACATACAAAACTAGATAAATAACATGGTCACAAATTAATTTAAAATACACACAGTGATCTGCTTTGCTTCTCGTGAAGTCAAGTCCTCGTATAAATGTATCAAATTTCTGATACCACGTCCTTGGTGACTATTTTAACTCATACAGAGATTTCTTTAACTTGCATACTAGTTCTTTCTTACGCTTCACCGCAAAGCTTTCAGGTTGCTTCATGTAGATCTCCTCTTCCAGATCCCCATGAAAAAATGTTGTCTTCACATCCATCTGTTCTACCTCAAAATCAAAAGCAACCACAACATATAAAAGTAATCTAATAGAAGATACCTTGGCAACAGGAGAAAATATATCACCAAAATCAATTCCCGGCACCTGGGAATAACCTTTTGCTACTAACCGAGCTTTGTATTTCTCCACCTTTCTTTCTGCATTTGTTTTCTTCTTGAACACCCATTTGCTGGCAATGGGTTTCCTTCCAGCTGGAAAATCCACCAGATTCCAAGCCTCATTTTTGTGCAAAGATGCCATTTCATCAACCATGGCCTCTTTCCAGAGTTTTCCATCCTCTGAATCTATTGCTTCCTTCACAGTTCTGGGATCATCATCAGTAATAAATAAAGCAAAATTTGAACAGAAAGTAGATGGACTATACCTTTCTGGCTACCTTCTTTCTTGAATTGATCTTCTCACACCCGGAGTTTATGGCTCTTCATCTTTTGATTCCTCCTTTGCTGTAGAGTCTGATTCTTCCTCCTTTAGCTCAAATTCTATCTTCTCAAGTTCCTTTGGTTGGAATTCATGTTCAATAACATCTTTCGCCTCTCTAAACACCACATCTCGACTGTACACAACCTTCCTTGTTACTGGGTTCCAAAGCTTCTGACCCTTTAAACCATCCTTATACCCAATAAAGATGCACTTTTTAGATTTACTATCCAACTTTGGTTCATTTCTCCTTTGGAACATGTATATATGCATCACACCCAAATACCCTCAGATGTGAAAGAGAGGGTTTCTTACCAGTGCATACCTCTTGTGGAGTTTTATCCTCCAACGCTGATGAAGGTGATCTATTGACCAGGTAACATGCTGTCTCCCTCGCCTCTACCTAGAATTCCTATCCTAACCCGGCACCACTGAGAATGCTTCTTGCCCTTTCCATCAACGTCTTGTTCATTATTTCTGCAACTCCATTTTGCTAAGGTGTATATGGAGTAGTCTTCTGCCATGCTATACCACAATTCTTATAGAATTCTTCAAATTCCTTACTGCAAAACTCTCCACCGTTATCTGTCCTTAGCACGTTTATCTTCTTCTCTATCTGGTTTTCCACCAGAGCCTTGAATTCTTCAAACCTGTCAAAGACTTAAGATTTTTTCTTAAGAAAATATATCCATGTATTCATTGAGAAGTCATCTATAAATGATACACAGTACACAGACTTACCCAGTGATGGAACCTTCACAAGTCCAAACACATCACTATGCACAAGCTCTAATATATGTTTCGCCCTCTTACCACTAGAGGGGAAACTCACCCGATTCTGCTTCCCATATACACAATTTTCACAGAAATCAAAATCCGGGGAGCTATTACTCATACCTTTACCATGAAGTATTCGAAGGCTCTTCTCTTCAATATGTCAAAGCCTTTGATGCCACAACATGGTCTTCTCTCTAGAGACCTAATCCGGATTTAAATAGGAACGCAACAAATTACAGAGATAACCATATACACAAAGATGCAGCAGAAATAATACTTCATTTCATTAATGGGAAATACTGAAATATGCTTACAACCAGAAATGGAAATAAACTAGCTAGGGCGATGGTAGCTTATCTCTGAGAAGAGATGTGGTGGCTACATGCCTCTGAACTGTGTTACAATGAGGCTCAAAGGCCTATTTATTGTTGAGAAATAATGGAAAACCCTTAACATTCCAAAACCTAACCGTAGAAGATGAAACGCCAAACTGTGGGCCCCGTTTGGGTAAATTGGTACACCAACTTCCCAGGGTCGTAACTTTGGCATACGATCTCCGTTTGACGCGTACAATAGCTCGTTAGAAAGATCTATCCGAGCACTGCCACTTTGGGAAGCAACATCAGTCCATGGACCCATGTTGCCCCAGATTTCCCAAAAAACGTCGTTTAGGGCCTCAAAACGGCTCCGGAAGTTCAGGACCCGAAAAACTGCTAAAAATAGTAAGTTGTGCTACAATTAAAGAAACTGAAAATGCTGAGAGATACAATGGTGGGGGTCCAGGTGGACTTGGCGGGTGGCCACCAATATCCACCTGGATCATTCCTCCCCCCTTAGGAAGCAATAGTCCCCATTGCGTTGAGTTCCTCCATGAGATGAAGAAACTTTTGCTGAACTTATTCCCTGGTGAGCCACTTGCCCTGCTGAAGGAGTTGGCCTGCTTTGACAACTCGATACAGTTGGATATTCTGTTGGCGAGTGTTCTTGATCTGTGTGTCCATGATCCGATCAGTTGCAGCTTGTTCCATGCAATTTGGATTTAATTCTGTGGTTGTGAGTTGTTATGCAATGTTGGATGTGTCTAGCAATGGTGGAAAGTGTGGCCGAAGGTGGTCCACATTGAACACTGGGTGCAGGCCAAGGAATGGGGGAATGCTGAGCTCAAATGCATTGTCTCCCATAGCCTTAGTAATGGTGTAAGGACCATATCGGAGTGGTCTCAGTTTCCGATAGGCTCCAGTAAGGCGTTCCTTTTGCAAATGCAACTAGACTTTGTCGCCCACCTGAAACTTGTGTGGCACCCGATGTTGATCATGTCGCTGCTTGCACTTGGCATTTGATTTCTCCAGAATGTCATGGACTTGCTGGCGAATATGTTGGATGCGCTCAATGAAGCTGGTGGCCTTATCTGTTTCGGACTAGACATGAGCTGAATTTATGTGAGTAGCTGCAAGTGGTATGGCCACATCAATGGGGCATAGTGGCTGGAATCCCAAACCCACCTGAAAAGGGCTATGGTCAGTGGAGCTGTGAAGAGCTTGGTTGTAGCTGTGCTGAACATAGGGGAGGCTCTCGTCCCATGTGCGTGGATGCTTTGAGTTATACAAGCACAGAATGTGCGCAATCATCCTATTGACAACCTCTGTCTGGCCATCAGTTTGAGGATGGAAGGCTGTGGACTTCGTGAGTTTGGTGTCCAGCATTGACCAGAGACTGGACCAAAATGTGCTGAAAAACCGACTGTCCCGATCTGAGATGATAGACTGTGGGATCCCAAAGTGCACCCACACTCGTTCAAAGAAGAGTTTAGCAGTGGCTTCTGCTGTGATATTCTTCTTGTAGGCCGCCATAATGGCCATCTTCGAGAACCTATCAACGACCAAAAAAACACAGTCATTTCCATGCTTAGTGGAAGGAAGGCCTGACATGTAATCCATGGAGATGGATTCCCAAGGTCGACTAGGGGTAGGCAACGGGGTATAGAGGTCGTGCTTCTTGATGGTCAGTTTGGAAATGGCACAGGCAGTACATGATCTGATGTACTTCCCAACATCCTGTCGAAGATTCGACCAATAGAAATAATTTTGCAGTACTGCTGATCCGGATTTAAACAGGAACGCAACGAATTACAGAGATAACCATGTACACAAAGATGCAGCGGAAATAATACTTCATTTCATTAATAGGAAATACTGAAATATGCTTACAATCAGAAATGGAAATAAACTAGCTAGGGCGATGGTAGCTTATCTCTGAGAAGAGATGTGATGGCTACATGCCTCTGAACTGTGTTACAATGAGGCTCGAAGGCCTATTTATTGTTGAGAAACAATGGAAAACCCTTAACATTCCAAAACCTAACCCTAGGAGATGAAACGCCAAACTGTGGGCCCCGTTTGCGGGTAAGTTGGTACATCAACTTCCCGGGGTCGTAACTTTGGCATATGATCTCCGTTTGACGCGTACAATAGCTCATTAGAAAGATCTATCCGAGCACTATCATTGTTGGAACGGGCAACACCAGTCCATTCCATGGACTCCCAGATTCCCCAAAAAACGTCGTTTAGGGCCTCAAAACGGCTCCGGAAGTTCAGGACCCGAAAAACTGCTAAAAATAGTAAGTTGTGCTACAATTAAGGAAACTGAAAATGCTGAGAAAGACAATGGTGGGGGTCCAGGTGGACTTGGCAGGTGGCCACCAATATCCACCTGGATCATTCCTCCCCCCTTAGGAAGCAATGGTCCCCATTGCGTTGAGCTCCTCCATGAGATGAGGAAACTTCTGCTGAACTTGTTCCCTGGTGAGCCACTTGCCCTGCTGAAGGAGTTGGCCTGCTTTGACAACTCGATACAGTTGGATATTCTGTTGGCGAGTGTTCTTGATCTGTGTGTCCATGATCCGATCAGTTGCAGCTTGTTCCATGCAATCTGGATTTAATTCTGTGGGTTTGAGCTGTTCTGCAATGTCGGATGTGTCTAGCAATGGTGGAAAGTATGGCCGAAGGCGGTCCACATTGAACACTGGGTGCAGGCCAAGGAATGGGGGAATGCTGAGCTCAAATGCATTGTCTCCCATAGCCTTAGTAATGGTGTAAGGACCATATCGGAGTGGTCTCAATTTCCGATAGGCTCCAGTAAGGCGTTCCTTTTGCAAATGCAACCAGACTTTGTCGCCCACCTGAAACTTGTGTGGCACCCGATGTTGATCATGTCGCTGCTTGTACTTGGCATTTGATTTCTCAAGAATGTCATGGACCTGCTGGCGAATATGTTGGATGCGCTCAATGAAGCTGGTGGCCTTATCTGTTTCGGACTGGACATGAGCTGAATTCATGTGAGTAGCTGCAAGTGGCATGGCCACATCAATGGGGCATAGTGGCTGGAATCCCAAACCCACCTGAAAAGGGCTATGGCCAGTGGAGCTGTGAAGAGCTCGGTTGTAGCTGTGCTGAACATAGGGGAGGCTCTCGTCCCATGTGCGTGGATGCTTTGAGTTATACATGCGCAGAATGTGCACAATCATCCTATTGACAACCTCTGTCTGGCCATCAGTTTGAGGATGGAAGGCTGTGGACTTCGTGAGTTTGGTGTCCAGCATTGACCAGAGACTGGACCAAAATGTGCTGAGAAACCGACTGTCCCGATCTGAGATGATAGACTGTGGGATCCCAAAGTGCACCCACACTCGTTCAAAGAAGAGTTTAGCAGTGGCTTCTGCTGTGATATTCTTCTTGCAGGCCATCATAATGGCCATCTTTGAGAACCTGTCGACGACCACAAAAACACAGTCATTTCCATGCTTAGTGGAAGGAAGGCCTGACATGTAATCCATGGAGATGGATTCCCAAGGTCGACTAGGGGTAGGCAACGGGGTATAGAGGCCTTGCTTCTTAATGGTCGGTTTGGCAATGGCACAGGCAGTACATGATCGGATGTACTTCCCAACATCCTGTCGAAGATTCGGCCAATAGAAATAATTTTGCAGTACTGCCACTGTTTTCTCGACCCCGAAATGCCCAGCAGCCCGACTGTAGTGTGCTTCCCAAATCATCTTGGCACGCTCGCTTGAAGGAACACAAAGGTGACCGAGGTGGCATAATAGGGCATCCTGGAGGTGAAAATCTGCAACCTGCCGACCCTCCAAGAGTGTCTGGTATGTGTGGCCGAATTCTGGGTCGCTTTTGTAGAGAAGTGGCCAATCAGAAGTCTCGTGCCCGCAAGAGTTGAGCACGGTGGTTAGCGCCATGATCGGTGGTCGACTGAGGCAATCTGCAACATTATTGGTGCTGCCCTTTTTATACTTGATATTCAAGTGAAACTGTTGCAGGTATGTAGACCACTTCTGATGGCGATCATTCTGCAATTTCCCTTGGGTCTGTATGAACTGCAGAGGTCGGTGGTCTGTGTGGATGACCGTTTCCTTCCCCAAAATGTAATGCTTCCATTGTCGGCAGGCCTGTACAATGGAATACATCTCTTTATCATAAGTGGGGTACTTCCGGACTGTGTCTGAAAGTGTTTCACTGTGATATGCCACTGGATGTCCATGTTGAGTAAGGACTGCCCCAATAGCATAGTCAGAGGCATCTGTCTCGACCTCAAATGGTTGTTGTAAATCTGGTAACGCGAGCACTGGTGCCGTGCAGAGGCGATCCTTCAACTCCCTGAATGCCTTCTGTTGAGATTCAGACCAAAAGAATTTTGCTTTCGCCCCGCCCTTGGTGACTTGACTCAAGGGCCAAGAAATATGAGAAAACCCCAACACAAACCTGCGGTAGAAGTTGGCAAGACCTAGAAAGCTGCGGAGCTCTGTTAGAGTGGTTGGAGAGGGCCAATCCCGAATGACTTGGACCTTGGCTGGATCGACATGCACCCCCTGTTCATCAATGATGTATCCCAGATACTGAACCTCGGTCATGCCAAAAGTGCATTTCTCCAAATTGGCACATAGCTTGTGTTGCCGCAGTGTTTGGAGAACCTGTCGGATGTGGTGGAGGTGCTCTTCCCAACTCTGGCTGAAGATCAGAATGTCATCCAAGTATACTACTACAAAGGAGTTGGTGAATGGCCGCAAGATGTCATCCATTAGCCTCATAAAGGTTGCAGGAGCATTCGTCAATCCGAAAGGCATGACCAACCATTCGAAGAGGCCCTCCTTGGATTTGAAGGCAGTCTTCCACACATCTGAGGGTTCGATTGGTACCTGGTGATATCCTGACTTCAGATCGATCTTGCTGAAATATTTCGCCCCCTTTAGTTGGTCTAGGAGGTCATCAATCCGCGGGATCGGGTACCTATTACGGACAGTGATCTTGTTCAGCGCCCGATAGTCAATACAGAGTCTCCACGTCCCATCCTTCTTCTGTACCAACACTATCGGGCTCCCACAGGGCGAAGAACTCGGACGGATGTGACCTTTCTGCAGGAGCTCCTGAATCTGCCTCTTGATTTCATTGTTCTCCAGAACGGAGCGCCGATAAATTGGTCCATTGGGTAGCGGCGCACCTGGGGTCAGATCGATGGAGTGCTTGACTTGACAGTGCAGAGGAACCCCTGCCGGGGAGGTGAAGATGTCTTCGTACTCCTCCACAATCTTGTCCATCTGTAGCTGCCGTGCAGAGGGACCCCGTTTGGAGGCCGCGGCCACTGTCTTCTTCTTCCCTTGAGGGCGTATCATCAGGAAAACAAATTTCCTGGTTTTGGAAATGATCTTACTGCATTGTTTTGCAGTAATCAAAGAGATGGCGGCAGGTGGTGCTACCTCTGGTATCCTGAACAACTTATTTCCCAATGTAATAATAACAGCACGGGGCCTTGATTCATACACAGCATGTCGCTTCCACAAGTATGGTTGTCCTAGTAATACATCACAAACTTCAAGGGGAGCAATGTCACACAATACCTCATCCGTGAAGGGCTTGATGTTGTATGGAAGGCGACACTGCTGGCTCACGCGAAGATCTCGTCCTTGGTGAAGCCACCCAATGGTGTATGGTTGTGGATGTGCTGTGGTCGGTAAGCCCAACCGCTTCACGACCTCTGCCGAAATGAGGTTCTTTTGACTCCCGCTATCAACAATGAACTGTATCGGGGAGCCCTTTACCCACATCTGGGAGTGGAAGAGACGCTCCTCCTCCTCTGGATCTTCGGGTTCATTTTTCTGGATCTTTGCGGTAGCAACAGTGGCGCTGGGATCCGCATCAATGATCTGCTTCCCTTTTTCATACCCCTTATCGGGTTCTGACTCAGAGTCGGAACATGCATCTGATTCTGAAACCTTTAGCTCAGCCACCAGTGACTGCTTGGCCCGACACTCACTTGTGTTGTGAGTGGAGCTCTTATGGAACTCGCACCATTTTCCAGTGTCCTTTCTCGGCTTCGCGGCGCTGTTCTTTGCTTGCAGCTTCGGCTGGTTGTCTTGGGCTGTCCCGCCTTGGCTTTGTCCTTTGTTCTGTGGTTTAGGGGCACCTTTCCCCTGCTTTGGATTCGCAGATCCAAAGTCTCGCTTCTTTTGTTTAAACTTCTGCTCGACCTTGACGGCATACCGGTATGCTGCGCCGAGCGAGGGGATGTTTAGGAACTGTATTTCTTCCTGGATGTACTTGTGCAGGCAGCCACGGTATTTGAGTATCAAATGTTGCTCCGAATCCTTGATACCCAACTTTGTGCGAAGGGTATGGAAAAGATTGGTGAACTCCGGCACGTCTTGGTCCCTTCCCTGCCGCAGCGTGGTCCACTTTATGTATTCATCCTCATAGCTTCCGACAGGGTAGTACTGCTCCTTGATGGCATCCCGGAACGAATCCCAGGTGGGTGCGGCTGAAAATAGTGAGCCAGTACTTTCATCCTTCTGCTCGCAGTAGGTTTCCCACCAGTCCTTGACGTGGGGGGCTGCTTTGAGAAGAGCAAAAACAATCTTTTCCCGACTCGAAAATTCATGAACAGAAAAATAACCCTCTAGCAGATTTAACCATTTATCTACGGCATCGGCGTCTATCTGACCCTCGAATATGGGGATTTCAAAATTAACTTGTACCTTAAAGGGTGTGGCGTTTCCAGAGGAGCTGCTGGAAGCCGATGCGCTGCTTCTGGGTAGCCGCTGAAGGATCTGCGCAAAGCTGTCCATCATCGCGTTCCGTTGTCGCTCGAGCGCTTCTTCGAGCAAGATTTTGATGGGATCTCCTGCCCCCTCGTCTTTCTTCTCGTCCGCCATGGGAGGCCGTCGGGATTTGCGAGGCTGGTCTTGCAAAGGTTCAACCAGTTCAAGCCCTAACTCCTTATATCCCGACCTTGTTGGGGACATGCAAAGAAAAACAGAGAAAAAGCAGACCGCTCTGATACCACTGATCCGGATTTAAACAGGAACGCAACAAATTACAGAGATAACCATATACACAAAGATGCAGCGGAAATAATACTTCATTTCATTAATAGGAAATACTGAAATATGCTTACAATCAGAAATGGAAATAAACTAGCTAGGGCGATGGTAGCTTATCTCTGAGAAGAGATGTGATGGCTACATGCCTCTGAACTGTGTTACAATGAGGCTCGAAGGCCTATTTATTGTTGAGAAACAATGGAAAACCCTTAACATTCCAAAACCTAACCCTAGGAGATGAAACGCCAAACTGTGGGCCCCGTTTGGGGGTAAGTTGGTACATCAACTTCCCGGGGTCGTAACTTTGGCATATGATCTCCGTTTGACGCGTACAATAGCTCATTAGAAAGATCTATCTGAGCACTATCATTGTTGGAACGGGCAACACCAGTCCATTCCATGGACTCGTGTTGCCCCCAGATTCCCCAAAAAACGTCGTTTAGGGCCTCAAAACGGCTCTGGAAGTTCAGGACCCGAAAAACTGCTAAAAATAGTAAGTTGTGCTACAATTAAGGAAACTAAAAATGCTGAGAAAGACAAAGGTGGGGGTCCAGGTGGACTTGGCAGGTGGCCACCAATATCCACCTGGATCAACTGCCACTGTTTTCTCGACCCCGAAATGCCCAGCAGCCCAACTGTAGTGTGATTCCCAAATCATCTTGGCATGCTCGCTTGAAGGAACACAAAGGTGACCCATGTGGCATAACAGGGCATCCTGGATGTGAAAATCTGGAACATGCCGACCCTCCAAGAGTGTCTGGTATGTGTGGCCAAATTCTGGGTCGCTTTTGTAGAGAAGTGGCCAATCAGAAGTCTCGTGCCCACAAGAGTTGAGCACGGTGGTTAACGCCATGATCGGTGGTCGACTGAGGCAATCTGCAACATTATTGGTGCTGCCCTTCTTATACTTGATATTCAAGTGGAACTGTTGCAGGTATGTAGACCACTTCTGATGGCGATCATTCTACAATTTCCCTTGGGTCTGTATGAACTGCAGGGGTCGGTGGTCTGTGTGGATGACTGTTTCCTTCCCCAAAATGTAATGCTTCCATTGTCGGCAGGCCTGTACAATGGAATACATCTCTTTATCATAAGTGGGGTACTTCCAGACTGTTTCTGAAAGTGTTTCACTGTGATATGCCATTGGATGTCCATGTTGAGTACGGACTGCCCCAATAGCATAGTCAGAGGCATCTGTCTCGACCTCAAATGGTTGTTGTAAATCTGGTAACGCGAGCACTGGTGTCGTGCAGAGGCGATCCTTCAACTCCATGAATGCCTTCTGTTGAGATTCAGACCAAAAGAATTTTTCTCTTGCTCCTCCCTTGGTGACTTGACTCAAGGGCCAAGTAATATGAGAAAACCCCAACACGAACCTGCGGTAGAAGTTGGCAAGACCTAGAAAGCTGCGGAGCTCTGTTAGAGTGGTTGGAGATGGCCAATCCCGAATGACTTGGATCTTGGCTAGATCGACATGCACCCCCTGTTCATCAATGATGTATCCCAGATACTGAACCTGGGTCATGCCAAAAGTGCATTTCTCCAAATTGGCACATAGCTTGTGTTGTCGCAGTGTTTGGAGAACCTGTCGGATGTGGTGGAGGTGTTCTTCCCAACTCTGGCTGAAGATCAGAATGTCATCCAAGTATACTACTATAAAGGAGTTGGTGAATGGCCACAAGATGTCATCCATAAGCCTCATGAAGGTTGCAGGAGCATTCGTCAATCCGAAAGGCATAACCAACCATTCGAAAAGGCCCTCCTTGGATTTGAAGGCAGTCTTCCACACATCAGAGGGTTCGATTGGTACCTGGTGATATCCTGACTTCAGATCGATCTTGCTGAAATATTTCGCCCCCTTTAGTTGGTCCAAGAGGTCATCAATCCGCGGGATCGGGTACCTATTACGGACAGTGATCTTGTTCAGCGCCCGATAGTCAATACAGAGTCTCCACGTCCCATCCTTCTTCTGTACCAACACAATCGGGCTCCCACAAGGCGATGAACTCGGACGGATGTGACCTTTCTGCAGGAGCTCTTGAATCTGCCTCTTGATTTCATTGTTCTCCAGAACGGAACTCCGATAAATTGGTCCATTGGGTAGCGGCGCACCTGGGGTTAGATCGATGGAGTACTTGACCTGACAGCGCAGAGGAACCCCTGCAGGGGAGGTGAAGATGTCCTCATACTCCTCCACAACCTTGTCCATCTGTAGTTGTCGTGCAGAGGGACCCCGTCTGGAGGCCGTGGCCACCGTCTTCTTCTTTCCTTGAGGGCGTATCATCAGGAAAACAAATTTCCTGGTTTTGGAAATGATCTTACTGCATTGTTTTGCAGTAATCAAAGAGATGGCGGTAGGTGGTGCTACCTCTGGTATCCTGTACAACTTATTTCCCAATGTAATAATAACAACACGGGGCCTTGATTCATACACAGCATGTCGCTTCCACAAGTATGGCTGTCCTAATAATACATCACAAACTTCAAGGGGAGCAATGTCACACAATACCTCATCCGTGAAGGGCTTGATGTTGTATGGAAGGTGACACTGCTGGCTCACGCGAAGATCTCGTCCTTGGTGAAGCCACCCAATGGTGTATGGTTGTGGATTTGCTGTGGTCGGTAAGCCCAACCGCTTCACGACCTCTGCCGAAATGAGGTTCTTTTGACTCCCGCTATCAACAATGAACTGTATCGGGGAGCCCTTTACCCACATCTGGGAGTGGAAGAGACGCTCCTCCTCCTCTGGATCTTCGGGTTCATTTTTTTGGATCTTGGCGGTAGCAACAGTGGCGTTGGGATCCGCATCAATGATCTGCTTCCCTTTGTGATTCCCTTTGTTCATTATTTCTGCAACTCCATTTTGCTGAGGTGTATATGGAGTAGTCTTCTGCCATACTATACCACAATTCTTATAGAATTCTTCAAATTCCTTACTGCAAAACTCTCCACCGTTATCTGTCCTTAGCACGTTTATCTTCTTCTCTATCTGGTTTTCCACCAGAGTCTTGAATTCTTCAAACCTGTCAAAGACTTAAGATTTTTTCTTAAGGAAATATATCCATGTATTCATTGAGAAGTCATCTATAAATGATACATAGTACATAGACTTACCCAGTGATGGAACCTTCACAGGTCCAAACACATCACTATGCACAAGCTCTAATATATGTTTCGCCCTCTTACCACTAGAGGGGAAACTCACCCGATTCTGCTTCCCATATACACAATTTGCACAGAAATCAAAATCCAGAGAGCTATTACTCATACTTTCTATCATACCTTTACCATGAAGTATTCGAAGGCCCTTCTCTTCAATATGTCCAAGTCTTTGATGCCACAACATGGTCTTCTCTCTAGAGACCACTAGATTTTATGCTCCACTTTCAGGAACCACAGAACTGTTGCACCCATCAATAACAGTGCTACCTTGAAGCTTGTACAGAGTTCCAATCCTAACTCCCCGCATCAATACTAGTGCTCCCCGAACCATCTTGCAGGTATCCTTCTCGAACACTATTTTTACACCTGCAATATCCAGCTTGCTTACAAAAATTAGATTTCTAGCCAATGCAGGAATATGCAGAACACCCGGAAGTGTTCTAACCCTTCCACCTTGCAATTTCAACTTTAATTTTCCGTGACCAACAATTCTGGCCTTCCTATCATCCCCTAAGAAGACATCACCACCATCGTATTTCTCATACTCGCAGAACCACTCTCTATGGGGAGTGAAATGAAAGGATGCATCCGAGTCAATCAACCACGCCTCATGATATACATGTGTACTTGAAGAAGCCAAGTACACATCCCCACCTTCATCTGAGGTGGTTTTCGCCTCTGCAGAAGGAGTATTATCAGATCCATTTCCTTTGTCAGGAGCTTTAGATTTACAGTCTCTTTTGTAGTGCCCTTCCTTTCCACATTTCTAGCACACCACCTTTACAGGTTTTCCTGGAGATTTAGATCTCCCACTCGATGACTTATTTTTGTTTTTGTTCTGAGACCGTCTTCGTACAGACAAGGCATCACCATTCTAGCTCTCTATATTTTTTCGTCTCATCTCCTCCGTCAGCAAGGATGAGACTATTTCATCAACCTGCAAGGTAGTTGCATTGCTACCTATTGCAATAACCAGACTATCCCACAAATCTGGTAGAGAACACAATAAACTGATGCACTTATCCTCATTTGAAATTTTAATATCAACATATGCTGACTGACTTACCACAGTATTAAATGCGTTCATATGATCTGTTACCGAGTCTCCATCTTTCATCCTCATGTTACACAACTTTTTCTGCAGGAACATTTTATTCACCAGAGACTTAGATTGGTACAAATTCCCTAACTTGTCCCACAAAGCCTTCATCGTAGCTTCCCCTGATACATTCAACAATACTGAATCTGAGACACAATCGTATTGTGCTCTTTGCCTTTTGATCCAACTTCTTCCATTCTTCATCGGACACTCCCGTTGGTTTAGTACCCGGATCTACCACGATCCACTGATCTTTATCCACCAACAGATCCTCCATCTTGAGTTTCCACAACTCAAAACTCTGACCATTAAATTTCTCGATCTCTATCTTTCCACTGCTCGCCATCTTCTTTCACCACCAGAATCGATCTCATAGATCTCCCACTGAACAGGGTCTACCACAGGCCCGAGTGAAACCCCTCAGCAACAAAGGCGTCCCCTTGAAGCCAAAACACCTCTGATACCAAATGTAGGTTTTAACCTCATATAGAAATTACCTGCATACAAATTCTAAAACACATAAAATAAAAAAATGTGAGAGCATAACACATAAAACACATATACATAGAGATTTTCCCCTGGATCCCAAAACTGGGACTACCAGCTTGATTTTTCATTATTTTTATTTTAGTGTTACAATACATATTTATACATGCCCAATACCATGGACCAAAAACCATCGCATCCAAAACCATGGACCGAAAACCATCGCGTCCAAAACCATGTGCGAAAATCATGCACAAAGCCATAGATAGGTCCGCCCAACCTAACATAGGGTCCAAAACCAAACTTTTTCGGGGCATTGCCCCGGACCCCATAGAGTGGGGTTACCTGCACCCCTCAAACCCCTTGTGAGCCCCCCCCGCTACGCAATCGGTGCAACAAAGGGGGGGCTCCGCCCCTCCTCTAACCCCCCGTTTAACTACGTGGACTAGTCATGGAAAGAATATAACACAACCCAACAATTGTTTTTGCTTAGCATTCATTGTTTGCTAGTGCTTTGCACTTAATCCTTGCCACTAGTAATATTTTATTCCATGTTATTGTTGTGCATTTATTTCCTGCCATTACTTTGCATTTATTTTTTGTTGTTACTAGTTTATTTTTTTTAGACAAGAGTGTTAAGTTTTCCATTACACCAAAACCCTCAGACCTTAGTAAAATTCCAAACCATGATCATTACATTTTCTAAGTGAGTCCCATGGTGGATCCCACAGTGACGGTTAGTCCAGGTGATCGATTCCCAACAAGGTGAGAGTGAAAATCCTACACCCCTATCAAATGCAAATCGAGGAATCAAACCTGGGCCAAGGCTCTCATACCATGTTAGGTTTTCTGTTACACCATAACCCATAGGTCCCAAGGTCGAAACCTGTCTCTATACCACTGGAAGACAATCAAAATGGAAACCAAATAAACTGTATATTAAATAGTGTCTCTATCAATGATGTACAATGTGTACATATTAATACATAGAGGAAACAATTGAATTAGTTTCAAGGTTTTCTTGGACTCCAATAACTACTCAAACTAACCCAAGCTTAATCCCAAGGATTAGCTAACGAAGTGATTTCAAGAGAAAATTTGGGTGCAGTGGGAAGTTATGTTTAGGAAAGTGTATGCAAAAGTCATTTGCATGTAGATGTGAAGCTTGTCATTACCAAAAATTTTATAAGACTGTGGGAAGACATTACTGATAATATATGCAAAACTGGTTTGGGTTATAATAAAGATATCTTGGATGTATCTTTTCACATTCCAGGTTTTTCGAAACCAATACAATTCCAAAGTGCTGGATTTCTGGATGGTGTTGTTCCAGAACAAGTTGATAGATGTCAATAGTGTAATAGAGTTAGACATGTGAAAGATCAGTGTTTTGATCTTCACTCATGTGATCATTGTGAAAGAGAAATAATCAATCAAACAAATGTTCCAGAAATAAGGCTACTGCAAGAGAGCAGCTAAATTTCAGATGGATTGTATGTTCTAGAAATAAGGCTACTGCAAGAGAGCAACTAAATTTCGGATGGATTGCTTCTTGGGATTGGACGAAAACAACCAAGAAGATTTACAAGTCATACCGAAAAATATATTCGATAGTGATGAACAACCTCGTAGTGATGAAGAATATTCTCACCTTGTATCCGACAAAGGGGGAATTGTTGATGGTCTGCTACAAGTTCGAGATTGAGATGTCAAGCGATCCTGAGTTAGAGTTAAGTTGATTGAGTTGTATGTGAACGAGCACTTCCATATTTGGAATTGTTCGAGGAACTGTTGCGATAGTTCCAGAGTTTGTGGTCACCTTAAAACCACATTTTTGAGTGTTTTGGAACTGTTATGAAGGTTCCAGAGTTGGTTTTGGTTGAGACCTTGAGTTCTCCCACATTGGTTTGTGGTCATCCTTAAAATCCGTTTCTTGAGAGACATTCAACTCTTGGCTGAAATGCATTTTTGCAGTTTGAGCTCTCATTCTTGGACTTTGGTACATCCCTTCGAATTAAGGGGAATGTTTGACATCTAATCTTTAGGATTAAGATTGGGTTAGTTTGAATAGTTATTGGAGTCTAAGAAGACCTGAAAAATAATTCAAATGTTTCCTATATATATTAATATGTACACATTGTACATCATTGATAGAGACAATATTTAATACACAGTTTATTAGTTTCTAGTTTGATTGTCTTACAAAGAGAACTAGCAACCTCCATCAATATATGAAACAACCCCCAAGCCACTTGTATCATAAAATCGTAGGTTTGAGATTGGCTTCAATATCATCATATTTTTCTTTCCTCATTTTTTATTTTTTAAGTTAATTTTTCTAAATTTTACGCTTTAAAAAAAATAGTGTAAAATATATTTTTTATAATAATTTATGAAAAAGAATGTGTATAAATTATAAATAAACAAATAAAATAAATAACCCTCTTTTATTTTTCTCGTTATTTTTCTAAATGATAAGCTTTAAAGAAATAGTGTAAAATATATTTTTTATAATAATTTATGAGAAAAGAAAAGGTTTAAATGATAAATAAAATAGTAGTAAACAAGTAATAAATAATAGATTACTAAAAATTTCTTAAAGGGATTAGAGGAAAATCTTTTGTAGAGAAAATTCAATGTATTAATAAACAACTAAATAGTTCTAACATAGAATCTTTATGTTCTTAATAAGAGCGCATAAGGATTATAGAGAAATTTTGATGTTGTAATAGTAAGTTAAAATTACCTTCTTTCTCCTCTAATCCTAGCACTCAATAAATATTCATAACAAAAATGTAAATTATTTATGATTTTCTAATTATACATGCTAGAAATTACCAACAAACAATTGGCTAATTGTTGTTGCTTAGCGTTCATTGCTTGCTAGTGCTCTTCATTTAATCCTAGCCACTAGTCAACTTTTATTCCATGTTATTGTTGTGCATTTATTTCCTACCATTACTTTTCATTTATTCTTTGCTACCACTCACCTCCCGGATACATGCATCAGTCTGCAAGCCACATATATCACAAACTCATAGTTCATCCTAGGACTGAGATGTCCGCAGACCACCAAAAACTAGAGTTGGGATCCAAACTCTAATGAGACGCCTATCCCTCCAGCCTTACTATGATGGGCCATGTCTCCAGAAACATGAAACCGGGTGGACGTAATGACAAACCACCATCCCAATCACTCAAGCAAAGACCCATTAACAATAATTACCTAGTCCATTATAGGGCTATAAGGTGTATGACACACCCATCCCAACATTCTCCCATTTGTTATATACCTTACAAGAATATAAATCAAAATGTATCAAACTAATAGCTTATCATAAGCCCCATAGGCTCATAGAGAGAATTGAGTTTACTTGTGCTCATCATCTATGCATTTACAACATTATGCAAAGACCATTTCTAGATTTTTCTTTCCATCCTCTGTCATGTCCCTAATGAAATGGCACTATATATATATATATAGATATATATATATATGATTTTCCTTCACATGAAATGTTGGGCTCGCAGCAAGACAAATAACATCACATTGAATTGTAATAGTTCTCTGATATAGCCTTTCTTCTAAACATAGTTTCATAACCAAATGACCTCCTTAGAGGCATAAGTAACTACCATATACTATACCTTTGTTAAGCCACAAATTGAATAGTTTTTAGTATTGAGAGGAATAAGATTTATCAAAGTTGATGCATGCCAGTTTTATCTGTTATATGTGTCCTATGGTTTTATGCTCTAACCGTAACATTAGATCCTCAGTCTTACTCCTTCACATCTAGCATGAAAACCCCACAAGTTACAAACATTAAATCTATCCCGCTCGACAGCTTTAAGTTAGCTCTAGCCCTGGTAGGAACAATGCATATGATTGAGGCTTATGTCCATGAGATCTAACCTTGGTCTTGCCCTTTTAATAAACCACCACCTTTGCATCTTTTTCCAAAGCTCCTGAGACCCACAACACTTGTCGGGAAAAGCTATGTCTCTTCCTTTTCATCATTGACAAACTAGTCTCGGCCATTTTCCTCAAGAATTTCCTTTATTCTCCATAGAATATTCATCAATGAATATTGGCTAATGAATCTCCTACCTTTGTAAACTAACTCCCTAAGTAAACAATTGACCTAGGTTAGATGCACCTGCATCAGACTCCCTAGGTAAAAAGAATTCATGGTCTCTCGACCATATGTTTTCATAACTATTTATACATCCTCCTAGATCCCAAATTTTAGTCTGTCGCTGAGCAGTTGTTTTGTCATATTGTTGCCATTTTGTTGTTGTCGTTTTCTGTCTTCCAGGATTCCAAACTTTATGTTGCAATTCTCTCTTTTTTCCTTGCTGATGTATGCTTGTTCTTTTGTCATCAAAAAGATTTTGCAATCTTCTTTTCTTCCTGCAATATGTCTCTTTTGTGGCACTTTCACCATCAGTATTCTAATCACTTCAATTGCCCTTACAACACTTTGACCAGACTTTGAGTGTCGGGCTCCACCGATAATGCACCCATTACAATGCACTTTTGACTTATGACTCTAAATTCCTTTTAACCCCAGACTTTTACATCAAATCTTTAATGGACCTTGACTTGAGTTTTTACATTGAAAGAATTCTCTCACTTCAACTCAACTTTTACAAGGACTTTTGTCCATTTAAACACTCATAACCTCCCTTGGCTTTTATGACTATCAATCCAATTACAATACATTAATGTGACTAGATTTTCTTCTAGTGACCAAAGTAGAGCACTTGTCCCAACTCACTTACAACCCCAACCAACATATTTGACTCCTACAGTGCTAGTAGTAATGTATACAAAGTTTGTACAGTCGAAGCAATTGATTCACATTTAGACAAATTTTAGTTCTCTCAACAACTCAACTTGATTCTTCTTGAATCAGCTCCACATGAATGTGTCAACAAATATTAACGCACTACTGTAAAACAATAAGACAATACACCCTCATAATAAATACATATAAAAATGCATAATCACGACCACAACTATCACAATAATTCTTATCCACGGCTATTTTGTAATCTTTTCAGTTTTAGCAGAAATGGCCTCCAGTTAATGCAAATCGGTCTCTAAAGTGGTCAGATTTGTTGTTGCTGCGACGATTTCCTGATGTAATTGCAGTAACAAAATATAATTTCATGAAATTGTAGAATTGTGCAGGTCCACGCAAAATTTCCTGATCACCAAAAACTTGACACAGTAGAATGAGGTTGGAGACATCGCCTGACTCACTCACACCCACATTGTTCAACATAATGCAATTCCTTGATATCTTCAGGTCCTTTATCTTGCTTTCAAAGATTTTGTTTGGACATGACTACAAATCATCGTTTTGGGTATTATTTTCTTTGTTTATTAGAAGGATTCAACCCTTACAACAGAATGCTAATCAAGATTCCCATGACAGTATTGCTCCCAGGGCAGTGCCAACTATCAAACAATTTCCTCTAGCAGCACGAGAAACAAAAAAGGATGATCATTATGCATTTTATATTTATGATGCCTACCACGATGTTTTTTGCCATGTATTTGGCACAAGACTTGTCGTTGCTTGTCAGAATGCTTTATTATTTGTTGCAAATATGACTCACGAAACTACAGCAACAATACACACCTATGGTTAATACCGCCTTAATAAGTAGAACCTATTGTTCAAGCTCTAGAAATAAAATACATAAATTGCCATTGCTAGGGTTCTTGTCTGAATCTATTCACAGGTTTCCAATCGATATCTTAATAAAAAAAATTAGAGCGAGAGCCAAGAGATTAGTGCAATGACATGGGGAGTTTTTTATCTAGAGACACTACCACTCAGTCACATTTCTTTCATAAATAGCTTCACAATGCTGCAATCACAGTCTAGGAGCTGCAATCTTCTTCGTAATTCACTCCAACGGTCTACGACAAGCTTGGTTTCCTCCTCATACAATACCAAGATCAGGCCTTGGCTCCATTCCACAACCGATCACAACACTTGTCCTTTCAACGAACATTCCGATGCTTGCTTATCCTTCATTGTTTCATGCACATTTTCTTGAGAGCATGAAACTTTGGCAATCACAACATGGATCACAAATGTGATACACAACTTTCTCTTGACATGCGACAATAAATTATGTGACTGATGTTGATATTAATATTATACCATTCACGGCTATACCATGGGATTTTTCCCATTTACAAAATAGACTAAAGTTCTTATCAATTCACTTTACCTGAGAGTTTTATGGAAGCAACATATTACAATAGGTCCAGGTGACACGGGATTTCAAGTGGTTGAGAACAAGTTTGCAAACTTTGGTGTAGCCATTTGCTGGAGCAGGCTGAGCAGCTACACTCCACCTTTATTCACTGCAGTTTTCACAACAACAACCACCACATGTCTCACAGGGATCTTCCAACACTGGTTTCATCCACGCAAATCTCCATTTGTAGCGTCCACACAAGTCTCCACACATACATTTTATTTTAAGAGTTTCACAGCTTCAATCAACATGCTTTCCTCACAGATCTCCACACATGGGTCTTCAATGCATGCATTAGGTTTAAGCTTTCTTCACAAATTATCATACGCAAAAGGTCTCTTCTTGGTTACACAATTAACAATTCATGAGCCAATCAAGCTGCCACTTAGAGGCTCCAAAATCGTGCGACTCCACCGACTTCCTCTACCTCAATTTTGAAGAATGAACCACCCATCTATTTGTGATCTTTTCTCTAATGGCGAATGGATGAGTGCTAACAATTCCCAATGATTGCTAACACCTCTGGCACTTGCAATATATTATCAATGCTAATGATGATCAATCCAACAAGAGAAACCTTTGACCAGTCTTATCTCGATCCTTCCACAACTTCAAATGCGCTTGAAAACATATCCCAATAGTGATATCTGTAACATGCTTCTTGTGGGCAGCTCCATGATACACTCAATTGGATTCTTCTCCAATCGAATCCACACTTCGATCTCACAACCTCAATAGCGACTGAAGGAGCAAGCAACTCGAAGAAAACTCATTCTCATCAACCAATAATGCCTATAATCTCTGATACCAAAAATTGATGCAGGTAAAATAACATCTAACCATAGGGTCATTACACAAGATCAATAAAACTAAACTGAAGATCACGCACCAAGCATATACACATAAAAATCCTCAACAAATGACTAATTAATAAAGAAAATATTTACAGGAGAAATCGTGGCCTATTCATGGCCTCTCATTCCTCACACATACTCACAAACTTCTACATACATAAATGCCTCATATGCTCTCTTCAATTTATACAAATGGATTAGAACCCAAGTAGGTTATAAATCCCTAAACTAACTCCCAAAATATCTCTTTTGATCCCTAAAATCTCTCATCTAATCCCTTATCCCTAGATAAGAGCTAACTAATCCATAATCCTCTCAAACCTTCCACCATACTCTCAAATCTTCTCCTATTTACAATAACATCATTCTCTCTTAAAACTATTAGAAAAATACATTAATTAATTAAATCCTAGCTTTGTCAAATAACTCCCTAAGTAAACAATTGACCCAGGTTAGATGCACCTTCATCAATGAGACAGACATGATGTATTTCTATCACAACTAGAGATATGACTTGAATTTAGCGTGAGAATTCAAAAGAGAGTTATTGTGAGTTGGATTAAGCCCTAGCGCAATGAGTTTTCAAACCATAAAGAAGGTATTGTGTAGGACTGACCTAAGACTAGAGCGAAATTACAATTGTATGCATTTGGAATTAATCCTCTGTTTTAACTTGAAATTGATGAATGCATTGACTATAGAATGTGTTGATGCCTGATTGAATTAATGGTTAAATGCATTACTAAATTCGCTAGCATGATAAATTGATTTATGGAAAGTCATAAAGAAAGTTATGTCTTTGGGATGGTAATGGAATAAGACATACACCTTGTGAGCCATGGGAAGGCAATGTATGAGTTTATTAATGAGAGATGATTAGTGGGATTGTTGTGGAGGTAAATCCCCTCTGCGGACAGAGGCGATCCCTACCAGTCCAAACAAGGTCTAGCAACAATCGAATAACGCTAACACGCAAGTTCCTAATTACAAATAAAAGACCAATGATGAAGGCCTACCTGGATCCCAATGCTAATACTTGTAGAAGAGTTGAAGCTCCCGTTTCTTTGCTCTGGCTGGTCACAATCCTCATGATCCTCGTGCACGGACACCTGCACATGCAAAGAACGATACAAACACAAACATAAAATCCAGTAGATGTAACTATATATCAGTCAGAAAAGATATAACTCAAATACCATCATAAAGACAATAAGAGTGGAACCATAATGATAGTCGTCTATTATTAATAAACAAAGAAAAATACAACCATAGTTCTGACGTCAAATCCTTCTCAAGAGGGTCCAGCCAGCAAGTCTCTCAAGCATTCACCCTTGAGGGTAGATCTCCCAAGACAAAAGCTCTCTCTCTCACAAATTTACACAAGAAAGAAACACTTCACAACCTTCCTTAAGCTCTCTAGCAATCCCACACTTGTCACACCAGCTACCTATCAAGCTCACACACTAGCAGCAACACTCCAAGCACTATGAATTCCAAACTAGCATCTCATGGCAATGGTGGAGGCTTAAATAGGAGAAGGAGTCTCCATGAATGGTGGGAGGATGAGCTTATCTCCAAGGAAGGTGGCTCAAATGACGAAACAGACATGCCAGAGAAGGGAGGGCGACATTTACAAGGCCAACAACCAGGTCTGGAGTCATCTGGAAGGCTGGCTGTTAGAACAAACTCGCCCAAACTAGATCAGCGCGGGTTCACAACTGAACTGGGGCGCTGACATCGCTGTTGAATAACAGAGAAGGTCATGTCAGCAAAATCAGATATGAATAACAGACGCGCTATCTCATGAAATTCGACCAGCGCGGGAATCACGTGTACTTCCGCGCTGGCAGTGCATTCGGTCTGTTATGGAGCGCCCATCGGCGCGTTTATTTTGACAACAGTCGTGATGATGCAGAAACTTTGGCAAAGTGGGTCATTTGGCAAAATTAGAGAGCATGAGCATGGATGAATTGGACTCATGACACAGTAGGAAGACTGGTAGGAAGATAGTGACAATTTACTGTGTAACAGATGCCCCCTAAAGCATGAAGCCCAAGAGAGTGGGAGGGGTGAAATACTTTATGAAACCGACTGAACTGGAACACCACCGGGAAGAACCTGCACGTGAGTACAACTGATATCTCTGATAATCAATTACATGTAGTCTAGGCATGGGCACAACCATCCAAAAGACATACGAAGGAGGTCTGTGGTATGGACGCAGCCACCCAGCTAAAGAGACCATGATGATAATAAAGGTATGGTCGCAGCCATCCATGAAGACTTAGGTATGGGCGCAGCCATCCATCAATGAGTCATGTAATGATCATAATAATCCACAAAATCGCAACCTGGATCTCAAGAGACAAAATCCAGGGTCTTGCGCTCCAACTCGACCCGAACAAAGTACAAGTTCAAGCACGTGAATATGGGAGTTGAAGTCGAACATGCAAGACCATCGTCTGATTACCAGTCAATGATGAAAACTGTTAACAGACGCGAGAGGTACCGCCAATAATGACAATGGTCCTCAAGGTACTATAGGTACAATCTACGGTGTGTGAATCAATGAGCTGGCGTTGAACACCCGCAGAATCATTCGATCGGAGGCCAATGATGAAAACCTCGTGTCGAACACGAAGAACCTGCCATTGATGCATGTAGGCTCTAAGGCACCTGAAGGTAGTCTCTAGTTCAACCTCCTGGATAATGAGTTGAAGTCGACAAGAAGTGACCTTGATCGAAGGTGGGCCATAGTGTTTCCCACATCATCGACACAAGACAGAGAAGGATAGATATGTTGTGTGAGGTATCAGAGGGAGGTTGAGTTATTCTTGCAGAGGTCAACTTCTCTTGAACATATCAGCAGCACGACAGTGGACTTGGCAGTATTGACATTCAAATGATCAAGGGTCATGGTGACAAGGCAATGAGCAGATGAAAGGTCAAACAGGATAACCCAAACCCACGGAGGCCAATGTAAAACAAGATGAGAGGTTCCCACCCAGACACGAATGCAGACAAGTGCCATGTTTAAGAGAGACATACTGCCGACACAACAATGATTATGGTTCCATTTTCCCCACCATTTCTGGCGAGTACCTCGATTATTTTTTGATGACAAGCTTGACGGGGATAGCATATGCTTGGAAGGCGTCATTACGACAGAATCCGATGTCATTAAGTTTTAACGAGTCTGACAAAGGAAGAACTCGGCGTCTTTTCCTGTTTAGAGAGTCTGAAAAGACAGCAGAAAAGTGAACTCCAGGGGGGTCCTTTTTCGTAAAGTTGTGTCTCCCGAGCCCGAAAAAGTATAAAACGATGCTCGAAAGAACCGCCCGACCAGTATGATCGAGGAGTACTTTTCGTAAATAGTGACTTCGACCCGAAAAAGTAGAAAAGTGGTCAGAAGCACGTCGTTTTGCAGCCAATAACGAGTTCGAAAGGACAAAACCCGGTGATCTTTTTAAGTTTTAAACGGTCGAAAAAAGAGCTTAAAAGCGACCGCCTCTTGCTTACTTTAACGAGTCGAGAGGGAGGCTCAGCTATCTTTTCTTATTTCATGTCGAAAAAGAGCTTAAAGACGACGTTTCGGGACCAAGTGTGTATAGAACCATCGTAATTCCACCGGCATGAGAATCTGCACAAGGAACACCGCACGCGTAAACCTATTCGAAATAATATGGACCATATGCATAAAAACATAGTAAAAATATATTGGAACCAAGCACATGGTAAAAATCATCATAAAAATCCCACATTTATGAAAAATAATATTTAATTTTGAAATTTTACCATAAATAGGGGGTAAACAATTTTTTTTACCATTGTTACCATTTGGAGCTTTGGAGAACGACTTGGAGCTGTGAGGTTGACGAGCCGAATTCCACTTTGTACGCGCATCAACCATCCTGCAATCTGTTCCAGGTAGGTTCATCTTCCTTTACGCGCCATTTTGAATTATTTTAGCTGCATTTTAACGGTGGGAAGTGATGGTTTGGGCGGATTTTTTGAAACTTATTCCGCTCTCGGTCAGCGCGGATTTCCTTATCGGGTCCACGCTGATCGAAAAAGACTTACACTGACCACCCCTAGATCAACGCGGAAGAGTGATGTACTTCCGCGCTAACCCGGGAAAAATATCAAAGGGCGCCATGATCAACGTGACTGTTTTAAAAACAGTCGCGCTGACGCCACGCAACAAGTTTTTTATCAAATTGAACATATGAAACTTTATGAATAGGGCCCTAATGAATTTTTTGATCATGTAGGGTAAAATGGCATTCGTTTGGCAGGAGCGAGCTCATGATAATGAGGACATAGCGGCATTTGCCGATGTTGGGTGCCGAAATGCAATGCGGGCGTGTGGGTTGCTCAAATTCTTCCTAACTCCGCGCCTGCGAGCACAGCCTGACCTTCTTGAATTCTTGATCAGAGCCTGGAATCCTACTGATGGGAAGTTTGTGATCCGAGGCCGAGACATTGAGTTTGACTATACAGATATCTATTTTTTGACCGGGTTATCACGTCGAGATGAGATGCCTATTCTGGAGGGGCAGTGACCCGGCGGTGATACTCTCGACATGTTGATGGCCCAGGTGTGCCCACAAACACGCAAGTCACGGAGCAGGAAAGTAGATCTCCCTCAACAAAGGAACGAGGATGGATGGTATGGTCGAAGTGAGTTTTGACTCTCTTCTTTTATGCTTCGATAGCTAGAGAGGCTAGGCGACAGGTCTCGTCCAGCCCTTCAGGGTAAAGAAGTCGTTCCTCTACCAGAGTAGTGTTGGGAAGCAACTCGACGGCTATTTTTAACGAAGGGATTTTGCATTCTATAGGAAGGGTAGCTTCCAGTCCGTAAACTAGTTGAAATGGAGTGAAACCAGTGGCATCCTTCACAGAGGTTCGGTAAGCCCACAAGGCGGGAAACAACATCAGATGCCAACTAGACTTATGCATGTCAACAGTACGTTGAAGCATCGTAACCAAAATTTTGTTAACGACTTCAACCTGGCCGTTGGACTGAGGATAGTACGGGGTTGAACTATCATGCCGTAAGCCTAGTTGGGTTGTCAGTTCGGTCATCATGTGATTACGGGAATGCTTCCCGTGATCCGTGACGATGGCTTGCAGAACTCTGAACCGTGTAATAACATGGTTGAACAAAAATTGCGCCGCTGTGTGACCGTCTTCAGTTAATGTGGGCATCGCCTTGGCCCATTTTGTAAAGTAATCGACGACAACGATAATAAACCCATGCTCCCCAGCCGAGCGAGGCTTACAGGTCGTATAATCAATGCCCCATTTTGCAAAAGTGCCAACGGTGACAACAGGGTGCAGCGGAGCTGGTGGCGCACGCATCTTCCGCTGTTATATCTGGCACGCATGACACAAACAGACGGAAAGAATGCAGTCCTTAAAAATGGAGGGCCAGAAATAACCAGCGCGAAGGATTTTTTGATCTGTGGCATATCTGGACATGTGACCACCACAGGCGCCAGAGTGGCAGTCATTCAGGACTCTCTCAGCTTCCTCGAGAGTTATACATCGATGGAGGACGGAGTCAATGCTGAGACGGTACAGGGTGTCCCCGATAATATAGTAGGGTTGAGACTGATGACGGATCCGTCACTGAGCATCCTTGGATACAGCGGGACGGAAAGAGGACGTCTGCAAATATACAATAATATCCCCGTACCAGGGATCAAGGGTGCTGATCAGAAAAAGAGTTTCGTCCGGGATATGATCCTCTAAGTGAGACGGTACAGAAGGAGATGGCAAAGAGCAAAGTAACTCAGCAAAGACCAGGGACTTCTTAGACTTGGCAGCAGTGAATTCCAAGTCAAACTCTTGGAGGATGACGATCCACTTTGAGTATTTGCCCCCCAGCAACTGACGTGACAAAATGTACGTCATCGGGTTGCAATCAAAAATCATGGTCGTGGTGTGCAACAAGATATAATGTCGGAAACGTTGAACGGCACAAACAACGGCCAATGCCAACTTCTCGATGTAAGCGTATCAGGTTTCCGTGTCTAAGAGGTTGCGGCTGAGGTAATATATGACGTGCTCATTGTCATCATCGTCGTCTTGCATGAGAACCATGCCGATAGTGGTGTCAGCGGTAACCAAATACATAGTATAATCGCGATGGTAATTCAGAGGTCGCAATAATGGAGCAGAAACAAGGAGACCCTTGATACGTTCGAAAGACTCTTGAGTGATAGCATCCCAATGAAAGGGTGAATCTCGCTTCAATAACCGTGTAAAACTTTTAGCCACCTCAGCATAGTTCTGAACGAATCGTCTTAGGAAATTTGCTTTGCCCTGCAAGCTCTGCAACTGCTGCAAAGAAGCAGGGGGAGGAAGATTCAGAATAGCTTCGACTTTGAGGGGATCCAGACGGATGCCCTCTCGGGAGACGATAAACCCGAGTAGTCAGCCTAATTCAATGCAGAAGACACATTTATGAGGATTGAGCCTGATATGGTAGTGTCGACAGCGGAGAAAGATTTCACGAAGATGGGAAGGGTGGTCCTAACGTTTGACTGAATGAGCTGGTAGATCATCTAGATATGGCTGCACAATGTGACGGATGTCATGAAAAGTATAGGACATTGCACGTTGGAAGGTAGCACCAGCATTCTTCAAACTGAAAGGGAGCTTCTTGTAAGCAAAAGTGCCCCAAGGACAGATAAAAGCAGTCTTATGCTGATCATCGGGCGCAATATTGATCTGGTTATACACAGAAAAACCGTCCATAAACGAATAGATTTCGCTTCCTGCACACTCATCAATGAGCTGATCGATGAAGGGTGTGGGGAAGTTATCCTTAGGACAGGCGCGGTTGATGTCATGGTAATCAACACAGACTCGAATGGTACCCTGCTTTTTGTTCATAGGGACTTGTTGATGCCTCGAAAATCGCTGCAACAACATTGGGGAAACCACCCGGTCCGGACCTTAGTACAGCTCCTTTTCCGTTTGGAATAGTGGCTCCGACTGGGGATAATGGGACCAGTTTCCCAGAAATAGATAAATGGGATGGACGAATGATTTATAGATTATACTAATGATAAGCGAAAGGCTAAAACTATTAACAGAAATATAAATGAATGACACTATCCCGGGATTATATTGAGCTCTAAAGCGCGGCGTTTGATGTTCTGTGCCTAAAAGACAAGCATATAGATGACTGTATCTTTTGAACATAGAAATTAACTCATTCAAGATTTGCTGTGCCTAAATAGTTAAGCAGAGCGATTTAAAGCAAGATTACCACACTTTAAACATCTATATCATTGTCATATACATGATTAAAAGGAAAGGCATATCACATAACATCCAATAGTGGAATGAATAGGATCTGCTGTTATAGCGCATGCATATAATCAACAATAGCAAGAATACATAACATAACAATTCATATAAAAGGAATGAATTCAGACGTAGATAAAAATACCATATGAGCTGCGGGACATTCCCAAATATCAATCGCTATTAGCAGTTCTTCCTTCAATAGAGAAATCGTCCTCAACAAAGGCAATAGTGCACAATTGCATTAAAAACTTTCAAGTCAAATTCAGAACAACTGGTCCAATTTCATAAAAAAAATATTGACTGAAGCACAGTAGTGCAAACTTCAGTCTATTAAGTCTGTTACAAAATTTTACGACCCTTTCCAAAACAATGAAAGGGTCTATAAATACTAATCTAATTTAAATATCTACTAAACAGAAATCCTACTAAGTTGGTATCAATAACTCTTGATCCTGTTTTGGCTGGCGATCTGGCAAGCGGGAGGGTGATTCATTAAGTCGGCTGCTTTCCTTTGAATCTGAGCTGATTTATTGCAAGCATTGGCTCAACTTCAGGGGGTTTGTTGAGGCGCGAACTGAGCTGTGCAGCGTAGGTGGCATCTTGAATATCGGGGATTATACACCCGATTGCATCTGTAAGGCACTTTAGGGCAGATCTCTGTGTATGTGGCTTGATCAAAAAGAGCCAATATGCATCTAAAGTTAAGCTTTTAACTCCAGCGATTAATCTTCCTTTTTCCTCCAATTCAGGGTAGCATGATTGCTCTAATGTATTTGTTGTTGTCATCTTTCCCGGTGTACATTGGGAAATCATATTTGCCAGGTAAAGAGTGTTATTGACTAGATCAACTAGATTGCTGGCGGTTGATTTACATCTTGAAGCCGCCCTTTCTGCTTTCATCACTTGAGTGTGCCATTCTGTGAAAAGTATATCCATATATGTTTCTATGATCCTGGGCAAATTTGCTACTTTTCCTTGATCAGTATCTTGCCAGTCAAGATATGCAGTAATGGCCTCGTCCGCTTGATCTAGTTCAGTCCTGGCCTTTTCTACCTGCTGATTTATTGATGTAGTTAACTCACACAGTGGCTCAGCTTGAGTGATCTGTTGACACAAGAGTCTGACCTGAGATATTAACGCATTGTTTATCAATAATGCCTCTGCTTTAAACTCTGTCACTTGTGAAGCGCCCTTCATCTTTTCTAGCTGCGATGACATTTGAGCGATTTGCTCATCTTTGGTTTTTATCATTTGTTCATTCGCTGCTCTCAACTTTGCCAATGCCTCCGACAATTCTTTTTGTTTCTGGATCGCACTTTGGTCGATCCTTTGCTTTTCCGCTTGCAACTGCTGGGTTAATTGATTGTTCACTTGTTGTTGTGCCAGCAACTGTTCTTCTGCCTGCGCTGCCTTTTGCTTTGTCTCAGCCAATTCTGCCTGTAATGCAAAGATTTCTTGGTCCTTATTCTTCAACAGAAGGCTTACCTCCGATGCTTTGTCGATTGTTGCTGCCGAATAGGCTCCCGCATACTGTGACAGCTTTGTTAAGTCATCGGAGGGGTCCAATTCCTCCTTCCATACTACATTGCCCGTGACTGTTTGTTCTGGGAAGATAGAAGGTTGATCAATCCTTCGTCTTTTCCTTGATCGCTTTACAACTGCTCTATGCCTTGGGCTGTAGAAAACATCCAATGGAGGAATATCTTCTACCTGTAGAATAATCTGATCGGAGGGGTCTTTTGGAATAATCTCAACATCCTTAGAACTTGGTGGGCCGCTGGTTCCACTTAGAACCTGAGGAGAGGTAATGTCCTGCGTATCATTAGTTTTGGAAGTATCTGTATCTTTTGAGCATTCTAATCCACTTATGATGGAATGAAACTGCTGCCATTCCTGTAGCAGTTTAGGGTCCACATTGACATCGGTGGTGGTCTGCTGGCCTTTTTCGGTTTGGGACTCCTTCCGTTTCTGTTCCTGCTCTTTCCTTTTACGCTCCTCTTGTTCCCTTTGTTGCCTATCTTCATGCTCTTTCTTCAGCTGTTCCTCTTTTTCTTTCCTCAGTCTTTCTTCGTTTTCTTTCTTCTGCTGTTCTTCTTTCTCCTTCCTCTGCTTTTCCTCTTGTTCTTTCCTCTGCTTTTCCTCCTGCTCCTTATTATGATCTTTCGTTACAGCAGGAGGTTCCTTCAACTGTTGCCGAACAGGCTCGCTTGATGATGTCGCTGGGGTCGTTGCCAGTAAATCTAGAGGCAGAGTTTGCAACCTCTGTTCTCTGAGTTTATTGAACTCAGTCAACCCCTCATCATTATATTGCATCCTAGCGAGTTCTTTAGCCTGACCTATCGATTCAATTGAAATGAACAGGTCATCGAATATATCTTCCTGATGCTCAAACCTTGTTAATTTGGCCTGTTCTAAGGCAGCATAGGCAACTTTTTTTGGATCGAATGGTCTGTTTGGGATTGTGGCCAGAGTTAAAGACTGAAGCTTCATGGCTTCCTTTTCTGCATGTTTGAGATCATGCAGAGTATAAACACCACATCTCAAGGGAAAAGATGGCCAGCCCTTCTTCTTTTCTCTTTTGAGAGTCTGTGTAGTACTCTCAGCCATAATCTGATATGCGATTTCCCTTGCCAACAGCTTATCTGGAACATATAAAGGGAGAACATGTGGGTCGGCTTCGCTGCCGAAAACTCTGATATAGGTGAATTTCTCTTCTCCAAACCAACTTGCTACTGCTGGTAAATCAAAGGAAGCTTGATAGGAAATTTTTGAAATGGGTTTATCAAAAATGGAATAGTAAATGGGCACCATAAAACCATTACAGATTTGATACAGGTGGTGTTTATAAGAAGACTTCCACAATTTTTGGTGATATATATGAATGGGTGAGGGGTCTTGTGCAGTCCACCTCCAACCGAGAACAGGAAATTCGGAATTGAAACATAGTGTGTCTAAGATATATGCACTATAGTAGAACGGGGGAATTTTCCTTTCTGAGACAACAGTCTTAGCTCTAAAATCACGAACAGCTACTGCTAATTTATCCGAAAGAATAGTAGCTGTTGTGGGGAAAAGTATCCGATGCGGATGACCCTATCCCTACTCTAAAGGTGACAGTCTTTAGCAACAACTGAAAGTAAAGTTTTGATGATTTCCTTTATGAAAGTACAGAGAGAATGAAGAAAGATTAACCAACCTGGTGTCTTTCGCTTAGTCGATCCTTATCCTCTCTCTTTGTCTCTTGTTCCCAGCTCCTTGCTCTCTTTGCCGGTCCAGCTACACACAGATCCTGCACAAAACAAGAGAGCAAACTACAAGATACATGTACTCATAACTGAAGCATGGATTAGGATGAATCAAATATACATGTAAATACAATACATCAATGCAATACAAGTATATAGGAGAACATGCAAAACTTTATTGATAGAAGTAACAGGGTTCTGAGAAGGTTACAACCAATGATGGCTCCAATCCAGCAGCACCTCCCCAGCAGCAAGAACTCTCCTCTTCACCTCTAGTAAAACAATCACCCAATAGCTCTAACTGTAAACCAACAGCACCTCCTTGCTTTACACAAAATTCCAGCCTCCATAGACCTCATAGAAGAGCTCTATATATAGGAGAGAAGAAGAGAGGATGAGTCAGCTTGAGACTGACATGAAGCTGCCTTGTGTCCTCTCCCTCTTCAGTTAATCTTCAGTTCTTGAGTCCACTTGGAGATCCTTGCTTACACATGGTGATCAAGTACCTCTTACTCATCACAGGGCGAATCTCATGAACCAAGTGTCAGCTTGGAAGCTTCCTGGGCAGTTGACACCTTGCAGAATGACTGTGCCACTTGGCCAATCTCGCCCAGCGCAGGTAGCCTTCATTAGATTTGACTTCCAGCGCAGGTACAAGGAGGAGCAGTTGCATTCCAGCGCAGATGCTCAGTGGAGCAGCTGACATGATCCAAAATAAGCCTGTTTTGAGGTGTTTTCAGGTGGAGAACTGATTGGAAGTGCTGTTGTTTGATGACCTTGTTCTTTTAGGGGTAAGAACAACATGTTTAGGGACTGAGGATCCCTGCAATTATTGACATTTCATGCTCCATGGCGCGAGGCACAAAAATGTCTATAACAGTTGCCCCCTAAAGTATGAGGCCGTTTATCGGGTGAAATGCTTTATCTAGAGGGTCCGAAGTTCATTCCAGTGCTGAGGAGGCGCCCTGTAATACAATACAATACAATACAATACATTATTTTTCATTCTATTTTCATGATGTAGCTGAGGCGGGCATTCCCATGCTTAGCTTTTATAAATACATTTTGGTACATATGATAGACGATCGTCTGAAGGTAGACTGATAATTTTCTGCTGAAATTATCATCCTTTGAATAGGATGATCATCTATTGCAATGATGTACATGACAAATGCTTTTATATTTCCTGAATATATATCGCAGCCCGGATGGATGAAACTAGATCCGGGGTCTTCAAACTCGTTCGATCTTCACTCTAAGTACAAGTCGATCCATGTGAGAATTGCGCTGAAGTCGAACATGGAAAGACATCGCTTGATTACTGGTCAATAATGAAAACCGTTAACAAGCGCGAGAGGAATCACCAATAATGACGATGACCCTCAAGGTACTGTAGTACAATTCACGTGGCGTGAATAAAGGACTTGGCGTCAAACGCCACGCAAAATCTTCTGGTCGAAGGTCATTGACGTATACCTGTCGCCGGAAGTGAGAAACTTGCCATTGAGGCATGCAAGCTTCAAAGTACTGATGGGGGTGTTCCTAGATCAACTTCTTGGATAATGAGCTGAAGTCGACAAGAAGCGATCCGTCAAAGGAGGGCCTTAATGAATCCCACATCAATGACACGAAACGGAGCTAATGATTTTAGTGGAGGTGAAAACAAACTGTGATATATGATTCAGGGTGGCGATCATGAATGGATGAAGGATAATGTATGGTAGTGGATGGGACACGGTTGACACTTTCAGAATGACCCCTCTTGAACATATAACGACACTGATGTGATGGATCGGTAGCATTACCCCAAATGTGGATGGTTTGGCGAGGACCATGGTGATGAGACCGGTGAATGAAACAACCCAACCCGATGTGGTACGGAGGAAAAGTGTCATGTTCAAGAGTGACGTGCTACCTTTAAACTTTGATGTTCTCCCAATTTTTCCCCAGTCATTTCTGACCAGTACCTCTTTATTTTTGTCAAGCTTGAGGAGGATAACATATGCTTGTTCTATAACCTGCCCTTCGGGCAAGCCCATCGCTATGATTTAACGAGCCTAGCGATAGGGAAACTCGTTCTCGTCTAAAGACAAGTTTGTCGCTATTTAATCATTTTAACGAGTCTAACGACAAGGAAAACTCGGTCCTTTTCATTTTTAGAGAGTCTGAAAAGATACAGAAAGTTAACTCCATGATTCCTTTTTCGTCATCTAATCCCTTAAGTCCGAAAAAGTATAAAACAATACAGAAGGGATGGCTATTCGGTACTTTTACGAGCTGAATAAGACAAGCGCTCGATCTTTTTGTGTAATAATCCCTCAGGTCCAAAAAGATTAAAATCTAGAGGAGGGATAGCTTTCGGTCGTTTTAACGAGCTAGAAGGCCAAAACTCGGAAAACTTTTCATATTTTACGAGTCAGTGAAAAGAGCTGAAAGAAGACTCGTCTTTTGAGGAACGAGTGATAAACAGGGATAGCTACAGATTCCAGGTACAGGTTGGAATTTTCCAATCACGGCAGTGTTACGAGGATGGCTAGGTGGAATCACTCTTCGCAGCTGTTTCTCAAAAGAGGTAAACACACAAATGGAAGTGAATGATCGGCCAAATGAACGGTGGAGGTGATGGATGACAACACGATCAAGGCTCTTATGGCTGATGAATTTGCGATCTCAAAAGGTTATTTACCGGTTCATTTTTTCCATGAGCTTGAACTCTGGGGGAAACTTTTGCTCACACTTTTCTATTTTTTAACGAGCATAGATTCAGTCATAAAACTGCTCGAATTTTGCGTTTATTTTTTAACGAGCATGAACTATATGCTAAAACTGCTCGATATACCAGTCATAAAAAGAACGCCTCCCGTAAGGACCAATTTTTATAGAGCTTATGCCTTACCACAGCTATGCTCACTTTTGGCAAATTTTACTTTTTCCCCACAGGCTTCTTTCATGCAAGTTTGGAAACGGCTAATCTTAAAACCAGATAAATAACCGCCCCTAGCTTGCACTCCAGAAGGTTTGCATGCCCCCAGGTATAGGATAGAATTTCGAGGCTGCCCCTCCTCTCCCCTACCTCTGCTTTTCTTTGGGTGTTCACAGTTACTTGTCATCTTGCTAATCTAATGTTAACGATACTTGTCTTCTCGTTATTCTAAGGGGTCTTACGCAGTACTCAGGCTTCCCGTCGGCCCACTTTTAACAAACATCTATTTGTGACAATGGAAGAACACTACTCAAAGATAAAACATTGGTATTATTGAGGGAGGCTTGCCTCTTTCTTATTATTCCAAAGACGGTTCGATTTGCTGCCGCAAATCAATCTCTTTCTTTGGCGGTGTCTATCATTGGGTTGTCCAAAGATGGTTACCTTCTGTCAAAACAATATAGTCCCCTTCCTTGTAGGCTGCCCCTGCTTATCCTTCAAAACATATGTTTCGATGGGCGAGGCTTGAATTCAAGGATGTTTACTATCTGTTGCAATAAGGAAATTCCCACTTGGGCATTGCCCACTTTTTTAGACAAAGGTGAATGACTCTTTTGTCAAACACATAATTTTAACAAAAGAACACTATTCCAGAACAACCCCACTTCCTTCCACGGACGGGGTACGGACTAGTCATATTCTTCTGCGGAAATTCTTCCTTATACCCGGGGTTTCTTCTGCCCGAAGCAGACCAGGGTGCATGCCCCCTGGGTTCCAGTCTTTCTTTCCGAATCACTCGCACTCATCGGGAAGAAGGACTGGGGGTGGAGGCGAATCTTGAGTGAACAGACCATTTAGGAATGGTATTTGACTATTTGCGATGCGAGATCCCGGAAACGAAAGTTGGTCTACGAGCTTGACCACCCTTCCTTCGTGTGGAAAACACATTACTCTAAAGAGTGAGGAGACTATCGCTCCCATGCAATAAATATAGTCCCGCCCAAGGAGTAGGTTATAATCCAAAGGTCCTTGGACGACCATCACGTTCATCTCGACGGTCTTCCCTTTCAATGTAACAGGTACATTGGGGAGGATCCCTAATGGTCGACTGGTTCCTTTATCAAAACCTGAGAGATTTCTCAACTCAGGTAAAAGCGCTGGGGAACCCAGTGCTTTCCAAGCAACAGAGGAAAGGATACTCACAGATGCCCCTTCATCAATGATAGTACCAGCCATGATCATTCTATAGATCTGGACAATGATTCTGAATGGTACACTGGCTGGTAACCGGGGTCTGCCTAGTTGATTCCAATCAAAGGATACAACCAGGTTGCTTGGTGGTGGGACCGAATATACGGCCGGATATGACTCTGATGATGTTCCTTCCCGCGATAAAGGAATGGGTGCATTGCCCTGACGCTCATCGGAGTCGGTGCTGATGAAAAGAACCTGGATGGTGTCATCCTTATTCTCTTCAGTGAGGGTGTCGCATGAAGACGACTCTTCGGCGACGGTGTCATTTGAAGACGGGTCTTCAATGACGGAGTCATTGGACGATAGAACCTCTGAAGGAAGAACCGGGTCAACTGCCGTTTCGACTTTTAGACTTTCGTCTGGTCTGGATTCAGTAGGTTCATTCTCAATGACCGACACTTCAACTGACCACTTGAGCGGGCCAGCTGGATTTTCAACTATCGAGGGATTAGGCACGAGTTTTTGGTATCCAGGAGGAAGTCGTAACGGTGATACCGGACGATCTTCCAAAACTCTCTTTGCCTCATCTAAGAATGGACATTTGTGGATGGCATGATTGCCTTCACACAATAGACAGGGTGATCTTGGTCCCCTTCTTCGTCCTTCACTCTCGTTAGTTGACGGATTGCAATCAACATGACAACCAGAGGTTGATGCTACCGGATTGTGCAACCTTGGGGACCAGTCCCTTAGTATCCGGGGAATACAAGGACAATCACGATGGAAGTGGATCCCTTTGCAAATCACACATGGCGATTTAGGCCCGGTCGGTGCAGTGTGTGGGTTTTTGTCAGCTTTCTTCTGCTTGCCCCCAGTCGCCTTCGCCATAGGCTCCTTCTGCTTCTTTTCTCTCTTCTTCTTTTCCTTCTTCTCCTTGGGAGGCTGGCTTTTGCCAGCTCTACCTTGCGAAGATGAAGGATCAGAGGAAGTATCATAAGAAGTGGAAGGCTGGTGGGTAGTTCTAGATTGTTCTGACTGTTGATTCGACTGCTCAGGATTAGTGGCGATCTGGACTACATTAGTTGAAAAGAGCCATACAGGGAGGCCGATTGTCAATCCTGGAAGTGACAATGTAGCCATATGAGGCGCACCAACATCTCCCCAAGAGGAGAAGGGGTTTGGACTTCCACCAAGGTTACTTCCTTGGTTGGTGGGCTCCATACTTTTCAACTGAAAGATCAACATGGGAATAACAGGTGATTATGTTCCGCTTAAAATAAATTTTATTAACGACGCTTTTAGACACAAACTTGCTTTTTCATGTTTTAAGAGTCGAGAAAAAGCTAAAGATGACTCTAGTCGCCTTCGATGTTTTAACGAGCCCGAAGTGACAAATGCTCGGCTGGACTTTTTCAGTTATAGAGTTTGAAAAAGGCCAAAAGAAACTGCTCTGGAGATCTAGGCAGAGGGTGTGCCAAACCTTTCGCGAAACCACAGAATACGTTTTACGGTACGGGTGGTCGATCTTCGTGAATGCTGTGTTCACTGCATCGCGATCAGTAGGGCGGCCGACACGGTTTCCTAAGGATAAAGGATAAAAGCCTATAGGGGTCTCCCAATATACGCGACGGTACGCGGGAGCACAAGTCCGTGTTAGTGCCACCGACTCTCAGGAGGAATCACCCACCTTCGTAGAGATCGACAGTCACTATGTTTAACGACGCCGGAACACGTCTCTACCTAGACCTCTAGATGTTTGCGTTATGTTACAAAGCGTTGTTATGTAAATTGAGTTTATTTTAATGTTGATCTTGCTTAACAGTTTGCCTTTCAGGGTCGCCACGAGATGTATATATACAACTTCCTATATGCAATCTAAGATGAGAAGCAAATCTTTTCAATCTTTCAACTTTGAAAACCTTGATCTACTGAGGGAAAAGAAAGACACAACTTTTTCCACAGATCATAGAACACACACTAAAATGCACATTTCCTAAATCGTCAAGCATACAGTCAGATGCAAAATGCACAATGCATGTATTTCTTTTCGTTGTCCTTAATGTTGATGTAAGACAGAAAGGAAAACTGTTGTATAATTTTGAATCTAATTTCAAGTAGAAATAAACAAGCTTGTCCAAAATCAAAAAGACACCTTATGATCGACTTGTTTAAACACTGGAAATGTATAGATTCAAACCATAAAGTGAAAAACAAACAAACTCAAACAGCCATGAACAGTAATAAAACTAGCTCATAAGATCACAAAGACATTTTTACAGTTCAGGATCTAAGAGGCCACAGCTATACTGGTTCGCTTTTCACAATGGGAAACTGTAACTGAAACAAGAAATACTGAAAGAACATTCACAGTTTCATCACACAACTGAGGCGGAATAATGTCAAGGAGAAGTGGTTTACAGCAAGTACAATGACCAGCAAGCAATCAGCAAAAAATCAGTGAAAACAGGGCTCAGACACTAAGGGAAACCTCAGTAAGACACTGGCTAACTGGACCAGCGCAGGCTCTGGTCTGTCAAATTGACTTCCAGCGCAGTTCCCGAAGGGGGTACCTGCGCTGTAATGCAGACTGCCTGTGGACAGCCTGCACTGAGACACGAGAGTTGCGTTTACAAGGAATTCCGGGTCATAAAAAGCTCAAAAATGCACTGTTTTTGCTGAAATAAAAAGCTATAGGTCAAGTACAGGCTAAGGGATGATCAAGAGGATGAAGATCTATCACAAAGAGTAAAGAGTCTTTTGTAGATAAGCTCTTTAAATCTTGAATTTGCTCAGCAAATGAGCAAGAGTAGCAGACCCTCTACTTCGCTTTTGATATAGTCAAAAGCTTTTCGATTTGGTACTCTTTTCTTCAAGAAATGAATAGCAAAATCCTACAAACACCAACAAGATACTAGGCTCCCCAGCGGAGTCGCCAGTTTGTTGTGGGGAAAAGTATCCGATGCGGATGACCCTATCCCTACTCTAAAGGTGACAGTCTTTAGCAACAACTGAAAGTAAAGTTTTGATGATTTCCTTTATGAAAGTACAAAGAGAATGAAGAAAGATTAACCAACCTGGTGTCTTTCGCTTAGTCGATCCTTATCCTCTCTCTTTGTCTCTTGTTCCCAGCTCCTTGCTCTCTTTGCCAGTCGAGCTACACACAGATCCTGCACAAAACAAGAGAGCAAACTACAAGATACATGTACTCATAACTGAAGCATGGATTAGGATGAATCAAATATACATGTAAATACAATACATCAATGCAATACAAGTATATAGGAGAACATGCAAAACTTTATTGATAGAAGTAACAGGGTTCTGAGAAGGTTACAACCAATGATGGCTCCAATCCAGCAGCACCTCCCCAGCAGCAAGAACTCTCCTCTTCACCTCTAGTAAAACAATCACCCAATAGCTCTAACTGTAAACCAACAGCACCTCCTTGCTTTACACAAAATTCCAGCCTCCATAGACCTCATAGAAGAGCTCTATATATAGGAGAGAAGAAGAGAGGATGAGTCAGCTTGAGACTGACATGAAGCTGCCTTGTGTCCTCTCCCTCTTCAGTTAATCTTCAGTTCTTGAGTCCACTTGGAGATCCTTGCTTACACATGGTGATCAAGTACCTCTTACTCATCACAGGGCGAATCTCATGAACCAAGTGTCAGTTTGGAAGCTTCCTGGGCAGTTGACACCTTGCAGAATGACTGTGCCACTTGGCCAATCTCGCCCAGCGCAGGTAGCCTTCATTAGATTTGACTTCCAGCGCAGGTACAAGGAGGAGCAGTTGCATTCCAGCGCAGATGCTCAGTGGAGCAGCTGACATGATCCAAAATAAGCCTGTTTTGAGGTGTTTTCAGGTGGAGAACTGATTGGAAGTGCTGTTGTTTGATGACCTTGTTCTTTTAGGGGTAAGAACAACATGTTTAGGGACTGAGGATCCCTGCAATTATTGACATTTCATGCTCCATGGCGCGAGGCACAAAAATGTCTATAATAGTAGCCCAATCCATAATTAAACTATTTACTGCTGCCTCCATTAGAGGAACCATTTCAATGGTAAAATTGGCAGAATCATGCAACCCCCATAGCCTACACATCATTATCCCCGCATAACAATAAGGAGAAGCCAAAGAATCGACCGAGTACTTACCGGAAGATTCGTGCTTGTGCTTGTTTGGATTTTGTCTCCAATCCTTGATGGGTTCGGATTCGATCTCATTTTCGCTTGCAAACTTCTCCAGGAAGGCCTTGTTATATATTTTCTCTGGCTCGGGCAAATGATACATTTGCCTTAGGTCATCTGGCTTGAATGATCCGAAAATCCTCCCATCTCTGGTACTGAAAGTTCTGTCCAGGATGGGGATTTCTTCAATCGCCCATCGCACAACATCTGTATATGGGAGGATTTGCTCCCTGGCCGCTATTCTGTGAAGGAACGAATCGGCTAAATCTTTGAGAGTACAATCAGACTTTCGGAGTAAATCCACACTAGCTTCTGTCACTATCTTTTCTGGTTGCTCAGCTTCGATTAGGTTGTAAGTGCCTTGCCAAGTAACTCTGGTGAGCCCCGTGCATGTAGTATCAGATATTAGGCCCTTCTTCTTGTTTATGGCGGCTTGCCCTGCAACTGGTGTAGCGAAAGCACCCGCAGTCTTCTTGGACTTCTTTCACATCTTCTCAGGCTTGCTTCTATGAATGAATTCTGCACAGAGAGGCAATTGGGCGTAATACACAGAGATAGCGATGAAAAGCTCACAAGTGATAAAGCACATATGAATAGATGCGTAATAAGGGATTTAGCTTTTAAAATGGGCGCGGATACAATCCGTAGAAAGATTTTAAGACATGATCTTATTAATTGGCCGTTTAAAACCTGTCATTCCTTAAATGCCCATTATATCGTTATTTGGGTGAACGATTCACTTAAGCGTGCAATGGACGTTTTGGCGGTTGGGCGCAGGTGATTGATTGCGTAAGCGATCAAGCTTTAAATATGAACGAATTGTGCTATCCCATCACTTAACGGCTTTTCATTGAAAACTGCGCTTTATCGCATCGCATCGGGGGTGTGATTAGTGCGCTTTAATGGTGTGTATTGGATACCACCGATCGCCGAATGCGATATCGCATCGGTGAAAAGCTTTAAGCGCAATAAGACTTGAGTGAGATTGCCGACGATACCCGATTCCCGATTGCGCATCGCATCGGGACAAATCTTTGGGAACATTAAGACTGTTGTAACGTGTCGCCGATCGCCGAATGCGCCGAATGCGCATCGCGTTGGGACTATTGGCATGGAGCATTATAACACGTTCATGGAGTATTGTCGATCGCCGAATGCGCATCACATCGGCGGAAAGCTTTGGGGCGCTTATTTATAATTCATGTGTCATTGCGATATGCGATCTTGCGATCGCTTTATCGCAATGACAAAGCATTACTTGATTTCTTTTAATGGGTTTGTTCAAAAAGTTTTATAAAGTGAATTTATTTGATTATTGGACTTTTTGGACTATAAAAGCATTGATACCAATTTAAGCTCTAAAGGGACCCATTTCATATGTTAATGTTTGGAATAAAAATGATATGAAATGGGGGGTTGTTGTAGAGCACAACAATTGGCGATTCGCTGGAAGAACCAGTTATCTCTGGAAATGATAAAAATACTTGAGCTTTTTCAAAATAGAGTTTCAAAAAAGGGGAAAATTCTAGTATAACTAGATATTTATGCATTCCGAATATAATGAAACTAATTTTGCTAACTTCCTGCCTTTTTCAGAAAATAAGTACATTCTAGTCTTAAATAGGCCTTTATTGGTTTATAATGATAAAAATAGAAAACCTTTCCAAATCAGCCTTTATAATAAACTCGTCTATCATAGGTAGAGCCTCTGCTGCCAGCAAACGTCTATAGTTTCGACAGGGATACCTTTTAACCATGTAATTGTCCATTGTCCCATCCAATTAAGAGTGTGATTAACAGAATGAATTCAAAACATGTTTTCATATTTTGTTCATCTTCCTTTTTTCTGTCATTGACAGGATAAAAAGCCATTGTCCTGGTTTGGTGGCCAGCTGTTGACAATGCCATTCACTGGTAGTAATCTAACTGAACAAGCTAGCTCGTGATGAGACTCCTTGTCTTGCAATTTCAAGCCATTACCCTGTTTTGGTATGCAGTATTGGTAATGTCAGTTAAACTATTTCCCTATGAACATGGTAAGCAGGCTTGTAATAAGACCTCTTATCTTTAATATCTTATATTTTAGAATTACACTCTGAATAATCATGACCTTTAATGAATGGGATGAACAATTTTCTCCTTAAGAGTCTATGGATGACAGGGTAAGAGTTGAAGATGCTGAAATTGGATTAGCTTCTATCTTGATATTGATAACCTTTTGAGACCAATTTGAAAACAGAAAATGATTTACAATACTTCTATACTTTGGTAGGAGTTGGCGAAACTTGAATTGTGGTTTCGGAATACAATGATACCTAATTTCCCAAAAATTATCCCTTTTGATTAAAAGTTCTATTATTTAAAAACAAATATTCACATTACTTCTGTGGGACAACTTTTCAAATACAGCAAAAGGTCAATTGAAGATGTCTTTGAACCTTATTTCCTAATAATCCTACAAACTATAAAAACCTATAAAATGAAAGGAGAAGGGGTCACCTTCTCAATTGAAGAATTTTTTCAAGATAAGGCCATTAACAGGGAGAGAATCTCTCACACCTGCTAAATCTTGCAATATAAAGGTCGAATGGCCTATCTTCTCATAGATCTGAAATGGTCCGAGCCATAACTTCTAGAATTTAGAGTGTTTGCCCTTGTCTTCATGGGCTTTGTCCCATTTCAGAACTAAATCACCGACTTGGAATTGTTTTGAACCTGATGAGACTGAATCAAAAGCTGCTTTGATGATTTGCTGATGCTTGGCATGGGTATCCTTGGCTCTTTCTCTTTCTTCTTCTAGTTTTAAAATTTGGTCATATCTGAGCTGAATAGAAGAGGAAGGAGCTTCCTCAATGAATTGTACTAGGGCTAAAGAAGGAAGAACAAGATTTGTGGGTATTATTGCTTCTTTTCCATACACAAGATTGAATGGAGATGTTCCTATAGAAGCTTTCTGTGTTATCCTGTCAGCCCATAATGCAAACACTAAGGATTTGTGCCAATTTCTATGATTCTGTTCGATAGTTCGCTTGATGATTTTGATTAGATTCTTATTAGTGGATTCTGCTAAACCATTACCCTGGGGATAGTAATTAGCAGAATATTTTAACTTAAACCCTCTCTTGATAGCAAAATCAAACATATCATTGCTTCAGAAATAAGAAGCATTATCAAAAACAAGAGCATTTGGGACACCAAACCTGGTAATGATGAATTGATCTATAAATTCAATGATCGCTTCAGAATTTGCTGTCTTCAAAGGGATTGCCTCAACCCATTTAGTGAAATAATCGGTAGCAGTAAGTATATACTTATGTTGTTTGGAAAAAGGTGGATTAATTTCCCCAATGATATCCAATCCCCATTGCTCAAATGGTTGTTCAATGTTGACTGGTTGTAAGGGGAAAGCCGGTTTTCGTTGTCTTCCAATAGAAGTTTGGCAATTGAGGCATTTCCTTACATACTCGTGGGCATCTCTAAATAGAGTGGGCCAATAATATCCAGCATGAATAATCTTGTGAGCTGTTGTGTCAGCTCCAAAATGTCCTCCAGCTGGTCCATCATGTAACTCCTGCAAAACCTTTTGGGCTTCAGGTTTCTCAAGGCATCTTAGTAAAATAGAATCATAATTCTTCTTAAAAAGCACATCATCAATAATTGTAAAACTCTTTGCTTTTAACCTGATGGCCCTTTTGTTCTTGTAAGATAAATTTGGAGGAGCATAACCATTCTTTAAATAAAATATTAAATCTGCATATTGGGATTCAGAATCAGTGACACTTATCTGATTGATTGCTTCAGTTTGATCTGTATCGCTTGATTCGGGAATGTTGGATGCTCCTGCCAATATCCTGCAAAAACCTTGGCCCCTAACAATCTTTGCTGGCTTTATTTCTAAGTCATACTCTTGAAGCGCTGTGACCCAATTTGCCCTTTTTTCACCCAGTTCTTTTTGGATTAATAGTTGCCTTACCGCTGGGAAAGGAACTATAACTTTTGTGTGAGTTTTCAAAAGGAAGGGTCTGTAATGTTTGACTGCTTTGAATACAGCAAAGGCTTGTTTTTCCACATCGGAGTAATTCAATTCGGCACCCTGAAGATTTGAGCTAAAAAATGAAATGGGTGCTTCCAAATTGTGATCGTTTAATTGCGTGAGTACTGCAGCATATGAAGAGTTGGATGCGATAGTATACAATGTAAAATGATTAGAGAAATTTGGAGTATTTAAGGAAGGGGCGTTGATTATAGATTGCTTAATTAGATCAAAAGCTTCTTTTTCTACCGATCCCCACTTAAAGACTGAATTCTTCCTAATCATTGTTTGAAGTGGCAAAATAATTTGAGAAAAATCTGGAACAAATCTTTTAACAAAATTGATCTGGCCTAGAAATGACTGCATTGATTTTTTATTGTGTGGAAATGGGATTTCAGAAATTTCTTTGATCCGATCAGGATCGATATAAATGCCATCTTTAGACACAATAAAACCCAAGAGCTTCCCTTGATCAAGAGCAAAGAATGATTTTTTAGGGTTAAGAGAAATACCATATCTTTTGCAGCGTTGAAAGATCTGACTTAAGTCGTGCAAATGATTAGACCTCTCTTTAGAGAATACAGTTATATCGTCTAGATAGACTACCACTGTTCTATTAATCAACCCCCTAAAAGCTGTATCCATAGCTCTTTGGAATGTCGCTCCTGCATTTATTAGTCCAAAAGGCATTTTCTGATATGCATATGTTCCCCATTTTGTTCTAAATGTAGTTTTAAGCTGGTCATCAGGATGAACCAGAACTTGATTGTATCCTGAGAAACCATCTAGAAAGGACATCAATTCAGAGCCTGCCACTGATTGAAGTATTTGCTCCATAGTAGGCAATGGGAAATTGTCTTTTAAGCTTGCTTTGTTCAAGTTTCTGAAATCAATACAAATGCGAATGTCGCCATTTTTCTTCCTGACTGGCACCATATTAGAGACCCAGTTTGAATGTCGGACTGGAAAGATAATCTTGGCTTTCAGGAGTTTGTTAAGTTCCGACTTAATCTGGCTTTCTAAGTTTGGGTGTATCTTTCTTAACTTCTGCTGAATTGGTTTCTGATCGGGAAGCATTGGAATGGTATGTTGGATAATAGATGTATCATAAGTCTTCAAATCATCGTATTTCCAAGCAAAAACTTGTTTATTCTTCCTTAACAGTTTAATGAATGCTTCTTTCTCTTCTAAAGAAAGTCCTAATCCTAAGTTCACATTTTGAGGAGCTTGCTCAGTACCCAAATTAATCAATTCAAACCTTAGGGTAGAGCTTTGGATTTTTGCATTGGTTACAGGTTTAAATCTGTCTTTGATATCATAAAGATCTTCTAGCTTTACCACAGGCTTAGGAATTGCATTTTCCTGAGGTATTTCTTTTATTTGGGAGTCATGCTCATCTTCTTCAATGATTTGATTATCATAAGACTTCTCAGAAGTTAAGAATTGTAAAATATCATCATCGTGGTTGAATACTCTCCAATTAGTGACATTATCAGGGATTGAAGGCCTAAAAATTAATTCTACGGAAAATCTATCAGGGCTGTAGTCTTCAGAAGGTAAAAGCTTGGAAGCTACATTGGCTAGTAGGTCGGCTGCTGAATTTTGGGACCGAGGAATGGAGGAAATGTTGAATGCCAAAAAGTGTGAAGTAAGGTCTTGTACTAGCGATTGATAATGCTTAAGGTGATTTGAAAGGCAATGAATTGCATTCCTAACCTGTTTAACAATAATTTCAGAATCGCCGAATACTTTTAGATATTGCACTTTAAGGTCAATTGCTTTATATAATCCCTGGACTAGAGCTTCATATTCAGCTGTATTGTTGGTACATTCAAACTCTAATCTACAAGACAACATTGTCTTTTCTCCATGTGGACTAACCAAGACACATCCTGCTCCTGAGCCTTCACTAGACTTTGAGCCATCAAAATACAAAGACCAGAACGAAGGAGTATTAACAATCATATTTACAGTTTTCTCATCATCATTAAAACATCTAGACTTATCAGTTTGTGAAAAATTCTCAATTTGAGATGAAAAATGATTGACTGAGAAAGGGGAAGGTTGGGCAACAAAGTTGCCGAAGAATGACTCTGCTGAATAATTTCCCAAGATATTATTGTTGAATGCTACGGGTTGGTTTTCTTGTTCAAATTCAGTAACTGTATGGGTCATATGTTTTTCTCGATCGATCCTTATTTGATTTGGCTTACCCTTATAAGGAAGCCACATGTGTGACCAATCAGTGGAAATATACCCATGTAATTTTTCGGACCAATCCCTACTCAAAATTAAACCGTAAAATTCAGGTATATCAGCTATTAGAATGTCAATCCTTTGTACTACTCTGGGATCAGCTGACAACCTGATAGTTACGGAGTTAATCTCTCCCACAACCTGCACTTTGGTTCTGTCCAACTGTACAATATGGATGGCAGACTTCTGGGGTTCAATGTTCAGTTTAGAACAAACTGAAGCTGGCATTATGTTAGATGATGCCCCAGAGTCAATTAAACAGTTGTGCAGGTTTCTGTTATATATCTCATAGGTCAGAAGGAAGGGTGGAGTATGAGAATTTGATCTATCCCCAATCAGAACTGAATCGGTAGCTTCAACCATACCTGGAGGAGGTTGGCCTGAGTCATTAGCAGCTTTCGTACTGGGAAGTGGTGTAGAGGGAACAACATTCAATTATTTAAGAAGTAATTTTTGTTGATGTTTTAGTTTACTAAGTTCAAACATGGTTATGTTTGCTTTAGTTTTCTTCATGTCATCAACAATGTTATATTCCATTGAATCGGATACCATTAATGTTTTAGATGTTGAAGGAGAATTAAAATTTGAAGGCTAGTTTTGAGGAACTACCGCAGGTGATTTCTTTGGAGGCACTTTTTCCTTTGTTGTGGCAGCACCTGCACTCCTTTTCTTTGAAGTTGCCTGGACAGGTTCAGAAGTACTTTTACTTCTAGTGGTAACTGGGAAGGCTTCTTCTTCGTTATCGGTATCAGAGTTGGGGAGTATAAAATCCCACATTCCATGGCATTCAGCTACTTCTTCTTCATCATCAGTTGGTGAGGTTGTCTCCTCTTCCTCCTCTTCTTGCTCTGAATCTGCGTTAGATATGACATTGGGTGGCTTTGATTCAGTTTTCCTATAAGTCCTAAATGGTCTTTTGCTTGAAGTTTCGACTACCTATTTCTTTGTGTCAATCATTTCATTAGACAAAGTTTTCAGGACCTTTTGCAAACCCTCCATGTCATATGGGTCCTTTGGGCTTTTCTTCTTAGAATCCTCTTTGAAAGAGACTTTTTTGGCTTTTCTGTCTTCCAAGGCAGCTTTCTTTTCTAAAGCATTGATGCGCTTTTCCACAGCAAGTGCTTCTTTCATGTTTTCGGCTAAGGTAGGTTTCCCAGCCCTATCTACAAAAATGGCTATATTAGCAGGTAGGGCAGTGATATACCATTCGCTTCGAATCTGTTCACTTGGTTTGGAAGCTGTAGGGATTTTGTTTAGGAGTTTATTGAAGCGAGCATTAAATTCCTTTATTGGTTCCCTATGCTCTATTCTAAGATTGGAGAGATCGTTTATTAAAGTAGCCAAGGACCTATCATCTCCATATTTGGTAAGAAACTGCTCTTGGCAAGTGTTCCAACTGGTAATGGAACCAGATGGCAAAGAAAAATACCAGGATCCTGCTGATCCTTGCAATGTGTAAGGGAAGAGTCTAACAACAACATCTTGTTCTGTTACTCCTTTCAAGTTGACTGCTAACATAAAATTATTAATGTGTTCTTCAGCCTGGGTCCCGTCATCTGGATTAAATTTGGGTAGCCATTTTTCAGGAGCATAGAGTAAAGGATGCAATGATGCAGGCATATTGAATGCACCAGGCCTGGTCCATGGGTCTGCCATTATAATAGCAACAGTGGTTGATACTACTGTTGGAATTCCAGATGAATGAGCAGGAAATAAAGCTGAGGAGGGAGCAGGTTGGGATGTTGAGGCTTCTAATCCCTGGTGAACAACAACATGTAATGGAGGAGTGGATGGTTGACTTTGCAGATGAGGAGATGAAATGGAGGATGTGGATGAAAGCTCTCCACTATCATATCCTTCAGTATATTTCTTCGCCTTTTTCCTTTTGGGTAAAGGGAATTCAATGGGTTCAATACCAAGCTTTTCGCTTTGAAGTCTGGTGAGTGGATGAGATAATCTGAACTGCGAAGTCGCACTGCTTTGTGATACCTCAGATTTCTGTGGCGAAATCGAGAAGCTCTGAAGTTTGTGGATAAGAGACTGGACTTCAGGGGATTCAAGACTTAATTGTTCTGGAGTATGATGGGTTTGAGCAGTGGTAGTTGATTCCTCTTCTTCTTGATTGTATGCTGGAGAACCAGCATGCGATTGAGAAGTACGAGGAGATTTGGAGGGAGAATTACTCTTAGAATGGCTTGCAGATTTGGGTTTGCTTGCCATTCACAGTCAAGGCCCTCCTTCTAGCGCCAAAAATGTTGATGCCTCGAAAATCGCTGCAACAACATTGGGGAAACCACCCGGTCCGGACCTTAGTACAGCTCCTTTTCCGTTTGGAATAGTGGCTCCGACTGGGGATAATGGGACCAGTTTCCCAGAACTTGGTAAATGGGATGGACGAATGATTTATAGGTTATACTAATGATAAGCGAAAGGCTAAAACTATTAACAGAAACATAAATGAATGACACTATCCCGGCATTATATTGAGCTCTGAAGCGCGGCATTTGATGTTCTGTGCCTAAAAGACAAGCATATAGATGACTGTATCCTTTGAACATAGAAATTAACTCATTCAAGATTTGCTGTGCTTAAATAGTTAAACAGAGCGATTTAAAGCAAGATTACTGCACTTTAAACATCTATATCATTGTCATATACATGATTAAAAGGAAAGGCATACCACATAACATCCAATAGTGGAATGAATAGGATCTGCTGTTACAGCGCATGCATATGATCAACAATAGCAAGAATACATAACATAACAATTCATATAAAAGGAATGAATTCAGACGTAGATAAAAATACCATATGAGCTGCGGGACATTCCCAAATATCAATCGCTATTAGCAGTTCTTCCTTCAACACAGAAATCGTCCTCAACAAAGGCAATAGTGCACAATTGCATTAAAAACTTTCAAGTCAAATTCAGAACAACTGGTCCAATTTCATAAAAAAAATATTGACTGAAGCACAGTAGTGCAAACTTCAGTCTATTAAGTCTGTTACAAAATTTTACGACCCTTTCCAAAACAATGAAAGGGTCTATAAATACTAATCTAATTTAAATATCTACTAAACAGAAATCCTACTAAGTTGGTATCAATAACTCTTGATCCTGTTTTGGCTGGCGATCTGGCAAGTGGGAGGGTGATTCATTAAGTCGGTTGCTTTCCTTTGAATCTGAGCTGATTTATTGCAAGCATTGGCTCAACTTCAGGGGGTTTGTTGAGGCGCGAACTGAGCTGTGCAGTGTAGGTGGCATCTTGAATATCGGGGATTATACACCCGATTGCATCTGTAAGGCACTTTAGGGCAGATCTCTGTGTATGTGGCTTGATAAAAAAGAGCCAATATGCATCTAAAGTTAAGCTTTTAACTCCAGCGATTAATCTTCCTTTTTCCTCCAATTCAGGGTAGCATGATTGCTCTAATGTATTTGTTGTTGTCATCTTTCCCGGTGTACATTGGGAAATCATATTTGCCAGGTAAAGAGTGTTGTTGACTAGATCAACTAGATTGCTGGCAGTTGATTTACATCTTGAAGCCGCCCTTTCTGCTTTCATCACTTGAGTGTGCCATTCTGTGAAGAGTATATCCTTATATGTTTCTAGGATCCTGGGCAAATTTGCTGCTTTTCCTTGATCAGAATCTTGCCAGTCAAGATATGCAGTAATGGCCTCGTCCGCTTGATCTAGTTCAGTCCTGGCCTTTTCTACCTGCTGATTTATTGATGTAGTTAACTCACACAGTGGCTCAGCTTGAGCGATCTGTTGACACAAGAGTCTGACCTGAGATATTAATGCATTGTTTATCAATAATGCCTCTGCTTTGAACTCTGTCACTTGTGAAGCGCCCTTCATCTTTTCTAGCTGCGATGACATTTGAGTGATTTGCTCATCTTTGGTTTTTATCATTTGTTCATTTGCTGCTCTCAACTTTGCCAATGCCTCCGACAATTCTTTTTGTTTCTGGATCGCACTCTGATCGATCCTTTGCTTTTCCGCTTGCAACTGCTGGGTCAATTGATTGCTCACCTGTTGTTGTGCCAGCAACTGTTCTTCTGCCTGCGCTACCTTTTGCTTTGTCTCAGCCAATTCTGCCTGTAACGCAAAGATTTCTTGGTCCTTATTCTTCAACAGAAGGCTTACCTCCAATGCTTTGTCGATTGTTGCTACTGAATAGGCTCCCGCATACTGTGACAGCTTTGTTAAGTCATCGGAAGGGTCCAATTCCTCCTTCCATACTACATTGCCTGTGACTGTTTGTTCTGGGAAGATAGAAGGTTGATCAATCCTTCGTCTTTTCCTTGATCGCTTTACAACTGCTCTATGCCTTGGGCTGTAGAAAACATCCAATGGAGGAATATCTTCTACCTATAGAATAATCTGATCGGAGGGGTCATTTGGAATAATCTCAACATCCTTAGAACTTGGTGGGCCGCTGGTTCCACTTAGAACCTGAGGAGAGGTAATGTCCTGCGTATCATTAGTTTTGGAAGTATCTGTATATTTTGAGCATTCTAATCCACTTATGATGGAATGAAACTGCTGCCATTCCTGTAGCAGTTTAGGGTCCACATTGACATCGGTGGTGGTCTGCCGGCCTTTTTCGGTTTGGGACTCCTTCCGTTTCTGTTCCTGCTCTTTCCTTTTAAGCTCCTCTTGTTCCCTTTGTTGCCTATCATCATGCTCTTTTTTCAGCTGTTCCTCTTTTTCTTTCCTTAGTCTTTCTTCGTTTTCTTTCTTCTGCTGTTCTTCTTTTTCCTTCCTCTGTTTTTCCTCTTGTTCTTTCCTCTGCTTTTCCTCCTGCTCCTTATTATGATCTTTCATTACAGCAGGAGGTTCCTTCAACTGTTCCCGAACAGGCTCGCTTGATGATGTCGCTGGGGTCGTTGCCAGTAAATCCAGAGGCATAGTTTGCAACCTCTGTTCTATGAGTTTATTGAACTCAGTCAATCCCTCATCATTATATTGCATCCTAGCGAGTTCTTTAGCCTGACCTATCGATTCAATTGAAATGAACAGGTCATCGAATATATCTTCATGATGCTCAAACCTTGTTAATTTAGCCTGTTCTAAGGCAGCATAGGCAACCTTTTTTGGATCGAATGGTCTGTTTGGGATTGTGGCCAGAGTTAAAGACTGAAGCTTCATGGCTTCCTTTTCTGCATGTTTGAGATCATGCAGAGTATAAACACCACATCTCAAGGGAAAAGATGGCCAGCCCTTCTTCTTTTCTCTTTTGAGAGTCTGTGTAGTACTCTCAGCCATAATCTGATATGCGATTTCCCTTGCCAGCAGCTTATCTGGAACATATAAAGGGAGAACATGTGGGTCGGCTTCGCTGCCGAAAACTCTGATATAGGTGAATTTCTCTTCTCCAAACCAACTTGCTACTGCTGGTAAATCAAAGGAAGCTTGATAGGAAATTTTTGAAATGGGTTTATCAAAAATGGAATAGTAAATGGGCACCATAAAACCATTACAGATTTGATACAGGTGGTGTTTATAAGAAGACTTCCACAATTTTTGGTGATATATATGAATGGGTGAGGGGTCTTGTGCAGTCCACCTCCAACCGAGAACAGGAAATTCGGAATTGAAACATAGTGTGTCTAAGATATATGCACTATAGTAGAACGGGGGAATTTTCCTTTCTGAGACAACAGTCTTAGCTCTAAAATCACGAACAGCTACTGCTAATTTATCCGAAAGAATAGTAGCCCAATCCATAATTAAACTGTTTACTGCTGCCTCCATTAGAGGAACCATTTCAATGGTAAAATTGGCAGAATCATGCAACCCCCACAGTCTACACATCATTATCCCCGCATAACAATAAGGAGAAGCCAAAGAATCGACCGAGTACTTACCGGAAGATTCGTGCTTGTGCTTGTTTGGATTTTGTCTCCAATCCTTGATGGGTTCGGATTCGATCTCATTTTCGCTTGCAAACTTCTCCAGGAAGGCCTTGTTATATATTTTCTCTGGCTCGGGCAAATGATACATTTGCCTTAGGTCATCTGGCTTGAATGATCCGAAAATCCTCCCATCTCTGGTACTAAAAGTTCTGTCCAGGATGGGGATTTCTTCAATCGCCCATTGCACGATGTCTGTATATGGGAGGATTTGCTCCCTGGCCACTATTCTGTGAAGGAACGAATCGACTAAATCTTTGAGAGTACAACCAGACTTTCGGAGTAAATCCACACTAGCTTCTGTCACTGTCTTTTCTGGTTGCTCAGCTTCGATTAGGTTGTAAGTGCCTTGCCAAGTAACTCTGGTGAGCCCCGTGCATGTAGTATCAGATATTAGGCCCTTCTTCTTGTTTACGGCAGCTTGTCCTGCAACTGGTGTAGCGGAAGCACCCGCAGTCTTCTTGGACTTCTTTCCCATCTTCTCAGGCTTGCTTCTATGAATGAATTCTGCACAGAGAGGCAATTGCGCGTAATACAGAGAGATAGCGATGAAAAGCTCACAAGTGATAAAGCACATATGAATAGATGCATAATCAGGGATTTAGCTTTTAAAATGGGCGCGGATACAATTCGTAGAAAGATTTTAAGACATGATCTTATTAATTGGCCATTTAAAACCTGTCATTCCTTAAATGCCCATTATATCGTTATTTGGGTGAACGATTCACTTAAGCGTGCAATGGACGTTTTGGCGGTTGGGTGCAGGTGATTGATTGCGTAAGCGATCAAGCTTTAAATATGAACGAATTGTGTTATCCTATCACTTAACGGCTTTTCATTGAAAACTGCGCTTTATCGCATTGCATCGAGGGTATGATTAGTGCGCTTTAATGGTGTGTATTGGATACCACCGATCACCGAATGCGATATCGCATCGGCGAAAAGCTTTAAGCGCAATAAGACTTGAGTGAGATTGCTGACGATACCCGATTCCCGATTGCGCATCGCATCGGGACAAATCTTTGGGAACATTAAGACTGTTGTCACGTGTCGCCGATCGCCGAATGCACCGAATGCGCATCGCGTCGGGACTATTGGCATGGGGCATTATAACACGTACATGGAGTATTGTCGATCGCCGAATGCGCATCGCATCGGCGGAAAGCTTTGGGGCGCTTATTTATAATTCATGTGTCATTGCGATATGCGATCTTGCGATCGCTTTATCGCAATGACAAAGCATTACTTGATTTCTTTTAATGGGTTTGTTCAAAAAGTTTTATAAAGTGCATTTATTCGATTATTGGACTTTTTGGACTATAAAAGCATTGATACCAATTTAAGCTCTAAAGGGACCCATTTCATATGTTAATGTTTGGAATAAAAATGATATGAAATGGGGGGTTGTTGTAGAGTACAACAGGACTATATTAGAAACCCAATCCATAAGTGGAATGGGGTAAATGAAACCAGCCTTGAGAAGCTTTTCAACTTCTGCTTTAATGGCTGCAGCCTTTTGGGGGTGCACGGGGCGTAGACGTTGATGAACAGGCTTAGCACCCGGATATGTAGGTGTCTCATGTACCACTATGTTAGGGTCAATGCCGGGCATTTCTTCGTAGGACCAGGTGAAGACATCCCGAAATTCGCGGAAAAGATCGGTGTAGAGTTGAATTTCCTCCGGAGTACAAGTGACTCCAATGTGAATATGCTTGACAATCCCTGGTTTCACAGAGATGTTGATGGGTTGGGTCTGTGTGATGTTTCCCATATTTCCTTCAGAGGACACTTGATAAACTTGAATAGGTGTTTGAAGGGGCTGAAATGGGATACAAGAAGCAAACCGTTTGAGACAGGCGATCATTTCCTGATGGGCAGGGAGGAACGAGGAACGGTGGTGATGATCAGACCAAGGAGGTTCCTCAAGAGACATGGTCTCTATAATGGCTTCATCGGAAGGAAATATTTCCTTTAATGGATCCAAAGTAGCGTCATCTCCAAGCCAAGGGGAATGAACGTACGAGTCGGGAACGCTGCTCGAAGGAGCAGGTTCGGGAGGGGGAGCCGATGCAGCAACGATTTCAACGTAGTTGAGCTCGGCAGGACTCAACGGCATCATATCGCCCCAAGATTCTATCTGATTAGCGGGAGGGAGGACCCACGGATCAGAGCGCACAGAAATCATATTAATAGGGGCGAGATTAGGAGGTGGGAGGGAAAAGACACCCATCAGGGCGGGATCTTTAAAGAGTCCAGCTCCCACACTCTCACATGATTTGGAGGTATGCTCCACGAAAGGCACGTTGCCTTCGAAAGAGGAGGCGAAGAAGGAGAGCTGGTCCACGGTGACAATATTCCCCTGATGAAGGAAACGAATGACATGAAAAAGAGAGGAGGCCACGGCTTGCATGGCGTATGTCCAGCTACGTCTGAGGAGGAGGTTGTAGGTAAGATTAGCATCGACAACTTCGACCTCCACTTCGACCGTTTTCCCTTCCAAAGAGATGGGCAATCGTTGGAGAATACCATAAGGACGAGACTCTCTTCCGTCAAAGGCTTCCAGTGTTGTAGGAGACTGGCTTAGCGTCGGAGAACCAATAGCTTTCCAATAGGCAACAGACATGATGCAAGTTGAGGCACCTTCATCAATGACTGTACGATGAATCGTTTTAGTGTTGATAATGACCTGTATGAGGAAAGCGATTTGGTGAGGCAGTCTCGGCGTATGGCCCTCGAGGTCAAAAGAAATCAGATCCGAGTCAGCGGGGTCTATGCCACCGATGACCGATAGCAAGGACTTCCTCTGGGAGGGGTAGCTCTGGAGCACTTCTAAGGTGGACATAGCGGACAGAGCCTGAGCTAAGCCCTCAACGATGCTGTAGTGCTAGGCAGCACGAGAATTAGGGTTGTAAGAAGACTTCCGGAGTACACCTTTTGGAGGGGGTTGGATAGTCGTCTCAATGCTAGGTCTCTCGATGTGGAGTGGACCAGAACTGGACGGAGGAGCGCTGGAGGAGACCTCAGGCTCTTTCCTGGCATGCGACGGATATTCTTTTGCTCGAGTAGTGATGTGGACGGGAATCGTCCTAGCCATAAATACTTGAGAGCCAAATGAAGAAGAGGGTTGTGATGGATCTGCCACCATTTGAGTTTGTTGTGAAGGGAAAGGTTCTTTAAGCACAGTAGGAGTCCCAGGAGCACCTTTCAACAATCGACTAACTTCGGACCACCTAGGGCAGTCCTTAGTATAGTGATCCTCGTCACAGATAAGACAAGGATACTTGGGTTTACGTTTGGCTCCTTCCTCGGGTGGAGGTTTAGGGGAGTCCTGTCTGGGCTGTTCAGATTTATTCTTGGCTTTCCCTTTCTTCTTTCCTTTCGAGGATTTATCTGCCGTGGTGGACTGGACGGCGTTAACCTCGAAAGTGTTTCCAAAATTAGATTGACCCTGAGAAGTGTTTTCGCTAGGACCGTTTGGTTTTTGCTTCCCAGGGTTCGCGGATGATTTCTTTGAAGATGCATTTACAGAGCCAATAACACCGTCAACAGATGGCTTTGGCAGAGCTTTGGATGTTATGCTCTTAACCTGCAAAGCAATACCCAAACATAGAATTTGCGAAGAAAAGATACCGAGAACACAGAATATGCGAAGAAAATATACCCAGAACACAGAATAGCAATGATTTTATTATTCAGAGAGAAATGTTCACAGGCCTCTTCGAGGGGGCAACCTCCAATAGAGCAGAGCTCGATTACAAAACAAGACACGATGCTCCTCGCAGGGAGTCTCTATCCTTTATATATGACTCATACATGCAATACCACGGGCCAATATCGTGGGTTTTATTAATACCATCTACCTAATACTACCGCCCATTTGCAACTAACTGTGGTCTCGTCATTAATTGCGGGTTAACCACTTACAAATATTAATATGGGCTTTATTAACTCTTGACTATGACGTGATCCCATGACAGAAATAAGGGGGTTAGGGTGGGACCCTAAAATGCCCTCCCCCTTAAGACTAGCCTTGTCCTCAAGGCTGAAGCTGCGGAAACTGCTGAAGAATAGTGGCTGGTTCCCAAGTTGCATCTTCCAGAGAGGTGTCTTTCCATTTGACGAGGACCTCCTTAAGCATGCGGCCGCACAGGTGCTTGTCTCGTGTGTCTAGAACCTGTTCAGGTTGAAGCCAGATTGACCCTTCTTCGTCCAATTCAGGTAGACTGGTTTGAACTCGGAAATTGTTCCCAATCACTTTCTTGAGGCACGATACATGGAAAACTGGGTGGATTTTTGCTGTAGGTGGCAAAGCTAACTTGTAAGCCACTTCTCCAATGCGCTGAAGTACTTGGTATGGTCCGTAGAATTTTGGAGAGAGCTTTTGACAACGCTTGTCTTTGAGTGATGTTTGCTTATATGGTTGCAGCTTCAAAAAGACCTGATCCCCTTCTTGAAATTGGCGCTCTGAGCGATGTTGGTTAGCCTGTTGCTTCATATGGTTCTGAGCTTGATGAAGATTCTCGCGCAGATGGGCAAGCATGGTTGCGCGGTGTTGTAGGAGTTGATCCACGGCTTTTACTTTGGAGCACCCCGTGAGATAAGCAGTAGGGGAAGGCGGAAGTTGTCCATAGACTGCTTCATAGGGGGTCATTTTGGTGGTGGCATGATAGTTGGTGTTATACCACCATTCCGCTAGAGGTAACCGCTGTACCCAAAGGTGTTGTTTTTCTGAAGTGAAACACCAAAGGTAGGTTTCTAGACATTTGTTGACGGCTTCGGTTTGACCATCTATTTGCGGATGATATGAAGTAATGAGTTTGAGTTGAGTGCCTTGTATTCTGAAGAGCTCCTGCCAAAAATTACTGGTGAAGATTGGGTCGCGGTCGGACACAATAGAAGTGGGCATGCCATGCAATTTGAAGATCTGATCCATGAAAGTTTGAGCAACCAAAGTGGGTGTGAATGGTTGGGGTAGGGCGCAGAAATGAGCATACTTCGACAGTCGGTCCACAACCACCATGATGACTGACTTGTTCCCAGACTTTGGAAGACCTGTAATGAAATCCATGGAGACCTCCGTCCAAATTGACACCGGAACGGGCAATGGTTGTAATGTGCCTGGTGTGTTGACGGTTTCCCCTTTGTGGCGTTGACAGACGTCACATTCTGCTACGAAAGTAAGGATGTCCTGTTTCATGCCAGCCCAAAAAAATGATCTTCTGGTGCGAGCATATGTCTTCTGAAAGCCTGAATGTCCTGCAATGGGAGATGAGTGTAATTCTGCCAAAATGCGACTTTTGAGGGTGGATGTTGGTGATATTACGACTCTGTCCTTGTAGCGAAGAATATCAGTCTGCCACGAGTAGCCCTTGCTGGAATTAGGATCTACCTGCAATTGAGAAATGAGTTGGGAGAGCTCGGGATGTGAAAACCATTCCCTGCGAGTCTCTTCAATCCAGTCTGGAATGGGGAGGGAAATTGCGAGCAGAGTACTTTCCTCCTCGAATTGGCGCGACAATGCATCTGCTACCCTGTTGTCTTTCCATTTCTTGTAAATGATCTCATAATCATATCCCAGCATTTTGGCTAACCATTTATTTTGTTGTGGGGAAGATAGGCGTTGCTCCAAAAAATATTTAAGACTGTGATGATCTGTGCGGATTTGGAAACGTCGCCCCAACAAGTAAGGTCGCCAGGTCTCGGCTGCATGTAAGATGGCCATCATTTCCTTCTCGTAGGTAGATTGGCCCAGATTCCTCCCACTTAGTTGTTGGCTGGTGAAGGCCAATGGTCGCCCTTCTTGCATTAAGACCGCTCCAATACCTGTTCCCAAAGCATCAGATTCAATGACAAATGATTTGGTGAAGTCCGGTAGTGCTAAGACAGGAGTGGAACACATGGCGGTTTTGAGAGCAGTAAATGCCTGTTGTGCTTCTTCGTTCCAGAAGAAGGAATTTTTCTTTAGGAGTTGCGTTAGGGGCTTCGCTATGCGGCCATAGTTACAGACAAATTTACGATAATAGCCTGTGAGACCCAAAAATCCTCTCAAGCTTTTCAAGGTCTTAGGTTGAGGCCATTCTTGCATTGCCTGGATCTTTTTGGGGTCCACCTTGACACCTTCACGCCCCACAATGTGGCCCAAATACTCAACTTCTTCCATGCCAAACGAACACTTAGACATCTTGACAAATAATTTATGCGTGCGGAGCAGTTGCAAGAGTAGATCTACATGCTGAAGATGTGCCACCCAAGTGCCACTATAGATGAGGATGTCATCGAAGAAGACAAGGACAAATTTTCTGAGATATGGTTTGAGGAGGTGATTCATAAGGCTCTGAAAAGTAGAGGGGGCATTACAGAGACCAAATGGCATGACCAGGAACTCATAATGGCCTTCATGAGGTCTGAAAGCTGTCTTGGGAATGTCGACTTCCTTCATGCGAATTTGGTGGTAGCCTGAGCGAAGATCCAACTTAGTGAAGAATTAAGCCCCATTGAGTTCGACCAGCAAATCGTCAACCACTGGGATGGGAAATTTATCTTTGACTGTTAACTTATTGAGGGCCCTGAAGTCTGGACACATCCGCGACTCCCCATCTTTCTTGAGGACCATGACCACTGGATATGAATAAGGACTAATGCTGGGACGAATGACACCTGCTTCCAACAATTCCTTGATGATTTTCTATTTCATTATTTTGGGTGAACAGATATCTGTATGGCCGCACATTTGGGGGTTGGGCCCCTGGAACCAATGTGATGCTATGATCATGTTCCCCTCGCAAGGGTGGAAGCTCATGAGGCTTGTCAAAGACCGTCCGATGTTTATTTAAAATATGTTGCCTCTCAGGATGAATTGGCGGAGACATGGTGTCTACTACCTGGATGGCATTAAATTGAGCTACCACTCCATGATGGCCCTTTTTTCACAATTTTTCCATCCTATGCGAGCTGATGATAGAGGGGGCTCCCGCCTGTAGTCCACGGAGGGTATGTGTGGAGTTGTTTTGCTTAAAACTCATATATAACTCCTGGAAATCCATTGTGATTGGCCCAAGAGTGCGGAGCCATTCCGCGCCGAGGACAATGTCGCAACCCCCCATGTGTATTGCAAACATGTGGGTTTTCAATTGATAATCCCCCATTTGAATTTTGACATTTTCACAGCGACCTTCACATTTCATTGAGCCCCCATCTGCAATCTGGACTTGGAAGTTAGAAACTGCCCGGACGAAACAATGTGCTGCTTCAGCGATCTTTTGGTGGATGAAATTATGGGTACTTCCACTATCAATCAAGACTACTACTGGGCGATGTTTAAGAAAACCCCTGATTTTGAGAGTTTGAGGGGAAGAAATTCCTGCCAATGCATTTAGCGAAATAATTGGTTCATCAGATACAATCTCCTGTTGGTTATCTTCTTCGATCGCCTCCGGTTCCTCAAGTGGTGGATCTTCCTCGGTGGAGCTGTAGTCAGTGGCATCTATTTGAAAAAACTTGTGCTCTTTGCATTTATGACCCGGGGAATATTTTTCATCACAGTAGTAACATAGTCCTTGCTTCCTTCTTGCGGCCATTTCCGCCGGTGACACCTTTTGAATCTTAAGTGTCTGAGTCATATTGGGAGCCTGTGAGGGACGACCTTTAGCGGGGAAGTTGGGGCGGCTGGATTGGGCTGTTAATGCACGTTCCACCTTACGGGCTACCTGGCAAGCCTCTGTCCATGTGGGAGGGTGGTGGAGTAGAACCTGAGCTTTGATGGCTTCTTTAAGACCGCTGATAAAGCATTCCATGTAGAACTCATCTGTGAGACCCTTAGTGCGGAAGGCTAAGGCTTCAAAAGCAGTAATATATTCCTCCACTGTACCTGTCTATCTGAGCTTAGTGAGATGCCCCAAAAAAGAGTCTTCCTGTTCAAAGCGACTGCGAAGAGTTTTGGCAAATTGGGCCCAATTCTGAAAATGTCCTTTGCAACACTGATGCCATTCCTTCCATTGCCATCGTTCATTGTCCAAGTACATGGTGCCCACCATAAGCTTAGTCCCCTCATCTGTGATATGATTCAATTGGAAATACTGCTCCATTTGTGCTAGCCATGCGGATGTGTGAGAACCGTCAAATTTCTGCATATCCAACTTGGGAGGTCGCTGACTGGGTGGTGGATGGGAGTGCCAAACGTGAGGAGAGTGGCTAGACTCACCCTCATGGTATTCATGGCCATTATACGCCTTCTCGTGGGCTGGCTCCTTGCCCTTTGGGAGTGCCTCCTGTAGCTGGTTACTTATTCCTTTAAGCTCAAGTTGTATGTGGTTACTCATTCCTTGAAGCTCAAGTTCGATCTTGTTCACCGCAGTTTGGAGGGAGTGCACATGGTTTTCAATTTTGTCGATCCTTTCATTGGCCATTGCTTGAGTGCGAGTTTCTACCATATACCAACCTGATGAAAAATTGGGACCGCCTAAAAATTTTTACTAAGAAATTGAATGGTACCACCTTGCTCAGCTCGTCGTCCTGATACTGATGGGCTAGGTCACCAATAAGCGCCCCGGAAGATCTCAGACTTTTTTTTTTTTTTTTTGGAAAACTCCGAACGGAGTTTTACTCCTTCCTGATCAATACTGCAGTCGCCAAATCCTCAAAATGTCAATGCCGCCAAAAGTCCTGCGAAAATTATATCCAGGTACAGGAACCCTTCACCACTACTCCGATCTGGTGGATCTGAGAGATCTGAATGGTGGAACAACTGCTGCTGCTGATCTGGAATAGATGATGTGTGATCCCCCGATAGAAAGGGAACTATGGTCTTGGGGAGTGTCAGGTGCTACAGATCGCAATATACATAAGGGTCTAACAGTAGTACTCGGCCCAATGTTTCAGGGCTCTAACTAAGGAGGATCGACCGTACCCTTAGCCGTACAACCCGACTACCCTATCGTACGGGCGAGTAATCTCTCCGAGTGCTGTTATCGGTGTACTGTAGCCACAAGACGGCCGAAGGTTTATCTATGGCGAGGTTTCAAGGGAGCTAGGGGGCTTCCTATATACCCAGAGGGTACGTGGAAGACAGTCCGTGCACGGTTCTGTCTAATGCGCTACTACTCGAAGGGGTACCCACAAGGTTACAAGGGAGTCCAACAGACGTGACCACCTCTTGTATTTCCTGCGTGCATGCCTCCCCAAATCCGCAGGTTTATGCGCTTAACGACAGATCCCGTGGTTTAAAGACGCCGGAACACGTCTCTAGCCAAAAAAAAATTGCTAAAATTTGGAGATCCCACCGAGCCCTGGAAAGTGCTCTGATACCACTTGTTATGCTCTTAACCTGCAAAGCAATACCCAAACATAGAATTTGTGAAGAAAAGATACCGAAAACATAGAATATGCGAAGAAAATATACCCAGAACACAGAATAGCAATGATTTTATTATTCAGAGAGAAATGTTCATAGGCCTCTTCGAGGGGGCAACCTCTAATAGAGCAGAGCTCGATTAAAAAACAAGACATGATGCTCCTCACAGGGAGTCTCTATCCTTTATATATGACTCATACATGCAATACCACGGGCCAATATCGTGGGTTTTATTAATACCATCTACCTAATACTACCGCCCATTTGCAACTAACTGTGGTCCCGTCATTATTTGCGGGTTAACCACTTACAAATATTAATATGGGCTTTATTGACTCTTGACTATGACGTGATCCCATGACATAAATAAGGGGGTTAGGGTGGGACCCTAACATTGGATATTCCGGGTCTCGGGGTGTCTGGCAAATAGTCATATAAAGTACCTGACTGAGAATAAACTAAGTCGAGGTACTGAGCACGCGTGATAGCTTGCTCTTCAGTTACACAAGCTCCCATGGCAATGTCTCGCACGATCGCAGGGACAAAGGAGGTTGTAAACCAATCGGTTAGGAGCTGATCACGAATCCAGAACTTGATCAAATGATGAAACCGTCTCCATTCATGTATATGATTGGATATATGTGTGGCCGTGTCCTGTTTGAGAGACGTAAGGAGATGCGTCCCCGTCTCATACCAAATGGGTAACTGAAAATGAGTTAGGAATGCCATAGCCAATGAGTTGAAATCTTGAAAGGATCCGCGATTCAACTCAATATACCACTTAGCGGCCGAGCTGGTGAGAGTCCTTTGGAAGAGGCGGAGCCGGATGCAATCATCAAGCCACAAGTTGGATGAGCACCAAAGGTGATAGGTCATGACATGGGCTTGAGGGTCCTCGCCAGCTTTGCCATCGAATTTCGGGAAATCACTGGGTATCTTGGTCGGAACTGGTGGCCAATATGGATTATGAAGAATGGGATCATTTGTCAATTCGGACACATTTGGCAGTTCCAACGTTGCTAAGAAAGGTAACTGAGGGTTGAAGGACATCTGTGGCCGTGGAAAAGAGGTAGTACCAGGGTTCCAACCAGGTGGCGGTTGCCCTCATGGACTTTGTCCGGACGGGCATGGCCCATAAGGGTTCTGCCCATAAGGATTCTGTCCATAGGGGTTCTGTCCATAAGCAGACAGCTGACTCTGGATCTGCCCCCCAGCACCCCATGGATTAGCAACTTGACTTGTAGGCGCAACATACTGTTGCTGATAATTCTGATAAGGGGTGACCTGCATTTGTTGATAATTTTGATAGGGGGCTAACTGATTTTGCCCCTGGGGTTGCTGGTAACCATACGGTTGCTGAGCTCCATACTGAGCCTGGTAAACAGGCTGCGCTTGGTAAGAAGGTTGGGATTGCAACCCACCTTGCATCTGGAGACCAATTTGAGTCTGGGGCCCAGAAGGATGTCCTTGAACAGGTTGAGCTTGGACCATCTGGCCGGAAGGTTGTCCTGGTTGGGTTTAGGGCGGACCCGTTTGCCCAGAAGGATGAACTTGCTGGGTATTAGGTTGTCCTTGTGCAACCGAGGGTTGCCCTTGCGGAACAGATGGTTGAGTGGGCTGGACGAACGGTTGACCTTGAGGTTGACCAGCTTGTCCAGAAGGATGACTAGGCTGGGCAGTGGGTTGACCCTGTTGTACGTAAGGCTGACCTCCCTGCCCAGAAGGGCACCCCTGCTGGACTACCGGTTGTCCTTGTTGAATATAAGTTTGTCCTGCTTGTCCAGAGCAATAACCTTGCTGGACACCAGGTTGACCTTATTGGATGTAAGGTTGTCCTAGTTGTCAAGACGGGTAACCTTGCTGGGTACCAGGTTTCCCTAGATTACCAGAAGGTTGAGTCAGATAAGTAAAAGATGGACCACCAGCGGCCGAAGGTTGTCCCTGATAGGGTTGTCCTTGTGGGCCCCGAGGTTGCCCTGGGTAAGACTGGCCGTAATATTGCTTCCCTTGGGGGGTTTGTGTGTAAGACGGCTGGCCTTGGTTAGGCGATCCCTGAAGCTGTGCAGGCATTTCTTGGCCCCCATGGTAAGTGGTGGCGCCCCAAGCAACGGATAACGGTACCGAAACCTCAACAACAGGTTGAGTAGGCAAGGGTCTGGAAAGATAAAGGAACTGACCAGTAGAATCGTAGTAGTAAAATGGACCTTGCGCGTTCAGGTCCTGGACAGCTTGCAGATACTGATCATATGGCCCCCCTCCTGGAACAGGACCAGAAGAGGGTGGTACACTTTGTGCAGGATGAAAAACTTTGGGTGTATGTGCTGGCTGGCCACTACTCATTTGACCGCGAGGCGAACCAGCACCAATAGTCACAGCTGAAGACGCCGTAACGGCACTAACAACCGGAGTTGAATGTGCTACACAAACAGTTGGATTCATTGGAATGGAAGTGACGGGAGTACTGTGAACTTGTGAAACGAAAGATCTCATAGTGGGAGTGATGCGGAGGTCCCACATGGTACTGGAGGCAGGGATCCTAGTACCCATATTATCCCTCAATGACTTGTAGCATGAGGGTACCGGAGAAGTGGCCGGGATAGGAGTTTCGATACTCGACAAAACGGGTGTCTCACTCACTCTAGGAGATGTCTCATCCATGTGAGAGGTAGACATTGGAGACGAAACACCAGGAGGGGTAAAAGGAATATCGTCCTCGTCAGGCTCCCAAATGGGGTTCCAATGAATTTTGTAATCCTCGTCGTCCGGAGCACGAGAGTTAATCGGTTGGATACTCGGGATAACAGGAAGAGTATCACTCACAACCGGTACCTCAGGAGCAACGGAAGACGGAGACCCTTGATCACTTGGAACGGGAGACGGGATCGATGGTTCAGCCAGGATGACAAACTTCAAAACAAACCTAAGGAAATCTAACGAGAAAGGACCCTACTCAAACTAACGCACACAAGATCTAACCAGGTAATGTTAATCGCGGCCAAATAAATTTTAAGACGCAAGGACACAACTTGACCTTTTCATTTTTTAAGAGTCGAGAAAAGGACAAAAAGATGACTCTAGTCTCCTTCGAATGTTTAGTGAGCCCGAAGTGACAAATGCTCAGATGAGCCTTTTCGTTTAAGGAGTCTGAAAAGGATCAAAAGTGACTACTCTGGAGAACTAGGCAAAAAGGTTTACCAAACAAATCCGTAAAACTGCATATACACCTTGGCAGTCATATGAAAACCAAGGACTTCCCATACGGCAGTCAATCTTCCCGAATGCTGTGTTCGGTGTGTTACGGCTTGTAAGGTGGCATACACGGCTTCCTGTGGATAAATAATGATAACCTAGTGGGGTCTCCCCATATACTCGATGGTACGTGGGAGCTCAAGTCCGTGCTAGACCACTTGTTGCGTCACGGAAGGAGGAATCACCCAACCTTAAGTGAAACAAAAGTGACTAGGTTTAACGACGCCGGAGCATGTCTCTAGCCTAGACCTCTAAACAATGAGCGTTATGTTCCAATGTGTTTTTAAGTTCATTCAGTTCGTTTTACGGTTGATCTTGAATTAGGTTTCGGTTTTCAGGCCCTACCGTATGAAATCTCTCAAAAAATGCCTAGATGCAAACTATATGCCAAAATATGTCATTCCATTCAATGAACGCTAATTATGAGAGAGTTAGAAGGCTTTCACACAAATGAAATGATCACAAAACAACAAACAGCTTCTCTAATGCAGCTAATGGAAATCCACAACTTTTCTTTAAGATCACTAATCATTAATCAAAACAAAAAGCTTCTAGTTCTCATTAACTAATACAAAGCAAAAGAGATTTTCTTTTTGTTGATGGCAAAGTGCATTAAACAAACTTTTGAGAAATAATAACAAGCAAATGTGAAAAGAACTAGTTGACCCCAAAAAACTGTGATCCGTGTCTGGGTAGTGAGAAGTAATTGAAACAATGTGATGACTGGTTCAATAACAATCACCTAAACAACCAAGCAAAAGCAAGCAAAGAGGAAGGCTTCACAAAACCACAAGCAAGCAGTAAACGAACCTTTGTAAACGAGTAACCAAGAAAAGCTGATCCAACAAAATTGGAATGACAAAACTAGGTCACAAGACACAAAAAGCAAGATTCGCTCAATAAGACTCACAAGAAAGTGTTTCAATCTTCAGAGAATGAAAAACAAGCCCTAAACCAAGTGCAAACAGCAGGGGATAGCAAGACCAACAGGCTCTGGAGGTAGAATTGAAGAAATTCAATTCTACAGGAATCAACGCGGGTGATACACAGCAACAATGCACTGATCAGAAACCACGCGTAGCAACAAAGTGATGTCAGCGCGGAAGTACACGACTTACCCGCGATGGTCCGATTTTCAGAACCGTCGCGACTGTTCAGTGTATAAACGTGATGATCAAGAAGTCACAGAAAGGGATATGCGATGGCAGCGCGACTGTTTTATTGTAAACCGCGCTGAAGCTAAAAAATGGCCACAATCAAGCCAAGAACTCCCAAACTAAGACAATCAGTCTTTAAACAATCAAGGCACCTCCCAAATCGAACCAGGAAATCAAAAAACAGAGAACTAATCCCCAAACTTAGGAAAGAGAGCAAAAATCAAACTCAAGGAAAAAAGAACACCAAAGGACAAAAGCCAGCTCCGAGCTGTTCAGTTCGCAAACCAAACCGGAGATTGACTGAAGTGACTTTGATCTACTTCGCTAATGCAGAGCAATAGCATTTCGAAGGCTATCTGGCCGTGCTTCAGGCTCCGTCTAAAGTTTACAAATCAAACAACAAGGTAAAACACACTCCCCAGTATGGTCGCCAAATTGTTGTGGAGGTAAATCCCCTCTGCGGACAGAGGCGATTCCTACTAGTCCAAACAAGGTCTAGCAACAATCGAACAACGCTAACACGCAGGTTCCTAATTACAAATAAAAGACCAATGATGAAGGCCTACTTGGATCCCGACGCTAATACTTGTAGAAGAGTTGAAGCTCCCGTTCCTTTGCTCAAGCTGGTCACAATCCTCACGATCCACGTGCACGAACACCTGCACATGCAAAGAACGATACAAACACAAGCATAAAATCCAGTAGATGTAACTATATATCAGTCAGAAAAGATATAACTCAAATACCATCATAAAGACAATAAGAGTGGAACCATAAAGACAGTCGTCTATTATTAATAAACAAAGAAGAATACAACCATAGTTCTGATGTCAAATCCTTCTCAAGAGGGTCCAGCCAGCAAGTCTCTCAAGCATTCACCGTTGAGGGTAGATCTCCCAAGAAAAAATCTCTCTCTCTCACAAATTTACACAAGAAAGAAACACTTCACAACCTTCCTTAAGCTCTCTAGCAATCCCACACTTGTCACACCAGCTACCTATCAAGCTCACACACTAGCAGCAACACTCCAAGCACTATGAATTCCAAACTAGCATCTCATGGCAATGGTGGAGGCTTAAATAGGAGAAGGAGACTCCATGAATGGTGGGAGGATGAGATTATCTCCAAGGAAGGTGGCTCAAATGATGAAACAGACATGCCAAAGAAGGGAGGGCGACATTTACAAGGCCAACAACCAGGTCTGGAGTCATCTGGAAGGCTGGCTGTTAGAACAAACTCGCCCAAACTAGATCAGCGCGGGTTCACAACTGCACTGGGGCGCTGACATCGCTGTTGAATAACAGAGAAGGTCATGTCAGCGCGATCAGATATGAATAACAGACGCGTTGTCTCATGAAATTCGACCAGTGCGGGAATCACGTGTACTTCCGTGCTGGCAGCGCATTCGGTCTGTTATGGAGCGCCCATCAGCGCGTTTATTTTGACAACAGTCGCGATGATGTAGAAACTTTGGCAAAGTGGGTCATTTGGCAACATTAGAGAGCATGAGCATGGATGAATTGGACTCATGACACAGTAGGAAGACTGGTAGGAAGACAATGACAATTTACTATGTAACAGGGATTGTTATCAGGAAAACTAGTGTCTATGTAGAGCTACTAGTCCCACTAAGGCTGGTAGCTACCTTAAAAACAAACAAACTAAAAACTACTTTCATTTTCCTTTATGAGAAATAGATAAGAGGGGAATAAGGAGACCAACCTCTGTCTTGCGCTTGGTTCCTTGCTTGATTCCTCTCCCTTCTGATAAGTCTTCGCCACTCACTTCCTCATCTACCTAGCTTCAAAGAGCACCTGTAGAATCAAAGCAACATAACACTATCCAAGAACATAGATATATTATCATAAACAATATAGGACCAGATATATATTGACCACACAAATGCATATAACATCAATCATACAAGAATGTGGAGGAAAACTTGAATAGCTTTATTGATAATCAAGAAAGAGCGAAGAGGATTACAACCAATTGTTCTGACCCAGCATCATCCTCTCAGCATGAAAGCCCTTCTTCACCTCATGAAAAGCTTAGATCTCCCAACACTATGATGTTGCACTAAGGAACCAACAACACTTCCTTACAAGATACAAAATTCCAGCCTCTGGATCTCTGGGATGAGGGATCCATATATAGATGTTTGCAAGGGGAATGAGTCAGCTTTTGAGATTTGATTAGTGTCCTCTCTCTGATAGTTCTTGATTCCACTTGGAGATTGATGATCTCTTACTCATCCTTGGGCGAATGCAGAGAGGCAAAAGTCACAGGAGAAGTTTCTGGAAGATTCCATGATCCTCCACCTTGCGGATTGACCCTGCCATTTGTCCACTCTCGCCCATCGCACCCCATAGAAGGGCTTTTCAACATGCATCACACCTACTATGTGTATTCAGGTGGGATGCAATGCACTTTGACCATGGAGCAGGTGAAATGGTCCAGTTTTGACCAGTTCTGAGTAGTTTTTCATGGAGAACTTCTGGGAGATGTTGTAATGAGTTGACCTTGTTCATTTAGGGGTTGGAACAAAAATTTTAGGTACTTAGGAGCCCTTGGTTTATGGACATATATGATTGGGGTTGCAGTGCCCAAAAATGTCTATAACAGTTGCCCCCTAAAGCATGAGGTCGTTAATCTTTTGATGTCGGGTGAAATGCTTTATCATTAGGATCCAAAGTTTTTTCGAGCTGGAAGGCGACCTGTAATAAGATACAATACAATACATTATCTTCATAATATTTTCATGGTCTAGCTGAGGTGGGCATTTCCATGCTCAGCTTTATAAATTCATTTTCATGTACATAAGACAGACAATCGTCTGAGTGCAGACTGATGATTCTGGTAGAGCCGCCATCCCTTAGATTGGATGATTATCTATGCAGCAGTGATGTACATTTGATGTCTTTATTTTCCTGAATATATATCGCATCTCGGATGGATGAAACTAGATCTGGGGTCTTCAATCTCATTCGATCTTCACTCAAAGTACAAGTCGATCCATGTGAGAGATGTTCTGGAGCCGAACATGGAAAGACATCACCTGATTACCAGCCAGTGATGTAAGCTATTAATAGGCGCGAGAGGAATCACCGATAATGATGATGACCCTCAAGGTACTACATTACAATTCACATGGTGTGAATAAGGGACTTGGTGTCGAACATCATGCAAAATCTTTCGGTCGAAGGCCATTGATGTAAACCTGTCGCCGGAAGTGAGAAACTTGCCATTGAGGCATGCAAGCTTCAAAGTACTGAAAGGGTTGTTCCTAGATTGACTTCCTAGATAATGAGCTAATGTCGACAAGAAGTGATCCGTCATAGGAGGGCCTTAGTGAATCCCACATCTATGACATGGAACGGAGCAAATGATTTTGGAGGTGAAAACGATCTGATGATATAAGGTTCAGGGTGGCGGCCATGAAAGAATGGAGCGTGAATGTATTGAAGTGGATGAGACACAGGTGAATTCTCTGAGAAACTTCTCTTGAACATATCGGCGACACTGACATGATGGATTGGTAGCGTTAACCCCAAATGTGGATGGTGTGATGGACCAATGGTGATATGACCAGTGAACGAAACAACCCAAGACGACTCGTATGCAGAGTGAAAGTGTCATGTTCAAGAGCGATTTGCTACCAATAAAGTTTCTTCAAGTTTTCTTCCCAATTTTTCCCCAGTCATTGCTGACCAATACCTCTTTATTTTTTTCAAGCTTGAGGAGGATAACATATGCTTGTTCTATAATTTTCCCTTCGGGAAAACCGATTGCTATGTTTTAACGAGCCTAGCGATAGTGAAACTCGTTCTTGTCTGTATGGACAAGTTTGTCGCTATTCGGTTTTAACGAGTTGAACGACAAAGATAACTCGGTCCGTTTCAATTTTAGAGAGTCTGAAAGGGACGTAAAGAAAACTCGAACAATCCTTTTTCATCATATAATCCCTTAAGTCCGAAAAAGTATAAAATAATAAAAAAGGGATGAATTTTCAGTAATTAATGAGCCGAACAAAACAAGCGCTCGATCGTTTTGTGTAATAATCCCTTAGGTCCAAAAAGATTAAAATCTAAAGGAGGGATAGCACTTCTGGTCACTTTAACGTGCTGGAGAGGCCAATTACTCGGCAATCTTTTCATATTATACGAGTCAGATGAAAAGAGCTTAAAGGAGACTCATTTTTTTAGGAATGAGTGATAAATTCGGGTAGCAGCTGATTCCAGGTAAGGTTTGGAATTTTCCAATCACGGCAGTGTCACAAGGATGGCTAACAGGATCACTCTTCGCAGCTATTCCTCAAAAAGGGTAAACAATCAAATGGAGGTGAATGATCGGCCAATACAGAGTGGAGGTGATGATGAGAACATGACCAAGGCTTCAAAGGCTGATGATAATACATTCATGATGGTTATTTACTAGAAAGTTGGTTCATTTTTTAATGAGCTTAAACTCTGGGGAAAACATTTTCTCATTGCTTATGTTTATATTTTAACGATCTTGAATTCCACGTTAAAACTGCTCGTGGCGGGTTTATTTTTTAACGAGCTTGAACCTTGCTGTAACACTGCTCATGATAAGTTTGCATGCCCCCAGCATAATAACAAATTGAGGTGCATGCCCCCCAAGCTTCATTGCATTCATCTCGGTGGTTGGAATGAAGGTTTACCTTCAAGATCTTCGAAAGACTCGACTTTTATTTTACAATATCGTAATGAAATATTCGATTTGGAAAGGGAGTCGTTTCATTTTTTAACGAGGTCGACACGAGATAAAAACCATCCTCGAGCTGCTAGTCCCACTAAGGCTGGTAGATACCTTAGAAGCAAACAAACTACAAACTACTTTCGTTTTCCTTTATGATGCCCCCCCCCCACTTCTCCTGTGACACTTGCCTCTCAGAATCGCCCAAGGATGAGTAAGAGATCAATGAGATCTCCAAGTGGAATCAAGAACTATCAGAGAGAAGACACTAATCAAAAACCCAGAGCTGACTCACACCTCTGCAAATATCTATATATAGATCTCTCATCCTAGAGATCCAGAGGTTGGGGGCTGGAATTTTGTATCTTGTAAGGAAGTGTGACTGGTTTCTTGGTGTAACTTCATAGTGTTGGGTGATCTAAGCTTTTCATGAGGTGAAGAAGGGCTTTCTTGCTGAGAGGATGATGCTGGGTCAGAACAATTGGTTGTAATCCTCTTTGCTATTCTTGATTATTAATAAAGCTATTCAAGTTTTCCTCCACAGTCTTGTATGATTGATGATATATGCATTTGTGTGGTCAATATATATCTGGTCCTATATTGTTTATGATAGTAGATCTATGTTCTTGGATAGTGTTATGCTGCTTTGATTCTACAGGTGCTCTCTGAAGCTGGGTAGACGAGGAAGCGAGTGGAAAAAATCTATTAGAAGAGAGAGGAATCAAGCAAGGAACCAAGTGCAAGACAGAGGTTGGTCTCCTTCTTTCCCCTCTTATCTACTTCTCATAAAGGAAAACGAAATTGGTTTTAGTTTGTTTGTTTCTAAGGTAGCTACCAGACTTAGTGGGACTAGCAGCTCTACATAGACACTAGATTTCCCCCACATTTTTGGGCACTGCAACCCCAATCATAAATGTCCATAAACTAAGGGCTCCTAAATCCCTAAAGGTGTTGTTCCAACCCCTAAAATAACAAGGTCAACTGATTACAGCATCTCCCAGAAGTTCTCCATGAAAAACTACTCAAAACTGGTCGAAACTGGACCATTTCACCTGCTCCATGGTCAAAGTGCGTTGCATCCCACCTAAATACACACAGTAGGTGCAATGCATGTTGAAAAGCCCTTCTATGGGGTGCGATGGGCGAGAGTGGACAAATGGCAAGGTCAATCCGCAAGGTGGAGGATCATGGAATCTTCCAGAAACTTCTCCTGTGACACTTGCCTCTCTGCGTTCGCCCAGGGATGAGTAAGAGATCATCAATCTCCAAGTGGAATGAAGAACTATCAGAGAGAGGACACTAATCAAATCCCAGAAGCTGACTCATCTCCCTTGCAAACATCTATATATGGATCCCTCATCATAGAGATCCAGAGGTTGGAATTTTTTATCTTGTAAGGAAGTGCTGTTGGCTTCTTGGTGCAACATCATAGTGTTGGGTGATCTAAGCTTTTCATGAGGTGAAGAAGGGCTTTCTTGCTGAGAGGATGATGCTGGGTCAGAACAATTGGTTGTAATCCTCTTTTCTCTTTCTTGATTATCAATAAAGCTATTCAAGTTTTCCTCCACATTCTTGTATGATTGATGTTATATTCATTTGTGTGGTCAATATATATCTGGTCCTATATTATTTATGATAATAGATCTATGTTCTTGGATAGTGTTATGCTGCTTTGATTCTACAGGTGCTCTTTGAAGCTGGGTAGAAGAGGAAGTGAGTGGCGAAGACTTATCAGAAGGGAGAGGAATCGAGCAAGGAACCATGCGCAAGACAAAGGTTGGTCTCCTTATTCCCCTCTTATCTATTTCTCATAAAGGAAAACGAAAGTAGTTTTTAGTTTGTTTGTTTCTAAGGTAGCTACCAGCCTTAGTGGGACTAGCAGCTCTACATAGACACTAGTTTTCCCGATAACAAAATGGTGACTCCAATGGGGACTGAATAGATTGTTTGTTTATCTACATTTGTTTACTTTATAAACTTACAGACGGAGCCTGAAGTCAAGCCAGCTAGCCTTCGAACTGCATTTGCTATGCAAGTGCAAACTAGATCAATGCTGCTTCAGTCTATCTCCGGGTTTTTTTTATGAATTAAACAATTGATTTACAAGCCCTCTAATTGCCCTTGTGGTGGATCTAGTAACCTCCTTAGATCTACCCCTGTGATTGATTTACTGATTACCACTTGCTCGGCCTAAATCCCTAAACTGAATTGCAAACTGTGACCCGGAACCCAGCGAAAGTCTCGTCCCTGGTCCATCGCACTGTGTCTTCTTTGAAACTTGAATGCATCGCACTTCCCGAGTGTAGTAGGTGCGTTGCATTTCATTTTCCCTGTGATACAGGTGCGCTGATCAGACCTCTTCTATTCTTAGATTTTAGCTTCTGTGTTCACTCTTTTCAGCTCTATTCAAGAGTTTTGCTGCCTGTAGTCAGTACACCTCTGTTGAAACCCCCTTCCTTGCCATTATTCCACCTCCATTGTGCAAAGAACTGTAAATGTTTTTGTATTTTTGAATCATTTTCAGTTCTCTTTTACAAAGAAGTAGCGTAATTGAACTGTCGTTTCTTGGATTGAAAGTGTCGCAAGTGTTGTTTCAGTCATAGAAGAGAATCTGATTGTTCCTGATAGTCGATTACACTATTACTCTTGTATTTGATTTGAATTAGTAGTTTTTCAAGTGTTGAAAGCAAGTTTTCAATTCCGAATAGCAAAGTGTCGTCATTGTCCTCATTTTGTTTTGAAAAGAAGCTTGTTAGTAATTGTCACTTTGAAAAATAATTCAGATTTGCACTTAGCTTTCTTTTTATCATTTACACATTAAGAAGGCTGAAAACAAATACATGCATGTGCATTTGAATTTAGACTATTTGTTGGTTTGATTTAGGACAAGTGCATATAGTGTGTGCTCTCTTCTCTTTGTTGAAAGAAAATCATCTCTCTTTCCTTAGTAGCTAGGATTTTCATTGCAAAAAGAAGATTAAACAACTGTTTATCATCTTAGATTGCATTTTAGGAATTGTACATCTACATCATGCAGTGAACCTGAAAGGAAAATTTCTTAAACAAGATCAACTATAAAATAAATTTAATGAATCTAAAAACGCTTTGGAACCTAATGCACAACATTTAGAAGTCTAGGCTAGAGACGTATTCCTGCATCGTAAAGCCTGGTAACTATTGTTTTCACTCTTGGTTGGGTGATTCCTCCACTTTGAGACGGCAAGTGCTAGTACGGACTTGTGCTCCCACGTACCATCGAGTATATTTTGGGAGACCACAATAGGCTTTATCCTTTATCCATAGGAAGCCGTGTTTGCTGCCCTATCGATCGCAATGCACTGAACACAGCATTCGGGAAGATTGAATGCCGTACCATAAAAAGTATTCTGCAATTTTGCGATTGGTTTGGTAATCCCTCTATCTAGATTTCCAGAGCAGTCCCTTTCGTTCCTATTCAGACTCCTTAACGGAAAAGGTCCATCTGAGCACTTGCCACTTCAGGCTCACTAAAAATCGAAGGCGACTAGAGTCATCTTTTGTTTTTTCTCGACTCTTAAAAATTGAAAAAACAAGTTGTGTCGAAGCGTCTAAAATTCATCTAATTCGGAAACATACTTCCCCTTGATTTTTAGTTGATCGAGTAATCTGCAATAGTGGAAGAAAGTCAATTGAAACCTCGTCGTTTGCGGAGGCTTACGAGTCAACCGTCTTTGTCTCTAGAGTCGAAACTGTTACGGACAAAGTGAACTCGTTTAACCGGTTCCAAATCCCCTGGTAAAGTTAGAACAAGTGTTCCAACACCATCGGAGATTCCGGTTACTCCAAACATTTCTGGTATCCCTGCCTTTACAGAAGAAGTTCAGCAGCCACCAAAGGACAGTAGAACTAATCCTAGTGTGGAGGTAAACACTTGTGTTAATGAGCTAGCTCCATCTACAGCTGATTCGGAAGGTGTTATTCCCCAAACATCTGTTGCTGCAGATTCTATACCTTCTTCGGCACCAGAAATATTTTATGGACTTGACGATCTACCTCTTCCACCTGGTCTGATTGCTATAGAAGAGATTGTGGAGGATCCTCCATCTAGTACTCCATCGCGATTTGGAGTCGGGATCACTCTATATCCTTCTTTGTCAGAAATTAGTCTACCGCCATCAGAAGCTCTTGTAGAATCGCTAGGCAATCTTTTGGATAGACTAGAAATGTCTGAACAACCGTCGACATCTAGGACTGTGTCATCCGACACAGTGACGACAGAACATCCTGCTGTCACTCCAACAATGTTCACTAGCATACCATCTGTCCTAGCTAGCTCTCAATCGCTAGATGGGGCCCACTCAGGGGCTATTTCGAAAGTATGGTCCGTTCCCGTTTGTTCATCCGGAATAGTATCCAGGAACTCTTATGTTGAGTCTCACCAAATTGATCCTTTAGGGTGTCAATTTGGGCAGTCCGGTCCTCAAGGGCAAACAATTCCTTTAAGTACCGGATTACCGCCGTATGGGGGGCAGTATACCCTTTCATTGTCTCCTCAGGGAGGACAACCATACGAGAGTTCACAACAAAATTCACGTTATCCTGGAATTACATCTAGCGGTTGGGTGCCGTTACTACCTCAACAACCAAGAGTTGTATATTCGATGCAACAATGTTTACCTATGTCAAATATACCAACTACGTCGGCTATTGTGACGGTGTCACAAGTACAAGCGCTGCCCATTGTATGCCAACCTCAGGTTTCTCAGGTTGTAATGCAACAGCGTCTTGTCCCTACGACTCAATCACAATCGCCAACAAATGGAATGACACAGGCCCAAACGGGTACAATTACCCCTCATCTTGGTCAAACGGTCAGTATTGGACAATAGCACATGGCTTCGCAACCATGGCTGGTGCAATACCAACAACTGCAATTCCAATAAGTATACCAAGGATCTGAGCAACAAATCTTTCCAAATAGTGGGCAGCCGTATATTCAAAACGGTCAAAATCAACCATTCTACAATGGTTATGCCCATCAACCTTACCAAAGTTACCAGCATCAAATGCATTATGCTGGTATGCAGAGACCAACTGCTTAGGCAATCCCATCTTATCCTGGGTATGCTTCACCAAACCTGAATCAACAGTTACCCTTCGTGGCAACTTTGGAGTTACCAGATCTAAATAGGTTAACGAACGATCCAATTGCTTATGCCCCTTGGTGGCTAGCGATTCCGCATAAACTTTCGTCAGATATTCCTAAATTTAATGGAAATCCGAGTGAAGACCCGTCAAATCATGTGATGACATTTCATCTGTGGTGTTCATCAAACACCCTAAACGATGATTCTATTAGGCTTCACCTTTTCCAGAGGACGTTAACTGGTCTGGCAGCAAAATGGTATATCATGTTACCCAGAGCTTCGTTTGACAACTTCAGTACCCTAGCCACAACCTTTTTAACCCATTTTCAATTACCGATAAGGTACAAAATAGGAACAAAACTTATTACCAATTATAAGCAAACAACAGCCACTCACATATCCGATCATATTCATGAGTGGCGACGTCGTCGTAGAATGGTAAAAACGTATGTTCATGATCAGCTTTTAGCTGAATGTTTTATTAAGTAATTATTACCTTCCATCACAGAAGATGTGGCAAAAGGAGGAGTCGTCACTGAAGAGCAAGTAATTGCTCGTGCACAATATTTAGACTTCATTTATACTCAGTCTGGCATGCTCTATGACAAAATCCCTGATGCTCCCAGACCGGAATTTTCCGTCGCTCCTCCTCCTAAATTGAACAATGACTCTCATGCCGACAATGGCGTGATTGGTACGATAGACATGAAATCGACAAAGGCTACATCTAAAAATGCCCATAAGATTTCTAGTCAAAATGCAAAAGAAGAAATTCTAGCCTCGGAAGTAAATTCCGTCTCGACTGATAAAGACAAAGAAACCAAGCAACCAGGAGGCAAGAAGAAAAACAAAGGGAAGAAGAAGAAACAAGAGGAATCATCACCTGAAAATTCTTCTACAAACCCTACTAGAGATAGGAAACCAAAAAATCCATGCTTAATATGTGATGAGGATCATTGGACAAAAAATTGTCCACATAAAGCTGAGCTTAAAAGATTCTTCAAGAATTCAAACACCTCGGCAGTATTGACTGATCCATTTCCAAATCCAGGAAAAAAATTGGTTGCTAGTGAAAATGCTTCCCCGTCCCAAGTGTTGATGTTGTCGTTTTCGAAACAACAAAATGATGCTTTGATATTGACAAGGAATAAAGATTACGGAAATCCACAGATGTCGAACAACAAGGATAAAGATCAACCTAGTAGTTCGACAACAACTTCAACAGAAGTTGCGCCGCCCATCATTCCAGAGCTAACAATAAAACCACCAAAGGGAGTAGTACACAAATCGACATTTAATCCTCGTGCCAGAGCAGCACAACATTATAATATAGTGGAAGATCTGGCCCAATCGCCATCCGCTATGTCGACACTTGAGGTACTGCAAAATTGCCCGTCCCAAAAGCAGGCTTTATTATCAGCTATAGGTGGGATAGACCCAAAGGATGCTAATCTTGTGTCCTTTAATCATAAAGGATATGATCCTCAGTTACCAACTCAACTATCTTTCCTCATTCAAGTGAAATCCCTCAACAAAACTGTTCATCGAACAATTATTTATGAGGGGGCATCTACATGTATTATGTCGATGAGTTGTTGGAAAACTTTAGGATCTCCAACCTTGTCGCGATATTCGACAACATTAAAAGCATTTGACAGACGAACGTATACCCCATATGGTATTCTAAGTAACTTGCAAGTTGAACTAGGGGGAAAACAGTAGAAATAGATGTCGAAGTAATCGATGGAAACCTCGATTACAACATCCTACTGGGAAGACCATGGATATATGCTATGGCTGCAGTTGTGTCGACCTACTTTAGAAAGATTGCATTTCCCTTTCAAGGAGGAATTGCAATCGTCAACCAACAAACATTTCTCCCCAATAGTTCCCAAGTTACGGGAAGCATTCCGATGATCCATGGAAGCCCCCATACGCTTCAAAATATCGGAGTAGGCCTACTAAAAGACCCTATATTAATGGGGAATTTTTCCCTCCTGCCTCCAATCAATCTGGCAGAAGTGGCAACGGTAGGAACTTACAATATGATATCTTCGATTCAAAAGATCTCAGAAAACGATATTAACATGGATCATCCACAGGTATTGCCTCCAAGCCCAATAGAAATATTGTAGCAATCAATGTTTTCGGCATGGGAGGTAGACCCGAATCAATGCTCATCAAGCATTTGGATAGATAGGTCTAAGGAATATGGCACCCCTTCAGATCCTTGGTCGCAAGTGCATTACACCGACGAAGGAATTGTTCAGTCAATGGTAATTGAAGGGGCGCCATGGGAAGATTACCACCATCGTTCCCATCTTCCAGATTATCAAGAAGATACTCCTAATGACCTTCATCATCCTTCAATTTTTTATTTCCTATCAAATACTATAAACACGGTGGATTCTGAGTGAAACTTGTCCAATATTGAAGAGACTATCGCCATAAATATCTCGACCAAAACGGATGTTTTACAGAATATTTATGTTGACAAACGTTGTTCTCCTTAAGAACTGGAAATATATAACGCTCTTTTTCGTGAATTCAGAGATGTCTTTGCTTGGTCATATGATGAAATGCCAGGAATCGACTCGAGTATAGTTGAACACGAAATCAAGATGTATGCAGATGTCAAACCAGTACGACAACGGCTATGGCAGGTGCACCCCAAGAAAGCCGCTACCATCAAGGTAGAAATTGAAAAGCTTCTCCATGCTGGTTTCATTTACCCGGTTCCTCTAACCGATTGGGTATTGAACATTGTTCCTGTGATGAAAAAACAAGGAATGATTAGAGTGTGCATCAATTACAGGGATGTAAATCAAGCTTGTCCAAAAGACAACTACCCTACACCCTTTATTGACCAGATAATTGATGAATGCGCGAGATGTGAAATCTTTTCATTCATGGATGGATTCTCTGGGTATAATCAAATAAATATCCGCCCACAGGACCAGTCAAAGACTGCATTTATTTATCCGTGGGGCACATTCGCATATCGCAAATTACCCTTTGGTTTAAAGAACGCAGGGGAAACGTTTCAGAGGGCAATGAATTATGCCTTCCATGACATCAAAAACATCATTCAACCATATCTCGACGACCTTCCAGCTCATTTGCGAAAGTGGACCGATCATCCACAACATTTGAGAGCGATATTTCAAGATACGAATCAATCCACACAAATGTGTGTTCTGTGTCATTTCTGGTCGTTTACTTGGCTTTGTAGTCTCAAAGGATGGGATTCATCTCGACCCATGTAAGGTTCAGGCAATCATAAATTTGCCTCCACCTTCAAATTTGCTTCAGATTTAGAAACTCCAAGGGAAAGTAAACTTTCTGAGGAGGTTCATTCCAAATTACGCCAAACTTGCTAAAGGTTATACACGTCTATTGAAAAAGGAAGTGCCCTTCGTCTGGGATCAGGTCGCGCAAGCTTCCTTTGATGCTTTAAAAGAATCCCTAATGAAAGAATCATTAATGTACGCTCCTGATTATCAAAAAGACTTTAACCTGTATCTGGCTGCAGCGGATACAACCATCGCAATGGCTTTAGTTCAAGAAGACAACGGAATTTAACATCCTATATATTATTTAAGTAGAAACTTAAATGATATAGAAAGCAAATATTCCTATGTTGAAAAGCTGGCACTCGCAGCTGTTCAAGCGATACAGAGATTTCGACACTATGTCCTCTTTCAAAAAACTACCATTCTATCAGATTGCAACCCCATGACTTATATATTGTCACGACAGTTGCTGGGGGGCAAATATTCAAAATGGATAGCAATTCTTCAAGAGTTTGATCTGGAATTTGTAAAATCCAAGTCAAAGAAATCCCTGGTTTTCGCGGAATTACTATGCGATCTCCCATCGTTGTCCAACGATGAAACATCAAAAGAAACAATCATGGATGAATCTTTGTTTCTGATATCTTCAAGCAATCCGTGGTATGGAGATATAATCATCTATCTCCAAACCCAAAAATATAGGCCTAATACCTCCCACTCCAAGCAAAAACGTATTCGATACCAATTAAAAGACTACATGATCGTCGGTGATACGCTTTACCGTTGTGGTGTTGATACAGTTCTAAGGAGGTGCCTCACCCATGAGGAAGCTGAAAAAGTCTTGAATGATTACCATTCAGGCGCGTGTGGGGGTCATCAATCTGGTTACGCTACGCCGCAAAATTTTTTACGATCAGGATACTTCTGGCCAACAATGTTCAAAGATTGCATAACCGCAATCGGAAGTTGCCATGCATGTCAAATTTTCGATAGCAAAACCAGAAGACCACCTACACCTCTACAGCCAATAGTTGTTGTTGGGCCATTTGCCAAATCGGGCATTGATTTCATGACATGTAACCCCACCTCGACCGGGGGGCATGGTTATATCATAGTTGCTGTAGACTATTTTACCAAATGGGCCGAGGCGATGCCTACATTAGATAACACTGGTGAAACAGCTGCCCTTTTCTTTTTCAATCATGTAGTCACCAGATTCGGCGTTCCACAGGCTATAGTCATAGATCATGGATCACATTTTCGCAATCACATGATGGAAGAATTAGCTGCCAAATTAGGGTTGTCTCATGACAGCTCTACTCCATATTACCCGCAGGCCAACGGACAAGTTGAAGCAATCAACAAGGTCCTGAAGCGCATGTTGCAAAGGATGATTGGAGTCCACAAAAGGAGTTGGCACCTGATCCTGTACTCGGCCTTGTGGGCATACCGAACATCGGTAAGGAATGCAACCAGGTTTACACCCTTCCAACTGGTGTATGGCCTAGAAGCAATCTTACCAGTTCAGTGTGAAATCTCGTCCCTCAAACTCGCAATCGACCTTCTCCCCGGAACTTCAGAAGAGTGGGCTTGTTTCTTGGAACTAATCCAATTGGATGAAACCCGTTGTGATGCCGCTTTGGCTAACGAAGCCCATAAGAAATGAGTCAAGGCGCAGTTCGACAAGAATGTCAAACCCCGTCTCTTCTTAGAAGGTGACTTGGTCTTGCTTTACGACCAAGAATTCGATAAAGTGGGAGTGGGTAAATTCAAGTATTTATGGATGGGCCCCTATATTGTTAAATGTGTATTAGCAAAAGGAGCCTACGAGTTAATGGATTATGACGGGATTCCGCTGGCGCAACCCCGTAATGGGTTGTACCTTAAGCGTTACTACGCATGATGTAGTGTAGCAACCCATATGCTTTTGTTACCTTTTTGTTTTCGCTAAGGGTAATCGTTTTGGTCAAGTAATCCACTTTTTACATTTGTTACAGATGTCGAACCTATTAGAATCATTTGTTGGATATGCTGATGGAGCGAGTCATAGTTCGCGGAACCTATCTTCTGCGGCCTGGGCCATTTTTGATCCAAGCGGCGAGTTAGTAAGTTTCATACGAGTATGTATTGGTCGGTCAACAAATAACATCACTGAATATAGCGCGTCGATAGAACTTCTCTCTGATGCCATCACACATGGCATACGCTGACTTGTCATCAGGCTAGACTCACAGCTCGTCATACTACAACTCACTGGTATCTACTCCGTCCGAAATCCAGCTATTTATCGCATGTTCCTAAGGGTCAAGATTTTGGAAAGGCAATTTGATTTTATTCAATATCAGCATATTTCCAGAAACTTAAACAAATTAACGGACTCTTTGGCAAATTATGTGTTAGATAGACATTTGCAACATTTATAAAAAGAAGCATTTCAGCAATATTTGCATCCGGATCATGTAACTTAACCAAAATAAAACTCCGAAAATCAAATATATATATATATATATATATATATATATATATATATATATATATATATATATATATATATATATATATATATATGGTTTACACATAATGTTCTGTAACCAAGACAAAATTGGTCAAATGACCCAAAACTCAAAACACTAGGGGGCACCCTAGTCTAATGATGCTGGTGATAACAAGTCACTGCCTATGCAATCATGCGTAAAAGCCTAGTCCATCGACTTGGCACGCTAGTAGTATGTTGCTGCAACCTCAGAGGCAGCTCGTCAGTCCTCACATCTGGAATACCAAGAGTGAGGCCCTCGACCTAATCCTGTAATGCTGAAAGAGTCTCGACCACATCAAGGTCGCGAAGGATAGCCCTTCCCACAGCCTCTCCTGCTGGAGCGGTAGCTGGCACTCTCAGGCGTACTACTGGCCGAACTGGTCCAACATCTGCATGACCACGTGAGTTCTAATTGGTCTTGATAGAATAAACCACAAGGAAATTATAAAGCGAAACGATAAATAGAGATATGGTCAAAGAATTTACCAATGGCACCCCACTGCTCTCCAGCCGGCAACACCAAATCCGGGTCACCCCAGAAATCCATACCAGCATATGGATACTCAGAAAAAACCATCTCCTGATGATCGAACCACCCGAAGAAGGTATCAGAAAAGGAAACCTGAGACTGACCAGCATGTCTGGACATATGGTTGACCCATCTCTGCATCCGTGGCTTAGTCGGTGGAGGTAAACCAAGTGAAATATATTGCGGCTGCATCAGTGGGATCTTTTCCAAGGAAAAAGCGGTCAAAATAGAACCATACCCAAAGTTCTTCAATCTTCCATTTTTCACCTTGGTCAATTATTATTTCATCACAAAGAGTACTGCATCACACCAGTTGAACACCTTTGGCTCAAGGCATTCTAAGGCATACTGCATACAAGATCAGTTGGCCACATGAAGAGCCACACTACCAGCCATTCTAGGAAAAGTGAATAGAATGGTCCTCAAGGGCCCGTCAGTGACATCTCGGATATTGATCTTGTCGTCCTTACTTGGATGAGATCCCTCTCTGCAATACCTGCGAATACCTGGGGGCATGCAAACCTTTTGGCATGCAAGAGAAGAGCGACCATTGGGGTACGGAGTGCGACTAAGGCTGGTAGCTACCTTAGAAACAAACAAACTAAAAACTACTTTCATTTTCGTTTATGAGGAATAGATAAGAGGGGAATAAGGAGACCAACCTTTGTCTTGCACTTGGTTCCTTGCTTGATTCCTCTCCCTTTTGATAGGTCATCGCCCAATGGCAGGGTAACAGATTCCTCTCCATCATTGATCTATTCGTTCCTCTTCAGGCGCGTGTGGGGGGCATCAATCTGGTTACGCTACGGTGCAAATTTTTTTTACGAGCAAGATACTTCTAGCCAACAATGTTCAAAGATTGCATAACTGTAGTCAGAGGTTGCCATGCATGTCAAATTTTCGATAGCAAAACTAGAAGACCACCTACACCTCTACAGCCAATAGTTGCTGTTGGGCCATTCGCCAAATGGCGACTCCGCTGGGGAGCGAATAGATTGTTTGTTTATCTACATTTGTTTACTTTATAAACTTACAGACGGAGCCTGAAGTCAAGCTAGCTAGCCTTCGAACTACATTTGCTATGCAAGTGCAAAGTAGATCAATGCTGCTTCTGTCTATCTCCGGGTTTTGTTTATGAATTAAATAGTTGATTTACTAGCTCTCTAATTTCCCTTGTGGTGGCTCTAGTAACCTCCTTAGATATACCCCTGTGATTGATTTACTGATTACCACTTGCTCGGCCTAAATCCTTGAACTGAACTGCAAACTGTGACCCGGAACCCAGCTAAACTCTCGTCCCTGGTCCATCGCACTGTGTATTCTTTGAAACCTGAATGCATCGCACTTCCCGAGTGTAGTAGGTGCGTTGCATTTCAGTTTCCCTGTGCTACAGGTGCGCTGATTAGACGTCTTCTGTTCTTAGATTTTAGCTTCTGTGTTCACTCCTTTCAGCTCTATTCAGGAGTTTTGCTGCCTGTAGTCAGTACACCTCTGTTGAAACCCCCTTCCTTGCCATTATTCTGCCTCCATTGTGCAAAGAACTGTAAATGTTTTTCTGTATTTTTGAGTCATTTTTAGTTCTCCTTTACAAAGAAGGAGCGTAATTGAACTGTCGTTTCTTGATTTGAAAGTGTCACTAGTGTCGTTTTCAGTCATAGAAGAGAATCTGTTTGTTCTTGATAGTCGATTACACTATTACTCTTGTATTTGATTTGAATTAGTAGTTTTTCAAAGTGTCAAAAGCAAGTTTTCAATTCCGAATAGCAAAGTGTCATCATTGTCCTCATTCTGTCTTGAAAAGAAACTTGTTAAATAATGTCGCTTTGAAAAATAATTCAGATTTGCGCTTAGCTTTCTTTTTATCATTCACACATTAAGAAGGCTGAAAACAAATACATGCATGTGCATTTGCATTTAGACTATTTGTTGGTTTGATTTAGGATGGTGCATATAGTGTGTGCTCTCTGCTCTTTGTTGAAAGAACGCCATCTCTCTTTCCTTAGTAGCTAGGATTTTCATTGCAAAAAGAAGATTAAACGATTGTTTATCATCTTAGATTGCATTTTAGGAATTGTACATCTACATCATGTGGTGAAACTAAAAGGCAAATTTCTTAAGCAAGATCAATTGTAAAATAAATTTAATGAATCTAAAAATGCTTTCGAACCTAACGCACAACATCTAGAAGTCTAGGCTAGAGACGTATTCATGCGTCGTAAAGCCTGGTAACTGTTGTTTTCACTGTTGGTTGGGTGATTCCTCCACTTTGAGACGACAAGTGCCAGTATGGACTTGTGCTCCCACGTACTGTCGAGTATATTTTGGGAGACCAAAATAGGCTATATCCTTTATCCATAGGAAGTCGTGTCTACCGCCCTATCGATCGCAATGCACTGAACACAACATTCGGGAAGATTGACTGCCGTACCATAAAAAGTATTCTGCAGTTTTGCGATTGGTTTTGTAATCCCTCTGTCTAGAATTCCAGAGCAGTCTCTTTCATTCCTTTTCAGACTCCTTCAAGGAAAAGGTCCATCTGAGCACTTGTCACTTTAGGCTCATTAAAAATCGAAGGCGACTAGAGTCATCTTTTGTTTTTTCTCGACTCTTAAAAATTGAAAAAACAAGTTGTGTCAAAGCGTCTAAAATGTGTTTTAATCGGAATAAACATCACCTTTCCTACGTTGGCCTTAGGTTGAGAAAAATGGAGTCCACCAACCAAGGAGTTCCCCTTGGAGGAAATCCTAGTCCCTTCTCCTCTTGTGGAGATGTTGGTGCACCCCATATGGCCACATTGTCTCTTCCAAGATTGACAATCGGCTTGCCCGTATGGCTCTTCTCAACTTCTGTTGTTCAGAACACCGCGATTCCTGAACAATCAAGTTAGAAGCTAAATGATACTAGAGTCACCCCCCAACCCTCTACTTCGTCCAATTCTTCCTCTCGTCCTTCCTCTTCACTTGATGAAGCTGGTAAAGCCAAAAATCAAGTAACCGAGAAGAAGAAGGAGAAGAAGAAGAAAGAGAGGAAGAAGAAGGAGCCAAAGGTGAAAAGGGGCGACTAGGCATCGTCTAGAGAAAATCCACACACTGCACCATCCAGGTCTAAATCGCCATGTGTCATTTGCAAAGGAGACAACTATCATCGAGATTGTCCTTGCATCCCTCGGATCTTAAGGTACTGGTCTCCTCATTTGCACAATCCGGTGTCATCAACCTTTGATGATCATGTTGGAAGTACACCGTCAACTAGTGAAAGTGAAGCCCCTGGACAAAAAGGAAAATATAAATTTCCTTGTAAATTGTGTGAAGGCGATCATGCTGTCCACCATTGTCCCTTCTTAGATGAAGCTAAAAGAGTTTTGGACGATCGTCTGGTTTCACCGTTACGGTTTCCTCCTGTATATAAGAAACTCTTGCCAAGTCCGTCACTAGTTGAAAATCCGGCTGACATGCCCTTGTGGTTGGCCGAAGCGTCTACCATTGAAGATAAACCATCTGAATCTACATCAGACGAAAGTCAAAAGGTTGAGGCAGCAGTTGACCCGGTCTTGCCTTCAGAGGATCAATCTTCAGATGATACAGTCACCGAAGAGAACAAGAACGACACCGTTCAAATTCTCTTCGTAAGCATAGACTCCGATGAACATGGGGGCAGTCTACCCGTTCCTTTACCACAGGAAGGAAGTTCGTCAGAGTCGTATTCGACCGTCTATTCAGTCCCACCTCCAAACAACCTGGTTTTTTCCTTTGACTGGAATCTACTAGGCAGAACCCATTTACGAGCTAGTGTACCATTTCGAATCATTGCTCAAATATATAGAATGGTCATGGCCGGTACCATCATAGATAAAGGGGCTTCTGTGAGTATCCTTTCCTCAACTGCTTGGAAAGTGCTTGGTTCACCATCGCTTTTTCCTGAGATGAGAAATCTAATAAGCTTTGACAAAGGAACTAGTCGACTGTTAGGGTTCCTTCCCAATGTGTCGATAACATTGAGAGGGAAAACCGTTCACATGAACGTAATGGTAGTCCAAGGACCCCTGGATTATAATCTACTCCTTGGACGAGACTATATTTATTGCATGGGAGCCATTGTCTCCTCACTCTTTAGAGTAATGTGTTTTCCGCACGAAGGAAGAGTGGTCAAGCTCATAGACCAGCTTTCCTTCTGTTGGCATTATGGTGCATGTGTTGTACTTGATGGCAACCCTCTCATAGAAGAACATCTCACTTATTTATAATTGGATGAATCTTCAGAAGAGATATTAGATGTGACTGATGGAGGACAGTTCAAAGGAATCAGATGATAGTTCTAAGCGTGACAAGTTAGCTTTGCCATCAAGTCCAAAGGGGGAGATTGTTGGCATTATGAGATAAGTGTTGTCCTTGATGGCAAACCACACTGATGACAAATCATAGTGCAGAAGGTCAGCAGCAAGGAATTGATAATCAGACTATAAGAAGAAGAGAAAATTCATATACGCAGGTTCAGTAAGCCCAAATCGCATATACACGCTAGTTCACTATATACCAAGTCGCGTATACGCAGGTTCGCTATATACCAAGTCGCGTATACAAGCAGGTTCACTATATACCAAGTCGCGTGTACGCAGGTTCGCTATATACCGAGTAGGGTATACACGCAGGTTCATGCACCGAAAAGCGCGTACATTTCGGAAAGCTTACTTTTGGTCCGTGGTAGTTAGTCCTCGATACTTGAGCCTATGTTTTGGACCAAGGTATCTCGACAAGTGTGTTGATCCCAAGTATTAGGCTCTTGGTATTGTTTTATTATGGTTTTGGAGCGTGGTATTGAGCAAGGCCTAAGACTATAAAAGGAGAAGAAGATCATTAGGCAAGTGGATCTGAAAAGTCTTGAATATCTGAAGAAGTATGAGATCTAGTATGAAGGTTATGGGTTGATGATGCATTGCTTGATCTGAGCTAAGGAGGGATCTCACCGGCTGATGGAGAACAAGATCTAAGGAGAGATCGGGATCAAATGGTTTGAATAGGCTGGCGCCTACGTACTAGTATCTTAGCTAGTACAAGAGAAAAGGGGGTTGGAGCTCCCTTCCAGGAGAGTCTGGAGAACGAGAGAAGGTTGTAGCCTTCTGCAGGTTGTAGCCTGCGTACTGGTATAAGGCTGCACCAGTACAAAAGATTGTAAACTGAAGTTTCTTATTAAGGAAAGATAGAGACGACTTGCAGCAGGTGGTTTTCACCCACATTGGGTTTCCACCTTATATCATGGTGTTCATGTGTGCTTCTTATGTGTGATGATCTATTCTGTTTACTGCACTTGCTTACTGTTCATATGGTTAATGAAGATCTGATGCCTAACTAAAGACTCACATTTAATGGATTAACTGAATCATAAATATTCTGGATATGCGCTAGTTGCTTTAGACACAGTGGCATATACACGCGGGTTCACTCATTTGAAGTAGCGTATATATATCTAAGTATAGAAATGAAAAAGTTTTATTGATCTGATAATACTGATTCACCCCCCCCCCCTCTCAGTATTATTTCCAACAATTGGTATCAGAGCCAGGTTGTTTGATAGAAGCTTGATCGCTTGAAGGAGATCCGTGGAACAATGGGAAAGAAGCTTAAGAAGAAAGCTCATAAGAAGAAGAAGACATCTCAGAAGGACTATGACAGTGGGAGAACCGATTGGGGATTAGGTATAAGAAGCTCTTCAGATTCAGAATCAGATTCAGAATCATTATCAGGTATGAATGTGTTATCCTCTGATGTTCCAGCTATATTTCCTTGTGAAAGAGATGGAAGTGATAGTGAAACTACTGAACATGCTTTTATGGGTGAGCAAGAAAAGTATCAAATAGAGGTAGTATTTAGAAGGCTTGCAGACAAAATTAAAGATCAACAAGATCTATTGAAAAAAAGGGAATGTGCTTTCAAAGAAGAAGTTACCAAACTAAGAGCTCAATTAGAGAAAGGAAACAAGGTAAGAAAGTTACTCAAGGACAAAGAAAATCAATGTCAAAAGTTGCAGGGTGAGGTGACATCATTAAGAGATGAAGTCATTGAAAGAAGCAAAACCATCAAGAAACTCAGAGATAGATCCAGTTACTATGAAAGTCTTGAAGCCACGATCCGCTCGCTAAAGGAAGATCTTGAAGAATCAAAGAAACAGAATAAAGACCTACTCCAAGCTCTTGAAAAACAGGTAAACGAAGATATCAGCTTAAAATCTGAACTGGAATGTGCCTTCAGAATTCGTCAAATGCAGCAGGATCTGAATGAAGAGCAAGAAAAGAAGATTCTCAAACTAAGGCATCAGTTGGAAGAAGGAAGGAAAGCTGAAGAAGACATGAAGAAGCAATGTCTAGAAAAGGAGGAACAACTTCAAGTTGAGGTAAATATCTTGAAAGGTAAATTAGAAGAAAAGGATAAACTGTTGAGATTTCAAGATAGTACTAAAGCCTTGGATGATATTCTTAGTAGTCAAAGGTCTCCTGCTATTAAGACTGGTCTTGGTTTTCATGAATCTATTGAAGGTGAATCTAGTTCACAAGGTGAGGCAAGGAACTCTAAAGAGAAATCTAAAGTGATCAACGAAGAATTGAAAGATCAATCTCATCATCAACCAAGGAAAGAGATTCCTCAAAGAAAATCCTTTACTCCTCCTATGAATAATGTTGAATGTTATGTATGTCATAATCTTGGACATGTTGCAGCTAGATGTAGAAAAAGAAGGGTTCAGGACTATTATGCAGAAAGGTCATCTCAATCAAGGTACTTTTATGGATATTGCTTTGCTTGCAATATGTTTGGTCACAAAGCTGCTGATTGTAGAAATATGAAACATGTAAGATGTTATGCATGTAACAAGCTTGGACATATAGCAAAGGAATGTAGGGACAAAGCATAGACTTCACACCAAAAGAAGAAAACAACATCACACTTGAAGATATGGAAGAAGAAGGAAGTACAGACAGAAAGATGTGGCACAGCACAAAATACTCAGGTTCAGCTCATCACAGACATAATAAACTCAGAGGGAGCTGAAGGTGTAAAACTTCAGTGTCCTGAAACTCATACGCAAGTTTCATAAACGGAAATCGCGTATATACGCGAGTTATACACTGTAAAGTCGCGTATATGTCAGTCTGTGGAAAAGCAGTGGGGACAGGCTCAGAAAAGGGGTCTGATATGATTCAATCCAGTATCTGCTCTATTGGTTAACAGTTACAGTCTGCTGAGAATGTCTTGATACTTGTAAGATGCTAGAAGTGTTTTAATCCTAACTTGATGATGATGATGTCTTGATGCTTACTACTGATGTATGCATGTTCAGATCTAACAGCAAACAGATGGCACAGGTTGAGGGGGAGAATATGCCCTTAATATTGCATTGTTGGCATTATGGTTGATAGTCCTTGGTGATGATGCTTATATTGGCTAAATAATATATCTTGCTATGATATGGTTATGAGTTGTCCATGATATGATTCTTGTGGATACATAATTGATGTTCAGATCAGATTTATGGTTGATGCATATATGGTGCTTACATAGTGATCTTCATAAGGATAAGGAGTAGTACAAAGCTTGAATACTCATCTTCCTCATTTGATGATGAGTCAATCTTATGCTATTGTCGTCATGTGCATAAAGATCATACAGTTATGATGTAGGCACTCATGTGGATAAGGATTATTGCTATTGATGATATCAAGAAGTTTTGACAAAAGAGCTTGAGCTCAAGATACAAAGTGCTGATACATGGATGACTACTCAAAGTTGCCTTGTTGGAGACATGATGATGAGTTCTTATCATGATAAGTTGATACTTACATATGTTGATGATAGTTGGATCATGTAGATCTTGATGTTTGATGAAATGGCTATGGTGGTTTCACACATGATATAATGTGAATGACTCTGAGGGATGAATTGATGCAGACATATCTTGTTATAAGTTGATGAATTATTCTCTATAGGTCATTTACAGGTTGCTGATATGGAAATGGTTGTATGCGAGTTTCATAAGGCCTATCCGCGTATATACGCTTGTTTGGGATTTTGAAGGAAATCAGTAGGGACCGATGTTGGTTGTAGAAAGTCTGATATGGGTCTGACAGAGACCATCTGGCACAGGTTCAGGGGGAGCAGATAATCTTCCATTGATACATTGTTGGCATTATCTTAGAAGCTTTTGGTTCAAGTACTCAAGCTGTTTGGTTCAGGTGGATCAGCTGCAGAAAGAAGAACAGAAGGAGAACATGGTTGCTGTTATATACCGTAATTGTCAGATGCTGCTAATAGTAGTTATTGGTGACTTTCATAAGTCTCGCTCTAGACATTTCGTCTCTATGACATATATCTCTTTTGTGGTATCTCTTTCATGGTGTCAAGGTCATGTAACAGCCTATATTGGTTTCCCCACTATGCCTGGGATGAAGATGTAATGTTCTTGCGTTATCATGTGTAAACTTTTGATGTATCCCCACTTGGTTGGGTGGATGATCCCCACTTGGTTGGGTGATGAATGTATGTATTGATTCTTTTGGTGATAGGAAGGTCTCTTATAATGTATAAGTCATGGTTCTTCTTGAAGAACATCTTTTTGCAGATCTTGCCTTCAGTCAGGAAGAGCATGAACAACACACTTCAGCAGTACAGAGACTTGGCATGTACTCAGGGGGAGCATGGACAGATTGGTACACCTTGGCATATACAAAGGGGGAGAACATTTGGAGATTTCAGCAGGTACTCAGGGGGAGTATGGACAACAGAATGTTTTATCAAGGAAAGAGAATATCTTGGTCCACCCTTTGCCCTTGATGTCAAAGGGGGAGAGTGATTTGATGTTGTTGCCATCAAGTCCAAAGGGGGAGATTGTTGGCATTATGGTGCATGTGTTGTACTTGATGGCAACCCTCTCATAGAAGAACATCTCACTTATTTATAATTGGATGAATCTTCAGAAGAGATATCATATGTGACTGATGGAGGACAGTTCAAAGGAATCAGATGATAGTTCTAAGTGTGACAAGTTAGCTTTGCCATCAAGTCCAAAGGGGGAGATTGTTGGCATTATGAGATAAGTGTTGTCCTTGATGGCAAACCACACTGATGACAAATCATAGTGCAGAAGGTCAGCATCAAGGAATTGATAAGCAGACTATAAGAAGAAGAGAAAATTCATATACGCAGGTTCAGTAAGCCCAAGTCGCGTATACACGCTAGTTCACTATATACCAAGTCGCATATACGCAGGTTTGCTATATACCAAGTCGCGTATACAAGCAGGTTCACTATATACCAAGTCGCGTGTACGCAGGTTCGCTATATACCAAGTAGGGTATACACGCAGGTTCATGCACTGAAAAGCGCGTACATGTCGGAAAGCTTACTTTTGGTCCGTGGTAGTTAGTCCTCGGTACTTGAGCCTATGTTTTGGACCAAGGTATCTCGACAAGTGTGTTGATCCCAAGTATTAGGCTCTTGGTATTGTTTTATTATGGTTTTGGAGCGTGGTATTGAGCAAGGCCTAAGACTATAAAAGGAGAAGAAGATCATTAGGCAAGTGGATCTGAAAAGTCTTGAATATCTAAAGAAGTATGAGATCCAGTATGAAGGTTATGGGTTGATGATGCATTGCTTGATCTGAGCTAAGGAGGGATCTCACCGGTTGATGGAGAACAAGATTTAAGGAGAGATCGAGATCAAATGGTTTGAATAGGCTGGCGCCTACGTACTAGTATCTTAGCTAGTACAAGAGCAAAGGGGGTTGGAGCTCCCTTCCAGGAGAGTCTGGAGAACGAGAGAAGGTTGTAGCCTTCTGCAGGTTGTAGCCTGCGTACTGGTATAAGGCTGCACTAGTACAAAATATTGTAAACTGAAGTTTCTTATTAAGGAAAGATAGAGACGACTTGCAGCAGGTGGTTTTCACCCACATTGGGTTTCCACCTTATATCATGGTGTTCATGTGTGCTTCTTGTGTGTGATGATCTATTCTGTTTACTGCACTTGCTTACTGTTCATATGGTTAATGAAGATCTGATGCCTAACTAAAGACTCACATTTAATGGATTAACTGAATCATAAATATTCTGGATATACGCTAGTTGCTTTAGACACAGTGGCATATACACGCGGGTTCACTCATTTGAAGTAGCGTATATATATCCAAGTATAGAAATGAAAAATTTTTATTGATCTGATAATACTAATTCACCCCCCCCTCTCAGTATTATTTCCAACACCTTCTCCGGTTCACACATAGCAAATAGTCATATACCAACCCTGAATGGTCTTTTCACGCAAGGAATGTCTCATCGATCCCCATTCCGTCCTCCTGATGAGCGCGAGTGATTCGGAGGATATGACTAAAACCCAGGGGGCATGCACCCTGGTTTGCTTCGGCAGGAAAACCTTGGGTATAGAGTAGGTTTCCGTGGAGGATATATGACTAGTCTGACACACCCGTCCATTTAGGAAAATGGGATTAGGCTGGAATAAGATTCCCTCGTCAAAGTTATGTGAGTGGAGGCGTCTACGCCACTCACCTTTGTCTATTTCGGTAGAAATCGCCGAGGAATTGTTTTTCTGTGGTACAGATAGAACAATCCTTGGTAACCTGGAACTTTTTCGCTATACCTGGGGGCATGCAAACCTTTTGGCGTGCAAGAAAATGGCAACCATTTATTGGTCGTTTCCTAACTTGCATAAAGAAAGGATGCGGAGCAAAGCTTTGTAAGGTGCAAGCTCCATAAAAATGGCATCTTAGATGAGACATCCTTATTATACGACTGGAATGAGCAGTTTTAACGCGGAATTCAAGCTCGTTAAAAAATAAACATAAGCAATGAGCAAATGTTCCCCCAACGTTTAAGCTCATTAAAATATGAACCATTTCCAGTAAATAACCATTGTGAATGTATTATCATCAGCCTTTGAAGCCTTGGTCGTGTTCTCATCATCACTTCCACTCTGTTGACCTTGCCATTTTTTAACTAGTGTCTATGCAGAGCTGCTAGTCCCACTAAGGCTGGTAGCTACCTTAGAAACAAACAAACTAAAAACTACTTTCGTTTTCCTTTATGAGAAACAGATAAGAGGGGAATAAGGAGACCAACCTCTGTCTTGCGCTTGTTTCCTTGCTCGATTCCTCTCCCTTCTGATAGGTCTTCGCCACTCGCTTCCTCGTCTACCCAGCTTCAAAGAGCACTTGTAGAATCAAAGCAGCTTAACACTATCCAAGAACATATATCTATTATCATAAACAATATAGTACCAGATATATATTGACCACACAAATGCATATAACATCAATCATACAAGAATGTGGAGGAAAACTTGAATAGCTTTATTGATAATCAAGAAAGAGCAAAGAGGATTACAACCAATTGTTCTGACCCAGCATCATCCTCTCAGCAAGAAAGCCCTTATTCACCTCATGAAAAGCTTAGATCACCCAACACTATGATGTTGCACCAAGAAACCAACAGCACTTCCTTACAAGATACAAAATTCCAGCCTCTGGATCTCTGGGATGAGGGATCCATATATAGATGTTTGCAAGGGGAATGAGTCAGCTTTTGAGATTTGATTAGTGTCCTCTCTCTGATAGTTCTTGATTCCACTTGGAGATTGATGATCTCTTACTCATCCCTGGGTGAATGCAGAGAGGCAAGTGTCACAGGAGAAGTTTCTGGAAGATTCCATGATCCTCCACCTTGCGGATTGACCCTGCCATTTGTCCACTCTCACCCATCGCACCCCATAGAAGGGCTTTTCAACATGCATCGCACCTACTGTGTGTATTCAGTTGGGATGCAATGCACTTTGACCATGGAGCAGGTGAAATGGTCCAATTTTGACCAGTTCTGAGTAGTTTTTCATGGAGAACTTCTGGGAGATGTTGTAATCAGTTGACCTTGTTCATTTAGGGGTTGGAACAACACTTTTAGGGGCTTAGGAGCCCTTGGTTTATGGACATATATGATTGGGGTTGCAGTGCCCAAAAATGTCTATAACAGGGATGTAAGACAATAAGTGCTAATGAATTATGTTATATTTTATTAGGTAAGTATGGTTATCTATTTTCATATGGTGAGACATTTATTTAATCAAGAAGACTTGTGAAATTGGTGCCAGGACATTACAGAGAATTGGAATTAACTCTAGAATTGGCAGATAGGAGGTGAAAATAGGGCTTTGCATACAAATTCACAAAGATATGCCAAGTATCAAAATTAGTATTGAGGATCCATAGGATGGTTTTCTGGTCAAGCACCAGTTCATGAAGGATTCGTTGGGCTAATCCATTGAAGAGAATATACCCAATCTAAAATTGTTGTAGCATCTATCTATTGAAAATGGAAGCACCAACTCTTGCAAATGTTAATGAAACCACTATTGAGGATGTATTGAAGAAAATTTGAGTGTAGGCCACTTGGAATTGTGTTTGTAAATAAAAAAATCCTCATATTTTATGTGCATTGATTGATGTAGAAATTGACAATTGACAACATGGCTTATTTTCTTGTAGAAAGTAGATAAACTTGAGGATTAATTTAGATTCAAATCCAATTATTAACTTGAGCCATTAGCCATAGGGATATGTGTAATGAAGTTGGAACATGCAGGAAAGATCAATTTTCCTGCATCAAGTGGTATCAGATCCTGAATTCTCTTTGGATATTGGAGGTCAATACAAAAGATTGAAAGACCTAGTATGCTCTTGAGAGGGATTATTTTGAAAAAGTACAAAGTAGGTGTGCTCTTGGAAAACAATTGGCTCAATGAAGTGAATGAAAGGAATATTTCTAAAGATAGGATCTTGGCACAGATCTTATAAATATGGATATGATGTTTTTATACTAATTTTGGTCATAAAGAATTTGTGTTTGCAAGTAGAAGAGAAGGAAAGTTGTAGATAACAACCATTACAAAAAATGAAGTTGTGACAGAGGAAGAGGAAGCATTCAAATCTCTAAAGTGAAGGAATTTATGACATAACCCAACAAAAAATTAAATTTCTAAAAGAGAAGAAGACAATATAGTTCTCAAAGGAGAAAGAGAGAGGTGAGTAGTTGATGATGCAGAATCCTTAAAACTTTGGAAGCTAAGCAGAAGTGCTCAAGAAGAGGTTCTTCTACAGAGAACTAGAAGAATAGAGGACACGCAGAGGATGACTTGGTATAGGTGGCAAGTGGCAAACTTGTTACGAAGATGGAGAAGGGTCATTGTAGCTCATAGGGGAACAAGAGAGTCCACAAAATGAAGAGATAAAGATGGCCATTGATGGTCAAATTAAGGGTTCAAAGAGAAATCACAATGACGTGAGAATGAGTTCCAAGGAAACTAGCATGAAGAAAATGAGTGATGAGAAATTTGAGATGGAAATGGTTGAAATGAAAGTGCATCTTAGTGTACTAGTGGAGTTTCTATAGGAATATGAAGAAGACCAAATATATGGTTGGACAATGAAGAAGAAGAAGATGAGATGGAATTAATTGCAAATGAAGCTAAGACAAAGGCTATATGTGAGATTGAAGGAAGAATTGATAACAACTGAGTATGAAATGTATGTTTTTATATGTGAAATTGAACAAGGATTATTCCTTGATTAAGAGGAAATTAGAGATGTTGAGAAAGAATTTATTAACAGTTTGATGAACTATTTAACTAGTTCAACTCAACATGGAGATGTGGTGGCTGAGCTATCAAATGATAAGTCTTATATTTTTGAATCTGACACTTTGTGTATGATTTCAGATATGGCAAGTGATGACCAACAATTATATGGTGTGCTATCACACGTTCATGAATAAATGAAACTCCTAGAAGAGATGGTTGAAACAATGATATTTTTAATTGATCATGTGTTCATTGAACTTGAATATGGTAGAATTAATGAGGAAGCTACCATAACAAGGGAAGTTGAAGACAATCAACTGAAGGCTTGTAGCAATTGTCAGGAAAATAGAAAGCCTTTATGGGTAGAATAATTTGTAGCAATATACAAAGATAGAGATATTATACAACACATGGAGGAGTACATAATGATCTTAACAGTAACATAAATTCAAGAATAAGTTATGATTCTAAAAAAAATAGTTGGCATATGCATGCACATTTTGAGTAAGTTGAAGGAGAACAGAGCTCAAATTTTGTTCTAAAGGCAAATGAGGCAAAATCATGCTACATAAAATATGTGAGTATGAAAGATGACGATATACTTCATGAAGACATGCTGAAGGAGATTCCAATCATTGGAATACTAAATGAAAATCTTATGCCAGAGGAAGGAAGCACATAAAAAGAGATGGAACTTTTGGAAGAATGGCTAACAAAAGATCCAAGTGATGAAGATTGCATGGAGGTTACAAATACAATTCAAAATGGTTTTTTGAATTGTATGAGGAACTTAATTTCTAGGACAAGAGGATAATAATCCAAAGAATTCATATTCAGTATGCAAAATCAGAACTGGTGTTGAAATTTGATGAATAAAAATTTTCCTGCAATCCTAACCCGGTTTTAATTTCACCTTATCACTCCCATTCTGTTAAGTGCCCTTTCCCATAAACATTTATTCAACATATAGAATCCTGGAAATGAAATTTTCAGATTAAAACGCATGGGACTGTCAACACATGCTGAAAATAAATATGGACATAAACAAACTAGCAACACACATAAAAATACACATATTTTTGGTCAACTTAGACTCAGGAAAAACCCCTTCAATCTTATCCAAGGAAAACCTGTAAGAAATCTCTTCAAATTTATTTATCTTTCAAGTTCAGGAAAAATACATTTACATACAAAACAAAACAGCAAAATACAACTTATCTCTTCAGCCCAAAAATTCTTGAAAACCGTGCCCACTTTGCCTCGATTTCCATGCACACTTGAAGCTAAAGATATGTATTGTATGGATAGAGAATGTATGGACTATACTGTACGAATTACATATGGACTATACTTATTTCTGTACCATTGTACAGAATGTATGAATTTTTCAAAAAAGAGATCTCAAAAACTTCTCTCGAACGATGTGCAGCTCACAACACTAAATTTTGTTCGTACTATACCTTCTGATGTCTTCTATGCCTTGATTTATGTGCCAATATTTGCCCAAAAATCACTCCTCCATCTTGCTACAACAAATTTCTCCTTTAGAACTTTTCTCCAGATCTTAGCCTCCTTTCTCCAATCCGCTCATGAAGAATGAATGCAGTCTCCCTTTTCTTTTCCCCCTTTTGTTTCCCTAAATGACTTTTGGGCAACCCTAATATCTAATGGCTCAGATTCATTTAGATCAAAGGGTGAGAATAAATGTGCATTTAATTCTCACTTTCTGTTTTTTAACTCACCCTTAAATAAAGTACCCACATTGTACTTTATGTCTAAAGTCACTTTTCACTTTATAATTTAACATAATTTGAATTTACCACTTATAAAGTCACCTTCACTTTATAAAGTCACACTCAAGAAAAGAATTATTTTGGACACCTTTCCCTAGGTAGAGACTAATCCATGGGAAACCACTTGTCCAAGGTACATTAAAAATCAACACTCCCTCTTATCGAGGAAAGTGTTTCTCACCACACCCATCTTGTCCCTAAAATGGACATGCTTGCCTCTTGGTAAGGAATTCGTGAGAACATCGACCACCTTCTCATTTGTCCATATATACTCTAGATTCAATGCCCCCTTCTAAACATAGCCCCTGATGAAATGATATTTGTTGTCAATGTGTTTTGACCTGTCATGAAACACTGGATTCTTCATGAGTTTAATGCAACTCTGATTATCACAATGATTGATCGTTGGTCTCAACTCCTAAACAAATAGGCCATACAACACTTGCGAAGCCAAATGGCCTCGCAACTAGCTTGGTTAGAAGCCATATACTCAGCCTCAGAAGAGCTCAAAGCCATTGACTTTCTCTTTTGACTGAACCACGACACAACTGCCAATACCAATCTGAAGCAACACCCTGAAGTGCTTTTCTTGTTATAAGCACACCTTTCCCAATTTGAATCTATGTAACCTACCAACCTCACTCCATCTCCCCGCCTATAGTCCGACCATAATCAACAGTCTTTTGCACATAGCGAAGAATGTGCTTTGCAGCTACCCATTGCTCCCTCCAGGGCTCAACCGTGGGCTGGTTAAGTGTGTTTACTGCAAAGCATATATCTGGCCTAGCGTTGACCAGATACATCAAGGGCCCAATAAGTTGCCTATACAATGTGGGATCCACCAAACTAGAATCTGAAGCATGAAGCTTCTTCTAGTTGGTGATCATAGGTGTAGACATGGGTCTATAGTATGCCATGTGAAATCTGCTCAACACATCCACAACATACTACCCCAGACCCAAAAAGATATGCCCCTCCTCCTACCACACCTCAAGCCCCAAAAAGTGATGCATCAACCCAATGTCGTTCATCTCAAACTCCATAGAAAGATCCTCCTTGCAACCACTAATCAGTCTCTCTGCCCCAATAATGAACAAGTCATCAAGATACAACACAAGGATGAGCAAATCATCCCCTACAATAATGTAGTATAGGTTCGGATTTGCATCACTCTTCGTGAAACCCATCTACTGCAAGTAAGTATCAATCCTCAAATACCAAGATCTTGAAATTTTTTTAAGTCCATAGAGTGCTCGCCTCAACTGGCATACATGGGTCGCTTGCCCAAGTACCTCAAAGCTCTATGGATGCTCAACATACACCTCCTCCTCTATAACTTCATTCAGAAATGCAGCCTTCACATCCATCTGATGGATCTACCAACGCATTTCCGTAACAATAGAAATAAGGGACCAGATAGAAGTGCTTCGAGCTATGAGAGGAAAGGTCTCATCATAGTCAACTCCCTTTATGTGTGAGAACCCTCTAACCACAAACCTCGCCTTGAACTTCTCAATTCTATCATCCATAACATGCTTGATCTTGTAGAGCCACATGGAAGTCACAACTAACTTGCCCTCAGGCCTAGGCACCAATTCTCAGAGATTGTTCTTAATGATAGAGGCATACTCCTCTACCATAGCCTCTGTCCATACCTCCTGGCTGGCAGCCTCCTCATACCTAGTCAGCTCAGAGTCAACAATGCTAGTAGCCTAGCTACATAGCTACAAAACTTCTCAGGTGGCAGACTCTCCCTGTTCACCCTCTTTTGAGGAAAAACATACTTTGCTTCCTTCAAGGTGTCTTGAATCCACTTGGTTCTACTCTTCCCTGAAGAATATTTCCCATATGGAGCCTCATCCTCTGCCCCCTAATCTAGTGAACCTGAAGGTTTTCCAACTGACCCTGGTGTGCCTGTACCAACACCTGTCCTCGAAGAACTTGTACCGACACCTGTGACTGTGTCAACTGAAGTGCCATGTGAACTTTGTACCAGTGGAATCCCTAAAGAATTTCTAAGCGAACTCGCCATTGGTGCCCCAGATGTCACTGACACAGAAGTACCTCCTGTAAGAGTCTGTTATGAAACCAGCTCACAAAAAGATAGAAAAGAGAGATCCACGCCTTAGAATTCAGCCTCTTCGAGGGGGAAACCTCCTTTACATTACATAAATGAACAATTCTTGGATGATACAAATGACAAAACCTCCTTTCTATATATAGGAGTCTAAGGAGTCACAATATAATCCAGCCGACCTAACAATAATAATATAAAGCCACAAAAATAACAATAGAGGGATTCTATGGGGCACAGAAATAACAATATGGGGGTAATAGGGGCACAACAATATAAATAAGGGGTATAACTACAATAGTAATGGGGTAATCACTAGTATTATAGGGACCCAACATGCCCCTCTCCTTCAAAAAAGTGTTGTCCTCAACGCTTGAGTAGTTCTGGATACTTCTGCATAAAATTCTCATCCTCCCATGTGGAATCTTCAGCGGATAAGTTCTTCCACTTGATAAGATACTCTGAAATTGATCGATTTCGTAGCTGTCGAGTTCTTGTTTCTGTGACTGCTTCCGGTTCCAATATAATTTTTCCTTCCTCGTCAAGTTCTGGCAATATTGTTTGAATTGGGAGCTTGTCACCTATAACCTTCTTTAAACATGAAACATGGAAAACTGGGTGCAATCGAGAAGCTGCAGGAAGCTCCAATTTGTATGCCATAGTACCAATCTTTTGCAACACCTTGTACGGACCATAATACTTTGGTGATAATTTATTATCCTTCTTAGCTTGCTTTAGGGACATTTGCTTATATGGTTGTAGCCGTAGGAATACCCAATCACCTACATCAAAACTTCTTTCACTGCGATGTTGATCTGCCTGTTGTTTCATTCTATTTTGTGCCAACACGAGGTTATCCTTTAAGAGTTGGAGGACTTGTTGTTGATGTTCGATGTGATGTTCCACTGCCTGAACCTTAGAATTTTCTCTTAAATATGATGTGATGGATGGTGGTTGATACCCATAAAGTGCCATAAATGGGGTCATTTTTGTTGCTGTATGGAAGGAAGTGTTATACCACCATTCAGCCAGAGGCAACCATTTGACCCATTGTGTCTGTTTATCAGATACAAAGCAACGAAGATATCCTTCCAAACATTTGTTTACTATCTCAGTTTGCCCATCAGATTGAGGATGATAAGATGAGCTATGAGCTAACTGAGTACCAAGACAAGAAAATAATTCTGTCCAAAAATTTCCAGTGAAAATGGGATCTCTGTCACTTACAATAATCTTTGGGTTTCCATGTAGCTTTTGAACTGTTTCCATAAATGCAGTAGAAACTGTACTGGCTTTAAATGGATGTGATAATGCACAAAAGTGTGCATACTTGGTAAGTCTGTCAACTACCACCATGATGACACTCTTTCCCTCAGACTTGGGTAAACCTGTGATAAAATCCATTGAAACCTCCTCCCAACGTTGGCTTGGAATGGATAAAGGTTGTAATAGACCCGGTGTCTTAATTGTTTCAACTTTATTTTGTTGGCAAACCAAACATTCCGCCACAAACTTTTGAATATCTGATTTAAGGCCATCCCAAAAAAATTCCTTCTTAACCCTGTGGTAAGTTTTTAAAAATCCTGAGTGCCCTCCTAAGGGAGAAGTGTGCAATTCCATAAGAATCTTTTGTTTTAGCTGGGAATTCTTACAGAGGTATAAGCGATCTTTGTACCATAACGAATCATTTTGCCAGCTAAATGTATCAGAAGTACTGGAATCTTGTTGTAGCTTTCGAATAAGTGCCCACACTTCTTCGTCATTCTTCCATTCCTCCCTTGCTTCGTTTATCCAATCTGGTTGGATAATAGAAATGGCACACAACAATGCTTCCACATCCTCATCCTTTCTTGAGAGTGCATCTGCCACCACATTTTGCTTCCCTTTTTTGTAGATGATTTCAAAGTCATAACCCAACATCTTTGTGACCCACTTTTGTTGCTCTTCAGAGGATAATCTTTGTTCTAAAAAGTATTTAAGGCTATCATGATCCGTTTTTACCTTGAAGTGTCTTCCCATTAGGTAGGGTCGCCATTTCTTAAGTGCATGGAGTATTGCCAACATTTCCTTCTCATAAATAGCTTTGCTTAAAAACTTTCCCTTGATTGGACGACTTTCAAAAGCAATGGGTCTTTCATCTTGCATTAGAACAGCACCAATTCCATTTCCTGAAGCATCACATTCCACAATAAAGGTTTTTGTGAAGTCCGGTGTAGCTAAGACCGGTGCTTGGCACATTGCCTCTTTAAGATGTTCAAAGGCCTTTGTTGCTTCCGGAGTCCATGAAAATGAATCTTTCTTCAATAATGTTGTTAGAGGTGCTGCTATTCTCCCATAATTCTTAACAAACTTGCGATAATACCCTGTCAACCCAAGAAATCCTCGCAGATGCTTTATGGATGTGGGGATTTTCCATTCCTTAATGGCTTTAATTTTGCTAGGGTCTACCTTAACTCCTTCATGAGATACAATATGACCCAAATATTCCACCTCCTGGACTCCAAAGAAACATTTGGATCTTTTTGCATATAATTGTTTCTCCTCCAATAGTTGTAGCACCCTGTCAACATGTTCAACATGATCCTTCCAAGACTTGCTGTAGATTAGTATATCATCAAAAAATACTAACACAAATTTTCTAAGGAATGGTTTGAAAATTGAATTCATCAAACCTTGAAATGTTGAAGGTGCATTGGTAAGGCCAAAAGGCATGACCAAAAATTCATAATGACCCTCATGAGTTCTAAATGCCGTTTTTGGAATGTCTTCAATCTTCATTCTGATTTGATGATATCCCGAACGAAGATCCAACTTGGTGAAGTAAATTGATCCATGCAATTCATCCAGTAATTCATCAATGACAGGAATGGGGAACTTATCTTTAATAGTGAGCTTGTTGAGCTCCCTATAATCTGGACACATGCGCCATGATCCATCCTTCTTGTGCACCAATACTACTGGAGCTGAGAAAGAACTTTGACTCGGTTGAATTATACCAGCCTCTAGCATTTCTGCAACCATACGTTCAATTTCACTTTTTTGGACATAGGGATATCTGTACGGCCTGATGTTTGGAGGAACACTTCCTGGAATCAGATGAATAGCATGATCATGATCACGCATAGGTGGGAGACCTTTGGGAGTCTCAAATACCTTGGAATGATTGTCCAAGACTTTTTGGAGATCTGGAGAAATAGATGATTCCAATGTGGAAACATCTAGCGAACATAATTGTGCAATTACACCTCTTTGCTCCTTTTTTAGAAGCTTTGTCATACCATTAGAGCTGATTATCTTTCCTGGTTTCCCTGCAATACCCCTTAATTCAACTTCCTTTCCTTCCAAGAAAATTTGATGAAAAGTTCTTGAAAATTAAAAGCTATTGTACCCAAGGATTGTAGCCATTGGACTCCTAGTACAACATCAGCACCTCCCATTGGAATGGAAAGCATTGGGCTAGTCAATACATATTCTCCCATGGATAGCTTGATATTATGGCACTTTCCAGAGCAATTTATTGTTCCTCCATTTGCAATCATCACTTGACACTCTGGTGCTGGATATAGGAAGCAATTCAATTCTTTTGCTACCCTACAATGAATAAAATTGTGGGTGCTTCCTGAATCAATCAACACTATTACCTTTTTCTTCTTGATTTGTCCTTCTATCTTGATGGTTTGAGGAGTGGTAATTCCCGCCAATGCATTACAAGATATGGTCGGATTTATTTGTTCTTCATCTAGGCTTTGTTCCTGGAATATATCCTCTTCTTTTGACCTTTCTTGCTCCTTTTCTTCTTCCTCTTCACAATCTATGTAGAATAATTTCTTCTCAGCACACTTATGACCTTTTGTGTATTTGCTATCACAATTGTAACAAAGCCCTTTTGCTCTTTTTTCTTCCAATTGTTGTGGTGTCAACCTTGTAGGTTGTGGAAGACTATGGGCAACAACACTTCCGTCTTTATAGTTGTGAGTGGTATGCTTCCTAGTTGCCATAATTTTGCTTTCCATTTTTCTTGCTAACCTGAATGCCTTCTCTAATGAATCAGGTTCCCAAAGGCGCACATCATGTTGGATATTATCCTTTAAAGACCCTATGAACACATCAATCCTATGCTCCTCTGGAATATCTTTTACCCTTATGTTCAATTTTTGGAACTCCTCAATGTGCTCCATTATTGAACCCTTTTGTTTGAGACTTATCAATTGGCTAAAAAAAGTGTTGCTTTTTGTATCCTCATAATGTGCTATCAATTCTTCCGTAAAAATTGCCCAAGTGATAAATTGTTTACGAGAACAAAGCCATTGATACCATACAAACTGATTTGGTTCCAAATATAAAGTTGCCATACGTACCTTTTGTGTGTTTTGCACATTATTGAGATCGAAGAATTGCTCCATCTGTAATATCCATGTGGCGGGATCCTTGCCATCAAACTTCCTCATATCGATTTTTGGAACATGGTGAGTCTTCGATCCAACGTTAGAGTCTATGGAATCATGATTAACATTTCTTTTGTTCTCATCATGAGTTTCCTTTACTACCTTTTCACCATTAGTAAGTATTTCTTGTAGAAAATTTGTCAAATCTGTCTTCAAATCTGCCATGTCTGTCTTCAAATCTGTCTTCAAATCTGCCATGTTTGTCTTCAAATCTGTCTTAAAATCATCCATATTAGCTTCCATGCCCTTTACCTTAGATTCCACACCATTTATCTTAGATTCCACGCCATTTATCTTAGATTCCACGCCATTTATCTTAGCTTCTGTTAGCTTTTGTGAGCGTGACATTTGTTGCACTTGTTCTTGTAATTTTGATATATCATGTAGCATTTCTTCCTCTTCTTCATGAGTCATGCTAGAGCTTTCAGGTTCCTTACTAGGTGTTTGCATTTTCTTTCCTCGGGGCATCAGTTACCGATAATAATGCTTTACTATGCCCTTTGAATTCCGTTCAACCAAGCTTACACAAAAATTAAAAAAAAAACTACACACCTTTTTTCACTTTATAGAAGCCTGATATTGAATCTGATGTATCTCTGTAATTTTAGATCATCCAATTCTGAAGTTGCAACCTGTAGTAGCCTTCTGTGTCCTCTTTCCAATGCCACAAGTCTGAGCCCAATTGGATTCTCCAAGGAAGAGTTATGTGAAATCTCCCACAGTGACTTGCTTTTAGACTGGTTCAGTAGAGCGAACTTGTACGACGTGCCACGAGTCACTGTTTCAACCTTTGAATCTAAAACCCACAGACAAGAAACTACAGTCCGTCCTCTTTCTGTAACATTTTACGAAATTTCAATCTCATCCTCAGAGAGAGAGTTATGACGATTTTCCCCAGGTCACCTGTTTTGAATGTAATTCAGGAGTCTGCAAAAAGACCAACTTCCTCAGATCATATCTCCCAAAATATCGCGCGAAAAGCTCTGAAATTTGGACCCAAGGTTCAGCGCCAATTCTTCTCAAATGGGTTTTTTTTTGCGACTTCTGAAACGTCACAGAAAAAAAGTTATAGCGAAAATGCCACGATGACCTGTTTGGAGCAGCGAAACCCTAGAATCCAAAGCTCTGATACCAAATGTTATGAAACCAGCTCACAAAAAGATAGAAAAGAGAGATCCACGCCTTAGAATTCAGCCTCTTCGAGGGGGAAACCTCCTTTACATTACATAAATGAACAATTCTTGGATGATACAAATGACAAAACCTCCTTTCTATATATAGGAGTCTAAGGAGTCACAATATAATCCAGCCGACCTAACAATAATAATATAAAGCCACAAAAATAACAATAGAGGGATTCTATGGGGCACAGAAATAACAATATGGGGGTAATAGGGGCACAACAATATAAATAAGGGGTATAACTACAATAGTAATGGGGTAATCACTAGTATTATAGGGACCCAACAGAGTCGATCCAGAATCCTGAGGTCCTACTCCCTACACTTGACCTCCCTATTGAGGATAATTTTGTGACTCTCTCTTTCATCATACTCTTGTGATCTCCAATAGGCCCTCTCCTCCTCAAAATTTACATCCCTCATAATCACCACTCTCTGTTTAGAAGGAATGAAGATCCGATAGGCCTTCGAAGTCTCGTTGTAACTCATAAAGATACCCTTCTCTGCCATGGGTTCCATCTTCGTCCTCTGCTTCTTGGGGATATAAGAATATGTGAGACATCCAAAGATACGAAGATGTCCCACATGAGGCTTCTCTCAAGTGAAATTCTCCTCTGGAGTCATATTCCCCAATACTCTATGAGGACTCCTGTTTTGAATATATATAAAAACACTGCAGGCCTTAGCGCACAAAAACAAAGGCAACCCTTTATCATGAATCGTCACTCTAGAAAGCCCAAAAATAACTCTGTTATTCCTTTCAAACACCCCATTCTGCTGGGGATTGTAACGAACCATTAACTCTCTCTTAATGCCCTCCTATGCATAGAAGTCAGAAAACCCACCATCGATGTACTCACCACCATTGTTTGACCTCAAGACCCGAATCTTCCTACCTATTTTCTTTTCCACAAGAGCTTTGAACTCTTTAAAGCGACTGAAGACCTCACCCTTGGTCTTCAGGAAATCTATCCAAGTCCTCCTAGAGTAGTCATCAATGAATATAGAATAATACTCATAACCACCCAAAGACACATGAGACATACTACCACTAACATCAGTATGAATCAAGTCTAGTATACCTGCAGATCTATTTTCGCTCGCTGGGAATGGTAACTTGGTGTAATTTCCCAAAGCACAACCTCCGTAGACCTCATAATGCTCGACATTGAAATCAGGAACTCCAGTAGTGATCTCCCTCAGTACTCTCAAAGCTCCATGATGCATATGCGCCATCCTCTGGTGCCATAACTCACACAAGTCTCTACTGCTAGTGGTAGTAGTGTGAGTGCTGCTAGATGTGCTACTCACCAATACTCCTACCGACTGAAAGCTAAACTTGTATAGTTTCCTGGAGTGGACTCCAATCACTTTGGCCGAAGTGATGGAAGATCCCCTGGGATGCATTAATACCTACCCTCCTGCGAAAGTGACGTCAAACCCACTCTCCTCCATAGTAGATATTGAAATCAAGTTATTCTTCATCCCAAAAACATACAAAACATCCATGAACTTCAAAGGAGGCAAATAATCCCTCTTAGATATCACATTCCCCACACCAACAACTCTAACAGTGCGGTCATCTTCTAGTACAATCTCAATATCAAGTTCCCTCTCTACAAGCTCTGAAAAGAACTCCCGTGCACCTACCATATGGTGGGAAGCCCTACTGTCTATGTACCACACATCAGATGATGTACTCCTACTAGATGTAGAAGTAACAAATGCAAAGTCCCTGTCAAACTGTGAAGCAAACTGCTCCACCTCTGCTGAAGTTGCAATACCCTTCTTCCCCTTGTTCTTCCTCTAAGGAAACATAGTAGCATAGTGTCCCATCTTTTGACATGTCCAACATTTGACTTTGGACATATCCATATCTTTCTTCTTCTTCTTCTCCTTTCCCTTAGCCCCATTTGATTAGGACCCTTTCTTGGCATTCCCTTTTTTCTTCCCCCTAGCTGTCAAGGCTACATCCTCCTCATCTGCTATCTTCACTCCACCACTGTCAGTCTTCCATATCTAATGTTGCACACAATCATCCTAGAATTTTTCCCAATTGGGAAGATTCTCCCTAGAGGTAACAACATCTCCAAAGACCTCCCAAGACTCAGGAAGTCCTGCTACAACTATCCTAACTAATTCTATGGGTGCAACTGCCTCACCAATAACAGTCAAATCATCACATACCTGTTTGACCCTGCTAAGATAATGAACTACACTTTTAGCCTTTTTCATCATTATGTTCTTCAATTGTTATTTGAGTACCATCTTCTTGCTCTCATAGGTACTCTGGTAGAGAGTGTTTAGAGTTGTCCACGTCTGATATGCATATGTGTTTCCTCTCACCTGAGGAACCACATGATCCTTCAAACTGTCCATCAAAATCCTTTTTGCCTTTGCATTATTTTTTGTGAATTTATCAAGTTCATCTATAGTAGTAGTAGGTACAACCACTTGTTGCACTATGTCCCAAACTACTGCCTTCTAAAACACTGTTTGAATTTTTTCCTTCCAAATGACATAGTTGGATATCCCATCCAGTCTATCCTCTATCCTTAAGAACATGACCATGACTGCTGTCCAAAATTTTAAAAAACAAGAAAATGGATAAATGAACTTTCCAACACACCTTGCTGTCCCAAAAGTTCAGTCTATGTGAAATTTCACATTGTTGTTCCAAAATATCAGTTTTCTATCCAAATTGAGTTTGTTGTCCAAAAAATCAGTTTGTTGTCCAAACTACTATTTGTTGTCCCAAACTACTGTTTACTGTTCAAATTGAAATTTTCAGCCTGTAGCTTTGATACCATGTTTAATTATGATGACTAAAAATTTCCTGCAATCCCAACCCGGTTTTAATTTCACCTTATCACTCCCATTCAATTAAATGATTTTTCCCAAAAACATACATTGAACATATAGAATTCTGGAAATGAAATTTTCAGATTAAAACACATGGGACTATCAACACATGCTAAACATAAATATGGACATAAACAAACCAACAACACACATAAACATACACACATATTTTTGGTCAAATTAGACCCAGGCAAAACCCCTTTTATCTTCTCTGGGGAAAACATATTAGGGAGCTCTTCAAATTTATTTATCTTTCAAGTTTAGGAAAAAACATTTGTAGACAAAACAAAACAAAAAAATACAACTTATCCCTTTAGCCCATAATTCCTTGAAAACCATGCCCACTTGAAGTTGAAAATATGTATTGAATGGATACAGACTATACAAATTTTTCAAAAAAAATAAATCATTGGATGACTTGTTTGAGTCAGCTGAGCTGTTTTCACAAGTGCAACATTTGGCTACTTTGAGATTGGACCCACAAGAGTTAGCCCAATTCCACTAGTATAGAAAGAAAAGGTTACAAAAGGTCCCTTTGGATCTATTAGAAATCCCTCAGCCAAATGTTCAAAAGGAACAAAGCTCAAGCCAAAACTCAGAAAAGGGGGTTCTGAACAAACTTTAGAGAAGAAATCGGCACAAAGTTCAGAACATAACTCAGAGCATAGCCTAAAGAAGAGCCTAGAGCACAACCCAGAGAAGAGTCCAAAAAAGGACACTAAGAAGGAATATGAAAAGGTCTCAAAGGAGAAAGAAGTGGAAGATGTTTCCACTAAAGTGCATATAGATGAATCCCCTCTGAAAAATCAATTGGATGAGGCATGGAAACAATTTGACCAACAACTAAGAGGACAACAAGGGGAAAAAGATGTTGAAATGGAAACAACATTCAACACACCCCAAAACACTGGACAAAGCTCGCTCACTGGAAGGGCTACTGATAAATCTGTTACCATAGAAGAAGTTGAGATCATCTTGACCTTCCCTTCAACTAAAATCGTTCTCAAAGTGGAGGAAATTCCTCCTCTTGATGTCTTTTACAGTCCCAAGCATCGGGATGTAGTAAAAATACAGAGGAAAAGGAGGAAAATAGAAGCATCATCAACAATAATTCCTGATAACGAACCCATGGATGTAGTATGGAAGGACACCCCCATGGATCCTTCAGACAATTTGACAAAACAATTTGTAGTTTCTTTTGCATCTGCTACTATTCACAAGGCAATGGAAGTAAAACAATTGGTAAGAGAGAAGGAAGAAAGAATGCAACAACTAGAGCATCAATTGGTAGAAGAGAGACAAAATTTCGACCATAAAATGAACACACAAATGGCCCAATTACTGTAGATCTTTGACCAATTGAAGCTCCAGTATCAAGCAGAAACAAGTACCAAAGATAGTCAAATACAACAGCTGCAATTTTCTATGGATCAATTGAAAGATAATCCTAATATTGAGGATTTTATAAAAGAAGCATTATAACTCAATTCTTTATTATCAAAGAAACATGTGACATTCTGTTAGAAGCTATCAGTCATCAATCCAATGTGCAAGCAAATTGATTCACTGATGAATCAAGCATCCAATCTAATTATCACTTTTAATGAGATAGATGATGAGATTTCAAGGTACATAACATGGCAGGATACCCCAAAGGGCAGAGAAGCAGATCTTCCCAGGATAGAGGAATCCCATAAAGAAATCCTCTTTACCGATTGGGATATTTAGCTAAAGCAGGTAGAAAGAGAAGTTTCAAGAGCAACTGATGCTGCAAATAATATCATTGAAACCATCAATGATAATTTTCACAACGCTAATTTGATATAGGAATTCCCACCTGGGAGTCCCCTCGATATCAGAGCCCTAGAAACACAATGGAAATAATCTTTTAGATAAATAGAAGAGGCAATTAAACAACTAACAAAACTTGACTAGGAAGTATATTGGAGATATCTAGTGAAGCCACACAGTTAGTGGCTAATGCTACATTGCCTCATTGACTCATCCATGCACATGCTTCCTACTCTCTCAGATGCAGTGTATACAGGACAACTGCGCATGAGGACAGGTCAGCCTCCTAAAGTCAAGCCGATGATGGATATCTATGAGCTCAGACAATGAATGAAGGAATAGACACCATTACAACCTTGAGCTCGTCATTTCAATAATTTATGTTTTATGTAATTTTGTCACTTATTTTAAGGAGAGTTGTTTAAACCTCCTCATAACTTTCATGTAATATCTATTTTTGTACTTTATTTTTATTATATAAACCCTTTCATGTCTTTGAAGAAAGGGTCCCCAATTTTATAAAGAAACACTTTAAAAGCTTGCACTTCTGTACTTTTAAAGTTTATCTTAGTAGAATGATTGGATCAGAGTCCTGAAGTTTTGTGAAGAAGGATTTTGGAAGCTTGCACTTTTGTACTTTTGGAAACCATCTTAATGAAAAAGACTAGACTGGAGCTATTTATTTCATGAGCAGAGTTATATGCATCAGGTACTTCTATCATTGTGTATTTTCTTTTTATGAATTGATAGCCATTTCTCTTTATATTGTTTATCATATGTATCTCTTTTCATGCAGTTTTGTATTCATTCACTTTTGAACATGCTTGGATTGTTATCTTTAATACATTGATGAGAAAATGTTTGAACGATATTTGATGCGATATATGTTTAACAATTATTTTGATTAACTATTTAATCAAAATAATTATTTTAAAGGCTTTTCATTTCTGTTAGTGTTTGATTAATCTTCATTATCATACACTAAAGATAATCATTGTAGATCGCATAAGTATAAGTAAAATCTCAGGTAATATATAGATAGGTTAAATATATATGTATTTCAGTTGAAAACCACCCCATCTATCACTTAGTTTTTGGTAATCAACACCCTATCCATCCTATCACATTTTTATTGGGAAACTAGTCCCATTATATCCAGTCGAAGCCACTAATCCAAACAGATAAGGGACAATATTCAAGTCCTAGACTGGTTGGTTTTCTCCCATGTTGTTGCAGTGATTTTTGAGGCTTCAACAGAAGGAGAGGTACATAATGTTAATGGTGAACAACCTAGGATTAGAGGAGGAAGCGGAGGAAATAGATGTGAAGGAAGAGGAAGAGGAGGAGGTAGGGGAGATCCAGAACCCTTTGGTTTTCCTATCCTCGATGAAGATACAACAACTACAATGAAAAACATCTCACCCTCCATCCTTCCAACTTTTCATGGATTAAGAAGTGACGATCCTAAAACATTTCTTGTTTGAGTTTGAAGTCTTGTGTAGATCTTATGATTCTCTTCTTGACCCTCAAAAGTTGAAATTGTTTCCAACAACTCTTAAGGATGCGGCATTAAAATGGTTCATGGGCTTAGGAGCACACTCTATAAGAACATGGGAAGAAATGAAAACGACATTCTTAAAGATATATAAGGATTATTGTATGCCCCACAATCTTAAGGATGAAGTCTTTAAAATGATGCAAAAAGAAGATGAAAATCTTGAAGATTTCATTGAAATATTTGCTTATAATGTTAAAAGGGCTAAAATGCATGAACTAGATGAAGAAACTTTGAAATCTCTCTTATTAAAATCCAACAGATATGAGTGGATTGATCTTATCGATGGGAGGTATTTCTCAGTTATCATTTGGAGACATTTGTGATTTGTGCATAAACATTTCAAGAGGTAAGGCAAGAACTAGGAAAAATCCAGGAGATCCTCTCATGTCTAGGATTAATAAATCTATAGTTGGGACTGTAACTAGGGTTGAATTAGGTAATTTTCTTGAAAATTTTAACACAAACATTTTGGGAAGTCTTAGTGAACAAATAGATACTCTTAAAGTGAAAAACAAGCAAAATGTTGAAAATATTGCATTGTCAATTTTTTGTCCCAAATGTAGAAATAAACACGCTCTTAGAGAGTTCCCTCTTGATATAAAAAGTGTAGAAACATGTGTTATATGTTTAGAAAATCATGATACAAAAGAATTTCCTTCAATACCAGGCCTTAAAGCAGTTTATCAAGAGGAAATGATACCAAATCAGATAGATCCCCTCTGTTTTATTGCTAAGAGACCATGGAAAAATTCACAACCAAATATGACTTAGGGATTTAACACTCAAGCATTTTCAAAACAGTTACAAAACAATTGGACTACACCCATTCCATGGCAATCTTAGCCTCAACCTTGGCCACAAGGATGGAAAAATCCTTATGGAAAATATCCTCAATATCAACAACCTTATCTTGTTTTTCCACCACAATATTTTCCTCAACATGTTCAACCAACTCAACCTCATAATCCAAATCCACAACTTTCATTACCATTTCCACAAAGACCAAATCAATTTCCTACTCAACCACTTCCAAAACAAAATAATAATAAAAATTTGCAACTTGTTTACAATATGGAAGGACATAATTTCCAAACTTACATGATAACTCCACCAGATCTAAACAATGTCCAACTTAGTTCTGGTCAAGTATTGGAAAAGAAGTCCCCGATAGTTTTTATTCGAGAATATGAAAAAGAAAATGCCTTTGGAAAAGGGAAGCCTCTCAATGAAAAAGAAAAACTTCAAAAACAAGTCACCCTTACACATTCTGATAACATTCCAACTCCGGTTATGGAACAACCTTCATTATTTGTTCCAAAACCACCTTTTCCTAAAAGATAAAAAATTGATGAGAGAGTAGAAAGATGGATTTTATTGCCTGATTATCATATGTTAGATGAGCTGAAGAATGTTTGTATAAAAATTCATTTGCTACAAGCCATTAAGGAAATATTGATTTTTGCAAGGAAAATTAGAGAGTTGAGTATTAAAAGACCAAGAAGAAAGAGAAAAGAAATTAAAAGAATTCAGTTAGTTGGAATAATTGAAGATATCATGATGGGAAAAACAAAATTTCAGAAATACCTTGATCTAGGAAGTCCCATTGTGAAAATACAAATAAATGGTATTGAAATTCCAAATACATTGATTGATTTAGGAGAAGCTATAAACATCATGATTAAATAAACTATGAATCAATTGAAACTTCCTAATCTTTAATATACACCTACATTGTTGCAATTAACAAATAGATATGTTATTAAACTGGATGGTGTATTAGAAGACATATTTTTATCCTTAGATTCTTGGGAGTGTCCTGTTGATTTTACGATTCTAACACCCAAGGGTAATTTAGGAGGACATCCATTGATTCTAGGAAAACCATGGTTAGCTACAACTGATGCATTTATAAGTTGTAGATCTAGTGATATGTTTATTTCTGATGGAAGTTCAACAAATAAATTCACATTATATCCTCCTACAAAAACAACAATAGAAGTAGAAAGTGAAGAATGGATAGATGATGATGCTGATATACAAGCAATCTTTGTTACTTCACAAATAGATGAAGAAGATCAGATTTTGAATTTGATTGAAAATAATGAGTCTTTCTCATATTGTGAATCTAATCAAAGTTTCCAAGAAAAATAGAATATTGAATATTTATAATCTCATCAATTATCTTTGCATTCTATGGAAAAATTTGGCAACTCTTTAATACAAACTTTTCCAGAAAAAACTTTGAATATGAATAATAATCTGGAAGAATTTCAAAAGAAATATTTAATAAAGATGTTACAAGAACATTCCTCTGCTTATGCATGGGAATATACTGACATGAAAGGAATTGATCTTAATGCTTGTATACATCATATTTACATTGAATAAAATCCTAAACCAATCAGACAACCTCAGAGAAGAATGAATCCGAATTTGAGAGAAATTGTTAAAGAGCAATTACAAAAATTGTTAAATGTGAATTTCATTTATCCAATATCAGATAGCCAGTGGGTTTCACCATTGGTAATTTCTCCTAAAAAGAATGGAAAATGGAGAGTATGCATTGACTATAGGGAATTGAATAAAGCTACCTTAAAATAACAATTTCCACCTCCTTTCATAGATAAAGTTATAGACACATTGGTAGGAAAGAAATATTTCTCATTTCTAGATGGTTTTAGTGGATATAACCATATCCAAGTAGCTCCAGAAGATCAAGATAAAACCACTTTTACATATTCATGGGGAACCTATGCTTACTGAGTACTTCCTTTTGGGTTGTGTAATGCACCTGCAACATTCCAAAGGGTAGTTTTAGGAATTTTTTCTGATCTAATTCATGATTGTGTGGAAGTTTACATGGATGATTTTACGATTTATGGAAATTCTTTTGAAGAAGCTCTTAAAAATTTGGAAAAAGTTCTCATTATATGTAAGGAATAAAATCTCTCAATAAGCCATGAAAAATGTTTTATGATGTTTACTGAGGGGATTGTTTTAGGACACCATATTTTAGGAGATGGAATTAGACTAGACACATCTAAAGTAGAAGTTTTTTCTAAATTTTCAATTCCAACTTGTCAATGAGATGTTAGAAGTTTTCATAGTTTTACTGGTTACTATAGAAGATTCATAGAAAACTTTACAAAAATTGCATCTCCACTTTTTAAATTTCTCACAAAAGATTGTGAATTCAATTGGAGTTCTAATTTCCAAAAAGCCTTTGAAACATTGAAAGAAAATATTTCTGAAGCACCTATTCTAAGAGGACCAAATTGGAAATTACATTTTCATATTTCAACAGATGCTTCAGATACAACATTAGGAGTTGTACTAGAAAAGAAAGATTTACTCCTTATGCCATTTATTATACCAATAAAAATTTGACTCTTGCAGAGTTAAACTATACTATAATAGAAAAGGATTTTTTAGCTATTGTCCATGCCATCAACAAATTCATACATTACATCACTGACTATGAAACCTTTGTACATACTGATCATTTTGCAACTAGGCATTTAATGAATAAACCAATTACTAATGGAAGATTTACCAGATGGTTATTGATGTTACAAGAATTCAATATTGCTATTTTGGGTCAACCTGGAAACAAAATACAGTTGCTCACTTTATATCTAGGATTCAAAATGATAATAATGATGTACCTATAGAAGACAATTTTCTTGATGAATATTTATTTGCAGTATCTACTAAATCTCCTTGGTTTGCAGATATTGCTAACTATTTGGCTACAGGGAAGTTACCATCATATTTGTCTCCTCGAGAAAAAAGGTGTAAAAATTTCACCTGTAGATCAAACTGATATATGCAATTTCCTAAAGCATAATACTTGATCTACTTCTACAAAACATTAAGCAGAAGCAAAATCGATTTCATGAGAAACATCCAGCAAAAACACATACAACTGATCAAGAGAAATAATCACACATAACACAAGATGTATCATTGGGGAAAGCACCAGCATAAAACCCCTAACATTGTATTATCAATCAAGTGGAAATCCTCTTCTGGTTACCAAAAATATCAGCTCAAGAGCTATCTTGTACTATCTGCAATCAAAAGATGAAGATCATAGACTCACTAGGCCTCAATATATTGGCCACCAGTCCTCCAATCCCCTATTTCCTTGTGCAATTTTGATTGGGGTCCAATTACAAAACATATGTGAATTGGCCCCAGATCATACCTGCTGTCAACCTCAGGTCCAACTACACAATCCTTGAGGACACTAGTTCCTCCTGCATGCAAGGAATATTCCATGGGAAGATCCTAGCATCTTATAGTACACTGTCCCTCATCTGATCTCAACTGGGTTTGTATCTGAACTGCCATGCATCAGTTATCCATGAGAAAATACTCAGTTATTTAAAATAATAGTTGTCACATGCATGCAAGCATTAACAAAATATATTTTATTATTTTAACAACTTGTTAAAATAATCTAACTGGACTTGACTAGTTAGCACTAAGTCAACTGATTCTCTCATTATAGAACTCATACTTAATTCCACAATCAATGGAGAGAATAAAGGATAAATTCCTCAATCAGTGGGACAACTAATTGCATGTTCTCACAAAGACTTCAAGTTTAATTTTTACAACTAATTAACTCATGGAGATTAATCAGTTAATATTTTAAACTGCTGTTAAGACCAAATTCGATTTTACTTCCTATAGATAGACCAGGGACTGCTATAAATAGGAAGGGACCCAGAAATGATATTTTTAGAAATTTTTATTTTTAGCAGTTTCACCTCTCACCCAAGGTGGCCAATGACCTCATTGGCCAAACTGCTATTTTCAGACATGCTATTTTTAGGAGTTCTATTTTTAGCACATTCTAAATTTAGCATTTCTTGTTGCACACTTCTCAACAAAAAGAAGGTAATTCAAATTAGTGCATCTTATTCATGGATATATGAATAATTGTACAAAACAGGGCCAAATCTTATTATTCAAAGATGTGTCGGAGAAGATGAAGTACCACGAATACTAAAATCTTGTCATGATGAGCCATGTGGAGGACACTTTGTTGATAAAAGAACTTCTTACAAAGTCCTTCTCTTAGGATACTATTGGCCTTCCTTTTTCAAGGATGCCAAATAATATGTAAAGAGATGTGATAGTTGTTAGAGAATGGGGAAACTTGTTCCTTCAGATGAAATTCCTCTGCAACCTCAGGTACTCATTGAACCTTTTGAGAAATGGGCCCTAGATTTTGTTGGTCCAATTAATCCACCATCCAGACAAAAAAGGTACATTCTTGTTTTCACTGATTATGTTACAAAATGGGTAGAAGCTAAAGCACTTTCTTTTGCAACTAAAAATGTTGTAGTTTCATTTCTTTTCGAGGATATCTTTACTCGTTTTGGTGTCCCAAGGGAAATTGTGACAGATCAAGGTACTCAATTCACATCCAAATTGGTACAGAAGATAATGGAGGAATATAAAATCAAACATCGAAATTCCACTCCATATCATCCACAAGAAAATGGACAAGTGGAGTCCACTAATAAAGTTATTGAAGCAATTCTCACCAAAATTGTGCATCTGCATAGAAGAGATTGGGCAGAAAAGCTTCTAGAAGCTTTATGGGCATACCGTACCACATGGAGAAACACTACAGGACATACTCCCTATGAAATTTTTTATGGGAAGAATGTCTTATTTCCTATTGAGTTCTAGATAAACACCTTCAAGACAATAATTAAATTAGGTCTCAATCTATCTAAAGCACAAAAACAAAGAATGGAGCAACTGAATGAACTAGATGAGATAAGACAGGATGTTATTCAAAGAACCAACATAGTTCAACAACAAATATCCACCTGGCATGACAAGTACATAAATGAAAGAAAATTTCAACCAGGAGATTGGGCATTACTTTTTGACTCAAAGTTTAAATATTTTCAAGGAAAATATCAAACTCATTGGCTTGGGCCTTATGAGATTGAAACTGTCTTTGATAATGTTGCATTCAAGATTATAACCATTGATGAAAAAAGAGTGACCTTCCTTGTAAATGGTCATCTATTGAGAATTTATCACAAGCCATTGACAAAGGAGGAATTTGTTAGAAACCTGCAAGACAATATTGATTTGAAGATGATTAGGAAGGATTTTCCTTCCTGTCCTAATTGGTTTGTAAAGCTTTTTGTTTTTCTATATATATATATATATATATATATATATATATATATATATATATATATATATATATATATATATTGTATAAACATGAAAACCAACTCTGTTGGCATGTTTATACAAAAAATTTAGGGTGAAAACCAAGTAATTTTGGCACCTTAAATTTTCTTTTTCAATCCTATTCTAATTCCCATTTTCTTTTTATCCCTCTTTTTCTTTTCAGAATAAGTAGCTATAGAATTGATGAGAATCTGCAGCTTTGACACAATTATGTAGCTGACATTTATAGGAACCATCAACTGGGACAATTGAAGACTTCAACAGAAGAGGAAGATCAAACCTACAATTGCAAGTACCTGAAGACAATTCAAGCAGAACAATCAAGTGTTAGAATCACAAATTCAAAAGTATGCAAATATTAGACTTAGAAATAAAGGTAAAACATTATACTATGAATGACGTAGACATTATACTGCCATTTAAAATAATGATTAATATTCTGACTTCAGACTGAGTTGTAAACATTATATCACATTAATGAAATCAGCCACGAAAGAGCCCAACTACCATTCATCATTACATGAACACTCCATTTTAACCTTTCCTACTCATGTCCATTTAATACCATGTCCTCATAACCCCATTCTTCACATAGTCATTGTAATCTCTACCATCTCATTCTCTCGTATTCATTGTCAGAACTAATATCATTATGAAAACCTATCAAGGAAGCAACTGTGAAGTGGAACTTTTTCCAACATGGGGTTCATCGTCTGAACAAAGCAGAATGGGAGAAATTTTATGAATGGTATCCGTAGGTCAGGAAGCTCCTCCAACAAGCACAGTGGCTAAATTTCATAGAAAATTTTGATGGCCATGATCAAGAAGTGACCAAATCCTTTGCTCAATCTTTTGATGGAACAGAGGCAGAAATCAGAGACATTAAAATTGTGGTGACAGAGTCCTTAGCTGAAGTAACTAGACTACCAAGAATTGGTGAAAGATGGTTCAAAAATAGGGGCATCGAAGGAAGTGAATGGAAGGTATTCTTGAAGAACCTAGGTATGGATACAACTATTTTCAAAAAGGGTATTCCAAGCACAACTTTGAAAAATAAATGGAGAAATTTGCTATTAGTAATCCAGAAGTTCATCACCTGTGAGGGAAGGTTCGGTAGTATGTTATTTTATCATGTTAGATTAATGATGCATTTTCTGGAGGGAAATGAAATTAATCTACCTTATTTTCTACTTAATAGTCTAAAGAAGATGTCTAGCAACACTAAAAGGAAAATTCAATTCATTGAAAACACTTTATATCATCATGGCCTTGTGAAAATTCTTATTGAAGCCCATCTTGAGAGCATAGGAGATAATTGGGACAGTTTCCTAATCAGAAATCATTTCAAGGAGTTAGAGCAGGAAGAACCTAGTGACAGTAAGATAAAAAGAAGAAGAAGGAAATTTCCAAAAAATCTTGTTGAAAATATCATTGACAACCCTACTGATAATTCACCTCTACAACCAGAACAACACTCAAAAGATGAGATTCCCCTAGTGAATATTTTAGAAAACATAAAGAAACAAAATGTTAGAAGAAAGAAAGCCAGCACAAAGCAAAATATTTCATCCACTATAAGAAGAAGTGTCAGACTTAATAAAATAGTGAAGGATTCAACTCAATAATTTACAAAGGTTGTTAATTTGGAAGAAGAAGAGGAGCTAAAGATTCCATAACCCACTATTCTTACACCAATCCAGAGTCCAACAAGAAGAACACTATATATTGATCCAGTTCAGCAAGAAATATATGACTGCATTGAGTCTTTGGAGAGAAAAGTTGCAGAAAAGGTATCTTCTTCTAGAATCCATGACAAATAAATCTAGTCTAATATTCCAAAAGGACCTCTAATCATGAAAACTTTGAAACAAGAAGTCTTTGAGTTGGAGACACTGAATAGACATCTAAAGAAGGAACATGAGGCATTAAAGGTGAAAAATGAAATTCAAAGAACCAAAAATGATAACATTCTGTTGCATCTAGGTTTATGGTATGAAAAGAACAAGAAATTAAAGGAAAGAAATAAATTTCTCAAAAGAAAGGTCATGAGTTTAAAATGCAGGATTTTGATGAAGAAGCCCAGAATGACAGTTGCTAGAAAGAAGGTAAAAAGGAAATATTTGGATGTTCTGGCCCAATTTTCTGAGAAGGTGCAATGACAGAGAAAGACTACCAGTTTTGATTTTTTGCATGAGGACATGCAATGACCTCCATGTGGGGGAATGTTGAGCCTCATAGTTGTTTCCTTTTTGACACCTTTTTCACTCATTTCACCTGATTTTGACCACCATAATCACTCCATGGGCATCAGATAACAAGAATAATGGCATGGTAGGTATATATTTGTCTTGTCTTTCATAAATTCATAATGTTCCTTATTGTTAATCTAATATTTGTTTCAACTACCGAAACAAGGTGATTCTGTAGCTAACATTTGATTCTGCAGCTAAGCTCATGGTTTGCTAGGTTCCAGAGCGCTAGTTGGAGTGAGAAATATATGGGAAGGTGGATAAATACGTGTACAAGGATTTCCTCCTATCTACATGAACCAAATCAGCGAAGGAAGCTTCTAGTCACGTAGTCAATGAAAATTAAACTTTATTAGATAAATCAGGCGAGTGAGAAACGATATGCACGCCTCATGATTTCCTTTGTAAAATAGAAAATCATGAGAAAATCCTATCCTATCCTACTTTGGATTTTCCATCCCTTATCCTTTGATCCCATCCCCCCATCAAAAGGTGGATCTATAACCTTAGATTGGTAATTGGATAAGAACTCCCAACTTATGCCACTCCTCTATATATTTACAACCTTCCATACGAAAGGGGTTGGATTTTAGAGAGTGATGCTACCCTTGCTGCCTCTTCTTCCACCATAGGATACTCCTGGTGATCGTCAGAAGCATAAGAACATGCAAAATACCCAATTAGTAACTTCGGGAACTACTTTTGGCCCTCCTCCTAATATTGATATGCTAGAATCATCTGTTCCTTTGAGTTCTGAGCCTGAGATTACATCTACTCTTGACGCTGACACTGGCACAATCGAAATAGAAGTCCCTGAAATCTTGTTGCATGAGGTCATTGAACCTAACCTTCCTAAGTTAGAAACCTTGATTCCTGAGGTTTTTGAGTCTGAGGAACCTCAACCATCTTCACATGTTACTTCAAGTCCTTCCTCTTCTCTTCCTTTGTCTCAGTCAAAACCTATATATCCTGGACCCGACAGTGAACCTCTTCAACAAGGACTTTTAATTATTGAAGAGATCCCATAAGAAGAGCCTCATCTTTATACTCCCATTCATTGGGAAGGACTCCATTTTTATCAGATTGATCCTCTTCCACCTCTTCAGACTTTTATACAAACTCCTTTTCCTAATTCTTTGGACTTCCCCACAATTTTCTTTCGGAAATATTCATTGAGATCATTAACCATGACTGGAACTAGTCTGACCATTCAAGCCATGTCCACCACTATGGTTGAGACATCAAATGTTTCTTCCTCATCTATGTTTTCAACATCACCAGAAACAAATTTGTATGGTGGCTCATCCATCCCACTTGGTTATCAGTCTTTATCTCGTACCTTTTCTACTGTGGCTTCCACTCTTTGGACCTCTCCCATGACATCTCATTCAAGAATAACATCCAGTGCTTCTCTTATGAGTGCCACATAGTCTTTTCCTCTTCCTCCACCTACACCCATGATCAAGCAGTAGGTTGGCCCTTATATCAGTGGGAAAGGCTACCTTCAATAACCTAACTCTTCTTATGTTGGGTACCCTCCATCTAGATCACAGTTGCCTCCATCATCCCCTCCTCCTTTGGTGGGGGGAAACCTATTGTTGGTATAACTCAAATTTGTAATCTACCTTATTATAGTCCTCCTTGTCCTGGAATGCTTTTCAGTGTTTGGAAACCTACTTTTCCCATTCAAACTAGTTCATTTTGGGATGTATTGTTAAATCCTCAACCTACACCATCTTCTTCTCAAATTCCTATCCATCCATGACCACCCCAACAACCTCAAATACATGTGAGCCAACTGTTGGCTTAGGGGGTCCTGAACCAGGTTCAAAGTTAGTTGCACCAACCAAAAAAACCTTAAACTTCTAGTCCTTTCGGCAACAACTTGCGTAGCGTAAGCTGCAATCTCACCCAAAACAATATTGGGGAATGCAAGAACCAAGTTTTGGCATCCAAAGACTAGTGTGATGTCCTCCAGTGCCTTAGATCTGCTTCCCCAAAGATCGATAATCTTCTAGGGATGTTTTACTATAACTAGGTTAACCAGCTTCCATACCTTCGCAAAGGCCCGCAATCAGCAATTACAGACCTAAGACATTCTATTTACTTACTTTCACGCATCAACACACAACCCTAGATCAAATTTTGCATAGATCTACTTCATTCATCAGAAAACATAAAGTAAATAGCTTCTAACTTTGCAGAACTAGACAATTATTCATAACATGCATTAATAAGACAGATCCAGTACATTCGCGTAGTATTCAGTCATTATTTCATAAACATATCATTCAATCAGTGAAATATAACATAAACAGATTTCATGGAAATACACAGTAATTCTTCAAAAAACCTTCTTTATTAATCTTTAGTTCACCGATTACAAACTCTTCTACCCTGCGCACGTAGCTGTAGGGGTCTGTGCACTCAACTATGGACTCTACCCAGGCCTCCGTGCACTCAACTGCGGAGCCCTTCCTTTGCTACAGATAGGAACATACCTTCCTATCTATCAAACCCTTATCGTAATCATTCAATCATCCATTCTTGTCTATCAAAATTTATTGCCTATCTAAGACTTGCTATGACTTGACTATTTATACTTTTCCTTCATACAATACCATGGTCCACGGACCATGGAGGAATTCAAAACTTGACCAAAAAATGACCAAAAACAAGGGGCTAAGGCCCCTTTAACTCCATCTATCTATGCGATCTACATCCACATTTTGCAGAGAATTTACATCTTTTACAAAATTCTTTACAAAATTTGACTAAGTTAATTCAATTCTACCCCTGGGGACCCCATCCCAACAACCCCCCAACACAAAGATCGTGACTTATCCTCGAGTCACTTAGCTGGTTGTTCCACTTTCTGGTGGAGTTCGCTGAATGCCTAGGTCATTTCTTCGAGCTCTGCAGTACTCTTTTTTGCTTCTTTTTGTACCTCCTGGACCAGCTTCTCTATGGTTGTCCCCTCTACTGTAAGTTACATAGTCCTCTGTGTCTGCTGCATGGCCTTCAGCTTCTCATGAATGTTGTGTGAAAGTTGGCTAGCTTCCTCTGTCCAAGGCTGAAGTCGGTCTCTTAGCAAGGACTATTTTTTCTGCAACTCCTTGATCTATATCAGCATCACCTTTCCATCCTGCAAGTGCGTGAAGCATTGGACTGGCGCAAACATCCGTTGTGTCATACTGATCTCATCATATTGTTGTTGCGCTTCCCTAATCTCTATGTTCAACTGTTGCAACATAGGATCCTCCTGCAGAGTATCCCATAGACCATGGCATGAGTGAACAGTTGGTCGCAACCCTGGACTGCGACATATAGTTGATCCATGACTCTTTTATAGTTGCGCCTCTTTGTTCCTGAACTTCTAGCAGTGTGGTTGGTTGAAGCTTGAGCTTGAGTTTGGATATCTGCATATGGAAGTCAAAAGTGACTTGCCCAACCTCATCTTTGGCGTTGTTTCGGTCTGTGCATCGCCTGGGATATGAAATTATGGAACTATTTGAAAATCTTGCTCAATTATTGTCTCTAGGTGTGTGCTTCACACTTGCATCTCCTCTTTCTCCTTTAGTGCCTATGTCTTCTCCTCGTACATCTGTGTATTTTTGACTTTGCATTCCCTAAGGACTACAAGGGCACACTGCTCCTTGATCTGCAACTCATTTGAGACCCCTTGATGCAATACATGGAGGGTCAGAAGTGGCAACATGACCACATTGGTTCAAGATCCTTGATCTTCTCGAGCATGGCGCAGTCATCCTAGTTATCTGTTTGAAAGGATACTTCTGGTAAGGGAATGACCCTTAAATCCAGGGTCCGTTCCATTTTTGGAACACTCAAACTCATCCAAGAAGCTCAATGATTACTATGAACTTCCAAATATGTTCCAAGGATAAAATAATGCTTTTGATCCTGTCAAAGAACTTACATCAACCATTTAACTCAATCCTACAACAAGAAATCATTAATTCTAAATGCAGAAATAGAAATAAATAAAAACAAGAGATGCATGTGAATAAGCAATGAAAAGAGGGAAAGAAAATGATACAAAAGGGATCTGAGGTTCCTGGGATGACCAATCCCAAGGAAACTCAGAGACCTATGGAGGAGAACAAGATTTAGAAGCTAAACATGACACCAATCTTCATTATTTTCATCAATAGAATTACATCTCTATAAGAAAATACAATGGAGCTGCAAGAATACAAGCTCTCTCCACAATAACACTAATGAAAATCTCTCCCTAGAGGAAAATTCGACTTGGTACTTATACAAAATGATTAGGAATCATTCCCCATGAATGGAGGAAGCTTTCCCCACCAAAATCCCTTGATTAGTGGATCTAGTCCCCAATACTAGGAATTTGCATTAAATGGCAGGGAACACATTCCTAGATTTTCTCAATCATTCCCTAGAGGCAAATTCGACTTGGTACTTATAAAAAATGATTAAGAATCATTCCCCATGGATGGAGGAAGCTTTCCCCACTGAAATCCCTTGATTAGTGGATCTGCTCCCTTGATTAGTGGATTTGCTCCCTTGATTGGTGGATCTGCTCCCTTGATTAGTGGAACACATTCCTAGATTTTCTCAATCATTGGAGTTCCACAATTTGTGTCATAATTCCATAATATATTGTTGACTTATTATTTATTATTGATCCTCCAGTAGTAGGGAACAAGTCCCTAAATTATCTCCTCCTCCAACTCTTCATAATCTGCCCAATATTCTCATAATATTCCACAAAAATAAATAATATTAGGCACAAATATTCAATTATTCATAAACCTTCCTAATGAATATATTAAAGTTAAAAGTAAATTATCTAATGCAAAAAGAGAGGTTTAATGTGCTGAAGGATGGTCATAGGCCTTAGTTTATGTTTTAAATTTGAGGCATGGGCCTTAATTTATGTCTAATTTAGAGGCCCATCAACTCACTTGAGTCTAGCTCACTTTCACCTTGCTCGCCTAGATTCTACTAGCCTAGATCTGCAGCTCGTGCAGATCCTTCTGGACACTGCCTAGTGTTTGCATATATTGTTGTTCGAAGTGTGTCCATAGTTCTGATGTGGTATCTCTCACTTTGTCACCAATTTCATCTAAATCACCCTCTGTGACCACAAGAGGGTCCACCTGCAATTTCTTATCAGACTTCCTCTTCCTTCTCAGACCTATTGCCATCTCTTTGGTGCACTTCTTGAATTTAAAGTGGGTGGACACCTCTTCACCCCGATTGCCACCCTGTACAGATAGCTGCTGTTTATTAGTGCGCTGCAAGGCTGATTTGTTTCTTGCTTATGTATCTTGTGTTTCTTTCTTAGCTCGCTCTTTAACAGCACGCTCCTTCGTAGTTCGCTCTTTCTTCGTAGCTTCCTTAGCAACAATTTCTTGTTTCTTCTATTGGGATGATTCTCGCATGGTTGCCTGTTCTTGTTCTTTCTTCTTTTTCACTGCAGAAGTTTGCACAGAGGAGCTTTCACCTACTTTTCTCGTCCCTACGTCCAAATGGGTAGGTGCACGCCATTCTGCTAGCCACCCACCCACAATCTCTTGCATGTCTGTGTCGACCACTAGGTAAGGAGGCTTGTTCCATACCTCTTGAGGGTCTTTCCTCGCACGGATCCAAACATTATGAAAGTTTGCCTTAAATTCTACGAAGGGTTTCAGCTGCTCGAACAAGGTGGGAGATAACCTTGGCCTCTGGTTTACAACCATTCAAAGGTCCATCTCCATGAATACCCAAAAAATCTTGGATTCTCTAACCCACTCGACATCTTTTATTTTCCACAACGAAGCGAACTTCACCGCCTCTCGGAGGGTCTCATTCAATGGAGGGAACTGATTGTCCTCTGGGGGCCTCCATGCCACAAAAATAATTAACAATTAGAGCCAAGCATAGTAGAACGACTGGCTCTTCTCCTACGCCTCGCAATAGTTTTCCAAAAATTCTCTACAAAGATACTGGGCCTAGTTATACTAGACCCCGTTCACACACTATGCTACTAAGGCGATAACTGGCGCGAGAACCTCATTCGCGCAACACTTCCAAATTATCTTGGCGGCTAGGATTTGTGCTACAAACTACACTGCCTGGTATGTTATGGAGTGGATAGAATATTCACGCTTTCCCTTTACAACCCCAAACTCGGTCTTCATGTGGTTTGCGAGTTATTTTTCCTTGGGCCCTCCCAGAAACGCCTTTGTCGGGTCCGCGCCTTTGTATGGAAACTTGGTAATCCGATGGATTAACAATATTCGTGATGGGAGAGGCTCATCTAGCCATAAACGCCCATCATGCACTAATGTTAGCAGTTGTCGCACACACGTTGTATTGTTGTTGGAGCAGTGAAAGTGGGGTACAAACAATATGTGCAACAAAACTGTGAGATGAACTCCTCGGACCCATTTCATCGGTTCCAACTTTGTGACCACTGTATCTTCATAGTATATGTAGGTCATATACTGGTTTTTTCTAGATGTGCGAACTTCGCCTGGTTGGCGAGGTCACAGTCTTCCATTTTTAATGCTAGCACGTATGCTAAGAGTGCACCCTCAAAAGGAACTTTAGTTGGGAGTAGTGGCGTAGCAATTGAGAATTTGGTGGAATCAGGTTCTTTGGTCACCTTCTTCTACCCTTTTGTGGAGGCACATATGTCGGAAGCATAGTGATTGGATCATCATCCTCAACATCCAACTCCTCCACCCCTTGGCGGAACTCCTCTTCGTCTAGATCTAGGGGAACAAAAGGTTGCTTTTGCTTTTCCATTTTTCCCTTCTGCCACACCTCCTCTGGAACCTTCCTAGGCATTTGGCACACTAGTTCCACAAATGGCTTCTTTTGCTTCAATTTTTACGCAGATTGGTTCAGCCTAGGTGACCTTGGTGTTGTAGGCACTGCTGGTGTAGCTTCTATGCCTGCAATTGCTAGAGTTGGGGCCTCAGACACTGTGCTTCAGAACTCATAGGCCGAGATATCTTCTCCACAGAGATTCAGTGCACTGTATCAGAATACTAAACTAGCCCTATGTGCTTGATCAAAACCTCATAACCATCTTTGTACAGGCAAGAAATTTGCAAACAACAAAGTGTTTCTTAGCAGACCAATAGGACATACTTATAGCGATTTTTGGATTCAAATCTGACCATTGCCTCCATAATTTGGTCCTAAATGCATCTTTGGTGGCCAAAGATTTTTGCCTTAATTGATGCCTACCCGCTCCTCGTAACAGGATTTTCTCAGTCCAATCAGCTACAATGACTCCAACGACTATTTTTTGATTGGGCTACGTGACACCCTCCTCGATGGTGCATCATTCGGAGTACAACTTCAACTTGTGCACCTTCATCAATCTTCACACAGCCTGCTTACTGCCATGTCCTCCCAGTTGGGCAACGTAGTTTAGAGTCCCACACTCTCTTGCAACTTCCTAAAGTGATAAGATTGTCCTACTGCCATATAGTCATTGCACCAAGTCCCTCGTATATAGCTTCAATCAACTCCCATTCACTCTTCCCAGGAATGGCTCACCATTCAGCTTCATGAGCTAAAATGCACCACCATCTATAATTTCCTTGACAATATATGGTCCTAACCAATGCATATGGAATTTAACTGAAAATTTAGTGAACTTACTATCATATAACAACACAAGATCATTTACCTTGAATGTGTGAAGCTTGATATGGCGATCATGCCATGATTTTTCTCATTCCTTCTGTACTGGTTGGTGGAATCCTACCGAAAATCGATCTTCCTCTAGCTCTATTAGCTGCATGATCCATTCCTCCAAAGCCTCATGATCGCCATATCTTTCAAAGCTTCTATGCATAGTCTAGGCATAATGTATTCCATCAGCATCATCGTTTCAACCCCATAAACCAATCTGAACGACGCTTGTCCTGTCAGCTTCTTAGAGGTTTTCCTATAGGCCCATATCACTGAAGGTACGTGAAAATCCCAGTCATTCCGTTGCGCATTACATACCTTTGTCAACAAGTTCTCCAAAATTTTGTTAAAAGCTTCGACAACTCCATTTTCCTGCAGGTGATATGGTGTGATTTTCTGATGGTAGACCTGGAATTCATCCATTAGCATGCTGATCATTTCGTTCAGAAAGTTTCTTCCTCTATCACTCATTAAAACTTTCAGACATCCAAATTGCGTTAAGACATGTTCAAACAAGAATTTCACTTCCATTGCCCCTGCACAGTTCTTAACAGCTATGCTTCCTCCCATTAGGTCAAATGCTCCGTCATAGTGTTAATATAGTGCGCACTTGTTTTCTTTCCAGGTGGTTGAATTGGCCCAATAAAGTCGATCGCCATTTTCCCAAATTCATGCAAAGATACATGAGGATGTAGCGGTAGTTCGTCCCTTCGCAATGGTCTGTCGGTCCTCTGACATGCATCGCACGCCTTACAATATGCTTTGGAGTCCTTGTGTAATGTTGGCCAGCATAATCCTGTGTGCAAATGTGCGGTTGCTTTTCCTCCATAATGGCTTTCACAACTCCCTCATGAGCTTCAGAAATAATACTATTGCACTCAAATTCTGGCACATATCTCCACAGTATTTCATCTGCCTCCATTTTGTACAAATGTCCCGCAATGACCGAAAAATCAGTTGCGTGAACTACCAGTTCCTTCTTCTACTGAGGTGTATATCCTTCAGGCGTCATCCCTGTAGTTAATAATTGAATAATGTCATCAAATTTGTCATCCGCTACCACATCATAAAGAGATGCGCATTTGGCAACCCTTCCTCCAAATTACTAGGTTCTTCGCCTGTTTCAATCCGCGATAGATGGTCAGGTCCCACATTTAACCTTGTCGGCTTCACAATCACTTCAAAATCGTACTCCTGAAATAATAACAACCATATGCAAATCTTTCCCCCCAACACAGGCTTGCTGACCAAGTACTTTAAGGCAAAATGATCTACATACATCTTGAAATGCCCCCTAACAGATATTGCCTGAATTTTTGCAGCACGTAGACCATGGCCAACCCCTCGCGCTCTGTCGTTGAGTACTTTTTCTCAGCGTTTTATAATTTCCTACTTGTGAAGGCTATAAGATGGTCTATTTCTCCTTTGTTTTCCTTTGTTAGTACTGCACCCAATGCAATGCAAGAATCATCCACATGTACATGAAACTCCTTCTTCCAATCGGGAAATACCAAGATTGGCATAGTTACCATCTTTTCTTTTAACACATCTAAGTTATGTTGACATTCCTCATTCCAACAGAATTTCGCGCCCTTCTTTATCATTTTTTCCATGGGCGTGGTAATTTGAGCATAGGCTTTAATGAATTTTCTATAATATCCCATATGTCCCAGCGTCGCGTGCAGCTGCTTGACGTTTCTAGGGGCTTCCAAGTTCACAATCACAACAATCCTTGTAGGGTCCACCATCAACCCTTGCTTACAAACTACATGACCCAGCAAGATCCCAAAAGGAACACAAAATATACATTTTTTCAAATTTAGTGCAATCTGGTGCCTTTGACATGTATCCAACTATTGGGATGGAGTCCCCTGGGTCAGTTTTGGGGTTAAAATAACCCAAGTTTTGATACATTTTGTGTAAATAATGTAAAGTATCTATGATTTGTGGATGCGGAGGGTGTAGATGCTTAGGAGTCAAAGGGGTTCAACTACTTGTGTTATATAAAGTTTGAGTCAGTTTTGAGATCCACCCATGGTCCACGGACCATGTTATTGTACGAAAAAGGCTATAAATAGGTGTGTCTTAGAGAGTCTAAGGGATATATGTTTTCGGAGAGAGATTGGATGTGATGGATAGATAGAAGGGAAGTGATAGCGAAGAGGAGTGGGTTAGATAGGAGAATAAAGGCTCTGCGACTAAGTGTACAGAGGCCTAGGTAGAGTCCGCAACTGAGTGTGTGGACCCCTACAGTGGAGTGAGCAGGGTAGTTTTGAGTCTATAATCTTGAATTGAAGATCTATAAAGACAGTTTCTGAAGAATTATTGTGTATTTCTGTTTATTGTTGTTAATATTATATGTTGTCAATGAATTATGTGTTAAATGTTGGTTAAATGTTGCACGATTCTACTGAATATGTGTTAATGATGTACATAATGCATGTTTATTTGTTTTCGTGAAGACTCTGATGCATTCTCCGATGTTTACGAATAACTTAAGTAAATCTGCACGAACCCTAATTTAAGACTGTTTTTAGATGTGCATAAGTAGATAGATTGACTGTTAAAGGTCTGCAAAGACCAATCATAGACCTTCGTGGAGGTCTAAAGACAATTTTGACAGAGTTGTAGCAGTGAGCCTAAGAAGTGTATCCATCTGCGTGAAGGAAGCTCTGAGGCACTAAGAGACATCACCCTAGTCTCTGGATGCATAAACTTGGTTCTTGCATCCCCCCATACTACTTCGGGTGAGACTGTAGCCTGCACTACGTGGGTTGTTGCTGAAAGGGCCAGTAGTCTAGGGATTTGTGGGTTGGCTCAACTAACTCTAAACCTAGGTCAGGACCCCCTAAGCCAACAAATGGTTCTGTTGTCGGGATCAGGATCTACTTGAAACGGATGTGTGATGTTGCATCATTGAAATCCAACCAAGAAAGAAATTGAAAAGTGGTTGGATTGGAAAATTCATGAGTTCACGGCGCAAGAAAACAAGAATCCACACCTGTCAAAGGAATAGTGGTTGAACAAGTATCTGTATACAAAGATACATGAGTTCTTCTTCTGCACGTTCCCCATTGAGCTATATGAGTGGTTGGCTAAATTGACAGATAGTCAAGGAAGGTGGAAGCTTAATAATTGTTGAAAATAGCAACAAGAAATGCTAATATAGAAGTGCTAAATTTAGTACTACTATAAATATCATTTTGGGATACCTTCCAATTTTATTTAGTCCTTGAACTAAAATAGAGAAGTAAAAATTCGAATTTTATCTTAGAAGCTATTTGTAAAATAATTAATTAATTCACCATGAGTTAATTAGTTGTAGAAAATCAAACATGAAGTCTATGTGGAGACATGCAACAGTTTCTCCATTGATTGAGGAATTTATCCATCAGTTAAAGAGATAAGGATGAGTTGTAATATTGAGTTGTAATTAGTTGGCTTAGTTAACTAATTCAAGTCCAGTTAGATTAATTCAAACAGTTTGTTGAATTAATTATGAGTTCTGTTATTTAATGCATGCATGCATGTAACTGTTGCACTTCAGATAACTGGATATTCTCTCATAAATAACTCATGCATGTCAGTCTAGACAGAGACCCAGTTGAGATCAGATGGAGGGATAATGTGCTATCAGTTGCAGGAATATTCCATTGTGAATATCTCTTGCATGCAGAAGGAATTATTTCCTTGGGGATTGTGCAGTTACTTCTTCAGTTTTTGTGAGTGTGATGAGGCCAATCCACACATTTGGCATCACTGGACCCCAAGAAAAATTGCGCAAGGAAATAGGAGGCTTGGAGGGCTTGAGGAGGACATATGCTATGTCTATTCAGTCAGTGAGCTGTATTGTTTGATTGCAGAGAGAGCAGGATAGCTTGTGCGCTGATTCTTTTTGTAACTCAAACATATTTCCACCTGTATGATAATACAGAGATTGGGGTTTTAAGCTGAGGCTTTCCTCAGGTTATTTCTTCTGTGTTATGTGTGATTGATTTCTCTTTCTCAATTATATATGTTCTCATTTATCTTGCTCAATTCGATTAAGCTTCCGCAAAGTTTGTTGTAGTAGTAGATCTTGTATTTTGCTTTAGTATATTGCATAATCTGTTGATCTACAGTGGTAATTTCTACATGGTATCATAGCAGAGGTGATCAAGGTGAAGAACAATATACAAGAAGGGAGAAGTTCAAAGTTTGTGGTTCTTGAATATAGAAATCAAGTTCTTATCACATATCAATTTCACCAATGGCATTCAATGGTTTAAGACTCAAATATGCTCTTGATGGTAGTTCGAATTATATAGCCTTGAAGGATCACATGGAAGCAGTATTAGAGGATAATGGTCTAAAGGACTTCATTGTTCAAGAAGTCCCCAAGCCGACTGATGCTACTGAGCTGGTGGAATGGAAGAAATGTGTGGCTAGAACAAGGAGAATCCTTTTGGAGGGAGTTCGAGACCACATAGTCTCGAGTCTCCATGGGAAGGAGACGTTGTTTTCAATGTGGAAAACATTGAAATATCTATATCAGAATAATGGTGATTAGAGGAAGCTAGTGATGAAAGACAAGGTTCAGAAAATCAAGTGTGAAAATGGTGACACGATCTCTACATATCTAAACAAGCTCACCACTTGCAGGGATGAGCTTGGAAGTGTAGGGATCATGACCGTTGATGATGACATGGTGAGTCTTGCACTCCTCGATCTTTCTAAGAGCTAGCATAACTACCAAGACTCGGTTAATGGAAGAGAAAAACTGCTAGAATGGGAACGACTTTGGTTGAATCTGTTGCAGGAGGAAATAAGAAGAAGCACTAGAAATGGATCCTCATCGAAGCAAGATGATGAAGAAAATCTGGCCTTAGCAAGTAAGGTGAGGAAAGGAAAAAGGAAGCCGTCCCATCCCAAATCCGGTTCTTCCCATGATGGGAAGAAGTTTGACAAATCGAAAGTGTGATTCTTTCATTGTCATGAAGTGGGCCATTATGCTGCAAATTGTCCATAGAAGAAATCCAAGAAAGGATCCTCGAAGGGATCTGATGGTGAGGCACTGGCCTCATAGTTTGAGTTGGATTTCTCTCTTATCACATGCATGGTTTCATCCATGGTGGGATGTGTGTGGTACCTAGACAGTGGAGCTTCATTCCACATGTTAGGTGACAAGAATCGTTTTAGTACCTTGGAGGAGAAGGATCTCCAGATGCAGATCAAGATGGGCATGGAGCTCCCATCACCCTGATTGATGTAAAGTATGTACCAGGTCTGAAGAAGAATCTTGTGTCTATCACTATGCTAGAAGATAAAGGCTATGATGTAGTCTTTAGTAAAGGAAAGGTATTCCTGAGGCATATCGATACTGGACAGACAAAGCGAATTGGGATTCGAGTAAAGAATCTCTACAAGTTGGAGGTAGACAACTATGCTGCATTGAGTTCCAAAGCTGAGATGGTGCAGAGCCAAGATGTTGGCGAGCTATGGCATAGAAGACTGGGCCACTTGCACCATGGAGCCCTGAAGATCATGTAGCAGATTTCTACCGGATTACCCAAGGGAAAACTTGAGCAGACGAATACATGCAAAGGTTGTACCTTGGGTAAGTATGCGAAATCTTCCTTTCCAGATCGAGACAGTAGAGCTGGAGCAATCCTGGAGCGAGTTCACTTAGATGTTTGTGGACCTTTCTCCACAACCTCCACTACTAAAGCCTTGCGCAATGACAATGGTGGAGAGTATGTCTCCCAGCAGTTTAAGGACTTCTGCACTACAGAAGGAATTAAACAAGAATTGACGGCACCCCATAACCCACAGCAGAATGGGGTGGCTGAAAGGAAGAACAGTTCGATTGTGGGAGCAGCTCGAGCGATGTTGCATGACCAAAGCCTACCATTGAATTTGTGGGTTGAGGCATGCAATACAATAGTATACTTGCAAAACAGAAGCCTGCACCGTATACTAGGAATGAATACACCTATGGAGGCCTTTTTCAGGAAGCAACTAGATGTGAGTCACTTTTGAATCTTTCGCATGTGATATAGCTCTGAACGACTCTATCCAGTTCTATCCATGGTTCTCCAAGGGATGAAGGTTGAACTCCTTTGCCTTTGACAATCAGGTCCTGTCCCTCATCCCGAAAGACTGCAATAGCATCTTGCAACCTCAATTTTTTATGATTCCATATAGGTCCGACTGCTGGTAATCTGGACACTTCAGCTATTACTGTGTCTGTCACTATAATTTTCCTTCCTCTTATCGTAGAATGTTCATTCTATAAATTCTGTAAGAATTCGATAGCAATGGCTTCATTGGGTTGCTGCAGTCGTGTGAAGTATGCAACCCATCCGGCTCAGACTAGAATTTCTCTAGCGGCATCAAAAATAGCTAGTATCAGCGGCTCCCTGCGCATTGTTCTTCCTCCCATTTTGCCTGAATTCTGCACAGTGTTATCTTAACACAGGTAACACAACAATAGACAGAGCCAACAATGGAATAGCAAAGTGTTAATATCGGATGTTACTTTTTCAGCATAGATACCGTTAAAGACTTGCTATTATGGAATATCATATAGTCCGGTATAACCAAATAAAGGGCTGACATGCATGCATAAATGCTTTGGGAGTCACCCTTGTCCCCCTTAAAATGATAGTTTTCCTTCGACCAGTTAAATGAAGGAATGACGTACTAGCGGTGATGTACAGAAGTGGTAAACATGGCAAGGTATACATAAGGATCACAAAAAAATATCGGGATACTAAAATTGATGCATAGAATGAGAATTATGAATAAATGTGGATATGTCATGGAGTGTTTCGAAAAGGGTGAAAGGACATCTTACGTGGGCAAGATGCTTTGCGGTCATTTTTTCACTTAAACCACTATGATTGACTTTTTTTATATATAAATATCTCATGCATAAAGGTTCAAAAAATAAATTAGGAACATAATTTCTCTGTAGTAAAGATAAAGAATAAGAAAAGGGAGTTATAATCACTATTGATGTTGAAAATATGACTCCAATACCATCAACAGAGCTTCTGTTGCCCACAGGTGTTTATAACCTTGACAGATTTGCTTTTTCACCCTTTGGAACCATGATCCTTTATGTATAATTAGGAAAGTGCCTTATGATGTTAGAATGGAGGCCATTGTGTTGGCTTGGTGACCAGATGAATCATAATGCCATTCACTGGGGAGGAGTGAAAAGTGAGCAGGCCAGCTCGTGATGCGACCTCCTATTCCAAGGACTTTATTTTTCTGATGCATCCACTAGATAATATCCCTGGTGTGGTGGCCATAGTGAGAATGCCACTTCGCTGCTTCCTTATGATCATGGTAGGTTGGCTCATGATGAGACCCCTTATCCTCCATCTGACAAATCATAAAATTGTTAGTAAACATATGTATATTTATTTTTTCTTTTCTTTTATTTTGTTATTTTTATTTTTTTTAGATAGCACTTCCTATTTATATATAGAGGGTGGCTCAACACTCCTTAAGAGTAGGGATGGTGGAAGAAGTCTGAACATACCAATAGAAAAAAATTGCCGTTACTCTTATTCAATGATAATGAGTAGAGAGAATTATAGGGGTTAGGAAAGAACCAGCATGGTACAAATAATCAATCAATTTGATTTGTAGTGAAGATAAGGACAACAAAGTTATATAGATGGTTGTGTCCTTCCCTTTTTTAATCAATACAAAGCAATCTCATTAAAGATGATAATATTCGATTTGCTTGTTCCAGTAACCTTCAAATTTTGTATCCTTACATATATGTTTTTATTCTTTCCCTATAGAGGATCATGGAGAGTGAAATAATATTCACAAAGTGCTTATTTTCTAAAGAAAACCTCTCACAAAGAGTGTTGTTTGTTGTAGGGAACAGCAATAAAAACACACAAAAGGGTGTTGTTCCTTAAAGGGAATGTTATCAGGAAAACTAGTGTCCATTCAGAGCTGCTAATCCCACTAAGATAGGTAGCTATCTTAGAAACAAACAAACTAAAGTTACTTGTGTCTTCCTTTATGAGAGATAGATGAGAGAGAAGCAAAGAGTGCCAACCTCAGTCTTTCGCTAGTCTCCTTACTTGTTTCCTCTCTCCTTTGATAGAGCATTCACCACTCCTTTCTCACTTGTCTCGCTTCAAAGAACACTTGTAGAGTCAAAGCAGCAAAATACCATCAAAGCATAGAGATCTATAACCATAAACAATGTAGGATCAGATGTACATTAACCATACAAATGCATATACAAATACAAGATTTAGAGATATACAAGTATATGGAGGAAAACTCAAATAGATTTATTGATAGAAGTAGTAGAAGAGAGGATTACAACCAAGCTATCTGATCCAGCATCATCCTCCCAGCATGAAAGCCCTATTCACCTCATACAAAGCAAGATCACCCAACAATACAATGTCTCAAAGAGAAACCAACAACACTTCCTTACAAATTACAAAATTCTAGCCTCTGGATCTCTAGGATGAGGGATCCATATATAGATGTTTGCAGGAGAGTGAGTCAGCTTCTGGGATTTTGATTAGTGTCATTTCACTGATAGTTCTTGGTTCCACTTGGAGATTTCATGATCTCTTACTCATCCCTGGGCGAATTCAGAGAGGCAAGTTTCATACGAGCAGTTTCTAGAAGATTCTTTGAGTTTCCACCTAGAAAACTGCTTCTGCCATTTGTCCGCTCTCACTCATCGCACCCTACAGAAGAGATTTCCAGTGTGCATTGCACCCCCCATGTGTAATAGGTGAGATGCATCGCACCCTCAGCATGGAGCAATCTGTATGGTTGGGTTTTGACCAGTTCTGAGTAGTTTTTCAGGGAGAACTTCTCGGAAATGATGTAATCAGCTGACCTTGTTCCTTTAGGGTATGAAACAACACTTTTAGGGGTTTGAAGCCCTTGGTTTATGGACATATGTGATTGGGGTTGCAGTGCCCAAATATGTCTATAACAGTTGCCCCCAAAAACATGAGGTCGTAAATGTTCTGATGTCGGGTGAAATGCTTTATCATGAGGATCCGAGGTTTTCCGAACTGGAAGGTGACCTGTAATAAGATACAATACAATACATTATCTTCATAATATTTTCATGATCTAGCTAAGGTGGGCATTCCCATGCTCAGCTTTATAAATTCATTTTCGTGTACATAAGATAGACAATCGTCTATGTGACAGACTGATGATTCTGGTAGAGCCATCATCCCTTAGTTTGGATGATTATCTGTGCAGCAATGATGTACATTGATGTCTTTATTTTCTTTAATATACCACAGCCCGGATGGATGAAACTAGATCTGGGGTCTTCAAACTCATTCAATCTTCACTCGAAGTACAAGTCGATCCATGTGAAAAGATGTTCTGATGTCGAACATGGAAAGACATCACCTGATTACCAGCCAATGATGTAAGCTGTTAACAGGCGCAAGAGGAATCACCGATAATGATGATGACCCTCAAGGTACTGCAGTACAATTCACATGGTGTGAGTACATGAGTTGATGTTGAAGACCACACAAAATATTTCGGTCGAAGGTCATTGATGTAAACCTGTTGTCGGAAGTGAGAAACTTGCCATTGAGGCATGAAAGCTTCAAAGTACTGAAAGGGTTGTTCCTAAGTCAACTTCTTGGATAATGAGCTGATGTCGACAAGTGACCTGTCATAGGAGGGCCTTAATGAATCCCACACCTATGACACGGAACAGAGAAAATGATTTTGTGGAGGTGAAAATGATTTGATGATACAAGGTTCAGGGTGGCGGTCATGAAAAATGGAGAGTGAAGGTATTGCAGCGAATGAGGCGTTAGCTAGGTTGGTGAATTCTCTGAGTGACTTCTCTTGAACATATCTGCGACGATGAAATGGATTGGTAGCGTTAACCCCAAAATGGATGGTACGGAAGACCAACGGTGATATGACCGGTGAACGGAATAACCCAACCCGACTCAATCATGGTGATGGAGTGAAAGTGTCATGTTCAAGAGCGACTTGCTACCAATGAAGTTATTCAAGTTTTTTTCCCTTTTTCCCCAGTAATTGTTGACTAGTACCTCTTTATTTTTGTAAAGCTTGAGGAGGATAACATATGCTTGTTCTATAATTTTCCCTTCGGGCAAACCTATCGCTATGTTTTAATGAGCCTAGCGATAGTGAAACTCATTCTTGTCTGCATGGACAAGTTTGTTGCTATTGTTTTAACGAGTTTAACGATAAAGATAACTCAGTCCTTTTCAATTTTAGAGATTCTAAAAAGAGACAGAAAGGAAACTCCAGTAGTCCTTTTTTGTAATATAATCCCTTAAGTCCAAAAAAGTATAAAATAATATGAAAGGTACGACTTTTCGATAGTTTTAACGAGCCGAACAAGACAAGTGCTCGATCTTTTTGTGTAATGATCCCTCAGGTCCAAAAAGATTAAAATATAGAGGAGGGATGGCACTTCCAATGACTTTAACGAGCTGGAGAGGCCAATTGCTCGGCAATATTTTCATATTTTACTAGTCAGATGAAAAGATCTTAAAGGAGACTTGTTTTTTGAGGAATGAGTGATGTTTTTGGATAACAACTAGTTCTAGGTAAATTTTGGAACTTTTCAATCACGGCAGTGTAAAGAAGGTGGCTAATAGAATCACTTGTCACAGCTGTTCCTCAAAAGGAGTAAACAATCAAATGGAGGCATATGATCAGCTAACAAAGAGTGGAGGTGATGGTAAGAACACGGCCAAGGTTCAAAAGCTGATAATTATCCGATCGCAATGATTTTTTACCGAAGGTAGGTTCATTTTTTAATGAGCTTGAACTCTGGTGGAACATATGCTCATTGCTAGGTTTATTTTTTAACGAGCTTGAACTTCGCGTAAAATGCTCGTGCCAGTTGTATAATAAGGATGTCTGTCATCAGTAGGTTCATTTTTTAAGGAGCTTGCCCCATGCACAACTTTTCTTTGGAGCCTTTTGTATGCAAGCTAGGAACGACCAACCACTGTCCTAGGGGTTAAAGAACTACTGAGGTTAGGTAGGATAGTCTCTCAGTGGGAAACAATCTCCTTTACTTTTCCAGTGCCATTTGGCCCTTGCAAAGGTGAATGGTTAATCAGACCAATCACCTAACTTAAGCAGTTGAAGTTAGTAAAAACTACGGGGTTAGAGTTACGCTAGTCGCTTTTCACTTGCATACAAAAGGTTTGCATGCCCCCAGGTATAAAGAAGAGTAAAGTTTCTAGGTTACCATATGGAAGTTCTTGCATTAGCAAGATTGTTCCATCCGTGTAGCAGACAAAACACTTCCTTGGCTTTGCCCATTGAAATAGACAAATATGAATGTTGTCAGTTCCAATCACATGACCTTTGATGGGGGAATCCTTTTCCAGTCTACTTTCATTTTCCTAAATGGACAGGGGAGTCAGACTAGTCATATATCCTCCATGGAAACCTACCTTATAACTGGGGTTTTCCTGTTGAAGCAGACTAGGGCGCATGCCTCCTGGGTTTAGTCACAATCACCAAATCACTCGCGCTCATCAGGTGGACAGACTGGAGATTGATGAGACATTCCTTGTGCAAAAAGACCAGTTAGGGATGGCATTTGACTAGCAGTTGTGTTTGAACCAAGGAATGAAAGCTGGTCAACTAGGTGGACCACTCTACCTTCATGCAGAAAACACACCACTCAAAAGAGTGAGGAAACAATAGCTCCCATGCTGTAAATGTAGTCATGCCCAAGGAGTCTATTGTAATCTAGAGGTCCTTAGACTACCATCACGTTTAGATCAACGGCTTTCCTTCTCAAAGTTATAGGCAAATTTGGAAGGATCCCTAATGGCCAACTGGTTCCTTTGTTGAAGCCTGACAGATTTCGAATCTTAGGCAGAAGCGATGGTGAACCAATGCGCTTTCCAAGAAGTTGAGGAAAGGATACTCACAAAAGCTCCTTCATCTATGATAGTACCAACCATGATCATTCTGTAAGCTTCTACTATGATTCAGAATGGTACATTAGATGGTAGGTGGGGTCTCCCTAGTAGATTCCAATCGAAGGAAATGACTAGATTGCTTGGAGGAGGGACCGAATAAACGACCAAGTAAATCTCTGATGAACTTCCCTCTCACGGTAAAGGAACAAGTAGATTTCCCCCATGTTCATCAGATTCTGTGTTGACGAAAATAATTTGAATGATGTCGTTCTCATTCTCTTTGGTTATTGTATCATATGAAGGTGGACCTTCTGAAGACAAGACTAGGTTGACTGCTGTCTCGACCTATTAAATTTGGTTTGGTGTGGACTCAAAGGGTTCATCTTCAATGATAGGTGCTTCGACCAAAAACAAAGGTGTGTCAGTCAGATTTTCAACTAGCGATGGACTTGGCAATTGTTTCTTATATCCAGGAGGAAGTCGCTACGGTGAAGCAAGACGGTTATCCAAGACTCTTTTAGCTTCTTCTAGGAAAGGACAACGGTGGAGGGCATGATCGCCTTCACACAGTCTACAAGGAAATTTAGATCTTCCTTTCTTTTCATTGGATTCGTTTTCACTATTTGATGGTGTTCTCTCAACATGATCGTCAGAGGTTGAAGACACCAGATTGTGCATGCGGGGAGACCAGTCCCTCAGGATCCATGGGATGCAGGGACAATCTCGATGATAGTGGTCTCCCTTGCAAATGACACATGGAGATTTAGGTTTGGAAAGTGCAGTGTGTGGATTTTTTCCAGACGATGCATGGTTGCCCCCTTTCATCGTTGGCTGCTTCTTGTTCTTCTCCTTCTCTTTCTTCTTCTTCTCAATTACTTGGTTTTTAGCGTTACTAACTTCACCAGGCGAAGAGGAAGAAGGAGAGGGAGAAACAAACAAAGTAGAAGGTGGGGGGCGACTTCAGCATCATCTGGTTGCTAATTTGATTGTTGAAGATTTGTAGTGTTTTGAACGACAGAGGTCGAGAAAAGCCATACTGGCAAGCCAATTGTGAGTCCTGGAAGGGACAATGTAGCCATGTGTGGAGCACCAACATCTCCCCAAGAGGAGAAAGGACTAGGATTTCCCCCAAGGGGAAATCCTTGATTGGTAGATTCCATTTTCTCAACCTAAGACCAACAAGGGAACAGTGACAATATTCCAATTAAAATAAATTTTATGACACTTTGACACAACCTGCTTTTTCAATTTTTAAGAGTCAAGAAAAAGCTAAAGATGACTCTAGTTGGCTTCGATTTTTAATGAGCCTGAAGTGACAAGTGCTCAGATGGACCTTTTCTTTTAAGGATTCTGAAAAGGAAAGAAAGTGACTACTCTGGAAATCTAGACAGAGGGATTACCAAACCAATCGCAAAACTGCGAAATACTTTTTACAGTACGACAACCAATCTTCTTGAATGTTGTGTTTGGGGCATTGCAATCTATAGGGCAGTAGACACAGCTTCCTAAGGATAAAGGATATAGCCTATGGTGGTCTCCCAATATATACTCGATGGTACGTGGGAGCACAAGTCCATATTGGCACTTGTCATATCAAAGAGGAGGAATCACCCAACCTACGACGAAAACTATAGCTACTAGGCTTTATGGCGTCGGAATACGTCTCTAGCCTAGACTTCTAGATGTTGTGCATTAGGTTCCAAAGCGTTTTTATGTTCATTGAGGTTTATTTTATAGTTGATCTTTCTTAAGAAGTTTTCCTTTAAGGTTCACTGCATGATTTAGATATACAATTCCTAAATGTGCAATCTAAGATGATAAATAGTCGTTTACTTTCTTTTAGCAATGAAAATCCTAGCTACTAAGGAAAGAGGAATGAAATTCTTTCAACATAGAGCAGTGAGCACACACTAGATGCACTTTTCCTAAATCAATTACTGCATGCAGTCTAAATGCAAATGCACATGCATGTATTTGTTTTTTAGTTTCCTTAATGTGAGAATTACAAAAAGAAAACTAAGTATAGATCTGAACTATCTTCTTTCAAAGCGACAATACTAACAATTTTCTCTTCAAAAAACAAAAGGAAGAGTAAGGCAACACTTTGCGATTTCGAATTTAAAACTTCTTTCGACCCTTGAAATACTAATGATTCAAATCAAATACAATGGCAAAATTGTAATTGACTATCTAAAAGAGGAGGACTTTACGACACTCTTTTTCTTGACTGAAAACGACACTTGCGACACTTTCAAATCAAAAGACGACAGTTCGATTAAGCTACTATTTGCAAATGAGAACTGTAAATGATGAAAAATACATAAAGAACATTCACAATTCTTTATCAAAGGAGGCTGAATAATGTAAAGGAAGATGGTTTCAACAGTGATAGACTGATCATAGACAACGAAACTACTGAATAAAGCTGAAGACAATGAAGAAAAAACCAAAATCTAGAGGCAGAAACAGTCTTACTCAATCATCGCACCTGTAACATGGGGAAACAAGGATGCATCTCACCTCCAACACACGGGAGGTGTGTTGCATCCAGATTGCCAATGAGAGATAGTGCGATGGTCCAGGGATGAGACTGAGTTTGGTTTTCACTCACAGTTTGCAGCTAAGTTCGGGGGTGTAGGCTAAGCTAATGATAGGTAGTAAACACAAAGTATAGGGGCTGATCTAATGAGGTTATTTTAGCTACCACCAAGGCACTTAGGATGTTTGCAAGTCAGATGTTCAGTTCATAAACCAACCCGGAGATTAACTAAACTAGCGTTGATCTACTTTGCAGTTGCATAGCAAAAGTAGTTTGAAGGATAGCTAGTTTAACTTCAGGCTCCGTCTGTGGTTTATAAAGCAAACAACAGTAACAAAACAAACAAACTATTCGCTCCCCAGTGGAGTCACCATTTTGTTATCGGGAAAACTAGTGTCCATTCAGAGCTGCTAGTCCCACTAAGATGGGTAGCTATCTTAGAAACAAACAAACTAAAGTTACTTGTGTTTTCCTTTATGAGAGATAGATGAGAGAGAAGCAAAGAGTACCAACCTCAGTCTTTCGCTAGTCTCCTTACTTGTTTCCTCTCTCCTTTGATAGAGCTTTCGCCACTCCTTTCTCACTTGTCCCGCTTCAAAGAACACCTGTAGAGTCAAAGCAGCAAAATACCATCAAAGCATAGAGATCTATAACCATAAACAATGTAGGATCAGATGTACATTAACCATACAAATGCATATACAAATACAAGATTTAGAGATATACAAGTATATGGAGGAAAACTCAAATAGCTTTATTGATAGAAGTAGTAGAAGAGAGGATTACAACCAAGCTGTCTGATCCAGCATCATCCTCCCAGCATGAAAGCCCTCTTCACCTCATACAAAGCAAGATCACCCAAAAATACAATGTCTCAAAGAGAAACCAACAACACTTCCTTACAAATTACAAAATTCCAGCCTTTGTATCTCTAGGATGTGGGATCCATATATAGATGTTTGTATGAGAGTGCGTCGGCTTCTGGGATTTTTGATTAGTGTCATTTCACTGATAGTTCTTGGTTCCACTTGGAGATTTCATGATCTCTTACTCATCCCTGGGAGAATTCAGAGAAGCAAGTGTCATATCAACAGTTTCTAGAAGATTATTTGAGTTTCCACCTAGCAAACTGCTTCTACCATTTGTCTGCTCTCGCTCATTGCAACCTACAAAAGGGCTTTCTAGTATGAATCACACCCTCCGTGAGTAATAGGTGAGATGCATCGCACCCTCAGCATGGAGCAGTCTGTATGGTCCAGTTTTGACCTGTTCTGAGTAGTTTTTCAGGGAGAACTTCTGGGAAATGATGTAATCAGCTGACCTTGTTCCTTTAGGGTATGAAACAACACTTTTATGGGTTTAGAAGCCCTTGGTCTATGGACATATGTGATTGGGGTTGCAGTGCCCAAATATGTCTATAACAGGGAACTGCAGCTGTTCCTTAGGAGGAACAATAAAAAGAAACAAAACTACACACCAAAATTGTTGTTGCTTAGAGGGCACAACAACTGTTCTTTAAAAGGAACAATAGCTGTTCCTTATAAGGAACAGTGAAAAGAAAGAAAAATAATTGGACGCGAAATTGTTGTTCCTTAAAGGGAAAAACAACTATTCCTTAGATGGAACAACGGAAAAATATATGCAAATGAAACTGCTATTCCTTAGAGGGAATAGCAAAAAAAATAGATGCATACGATACTGTTTTTCCTTAGAGGGAACGACTGCTATTCCTTAGAGGGAACAACAACTGTTCCTTAAAGAGAATAGCAAAAAGCAAACGCACATGAAACTGTTGTTGCTTAGAGGGAACGACTGTTGTTCCTTAAAGGAAACAACAACTGTTCCTTAAAGGAAACATCAAAAGCAAACGCATATGACACTGTTATTCCTTAGAGGGAACGACTGTTGTTCCTTATAGGGAACAACAATTGTTCCTTAGAGGGAACAACAATTGTTCCTTAAATGGAACAACAAAAAGCAAATGCATACAACATTGTTGTTGCTTAGAGGGAACGACTACTGTTTCTTAGAGGGAATAGCCACTGTTCCTTAAAGGGAACAACAAAAGGCAAACGTACACACGCTGTTGTTCCTTGGATGGAACATCAAAAACAAGTTCACACGGAACTGTTGTTCCTTAAAGGGAATGGAAGCTGTTCCTTAGGGGGAATAACAACTGTTACTTAAGGGGAATAGCACAAAAATCAAATATACAGGAGACTGATGTTCCTTAAATGTAACGACAGTTGTTCCTTAGAGGGACAATAGTTGTTCCTTAAATGGAACAACACGAAAATAAAATATACAGGAGACCGTTGTTCCTTAAATGGAACGACAGTTGTTCCTTAGAGGGACAACAGCTGTTCCTTAAAGGGAACAACACGAAAATGAAATATACAAGAGACTCTTATTCCTTAAATGGAATGGCCGCTGTTCCTTAAAGGGAACAACACAAAAATCTGTACACAAAATTGTTGTTCCTTAGAGGGAACAGTAGCTGTTCTTTGGAGGGAACAGTAGCTGTTTCTCAGAGGGAACAAAAAAAATAAAAAGGGTTTATTTATAGTTTATACAAGAAAATTCAATAAAAATAGAAAGAAAAATTTATGTACAAAATTTAAAAATAAATGAATTATTCACTGGGTCAGTGTTGAGGATGGTTTGCCCTCCTCAGCGAGAACTTGTATGGTGGAATCTTCCTGTAACTGTTGGTAAAAAGACTCCCTGGTAAGCGGTTTGTGATAGAGTCGTACTCAACGTCCATTCACTTTAAAAGAATAGCCAAACTCATCAATGGTGGCTAATGTGATGGTGCCATTATCATGCACCTTTTGTATCTCATAAGGTCCTAAGCATCTAGTCTGGAGTTTCTGGGGAAATCCTAGAACCTAGAATCATACAGGAGTGCCCAATCTCCTTCGTGGAAGATCTTCTTTTTAATAAGGGCATCATGCCATTTCGCTCTTTGCTATTGGATCAATGTAGTGTGATGAAGAGTTGATAGCTGGATTTCATCCAATTCATTGATTTGATGTAGCCTATTAATCTGTGCCTCGTTTAAGTCCAATCCTACCTCCTGAGCTATCCTCAATGTCTGGATTTCAAATTCAATTGGGAAGATAGGTTCTTTGCCAAACACTAATTGGTATGGGGAATATCTCGTGGTATTTCTCCATGTCATATGGTATGCACACAGGGCTTCTGGCAATCGGGTAGCCTAATCATGTCTATGTGATGCAACTATCTTTGTGAGTATTGCCTCGATCACTTTATTTGTGTTTTCTACCTGGCCATTTGCCTGTGGGTGGTATTGAGTCGCGATCTTGTGCATGATATGATAATTCTTTAATGTTGCAATGAACTTATGGCCTATGAATTGTGGCCCTCCATCCATAATTACCTCTCTAGGCAAGCCATATCGCACGAATAGTTGGAAAAGAAAGTGGATTACTGAATCCTCTGTTGCCCTTGGTAGTGCCTCTGCCTCCACCCATTTAGTCACATAATCTGTTGCAACTAATATATATGTCTTTTGATTAGAAGATGGGTTTATTGGACCGATGAAGTCTAACGGCCATCGCTCGAAAGGTTCAATAACTATCTGCGGGTGTAGGGGCATCTCATCCAAATGCCCAGGGCATCCCATTCTCTGGAAACTGTCACATGCATGGACAAACTTCTTGGCATCTCTAAAAATGGTGGGCCAATAATAGCCCATCTGTAAAACTTTGTGACCAGTTCTGCGATTTGTAAAATGTCCGCTGCACGGCCCATCATGGCACACATTCAAAATGTCAAAAACTTCATCTTCTTTGATGCAGCTTCTAATGTGCATATCAAATCCTGTATGAAATAAATAGCCCCTGATCCAAGAGAATCGCGTGCTGCATTGTACTATTTTTTTCTTTCATTAGGCGTCAGGTGCTTGGGTAATTTTCCCACTTCCAAATAATTTACAACATCGGTGTACCATGTTGTTTTCACTATTACAGCAAATAAATGTTCATCTGGAAACTGGTCTTCTATTGCTTGCGAGTCATCTGTCTTTGGCATTTGTGAAAGGAAGTCTGCTACTAGATTTTCTTTTCCTGGTCGATCTTTAATTGTTATATCAAATTCCTGCAAAAGAATCAACCATCTTGTCACTCTTCCATTTGTAACTGGTTTATTGGCTAGATATTTAATAGCAGAGTGATCAGTGTATAAAACCACAGGGTATCCTGTTATATAATGTCTGAATTTATTGATAGCATAGATTACAGCCAAAAATTCTTTTTTAGTAACAGTATAATTTAATTCAGTAGGAGATAGATTTTTGCTAATATAGTATATTGCATATGGATTTTTATCTTCTTCCTGGCCGAGAACTGCTCCTATGGCTGTGTCTGAAGCGTCAGATGAAATCTGGAATGGCAAATCCCAGTTTGGGCCCCTTAATACTAGGGCTGTTGATTGTCAGGCGGAAAGAGTCGATTGTGCGGACACAACCAACCTCCCTAGGAGCCTAAGACTCTCTAGTGACAAACAAGACAAACAAGATCTATCCTTCTCTAAACATGCATTATGATATGAGATATCAAGTGTTTTGTTCTTACCTTTGTCCAAACGCTGTTGTAGAAGTCCAAGCTTTGTTGATCTGGATGAGCTCCTCCTTTTCTCCAAAACCTGCAATCACCAACAGTCAAACCATTAAATAGCACCTGATTATAACATAAAACAAAGCATATTCAACATATAGACCAAGGAGTACATGAAATAACTCATAAATAACAAGTTATTGAGAAGAATGGACTCATTTGCATTAATAGGTAACAAAAGGAACAAATACAACCTGAGCCTTGGTGTTGTGCAAGTCCTTCCCAGGGTCCATCAAGAGTTCTCCTTTACTTTGACAAAGCACACCCACTTCCAAATAGAACAAGCAAAGATGGCAATCTCTCCTCACAAGCTTCTAAATGGGAGTCCTAATTCCTGCAGCATTTACCCTTAGAAAATGTATAGCTTCAACCTCCTCTCCTTCTGGCCCAATGCCTGTATTTATAGTGCTCAAGAGGAGGTTAATCAGGTCCACCATCAATGGGATAATCCCCTCTTTGGGTGGGATAGCTCCCTTATTGATGGGATAAGTTCCTCTTTGATAGGAGTGCATGAACCATCTGGAGGCGCTCAATACACGTCGAACAACCTTCTAGAATGCTCTAGAAATGACCACAAGTAACTTTTTAAAGATGAAACTTGCGCATTCTAACCTTTACAGGGGGACGCACCTGCCCCTTTACATACAGAGCGTCCAAAGACGCAGTTTTTGTGAACATTGGGAGCGTCCCCGCAGGTAAGGTTGAGAGAACCTGCGTCCCCAGAGATAAATACATTTATACAAGACTTTCTCTCTTTTTGGAGTTTGACATGGAGAGCAGAGGTATAAGACTTGCCTAAGAGGGTAGCATGACTGTTGATTGAGCCATACTAACTGTAAATAGTCATGGTGACATTTTTTACAGTATAATTCCTTTTTAGTAACAGTATAATTTAATTCAGTAGGAGATAGATTTTTGCTAATATAGTATATTGCATATGGATTTTTATCTTCTTCCTGACCGAGAACTGCTCCTATGGCTGTGTCTGAAGCGTCAAATGAAATCTGGAATGGCAAATCCCAGTTTGGGCCCCTTAATACTAGGGCTGTTGATACAAGCCGTTTTAAATCTTCAAAAGTGTTGTCACATTTATCTGTCCAAATGAAATCAATATTTCCTGTTAGTGCATATAACGGTGCAGCAATCTGAGAAAAATTCTTTATAAACCTTCTATAATAACCAGAAAATCCCAAAAAACTGCGTACCTCTGTTTGTGTGGAAGGGGTAGGTATTAAAAGAATTATCTGAATTTTTGTTGGATCTACCTGGATTCTAGCAGCTGAGATATAGTGACCCAGGATGAGGCCCTCGATCATCATCATGTGGCATTTTTCATTGCTTAAACAGAGTCTAGTGGCAATGCATCTTTGTAGCACTTTCTCTAATGTTTGTAATGCTGGCTCAAAGTCATCTCCGTAAGGTGTAAAGTCATCCATGTACACCTCGAGCCCTTCATTTATCAGATCTGAAAAAATGCTAAGTATAGCCCTCTGAAATGTGGCAGGTGCATTGCACAGCCCAAAAGGTAGGACCCTGTAAGCGAATGTTCCCCAAGGGCAGGTAAAGGTAGTCTTATCTTGATCTTCAGGGGCAATCTGAATTTGATTGTATCTGCTGAAGCCATCTAGGAAAGAAAAGAATTTTTTTCCTACCAATGTGTCCAAGACCTGGTCAATGAATGGAAGGGGAAAATGGTCTTTTTGGGTTGCTTTATTAAGATCTCTATAGTCAACACATATATGCCACTTTCCATTCTTTTTCAGCACCACTACTAATGGAGAGACCCATTTGCTGTCAAATATTGGGTAGATAAAGTTTACATCTAGCAATTTTTGTAGTTCATCTTTAACAATATCTTTAAGATGAGGATTTAACCTCCGTTGAGGTTGTCGAATGGGCCTGGTATCCTTCTCTGTATAAATGTGGTGCATGCATAATTTGGGATCAATCCCTTTCATATCCGATTAATCCCATGCAAAGGCCTCTTTATATTTTCTCAAGAGTTGAACAAGCTTTTGCTCTTGGTCAGCAGTCAGGTTTTTGTTAATATTCAAAGTTTTTCCTGGCTCAATTTCTATGGTTTTGCTATTATAAACAGAGGTGGTTGGTATTGATTGATCGTTAATATCTTTTAGGGGATCTTCTTCTATTTCGCTATCGAATGCTGCTTCGATCATGTGACATTTTAGATGGGATCCGACATCTGGTTGGTTAATGTAGGTGTTAATGATGTCATCTTCTGTTTGATCCTTAAATTCGAGAGCATCTTCTATGATTAGTGGTGATCTAATATTTTCAGTTAGATATGATACATGTTGTTTTCTGGTTTTGATTATTGTTAAACTTGGTTGAGCTAGAGGATATAAGGCTAAATTATTTACATTGCTTCCTCTTGCTATAGTCATGCTGCCTGTTCGACAGCTTATGTAAACATCTGCAATTGCTAGCCAAGGTCTACCTAGAATTAAGGGATGTCCATTGAGTTGGTTTCTAGGATTGATGATCAGAAAGTCTGCAAGGTATTCCCAAGAGTCTACAGACACCATTACATCCTATAATGTGCCTTCTGGCTTGACTATCGATCGGTCAACCAATTCTAACAAGGTCATGGTTGGGTCCAAGGATGTAATGCTAAGCTTTTGACAAGTTGTGGATGTAAGAATATTGATTGCTGATCCTAAATCGCCTAAGGCATTGGGAAAGGAGCATTAATTTATTTTCACTATGACTATAGGATTTCCTGGGTCCTCATAAATCAGATAAGGTACCGACTACATGGACAGTTGGATTTGTTTTTATTTTCCTCTTTGGATTTTTCATACATAATTCCTTAATAGTTTTTTCATAAATTGGGATGTCTTGAATAGCCTAGAGGAGTGGTATTTTTGTACACAAAATTTTCAGTTCTCCCAGAAGATCGAAATCAAGATGTTCAATTGGGCGAGGTATGATTAATCTTACTGGGAATGGTGGAGAAGAGGTAGTTTCTTGATCATGAGTTTTCTGTCTAACCATGTTCTCTTCTTGTGGTTCTTGTTCTACAGGTAACAGATCTTTAATTTGAACATTTTTACCCCCCTCTAATTCTATTATTTGCCCAAATCTTAATTGAAGGTCATTGCACTCCCTTAACTCAGTTTCTGGCTCTGTTCCATCAATAATTTGCACATATTGAACGGGTCTATTTTTGGGGTTTGGATTGGCTTGGGCTGGGAGTTGTGGTCTTAAGTTGGTCTGAGGGTTCTGTTGCAATGTGTAGGGTGCTGGTAGAGTAGGTTGAGGTAGGGGGGATTATTCCTACTGGCTGATTTGTAGGTCTCTGCCAGCTTGATTGCCAGTTCTGATTCTGTGAAGTTGAGGGTGGCCATTGAGATTGATATGCATTATTTTTCCAAAACCATGGGAAGTGAGAGGAATTTGGCCAATTGTTATTTTGATTTGATTGGTTGGGCCAAGGTGGCATAGGTAATGTCTGTTGTGACAAGTTGGAAAAAGATGGTTGGTTCTGCCACATGGTTCCAGGGTATTGTTGTGAATTATATTGCGGCATTTGAAAGAAAGAGGATGAATAAGTTGGCATACCTGTTTGTCGTGGTTGCCATTGGTGACACTGATTTAGTAGGTATACAGGTTCTATATCTTTTTTTGCCCCCTTATAGACTGCTTTTAGCGCTGGGAGTGAAGGTAAGCTTTCTGTAGCATGATCTTTTGTACATATAGTGCAGATTTGCACCATATCCAACAGGCACTCTTTGTGACTATGCTTCTTTCTGCATCTAGGACAGAATATCACCAAGTTTTGTTCTTCTTCTACCTACTTTTGTTTGGCTTGCATAATGTCCAATTGCGTTGTCAGAGTCCCTAAAATATTAGTTTTTAAATCCTCTAGCAGGTTGCCAATTTCTATGCGAGTAATACCTCCACCAGAGATTTTGTTGTCTCTTGACATGGTCGTGTCGCGTTTCGTTGGCTTCAATCTCATGCTGCCTCTTGAACACCTGATACACAAATTAATGATGTCAGCATAATTCTCCTAATATATATCACCTTTACCAATAATATTTAATGTTTCTACCCATTGTTCTTTCATCCCTTTAATTAGTGTAGTTTTCAACACATTATCAGGTAATGGTAGAGTTGCATAGGGAGACAGGAGGTTATATTGAAATCGTTCCACATATTCTTCTAATGTTTCACTTGGTCTTGCTATCATCTGGAATATTTCGTCTTTCAATTCCCTAGATCTACAATAGTCCTGATACTTTTTTAGGAAAGCAGTTTTCATTTGTTCCCAATCATTTATTGTGCCTCCACCTAATCCCATAAACCATCGCAAGGCCGCTCCTTTCAATGTAGAGGGAAAAAAATTTAGTTTTTGGGGGTCAGTGGCATAATCATACTCCCGAAACAATACATCAAACTCAAACAGGAATGCATCTGGATCCTCTAATGTCAACCCATGTGTTGGGTGTGGAGCCTGATTATCTTCTATATTCAAAGGTATCGCCACATTGGACCCCAGTTCGAAATCGTTGCCGCCCGTAAAATATTCGCTGCAGGGGGGGTCCAAGGGGGGTGGATGCGACCTTTGGGAGCCCCCCCCGGCGAGGGGTTTCGGGGGCAGCGCCCCCGAAGCTAAAAATAGCTGTAAAATTGCCTTGTAAAAATATAGTAATTTCTAGTCAATCCGGGCCGTTCATTAGGCGGATGATCTGACAGTAGAACTTATGTTTAGTTTAGGGTCTTTTGCCCTAGAAGGCAACCCCTCTCTTTGTATGAGGGCATTGTATTTGAGGCTATGTGATAGATGTGTATTCTGTGAGTGGGAAATAGAGAGGTGAGACTGTGAGAGAAAACAGAGGATATTACAGCGGATCTGCTGTAGGTTGTGTTTCTTCATTTTGCTGGATAATAGAAAGGAAGGATTGGCTATTCGGGGTGGACGTAGCCCAAACTGGGTGAACCACGTATATCCGTGTCTCTCTTGTTTTATGCGCTTTCTGTGTTTATATGTCTGCAATATTTTATGTGTTCCATTGCTCCATAATATATAATTTTCTAACAACTGGTATCAGAGCCGAAGGTCTATTTGGCTGATAAACTCACAAGAAAGAAGGGTTCCTGGTTTGAGTGGGAGCAATGGCAGAAGATGGTAAGTTTAGGGTCGAGAAATTTAACGACCAAAACTTCTCGCTGTGGAAGATGCAGATGGAAGATTATCTGTATCAGAAAGATCTATACCTACCATTGGGCGGAAAATCAAAGATGCCGACGGGTATGACAGACGAAGAATGGAACCTTCTCGATAGAAAGGCACTCGGAACAATATGGTTATGCCTTGCTGCGTCAGTCACCTTCAACATTTCGAAGGAAACCACGACAGAGGGTTTGATTCAGATGTTGTCGAAACTATATGAAAAACCCTCGGCCTCAAACAAGGTATTTCTTATGAAACAGTTATTTAATATGAAGATGTCGGAAGGTGGATCTGTTACAGACTATATAAATGATTTTAATAGAGTTACAAGTCAGTTAAGTTCTGTAGGGGTAAACTTTGATGATGAAGTTAGAGCTCTATTATTCTTGTGCTCATTACTAGAAAGTTGGAATGGTTTGGTAATGGCCATTAGTAACTCCATTTCTAGATCTAGTACTTTAAAGTTTGATGATGTTGTCGATACTATCGTTAGCGAGGAAATGTGACGGAAAAGCTCCGGTGAGACATCGGGAAATGCTTTGAGTGCAGAGTCTAGAGGAAGAAAAATAGAAAGAGGAAAAAGCTCAGGATATCGCAGTAAATCAAGGAAAGGAAGATCCAAGTCCAGATCGGGGATAGTGTGCTGGAAATTTGGAAAGAAAGGACACCTAAAGAAAGACTGTAGATCTCGGAAGGGAAAAGAAGGAGATGCACAGCAAGAAAACAATCATGAAGCAAATGTGACAGGGGAGGTGTTACAAGATGCTTTGATTCTTTCTTTCGAAAATATTACTGATTCCTGGGTGGTAGATTCATGGGCTTCATTCCATGCCACACCTGATAAGAAATACTTTCATGACTATGTTCAAGGAGATTTTGGACAAGTTCGTCTGGGTGATGATAAACCCTGTAAAATCGTTGGAATGGGTAAGGTTCTTGTAAAATAGCAGAATGGAAACCAATGGCTATTAAAGGAGGTAGGGCATGTTCCAGATCTAAAGAAAAATCTGATTTCAACAGGGAAGTTAGGCGGTGAAGGTTGTGTGACAACTTTCACAGATAAAACTTGGAAGGTCACCAAAGGAGCCTTGGTAATAGAAAAAGGCGAAAAGGTTGGTACATTGTATTTATGTAATGGTATTTCTAACTTTGTTAATGCTTTAACTTCCAAAGGAGCAGATGCAACATTATGGCATCATAGGCTCGGACACATGAGTGAAAAGGGGATGAAGATTCTTCACTCAAGGAATTTGTTGCCGGGTTTGAAGAATGTTGATTTGGACTTCTGTGAGAATTGCATTTATGGAAAACATAAGAGAGTCAGATTTCTTAGAGTTGGGAAAGAAAAAAAGAATGAAAAATTAGAGCTTGTGCATACAGATGTATGGGGACCTGCTCAGGTATCATCTCTCGGTGACTCTCGTTATTATGTTACTTTTATTGATGATGCAACTAGAAAAACTTGGATTTATTGTATTAAGAATAAATCTGATGTATTTGATACTTTCAAGAAATGGAAAGCTTTGGTTGAGATTGAGATAGGAAAGAAATTGAAGTGTCTTAGATCAGACAATGGAGGTGAATATTGCAGCAAAGAGTTTGATAGGTACTGTTCAGAGCATGGAATTCGCAGAGAGAAGATAGTTCCAAGAACACCACAATAAAATGGTGTGTTAGAAAGGATGAACAGAACAATCATGGAGCGTGCAAGGTGCATGAGATTGCATGCAGGATTGCCTTTACAGTTTTGGGCATATGTTGTAGATACTGTTGTTTATCTAATAAACAGAGGGCCTTCAAGTTCCTTGGATGGTGATGTTCCAGAGGAAGCATGGATAGGTAAAAAGGTAAACTACTCTATTTTAAAGCCTTTTGGTTGTGAGGCCTTTGTCCATATTGATAAAGAAAATAGAACAAAGCTTGAGGAAAAGTCAAATAAATGTACCTTTATTGGATATGGTGTTAATGATTTTGGTTATCGCTTATATGATTATGAAAATCACAAAATCATTAGGAGTAGAGATGTAATATTCAATGAAAAGGTCTTGTATAAGAATCAGTTGCAGGAAAAGAAACAGGAAAAGGAAAACAAGGAATATGCAGTTCTTGATGAAATCACTGAAAAAGTAAAGGTGCCTGAAAATAATAATAATCAACAACCACAACAACAGCAACCACCACAACAACAACAGGCACCCCAAACACCTGAAAGTGGTGTTAGAAGATCTACCAGGATAAGTAGACACCCTGAATGATACTCTCCTTCATTATATTATTTATTATTGACTGATTCCGGTGAACCCGAATGTTATGAAGAAGCAATGCAAGTTGAAAGCAAGAAGAAGTGGGAGGTAGCCATGGAAGAAGAGATGGACTCCTTAATGCATAACCAAACTTGGGATTTAGTCAGGTTGCCTATAGGAAAAACTACATTGAAGAATAAATGGGTTTACAGGCTGAAGGAAGAAGATGGAGGAAAACAGAGGTATAAAGCTAGATTTGTGGTGAAGGGGTTTGCACAGAAGAAAGGTATTGATTTTGATGAAATATTTTCTCCTGTTGTTAAAATGACTTCAATAAGAACTATTTTAAGTCTTGTAGCAGTTGAAGATTTGCATCTTGAGCAGTTAGATGTAAAGACAGCCTTTCTCCATGGGGATTTGGAGGAAGAGATATATATGCAGCAGCCACAAGGATATGAGGTGAAAGGGAAGGAGAAACTAGTGTGCAGGTTGAAGAAGAGCTTGTATGGCTTAAAATAGGCTCCAAGGCAGTGGTATCTAAAATTTGACAAGTTTATGTCTGAACAAGGTTATACTAGATGTCACTCTGATCATTGTGTTTATTTGAAAAAGCAAAATGATGGCAGCTATATTATATTGTTATTGTATGTAGATGACATGCTTGTTGCAGGATCTAACATGCAGGAAATAAATGTGCTCAAAAGAAAATTGGCAAATTCATTTGCAATGAAGGATTTGGGAGCTGCAAAACAAATCCTTGGTATGAGAATAACTAGAGAGAGAAAAAATCGTAAATTAACATTGTCTCAGAATGAGTACATACAAAAGGTGTTGAAAAGATTTAACATGCACAATGCAAAACCAGTTAGTACACCTTTTGCTAGCCATTTCAAACTTAGCAAGGAAATGTGCCCAAAGACCCAAGAAGACATGGATTATATGTCTAAAGTTCCATATGCATCAGCAGTTGGAAGCTTAATGTATGCAATGGTCTGCACAAGGCCTGATATTGCACATGCAGTGGGAGTTGTAAGCAGGTACATGAACAATCCAGGAAAGGAACATTGGATGGCAGTGAAATGGATTCTCAGATATTTGAAAGGTACCACAAATCAAGCATTATGCTTTGGTAGTTCAAACATCTCCCTACAAGGATATGTTGATGCAGATATGGTAGGTGACAGAGATAACAGGAGGAGCACTACAGGATATGTATTTACTGTTGGAGGAACAACTGTTAGTTGGGTTTCAAAATTCCAAAGTGTTGTTGCACTTTCAACAACAGAAGCAGAGTATGTTGCTACTACAGAGGCTAGTAAAGAAATGATTTGGTTACAAAGGTTTATGGGTGAATTGGGTAAGGAGCATGATATGGGCACGTTATACAATGATAGCCAAAGTGCCATTCATCTTGCAAAGAACTCAGTATTTCATTCCAGGACTAAACACATACAACTTAAGTACCATTTCATACGATCAGTGTTGAAAGATGGAGAGTTGAAGCTGGAAAAGATACACACTAGCCAGAATCCTATAGATATGCTAACAAAAGTTGTAACTAGGGAGAAACTGAGAATATGCTCAGTTTCAATTGGTATTCAAGGATGATGATGAAGATGAGGAACAGCCAGGTCCAAAGAGGAGTCATTGTCCAGCAAATGGAGCAGCGGTGGAGTTTCTACAATCAGTCTCCAAGTGGGAGATTGTTGGGTGTGGAGCCTGATTATCTTCTATATTCAAAGGTATCGCCACATTGGACCCCAGTTCGAAATGGGGGAGGCAACGCCGCCCGTAAAATATTTGCTGCAGGGGGGGGGTCCAGGGGGGGCGGCTGTGACCTTTGGGATCCCCCCCTGGCGGGGGGTTTCGGGGGCAGCGCCCCCGAAGCTAAAAACATCTGTAAAATTGCCTTGTAAAAGTATAGTAATTTCTGGTCAATTTGGGCCGATCATTAGGCGGATGATCTGACAGTAGAACTTATGTTTAGTTTAGGGTTTTTTGCCCTAGAAGGCAGCCCCTCTCTTTGTATGAGGGCATTGTATTTGAGGCTGTGTGATAGATGTGTATTCTGTGAGTGGGAAATAGAAAGGTGAGACTATGAGAGAAAACAGAGGATATTATAGCAGATCTGCTGTAGGTTGTGTTTCTTCATTTTGCTGGATAATAGAAAGGAAGGACTGGTTGTTCAGGGTGGACATAGCCCAAACTGGGTGAACCACGTATATCTGTGTCTCTCTTGTTTTATGCGCTTTCTGTGTTTATATTTCTGCAATATTTTATGTGTTCCATTGCTCCATAATATATAATTTTCTAACACCATGAAAGGTAGGAATATTTTGGAGAGGGTTGGATTTCATAGGTGCGTTGACCATTGTGTCAACGATGGGATACTGCAAGGTGGAGGTCTGAGGTGTTTGTGGGTTGTTGGCTATTTGATCAAATATGTGTCAGTACCCTTCTAGGATCTCTAGATAGTTATTCCTAGGATGACTAGAAGGGGTGGGAATGAGGTTAACAGCACTCCCCCGATCTGGGATAATGACTGTTCCTTACTGAACTACTACCTGGGGGGATCTTGGCTCCTCTGTCTCCCCTACTCCTTCTTGAATGAACTTAACAACACTCCCTCTATCTGGGATGTTGAGTGTTCCTGGTTGAATTATTACCTGAGGGGATATTGGCTCCTCTGTTTCCCCTGTTTCTCCTCCTCCTTCACGAATATTACTAGAATTCCCTTATTGTAAAGAAATTAAATGAGAATTTTCAATTTCTTGAAAATTCTACTCAGTCTCTTTTGTTTTGTTATGGACCTCAGTGAAGGCTACAGATGGTGAGCCTGTGGCCCGAAGGGAGCCAGTTGAGGACTTATTAGTTATACAGAGGAGCAAGGGAGCAGGGGAGCCGGAGAGCCGGAGAGCAAGCATTAGTGTAGATTCATATATAACTACAGTAAGGAAAACAACCAATGCTTCCCAACGCCGGTGCCGGTGCGGGTGCTTGCGGGTTCGGGTGCTTGGTCTCATTCCTTCACCCCAGAAAATCCATCAAGTAGAGTAGACCCGTAGAGTAGAATTGATCCAATAGAGTAGTAGAGTATATTCTTCTGACTTTCCTTTAGAGTATACCAGACCCATTAATTAAGGTCGGTTGTCTGGAAGCAACTTTTCTAGGACCTACTGATGGCTGAGATTCAACTTTCTTTATGATGTCGTCTATGAAAGTTGATCGTCCAAGGGTCACCAATCCCTTAGATCTGTCGGGTTTGGGTAGGGGAATTGGATTATTTTTAGGTTTTTTCTTCTTAGTCATACACACAATTCAAATGTTTATCTCTACCCTAAGTTCTTTAACAATTCTGCTGGAAAGCGGGTGGGGGAGCAGGCATTTTACGTGCTTCGTACGTAGGTTCTTACCTTTCATTTTTAATACCCAATTCTCTCCCAACAAATAAGCAGCAAATACCTATTTTAGATTTCTGTAATTATGCTGAAAAGCGGGCAAAGGAGCAAGCACTTTAGTTGCTCGTTACGTAGGTTCTTACCTTCCATTTTCAAAACCTAATTTTTCTTCAACAACAATCATCAGATGTGCACTACTCCTCGGAAATTGCTACACTCTCCTCGGCAATGGCGCCAAAATGTTGAGTGATAAAAGGTGCCTTTTTAACTCCTAATTATCTTCACATTAATTATCAATCCGAGCAAGTCTTTCTATTTCAAGAGTGTACACAGTATGTGGTGGCTATTTAACTCAGAGAGTAATGCTTCTAAATTGCAGTATAGTTCTTTCAAATACAAGAGGAAATGGATGCAACAAGTAAATTCTAATATAATTAAAAGAAAACTCAATCCTCTAATGAAACTAGATCAGACATTCATCAAAGTAACAACAATCATCAGTCGAGAATACAGTAGTAATAACTCATTCCTCTTTTAACTGATTTATTCTCAATCAACACAATTCTTAATATAAGCAACAGATGATCTCAATTTGAGAGCTTCGACAGCAGTAGTCAATACTCTTTACAGTAGATGATCTCAAAACAGAATGCTTAACTAAATAACTAGATCTGAAATAACAATAAACTGAATCAACGATATTACTGCAAAATATATAAACAGAACAATTTCGTTGAGATTGGAAAATAGGAAATAGCAAAGTGATACAATTGCAGAAAGTAGAAATTCAATCAAACCATCACACTGCAAGAATCATAAATGCATGATACAGGAACAACAAGTGAATCCACCAGGGCCGGGCCCTTAGCCACCAGTGAACACTGCTAGATTACTTCAGGAGATGCGAAGGAACAACAACTGTTTTATATATTAATCATTGCATAAGCGTTACAGTAAGTTCGTGCTCTGCTCAACAGCGAGAGTCAGTGATAAAAGTTACAATTTCTCAATAGTAATTCTCCCCTGTCTATTTACAATCATTGCCTTTTATAATGGGAAAGAGGTAAAAAGATAAATAGTAAAAGCGATCCCTCAGGATCAAGAGATCCTGAGGGATTCGTGCAATTTTCCAACTTCAGTCATTTTTCCTCCTTGCGCTGATCCCTGTGATTTGTTTTGTCTTTATCTGTAACTGTCGCGCTCCTTCCTTGGCTTGCTGTTGTTTTGTTGTTCCTTGGTTAGGGAACAGCAGTTGTCCCTTTTCGTATTTTTCCTGCATAAAGAAGGATAACGATCAGCCAAATTGTAATTACAGATAATTTCCTCATTCTTACCATAATCCTTTGATATATTAACATTTTACGATATAAAAGGGATAGAACTAAAGGAAAAGGATGATAGAATAAATAACATATTCATACCTTTTCCATGGCTCAACTAGTACCACCTACTCTAATCGATTTTCTATATTTAGTTAACCCTTGTCAACGCAATAAAGTAGAGTAAGGAGAGGGGGGGAACCTTAACAAGTATGTCAGAGGTGTATTATATATCCTTCTCTAAAGGTACAACCTCTTCTAACAATGTAAACTTTGAAACAGGAAATATAAACTCAAAACGGGAACTCTGGCCAAAAAACCCTGAAAAAACATAAAAAAACAGTTCTAAAAACGAAAAGTGTGTATACTGGAACGATGATTTTTTTTTAAAGGGTCAATTTTGAACATGTTTTAAAAATGGCAGTGAAAACGAAATTTTTGTGCAAAAAATAGCTTGAAAACAAAAAAGTGATGATACTGGAACGATGATTTCTTTTTAGGGTCCATCTTTAACATTTTTAAAAAATGCTAGTAAAACTAAATTTTTATGTGCCAAACAAAGTTGTTTATGAGGAAAAAGCACACTAATGTTTTTGGTAGAATAACATTTTTCTTTCCTAAGTATAAATTCAACATGTTCTTAAGCATAAAATGCTAGATACAAAAGAAATTGAAATTTTTTCAACTATAAAATTAAAAAACCATGACATTATGAGCAAACTACATCACTGAATGAATTCAAAAGTCATTATTTGTATATTGAATGAAACATTCTCGGAATCGCCCAGCCACCCCCGGGGGGTGGGCGGGTCGGCGGGGTGGTGCAAGGTGGTGCTGCAACGCCCACCCCGTGCCACCTTGGTGGCCCGCCTACCCCCTAGGGGTGGCTGGGTGATTCTCGGAATCGCCAAGCCACCGTCGAGGTTGGGTGGGCTACCACGGTGCTGTGGGGTGGGTGCCGCAGCACCACCCCGCGCCACCCCGGTGGCCCACCTGCCCCACGGTGGTCGCTGGGCGATTCCAAGAATCACCCGGCTACCCCCTGGGGGCGGGCGGGCCATCGGGGTGGTGTCGGGTGGGGTGGCCACCCTGCACCACCCCGGCGGCCCGCCCGCCCCCTAGGGGGTGGCTCACCGTGTGGCGAGCGGGCCGCTGGGGTGGCACGGGGTGGTGCTGCGGTGCCCACCTCGCGCCACCGCAGCAGCCCACCCGTGCCCCCCAAGGGTGGCTGGGCGATTCTCGAAATCGCCCAGCCACCACAGGGGGGTGAGCGGGCCACCAGGGTGGTGTGGGGTGGTGCTATGGCGACTATCCCACGCCACCTCGGTGGCCCGCTCGCCCCCTGAGGGTGGCTAGGCCATTCTGAGAATCACTCAGCCACCACTGGGGGGTGGGTAGGCCATGGGGGTGGTGCTACAAAGCTCACCCTGCCCCACTATAGTGGCCCACCTGCCCCCCGGAGGTGGCTAGGCAATTCTCAGAATCGCCCAGCCACCACCGGGGGCCGGGCGAGCCACCGGGGCGACACCCACCCCGTGCCACTGCGGCAGCCTGCCCGCCCCTCGGGGGTGGCTGGGCGATTCCGAGAATCGCCCAGCCACCACCAGGGGGTGGGTAGGCCGTCGAGGTGGCGTGGGGTGGGGCTGCTCAGCCACCAGCAAGGGTCGGGTGGGCTACCGGGGTGGCGCGAGGTGGGGCTGCGACGCCCACCCCGCGCCACCCCGGTGGCCAGCCCACCCCCTGGGAATGCAGGCCGCTGGGGTGGCGCGGGGTGGTGCTGTGGCGCCCACCCTGTGCCACCGCGGCAGCCCGCCCGCCCCCGAGGATGGCTGGGTGATTCTCGGAATTACTTAGCCACCACCTGGGGGCTGGCGGGCTGTCGCGGTGGTGCAAGGTGGTGCTGTGGCGCCCACCCCGCGCCACTGCGACCGCCCGCTCGCCCCCCCGAGGTGGCTAGGTGATTCCAAGAATCGCCCAGCCACCACCGAGGGGCGGATGGGCTGCCGGGGTGGCGCGGGGTGGTGCTGTGGCGCCCACCCCACGCTACCGTGGTGGCCCGCCCGCCCCCCAGGGTTGGCTGGGTGATTCCAAGAATCTCCCAGCCACCACCGGGGAGCGGACAAGCTGCCGGGGTGGCACGGGGTGGGGCTACGACGCCCACCCTGCGCCACCGTGGCGACCCGCCCGCCCCCAGGGATTGGCTGGGCAATTCTCGGAATCACCCATCCACCACCGGGGGGCGGGCAGGCCGCCCATGTGGCGAGGGGTGGTGTTGCGGCGCCCACCCCACGCCACCGTAGCAACCCGCCCCCCACCTTGGGGGTGGCTAAGTGATTCTTGGAATTGCCCAACCACCATCGGGGGGCGGGCGAGCCGCCGGGGTGGTGAGTCGTGGTGTGGCGGCGCCCACCCTGCGCCACCGCGGCGGCCTGCCCACACCCCCCGGGGGTGGCTGGCGGGCCATTAGGGTGGCATGGGGTGGTGCTGCGGCGCCCACGCCCCACCACCGCGGTGGCCCGCCTGCCCCCCGGGGGTGGCTGGGTGATTCTCAAAATCCCTAGAAAAATTGTATCTCATGAAGGTTTTAAGGTAGACCCTAGAAAAATTAAAGCTAGCATTTAGCTACCATGAGTGTCCTCTATGTCTCTAGGTACAACAGTTGTTGAGCATCTCTCTAGAATTTATAGTTACATGGCCTCTAAGAGAGCTGCATCAAATGAAACCATTGAGAGCAGTATTGGGGAAGCAGTTGAGAAAACTTCAATTAATCTACCAGTTTATGAAGACACTCAATTTTTCGTTGAGAAGGGTACAACATTAACATGCCAGCAAATCAATGATACTTTTGCAGAGGACTTCAAGGAAGACTTAGAGGATCGACAGGTTTACATTAGCATCCATTGTTAGGTCCTTATAATACTAGTGTACTCCCTTATTATTATTGTCATTGTAGCCCCTTATTGTTAGTGTTGTGCACATGTTGTCCCCATATTGTTATTATTATGCCCCATAGAAGCCCATTATTGTTATTGTTGTGCCCTTACATTATTATTGTTATGTTGGCTCTGACTATATTGTGACCCCTTAGACTCCTATATATAGAAAGGATGTCTGTTCATTTGTATCATCCAAGAATTCTTCATTTGTGTAATGTAAAGGAGGTTTCCCTCTCAAATAGTCTTCTTATGAATTCATTGATCTATCTCATTCTTCTATTTTTTGAGCTAGTTGCATAACAATTGGTATCAGAGCATTGGATTCTAGGGTTACGATGCTTCAAAAAGGCCATCAAGGAATTGTTTCTATAACTTTGTTTATACAAAGTTTAAGAATCAGAAATTAAAACCCTTTTGAGTATAAATCGTGTTGAACCTCGAAACATAATTTTAGATCTTTTCTCTTTATATTTTAGGATATATTAACTGAGGAAGTTAGGGTTTTTGCAGGCTCCTAAATTCGATCTCAAACAGGTCACCTTGGAAAAATTGTTATAAATATTTCTCTGAGAATCGAATTGCAATTTCATAAACGGTTGCAGAAAGAGGACATACTATAGTTTTATTTGTATCGTTTTCATGTTTGAAGATTGAAACAGTGACACATGGCACGTCGTAAACTTTCGCTCTAATGAACTAGTTTATAATTAGGTCATTGTGGGGTATTTGACATAAAACTTTCTTGGAGAATCTAATATGTATCAGACTTGTGGGGTTGGAAAGAGGATGTAGAGGGATATCACACGAAGAAATTTTATATCTTGGAGATCCTAAATTACAAATATACAAGAGATTCAATATCGAGCTCCTACAAAGAGAAAAAAAGTGTGTAGTCTTTTTTTAAAATTTGCATAAATTTGGTTTGAAAAAATTGTTTGAAGTCATTCAAGGGGCACAGTGAAGAATATTTATCATTAATTGATGACCCAAAGAAATAAAATGGAAACACCTAGTAAGAAACCTGAAATCTCTAGCATCACTCATGAATAAGAGGAAGAAATGCAACATGATATATCAAAATTACGAGACCAAGTGCAACAAATTTCACTCTCACAAAAAGTAACAGAAGCTAAGATGGATGGTTTAAAGAAATGTGCGGAAGCTAAGATGAATGGCATGGAATCTAATATGGATGGTTGAGAAGTAACATTGAATATTTGAAGAAAGACATGGAAGGTTTGAAAGGAGGTTTGGGAAAGTTGCTACAAGAAATGCTTTCTAATGGCGAAAAGGTAGTAGAGGAAACTCATGATGAGAACAAAATAAATGTTAGTCATGATTTCATAGACTCTAGCATTGGATTGAAGACCCACCATGTTCGAAAGATTGATATGAGGAAGTTTGATGGCAAGGATCCTGTAACATGGATAGTACAGATGGAGCAATATTTTGATCTCCATAATGTGTAAAACACACAAAAGGTACGCATTGCGACTTTATATTTGGAACCCAATCAGTTTGCATGGTATATATGGCTTTGCTCTCATAAAAATATTATCACTTGGCCAATTTTTATGGAAGAAATGATATCACATTATGAGGATACAAAAAGCAACACCTTTTAAAGCCAATTGATAAATCTCAAACAAAAGGGTTCAATGGTGGAGCACATTGAGGACTTCCAAAAATTGAATATAAGGGTAAAAAATATTCCAGAGGAGCATAGGATTTATGTGTTCATAGGGACTTTAAAGGATAACATCCAACACAAGGTTTTCCTTTGGGAACCTGATTCATTGGAGAAGGCATTCAGGTTGGCAAGAAAAATTGAAAGAAAAGTTATGGCAACAAGGAAGCCTACCAATCACAACTATAAAGATGGAAGTGTTGTTTCCCCTAGCCTTCCACAACCTAGAAGGTTGACACCACAAAAATTGGAATAAAAATGATCAAAAGGGCTTTGTTACAGTTGTGATAGAAAATACACTAAAGGTCATAAGTGTGCTGAGAAGAAATGATTTTACATAGATTGTGAAGAGGAATAATAAAAGAACAAGAAACATCAATAGAAGAGGATACAAACCAGGAACAATCCCTAGAGAAAGACAAAATGAATCTGACCATATCTTGTAATGCATTGGCCAGAATTACCACTCCTGAAGCTACCAAGATAGAAGGACATATCAAGAAGAAAAAGGTAATAGAGTTGATTGATTCAGGTAGTACACATAATTTTATTCATTGTAAGCTAGTGAAGGAATTGAATTGCTTCCTATATCCAGCACCAAAGTGTCAAGTGATGGTTGCAAATGGAGGAACCATAAATTTCTCTAGAAAGTGCCATAATATCAAGCTATCCATGGGTGAATATGTGTTGAATAGTCCAATTCTTTCCATTCCAATGGGTGGTGTTGGTGTTGTACTAGGAGTCCAATGGCTACAATCTTTGGGTACAATAAATTTGAATTTTCAAGAACTTTTCTTGAAAAAATAAATTCATAGGGAAAGGAAGTTGAATTAACGGTATCACACGGAAACAGGGAAAGATAATCAACTCTAAGGCACGACAAAGATTCTAAAGAAAGAACAACGTGGCATAATTGCACAGTTATGTTCGATAGAGGTTCCCACATCGAAATCATCTATTTCTCTAGATATCCAAAAAGTCTTGGAAAATCATTCCAAGGTATTTGAGACTCCCAAAGGCCTCCCACCAATTCATGATCATGAACGTGATATTCATTTGATTCCAGGAAGTGTTCCTCCAAATATCAGGCCTTACAGATATCCCTATGCCCAAAAGAGTGAAATTGAATGTATGGTTGTAGAAATGCTAGAGGCTGGTATAATTCAACCTAGTCAAAGTTCTTTCTCTGCTCCAATAGTATTGGTGCACAAGAAGGATGGATCATGGTGCATGTGTCTAGAGTATAGGGAGATCAAAAATCTCACTATTAAACATAAATTTCCTATTCCTATCATTGATGAATTATTGGATGAATTACATGGAGCAATTTATTTCACCAAGTTGGACCTTTGTTCAGGATATCATCAAATTAGAATGAAGACTGAAGACATTCTAACAACAACATTTAGAACTCATGAGGATCATTATGAATTTTTGATCATTCCTTTTGGCCTTACCAATGCACCTTCTATATTTCAAGGTTAGATGAATTCGATTTTCAAAACCTTCCTTAGAAAATTCATGTTAGTGTTTTTTGATGATATACTGATCTACAACAAGTCTTGGAAGGATCATGTTCAATATCTTGATAGAGTGCTTGAAATATTGGAGGAGAAACAATTATATGCAAAAACCTCGAAATGTTTCTTTGGAGTACAAGAGGTGGAATATTTGGGTCATATTGTACCTCATGAAGGTTTTAAGGTAGACCCTACAAAAATTAAAGCCATTAAGGAATGGAAAATCCCCACATCCAAAAAGCATCTGCAAGGATTTATTGGGTTGATAGGGTATTATCACAAGTTTTTTAAGAATTATGGGAGAATACCAGCACCTCTAACAACATTATTGAAGACGGATGCATTTTCTTGGACTCCAAAAGCCTTTGAACATCTTAAATAGGCAATGTGCCAAGCACCGGTCTTAGTTATGCTAGACTTCACAAAAACCTTTATTGTGGAATGTGATGCCTCATGAAATGGAATTGGTGTTGTTTTAATGCAAGAAGACATAACCATTTCTTTTGGAAGTTGTCCAATCAAAGGAAAGTATTTACACAAAGCTATTTATGAGAAGTAAATGTTGGTAATACTACATGCACTTAAAAAATGGCGACCTTACCTAATGGGAAGAGACTTCAAGGTAAAAACAGATCATGATACTCTTAAATACTTTTTAGAACAATGATTATCTTCATAAGAGCAACGAAAATGGGTCACAAAGATATTGGGTTACGACTTTGAAATCATCTACAAAAAAGGGAAGAAATTGTAGATGCACTCTCAAGAAAGGATGAGGATGTTGAAGCATTTCTTTATGCCATTTCTATTATCCAACTTGATTGGATAAACAAAGAAAGGAATGAATGGAAGAATGGCGAAGAAGTGTGGGAAATCATTCAAAAATTGGAGCAATATCCCAGTACATCTGATACATTTAGCTGGAAAAATGCTTCGTTGTGGTAAAAAGATCGATTATACCAATGTAAGAATTCCCAACTCAAACAAAATATTCTTCTGGAATTGCACTCTTGTCCCTTAGGAGGACATTCATGATTTTTAAAAACTTACCACAGGTTTAAGAAGGATTTTTTTTGGGATTGCCTTAAATTTGATATTCAAAAGTTTGTGGTAGAATGTTGGTTTCCCAACAAAATAAAGTTGAGACAATTAAGACCCCAGATCCATTACAACCTTTATCCATTCCAAGTCAACATTGGGAGGAGGTTTCAATGGATTTAATCATAGGTTTACCCAAGTTCGAAGGAAAGAGTGTCATCATGGTGGTAATTGATAGACTTACCAAGTATGCACACTTTTGTGCATTATCTTATCAATTTAAAGCCAATACAGTTGTTACTACATTTATGGAAACAATTCAAAAGCTACATGGAAACCCAAAGATTATTGTAAGCGACAAAGATCCTATTTTCACTGGAAATTTTTAGATGAAATTATTTTCTTGTCTAGGTACTTAGTTAGCTCATAGCTCATCTTATCATCCTCAATATGATGGGAAAACTAAGACTGTGAACAAATGTTTGGAAGGATATCTTCATTTCTTTGTATCTGATAAACAGACATAATGGGTCAAATGGTTTCCTTTGGCTGAATGGTGGTATAACACTTCCTTCCATACTGCAGCAAAAATGACCCCATTTATGGCACTTTATGGATATCATCCACCGTCCATCACATCATATTTAAGAGAAAATTCTAAGGTTTAAGCAGTGGAAGATCAGATTGAGCATCAAAAAAAAGGTATACAACTCTTAAAGGATAACTTGACTTTGGCACAGAATAGAATGAAACAACAGGCAGATCAACATCACAGTGAAATAAGTTTTAACATAGGTGACTGGGTATTTCTATGACTACGACCATACAAATAAATGTCCCTCAACCAAGCTAAGAAGGATAATAAATTATCACCAAAGTATTATGGTCCACACAAGGTGTTGTAAAAGATTGGTACTATGGCATACAAATTAGAACATCTTGCTTCTTCCCGAGTGCACCCATTTTTCCATGTTTCATGCTTAAAGAAGGTTATATGTGACAAGCTCCCAATTCAAACAATATTTCCAGAACTTGGTGAAGAAGGAAAAATCATACTGGAACCTGAATAAGTCACTGAAACAAGAACTCGACAGCTACGAAATCAATCAATTTCAGAGTATCTCATCAAGTGGAAGAACTTACCCACTGAAGATTCCACACGGGTGGATGATAATTTTATACAGAAGCACCCATAACTACTCAAGCATTGAGGACAACACTTTTTTGAAGGAGAGGGGCATGTTAGGTCCTTATAATACTAGTGTATTCCCTTATTATTATTGTCATTGTAGACCCTTATTGTTAGTTTTGTGCCCATGTTATCCCGATATTGTTATTATTGTGCCCCATAGAAGCCCACTATTGTTATTTTTGTGCCCTTACATTATTATTGTTATGTCGGCTCTGATTATATTGTGACCCCTTAAACTCCAATATATAGAAATGAGGTATTTTCATTTGTATCATCCAAGAATTTTTTATTTGTGTAATGTAAAGGAGGTTTCACCCTCGAAGAGGATACTTTTTAATTCATTGATCTATCTCATTCTTCTATTTTGTAAGCTGGTTTCATAACATCCACCAATCAGGATTATACACGGTTGCATGCAGGTACCCTGTCTTCTCATGTGCATACATTATCAGCTGGATTGTCTCACACACATATCTAGAGACTATGACATTGAGCAGTGCCAATGGGATAGATATTGCCACCTTCAGGGCAGAGAACTTTCAGCAGATGTATCATTTACCTCAGTCGGTGAAGCACATGGACACACTTTTCTATGCCACCCATAACTTTGTGAATACTAGAGATATCATCAAGTGCTGGGTGAAAGAGATGTCAAAGTTTAGACAAACATCCAATCATGTTTACAAGAAAAAGTCTCTTAGGAAGGCTTATCAGTTCTTAATCATCTTTGCATGCATAATATACGGTCAAGAGAACACAAAAACCTTTCTTGAAGGTTGGGTAGTTGTACTGGACTAGTTGGTGAGTGATGGGAAGCCATTCAACTAGTCGGACTTGTTGGCTCATTAGTTGAAGATCCATGTGACTAACACCCAGAATCCACCTAAGAATGAGCAAGCGAGATTCTACATGTCTGCATACTTACTTGATGCAATCTGTTCCCAGCAGTAGTTTCCTGGCATGAGATGGACATGGACACCTAAGGAGATTGTCATCAATGTTTATTGCAAGTTTCTTTCCAACTGCAACTATCGAGGAGTGATGGAAAAGCTAACTGACCATTTCATCATCCTATTGTACAAGCTAATCTTTGAGCAGGATCCACCTTGCATGTCCCAAGAAGCAATGGAGGTGATAGTGAACATCACAGATTGGTATGCCTCACCAGGTGGCACCTTCATCAGAGTGTATGGTGGAGAGAAGCCTCCACATGTTCTACCAAGGTATGCCACTGACAAGTTGTTCATGCAAGAGGTCTCATATCACCTCTCCATAGGGTTGTCAGCAACACTACATAGGAAGAAGAAGGCACCATGGCCCACTCTTCCTTTACGGATCAGATTATACAATATTAAGAGCTTGAAGGATGAAGGTGTGTAGAAACTCCCATTGTAGATCAACAAATTATGCAATATACTAAAGCAAAATACAAGATCTACTTCTACAACAACTTTTGGAAGCTCAATCAAATATGAGCAAGATCAAATAGAACACATATAACTAAGAATGAGAAAACAATCACACATGAACACAGAAGAATACTCTGGGGAAAGTCTCAGCCTAAAACCCCGATCTCTGTAATATCATACAAGTGGAAATATTTCTGGATTACACAAAGCATTAGCTCACAAGCTATCCTACTCTCAGTACAATCCCTTTGCTGCTCATAGACAGTCAAAGGCTTCTCAAAAACCTTCTCCTCTACCCTCTAAGTCTCCTATTTCCTTGCACATTTTTCCTTGGGGTCCAGTGCTACCACCTGTGTGAATTGGCCTCTTCACACACTCACTAACCTCTGATCTAACTATGCAATCCTGAAGGAGATAATTCCTTCTGCATGGATGTGTTTCCTACATAGGAAAATTGCTCTAACTGACAGTACATTGTCCCTTCCTCTGATCTCAACTAGGTCTCTGACTAAACTGACATGCATGAGTTATTTATGAGAGAATATTCAGTTATCTAAAGAGAAGCAGTTACATGCATGCAAGAATTAACTAACTGAACTCACAATTAATTTTACAAAGTGTTGGAACTAATCTAACTGGACTTAACTCAGTTAACTGAGCTAACTAATTACAACTCAAAGTACACCTCATCCTAATCTCCTTTAATCAAGGGATAACTTCCTCAATCAAAGGGAAACTATTGCATGTCCTCACATAAACTACATGTTTGATTTTCTACAACTAATTAACTCAAGATGAATTAATTAATTATTTTTCAAACAACTGCTAAGATCAAATTCGAATTTTACTTCTCAATTTTAATTCAGGGACTAACTAAAATTGCAATCTATCCCGAAATACTATTTATAGCAATGCTATTTTTAGCATTTCCATTTTTCATTCCTTGTTGCTATATCCAACACTAGTACCTAATATGCTATTTATAGCATTTCTATTTTTATCATTTATTGTTGCCATTTTCAACACTCCTTCTCAACAAGAAAGGCATTCAACTCAACCCCAATCCTGAACCTTTGGAATGTTCTACATGCAACACTTCTCCCAAGTGTTGTTACTCTAGCAACTCTAAAAACAAAAAATTCCCAACTAATCTCCCTATTGGGCTAGAAACATCCTTTGATGCTGAAGCTTCCTCTGTCGCTGACAAGTGCTCCCTCTGTGACCTCTGAGCTGCTGAAACACTCCATGCATCTCACACCGTTGCACACCTCTCTGTGCCATCCTGTACTAGTGCGGCACTCATGTGCCTCTCGCATTATTATAGCCTGCTAGCTCTGCACTGTCTTGGGATTCCTGCACTGCAGCTCTCTCTGCCACTCCATCCGCATCTGTCTCTACCCACTCAACTAGTCCTGCTACTCCTCATTGGGGCTCTCGTAGCAAGGTCTAATCAAAGAGGTTTAGTACCTTAATTATGCCTCCCCTATTCCAACCTTCTTGGGACTATCACTCCACATCGCCCGACCTCCTACATGGAGGTATGGATGCATGTGATCCCTCTACCCACTTGGCTCGAAATTTCCCCCTACTGGAGGTCTCTGCATGAGTGGATGCCTCCATTGGGTCTCCTCTCAACTTCTATAGTTGTATCTAGTCCACAACCTCCTGAAGTTGCTTCACCAATTGTGGCTCCTCCACAATTGTCTCAGACTTCTTCTGGCGTTGCATGTTGAGAGGTAATGTAGTCTCCCTCTCAACCACCAAGTCTCCATCAATTTCCTTGCTCCTTAAGGATTTGCATGCATCTTGAACCTCAAGAGCATATAGGTTCTTGACTCATGAACCGATCTACTTCACCTGTCTTGTGGTAATGTTTCTAAGGAAAACCTTTCCCTTACTGAAGACTACATCATAGCCTTTGTCTTCTAGCATTGCGATCGATACCAAAATTTTCCTCAGTCCTGGCACATACTTTACATCTTTCAAGGTAATGTGAGCTCCATGCTCCCTCTGAAAAACAACTGTTCCTACTCCTGAGACACTATACTTTTCATCATTACCCATCGCTATGAGTATCTGGAGATCTTTCTCCTCCAAGGTACTAAAAAAACTCTTATCGTCGGTCATGTGGAATGAAACTCCACTGTCAAGAACCAACCACATCCCACCATGGATGAAACCATGCATGCAAAGAGGGTGAAATCCAACTCGAACTGTGAGGCCAATGTCTCACCTTCTGATCCTTCCCTGGATCCATTCTTGGATTTCTTCAGTGGACAATTTGTAGCAAAATGGCCCACCTCATGACAATGAAAGCATCACACTTTCGATTTGTCAAACTTCTTCCCATCATAGGAAGAACTCGATTTGGGATGAGAATCCTTCTTCTTACCTTTCTTTGCCTTACTCGCTAAGGCACAATTTTCTTCATCCTCCTTGGATGAAGAACCATCTCGGGTGCTTCTTCTTATCTCCTCCTGCATCATATCTGACCAAAGTCGTTCCCAATCTGGCAGTTTCTCTCTTCCATTTACTGAGTCTTGGTAGGTATGCTATCTCTTAGGAAGACCGAGGAGAGCAAGGCTCACCATGTCATCATCGACAGTCATGATCCCTACACTTCGAAGCTCATCCCTGTAGGTGATGAGCTTGTTCAGATATGTAGAGATCGTGTCGCCCTTTTCACACTTGATTTTCTGAAGCTTGTCTTTTAGTGCCAACTTCCTCTGATTGCTATTGTTCTAATATATACCTTTCAACGTTTTCCACATTGAAAAGGATGTCTCCTTCCCATGGAGGCTCGAGACAATGTGGTCTCGAACTCCCTCCAAGAGGATTCTCCTCGCTCTAGCCACACATTTCTTCCATTCTGCCAATTCTGTAGCATTAGCCGCTGCTGGCTTGGGGACTTCTTAATCAATGAATTCCTTTAGACCATTTTCCTCTAATACTGCTTCCATGCGATCCTTCTAGGCTATATAATTCAAGATGCCATCAAGGGCATACTTGAGTCTTAAACCGTTGAACGCCATTGGTGAAATTGAGATGTGATAAGAACTTGATTTCTATATTCAGGAACCTAAAACTTTGAACTTCTCCCTTCTTGTATATTATTCTTCACTTTGATCACCTTTGCTCTGATACCATGTAGAAATTCCCACTATAGATCAACAGATTATGCAATATACTAAAGCAAAATACAAGATCTACTTCTACAACAAACTTGCGGAAGCTTAATTGAATATGAGTAAGATCAAATAGAACACATATAACTGAGAATGGGAAATCAATCACACATGAACATAGAAGAATACTCTGGGGAAAGCCTCAGCCTAAAACCCTGATCTTTGTAATATCATACAAGTGGAAATATGTCTGGATTACACAAAGCATTAGCTCACAAGCTATCCTTCTCTCAGTACAATCCCTCTGTTGCTCATATAAAGTCAAAGGCTTTTCACAAACCTTCTCCTCTACCCTCCAAGCCTCCTATTTCCTTGCGCAGTTTTCCTTGGGGTCCAGTGCTGCCACCTGTGTGAATTGGCCTCTTCACACACTCACTAACCTTTGATCTAACTGTGTAATCCTGAAGGACATAATTCCTTCTACATGGATGAGTTTCCTATATAGGAAAATTCCTCCAACTGATAGTACACTGTCCCTTCCTCTGATCTCAACTGGGTCTCTGACTGAACTGACATACATGAGTTATTTATGAGAGAATATTCAATTATCTGAAGAGTAGCAATGACATGCATGCAAGAATTAACTAACTGAACTTACAATTAATTCTACAAAGTGTTGGAACTAATCTAACTTGACTTAACTCGATTAATTGAGCTAACTAATTACAACTCATCCTGATCTCCTTTAATCAAGGGATAACTTCCTCAATCAAAGGGAAACTGTTGCATGTCCTCACATAGACTTCATGTTTGATTTTATACAACTAATTAAATCAAGATGAATCAATTAATTATTTTACAAACAGCTGTTAAGATCAAATTCGAATTTTACTTCTCAATTTTAGTTCAGGGACTAACTAATTGGAATCTATCCCGAAATACTATTTATAGCAATTCTATTTTTAGCATTTCCATTTTTCATTCCTTGTTGCTATATCCAAAACTGGTACCTGAGATGCTATTTATAGCATTTCTTGTTGCCATTTTCAAAAAGATGTTGAAGCTAAGGAGATAGTAGGATTCGTGTTCGGCACCAAAGACTTAAATTCGTATGATCCTCATGGTATTTGCAAGGACCACTATGAGAGAGTGTACTTTCCATGGATACATGGGACATTTCACTAGAATGAGGAGGACCCTTGGAGGTACTACTACAATTCCTCCAAACTTCACGATTCGGTCACTATAGCAACAATTAGGAAATATGCTCTACAGAAAACAATAGGACAGGAAGCAACAACAACAACAACAAAAATAGGTAGCAATCCAGTGTGGTACAAGGGCAAGAGTAAGATTTTCAAGAAACCAAAGGCAGAGAAAAGTTGCAAGATGAGGGTAGATCCTATCACAGAGAAAAAAACTTTGGTAGTGGAGGCAAAGAGGGAGTAGTAGATAAAGAGAGAAGAGCGAAGGAAGACAGAAACGCAGAGGCTGTGGGAAGCAGAACTAAAGTTGCAGGAGGCGGAGAAAAAGTTTAAGGAAGGGCGGGAGCTGAGGAGGAGAGAAAGATAAGAGAAACTGAAATAGGAAGAAGAACACAGGCATGGTGCAATAACATAGCAAACAATGCACATATAGGTTGAGGAGTTAGAACAATTGGAAGTGGAAGAAGAGGGTGAAAAGATGCAGGATTGAGAGCTTGCTCATAAGATTGAGCAACTGATTGAAGTGACAGACGTGGAGTTGGAGTAGGAGCTACAAAAGGAAGAAACTGGCCTTATGCCAAGAGAAGTAAAGGTCACCTCTCAGTCTCCACCACCTCTAGTGTTAGAACCAGTTATGAGCGAGCAAGGAGAAGTTGTTCTCATTAATGATGATCTGGTCATGGATGTGTACAAACTATGATTTTACGATTTGCAAAAGAAGATTGTTCAAGTGAGAAGGAAGCACTTTCCAGATGATGATGCATCACATGAATTCATGAAGGAAAGGGTGATATTGTCAGATATCATAAAGCATTCAACTGCCCTTGCCAATGTCGCCTTGGCCTAGTATGCAAGAGAAATGAGCTCAAATTTTAAGTTCATGTTGGTTGAGAATGAACAAATGACAAAGAAATTGCAGGCTTCTAGGAAAGAGATAGAACAACTGAGAGAGAAGAGTGCAGATTCCATAATTGGAGAGATGAGGAAAGTGATACTCGCTAAATTATCAACACTTCAGACTACCATGTGGAAGCTTGTGACGAATTTGTCACCGTGCATAAAGGAGTTGTCCTTATGCAGGCTTATTGTAGCAGAGAAAAGAGTTTGTTCAAACACTCAGGGACATACATACCACCATTTCCCATGTGCAAGAGTGGAAAATGTGGTACAAAGGGGCCCCGCTTCACTTTCCAACGAAGATGAAGCCACAAGAAGAGTTGGAGAAAGAAAAGGTCTGAATGTTGATCCAGAACTATGAGCAGCTCATCCCGTTCATCAGCAGCATACAAGCCTCATATGCACAGTTGTATAAGAGTTTGGATGTCATGGTGAGAATGCACATGATCTTGTCAATCGATTCCCTCACTGAGCATAGACCCAAGAACCAAGTCTGACTAGAGATTGATGGGTACATGGAGCAGTTAAGGCGAGAGACCACCAAGGATGACTTGGAGTTGAGAGCACATAACATGCATAAGTACATTGGTGATCCTGTCATGGTCAACACTATGTTTCACATGCTTCAAGATGAGTTGGATACAAGTTCCAAGACCATATACCTTCATGATATGGAGGCAAGAGTCCTCTATCAAAAAGACACCATCAAGACGTTTGGGGACATAATCACACAGTACCAAGCTTGGCATCAATATGTGACCGAGAAGCACCAAGTGGATTTTGGTGAGTTGGTCTTTCCCCAAACTTCAGAGTCATAGTGTTTTGTCTTGTTAGGTTGTCTCTAGCCTATTTTGTCTTACATGAGTACATGTGGAACTTGTAATATTATTTGTAAATATGTTGTAAGTGAAATTCCAAGTGTAATTAGTGGAATTTAAAAGGTTATCATGTGACGTAATGAGTTCTTTATAAAGAAGTTGAAGAGTCATGAGGGTAGTCAAGGTGTCAAAAAGGGGAATGTTAAGGGTCACCCCACCCTTTATTATAAATATAACCTAATAACTCACATAATAGGCTTTTGGGAGCCAAGCTTTTGGCTAGGCTTAGGCTTAGAAAAGAGTTGTGAGTATTGTGATAATACTTGGCTTCTCCACAATGTAGAGCAAGTATACTTCTTTGGAGGACCAGGTGTTCTTAACTATAATGTTCCACTATTAGGGCTAGTGGTCTTCAATGGTGTATGTATGGATGGAACTTTCACTTATAATAATAATAACAGAGCCAACATACCTTCATGCATATGTTGTTATTGTAGTTGGACTATTTTGGTTTCTTTAGCAATGTATGTTGTTTAACTTGCACAATTCCTTATGAACTACTTTTTATGCAATTGTATGAATCATGTTGAATGTGTGTTGTTGAATTAACCCATCACTTTAATTTGTGGACTATTCTACATTTTAGCTAGTAATTTCATTCTGCTCATGTGTTCCTTTCATGCTGCGTACTATTATAGGCTTCTAAGGGGCACACTTGTTTTTCCCCTTCATGTGTTAGAACCTTCATGCATCACACTTGACTCTGTACGGGGTCACACACTTTCTCTCACCCAAAGTTATATTACTTACCTCTGCATGTTACTACGGTCAAGAATTACACTACCACCCACTGTTGGGGCTCCTACTCCAAATGGTTTGAGGTCTAGTTCGGACTTCTTATCAGGGAGATCCCCTGAATGTTGGCGGGTTCAACATCGTCAACACCACCCTGGTAATGCATGACAGAGCGTTGACTATGGGGAGGTGTGCTGGTCCTAGGGTGTGTTCTTCGAATCCCCGGGCCCTCAAAACATAAAAAAACTACATGAAATCACAACAATGGAGCATGAAATAAAGAGAACGGTTTTAGGTCCACATAATTGGCTACAATCGAATACAGATGATTGAGGGAAAAAGAGCTTAGAATTATCATTGTTGAAGGTAAATGTGAAATTGCGAAAATTAATAGTCGTTTTAAGTATTTATGGGAATTTATCACACTATTTTTTTCATATTTAATGTCGTGACCTAAATATGCTTCATTTTTACTATGAAACAACTATGTTTAATCCTTCTTGCGATGTTTTTAGCAGGTTGACAATTGTTAACATGTTTATATCATGCAATAGGTTATTTTGACCAAGGTGTATACTTTTATCTCTTTTCTGGGCCCTATAAACCTACTACAAAGGAACCCCTTGGAGACCTCTTTCAGACTCCCTAAATATAAAAAGATCACCAAGCACTTGCCTTTTCAAACTCGTAAAAGTAAATGAAAAGACGTCTACTAATTATAAGTTTAACCCTTATCCGGACTGAGATAAACTATTTACAAAAAGGGAAAACCTTAGTCAAACATGGCTAAGAGGTTCTCTTGAGTATTATTTTGTACCTTTTCGGACTTGAGAGACTATTTATGAAAAGGGACATCTAGGGTTTTCTTTTTCGCCTCTGTTTCAAACTCTCTAAACATGAAAAAAGATGTCGAGTTTTACCTTTGTCAAACTCATAAAAACATCAAGCAATGATGGACTTGTTGAACATGACAAGGCCAAACCAATCCTTCTCAGGGTTCGTTAAATATACTCGGAGGGATTCATTTGAAGGATGGACTTATAGATCAAGCATATGTTATCCTCCTCCAGCTTGTTAAAAAATAAAGATGTAATGACCAGTATGGTTAAGGAAATTGGGAAAACAGGGTATTCCATTTTCTAATGGCAGCGAATCACTCTTGAACATGACACTCTTCCACTTCATCTTTGTGGTTGTTGGGTTGGGTAATATGCTTGTCTTTTTATTCATCATACTTTTCAGAGCCTCCATTTCGGTTTTGGGACAATTCTGCCAACTCCATTCAGTGTCGTTGGTGTGTTCAAGAGAAGTCATTCAGCTGATATACATTACAATACTCTTAAGCCTTCATTCCACGTTTTCCTTCCCTGATCTAGTTCCATATCAACATCATTTTGATCATTTTATCTTAATCATGATACTTGTTCCATGTCATTAATGGGGGATAACTCAAGGCCCTCCTGTGACGGGTCACTTCCTGTCGACATCAACAGATTATCCAAGAAGTTGGCTTAGAAACAGCCCTTTGGTACCTTGGTGCTTTCATACATCAATGGAAATTTTCCTCACTCTCAGTGATAGGTTTACATCAATGGCCTTCGACCGAATGACTCTATGTTTTGTTCGACATCAACTCATTTATTCACACCATACGGATTGTATTATAATACCATTGAGATCCATTAACATCATCGTTGGTTTCTCTCGCGTTTGTTAATGGATTACATCATCGACCAATAATCAAATGGTGTCTACCATGTTCAACCTCAACCCATTGATTCACATGGTTAGACTCATACGTTGGTTGTGTTAGTGCCTAGATTTACCTCAGGCTGAGAAAGGTAGGATCCAAGGCCAACATCAAACCACGCTTAACCTGGTAGCTAGCCCTACCAGGTCGGGAGAGGGCTCTCTCTGGGTCAATCTCAGCAAATTATGATCACTAAGGGCTTGAGATATGACTGATTTAACTACTGATCTTAGGCTAGGTATATGTGCAAAGAATTTGATTGGATAAAATGATGTGTTTGTTGGCTCTAATGGAAAGGCAGATTTTGGGTGCGGGGAATGAGGCTTAGTCTTGCAGAGGTCTCAATGGGGCAAGGTAGGAAACTAATTTTGGCACTTCAAATCAAATGAGATGGAGGGATTAGACAGGTGAGGAGTTGAAGAGGGCAAGAGAAACCATGGATCCTCTCCAAACAGCTGAAAACATCAAGAAACTAAAGCAAACCTCAAGTAGAGCACTGCAATTTCAATGGATTCTACTTACACTCTTGTTTGATTTAGTTAGGAAGAAACAAGATAGATAATTTCATACATAACAAATAAGTAAATTCACAATTACAAAGAAAAGCATTGTACCAAAACAAAATGCCACATGGATCCCAAAGAGTGCTACAAATCTTGGTCTCAATTCCTTAGCCAAAATGCTGATATGAGTGTACAATGAAGCTCAAGGCTTTCTCAAAAGTCCAACCTTCTACCAAAATCCAACCCCTAAACTATGAAATTCATAAAATATATACATTTTCTCATCCTTGTACTAAGGGATTGAGCTCAACCATTTTCTTCAAAATAAAATCAGTTACATTAAACTTGGGCCGAATTTCTGAAAATAGGTGTTGAATATGAACTCGTATCTCCTAAAAAATATCACCTGTTGCAAAAATGAAAGAGGTTTTTGTAGATAAGGTCATGCTGGAGAAAAAAATCTCTCAAATTTTGGAAATTAATTTCCAGTGGCTCGCAATCTATTCCACAAAATCATATCTAAAACAGAAAATCATTAAAAATTTAAATCTGTGAAAATGAGCTGTAAAGATCTGGTCACATATCCCAATTCATGACACCTGTGAATAAAATGAAATAATTTTTTGTTTTATGGCTCATGTTTAACAAAAACCTCCTTGGGTTTTGCAAAATTACTTTCCATATGTTGTAAAATGACCCCGCACTAAAATTACTAAAACAGTAAAAAATATGAAAATTTTGCTTTGGTTTAATGTAGGCTCCAAATATCACTGTATATCTCCCACATAGTAGCACCTGTGCATAAACGGAAGGAGGTTTTTTTAATCTGGTATGTTATGAAAAAAAACCTCTTTCACTTTTGAAAAATTGCTTACTATTATTTCAGAAACTGATTTTGTACTAAACTTGTCATTGTGTGCAGCAACTGACCTCAAAACATGCATAACCAAGAATCACTCATTCATTTCGATTATATCTTCTAATCTAGAAACTGGTTATGGGAGTGTGATATACCGTTGGAAATATTTTTCTGATCTCCTTCTGATGGACACACTTGTGACATGTTTTGTGCTGAACATCATGTACAAAACATCTAACAAAACCAGACATAGTAAGAGCTCATGTTGATCTCTGGTGACAGGGTGCGAAGACTGGAACTAACAGGTTGGTCGTGTGAAGGAGATAGAAGACCCTAGATCTAGTTTCATCCAACCAGGCTATGATTTCAAGAGTTATATATAGATCACAATGTATGATGGCCATGATTATACATATAGTCATCCAATCATGGGTCCACCAGTTTTCATTTATGGACACATCTTTTTATCATTATACTTGTTATGTTAGCTTATGTACTGAGTATGGGTATGCCTCCCTCAGTAACAAATATTTCATAATGAAAATGTATTGTAACAGATGAAGCTCGTCATTTTTTCTTGATCCCGACTTGTCACAAGGTAAAGCACTTCAGTCACCAGTCATCATTTATGACTTTTCTCTTTAGGGGGAAATATTTTATAGGCCATTTTGTCACATCCAAACAATAGGCCTCCTAATGTGATCAATCAACATATGACTCCCCCCTTTTCATCATCTAGCACAAAGCCCTAAGAATGTCTCTTTCATTCCCCAAAGTTTCTACCCTAAATTTCATCATTTGATCCAGTTTTAGGACCAATTCTCCCTAGCCTCTTGTTGGAAAATGTTCACCTAGATGTTTCTCCATTGTGGCCTATGTTGATAACCTACATGTTTCTCCCCTTTGCACCTATGTTGGTTCTAGAAATTTGAGAAAAATAGAGAAATTTCAGAAGCCTCCTCTTCCAGAAGCTTCCAGAATTTGTTACAACCATTTACCTCAGATAAAACATTTAGATCCTATCCTATCCTACTTTGGATTTCCCATCCTTTATCCTTTGATCCCATCCTCCCATCAAAGGTGGATTTATAACCTTAGATTGGTAATTGGGTAAGAACTCCCAATTTACCCCACTCCTCTATATATTTACAACCTTCCATATGCAAGGGGTTGGATTTTGGAGAGTGATTCTATCCTTATGATGCTACTGTGAGAGGTTTCATTTCATGTATTTGGGGTGATTAGAGGTGCGCATTTTGACAAGGAAGGGACGAGTCATCCTGGAGGATCTCTTCTACAAGATTAGCATCTATTTATGGTTGTAACTCATTCCATTTATATTAATGTAAAGAATTATTTGTTTTCCTATATTTGATGTTGTTATTTCATATATTACAATACCATGTTGATCTATTGAATGGAGTATTTAAATGATATTGCATAGATCTCATAGTTTCTTATATTGTGATATCTAACTGTGTAGGTTCTAATTTTGGAAATTATAGTTGGAATCAGAGCATTAAAGCTAAAGAAGGAGCGAAGCCCGTGATAGATTCCAGGTAGATTTTGTTCCGTCATCTATTTACTTTAAGGAAATCATTGGGTTCCTTGTCTCTCTGTTGTTCTAGGTTAGCCACCAAACCTAGGGGAGATACTTTTGTCCATAATCATAAATCTCGTATAACAAGGACCACTTGCATTTTCCTTTCATTGACCAAGTCCTAGATGGCTTTGCAGGGAAGAGATTATTTTCCTTCCTAGATGGATTTAGTGGATACAACCAAATATAGATCAACCTTAAGGACCAAGAAAATACCACATTCACATGTCCTTGGGGTATCTTTTCCTATAGAGTCCTTCCATTCCATTTGTGAAATGATCTTGCTACATTCCAGAGGGAAGTTTTGAGTATCTTTCTTGACCTTTTTCATGACACCGTCGAGATATACATGGATGAGTTCACTCCTTATGGATGTGATTTCCATGGAGCCCTTTCTATCCTATGTAAAGTCTTAAAAACAAAAATAGAGATGAGCCTTCCACTAAGTCCCGCGAAATTTGATTTTTTTATGAATGCAGGGACTGTCCTAGGCCATCCATTTCTAAGGAAGGGATATAGGTTAACCCCAAAAAAATTTCCATCCTTAAAAGGGTCCCTATCCCTCAAAAACAAAGGGGTGTGAGAAGTTTCCTTGGACTATCTGGGTATTATAGAAGGTTCATTAAGGACTTCAATAAATTGGCTTCACTCTTGTTTGGACTACTAGTTAAAGATTCATACTTTTGTTGGAAAGATAAATTTCAAGAGGCCTTTAAAGTATTAAAAGATAATTTGACCACTGCACCCATCCTTAGGGGTCCCAATTGGGCATTTCCTTTCCATATCCACACATATGCATTAGATAAAGTTGTAGGGGAAGCCTTCGGATAAGTGGAAGACAAATTACCCTATGCTATATATTTCATTAGTAAGAACCTTTTTAAGGTTGAGCTTAACTATACAGTCACTAAAAAAGAACTCCTGGTTGTGGTACACTCTTTGAACAAGTTTAGGCACTACATCACTAGATATCAAACTTTTTTTCATATTAATCATGCAACCATTAAGTATTTAATAAATAAACCTAATTTTAATGTTAGGATAATTAGATGGTTTTATTATTGCAACAATTTGATTTAACTATTGTTGAAAAAATAAGGAAAGAGATTGTGGTTGTATATTTTTTGTTAAGACTAACCTTGCCTGCAGGAAATGAGGAGATGGTAGATGATCAACTTCCAGATGAACACCTATTTTCCATATCGCTACTATCTCCTTTGTTTGTTGATATATCAAGCTACTTGGTTGCTAGGAGGTTCCCGCCTAATCTATCCTCTGGGGAGAAGAGAAATATTTTTAGGAATGTTCTACAAAAAATAGAGGCATCGACCAAGACCTTAGGTAGAGGCTTACATCACACGGCCTTGTTTCCCCTCCCAAGCTACATATATTGTTTTAAGATAAAACTCTTCAGATTGATCATATTATGACACAACTTCCACATTGTGCCTATCGGTGGACATGACAGTCATACCACTTCTGAGAATCACTCTGATACAACTATTGAGCATGGTAATGCTCGACTTAGGATTTTTTTATATATTTATGAAATATGTTGTTGCTTTCAGGTCTCTTGTAGTTCTGAAGCTCCAATCATCTCTTTCTCTTAAGTTTATCTAAAGTATTTCGGCCATCGTCTCTGTCTCTAACCTCACACTTTAGGGGGAATCTCTTATACACAAAATGACCTCCTCATCATCTTAGAGGAGAAGGACACTTTGACTGGATGAAAAATACTAAGTTGCAAGCCCATTTGCCAGGTTAATGAAACCCATACCCATGACTCAGTAGGGAGCATTAGTACCTCATTTAACGCTCTGTTTTTCCTAACGAGAAGCATTACTAGATATTTGTGGGATTCGAGAAGTCAAGGCGTGAGTTGACTAACTTACACTCCACTTTTCACTCAAATATTAGCTTGAAAAGTAGGAAACATCTACCTATGTTCTAACTAAGGAAATTTATAATCCTAGAAAGGCTTCAAGGGAATGGAAAGAGAAATAAAGCGAGGAAACATCCAAGATTTTTCCTCATTGGAACTCATGAAGAAATTGGCAAGGAGAGAGCCTCTCCTCATCTATAAATTAGAGGCTCGACCATTGTAACAAAGATCTGAATATTGAGACTAGTATTGTTATGTTGTCGAAGAGTTGAGAGAGAGAGATGGAAAGGAGCCAAGGAGCTAAGGGAAGACTTGATTTAGAAACCATGGTTGTAATCATTCTTCTCTCATCTGATAATATAGATCTTCTCCTATTCTATCTACTTGATGATGTTGAGACTTCTTTTCTGTATATGTTGATATAATTTCGAGATTGATAGTTCTCTTAGATGCATGCTAGTTTTATATTATTTTGTGTGTAAATGTTTTTAATCGTCAAGGTTTATATGTTGTGAAAGTTAGTTCTTGTCATTTCTATGTGCAAGTTTTGTTCTAGGAGCGGGCGAAGTAGTTCTCCCTTTGTAACACTAGAGATTGAGAGGTAATTCTTCTCTTTTACTTTGTCGATTCTAGATTAACATGGATATGTGCATGTATCTTTGAGCAGTTGTAGGTCATCTAATTATGTCATCCTTGGGTCCCAGGAGACCCGAGAGGGTTTTTGTGTGCACAACCACCTGTGCATTAATCCCTACAGCAACGAAGAGTGCCCCTTTCACTTGGATTGGGGAAATCTTTTCAAGTTATGGCCAAATTAGATTTTGAGAAGATGTGTGGGGGAGGATGAGGTATTTCAAATCCTCTCGGCATGCCATGATGGACCTTGTGGGGGCCTCTTTGCTACTAAGAGGACAACCTTCAAAGTTCTACAATTTGGTTATTGCTGGCCCACTCTACATCAAGATGCGAAAAGGTACACCACCAGGTGTGATCATTGCCAAAGGATGGGAAAGCACACACCTAAGGATGAAATTCCCTTACAATTGTTAGAAAATTATATATTACAGAGCAATGGAACACATAAAATATTGCAGAAATATAAACACAAAAAACGCATAAAACAAGAGAGACACAGATATACGTGGTTCACCCAGTTTGGGCTACGTCCACGGAGAAACAACCAGTCCTTCCTTTTATATTATCCAACAAACTGAAGAGATACAACCTACAACAAATCTGCTATAATTCCCTCTTTGCTCTAAATATCCTCTCTCATCCTCACTCAGAATACAAATCTACATAGACGCAATACAATTCCCTCATATATAGAGAGGGGTTGCCTTCTAGGGCAAAAAACCCTAAATTAAACATAACTTATACCATTAGATCTCCGCATAATGAACGGCCCAAATTGACTACGAAATTACAACATTTTACAAGGCAATTTTACATCTATTTTTAGCTTCGGGGGTGCTACTAAAGGTCACAACCGCTCCCCCTGGACCCCCCCTGCAGCAAATATTTTACAGGCGGCATTGCCGCCCCATTACGAACTGGGATCCAATAAGGCGATACCTTTGAATACAGAAGATAATCATGCTCCACACCCAACAACAAACTCAAGTGACTTTGGAGCCATTTGAGAAATGGGGCCTGGACTTCATTGGGCCTATTGATCCTCCATCAGGACAGAAGAAGTACATCATTGTGTTCACTTATTACCTAACTAAATGGGCTAAAGGAAAGGAAGTGAAGGAAAAAACTAAGAAGAAAGTGGTTGAATTTATGAGGGAGTGTTGAAAATCGCAACAAGAAATGTTAAAAATAACATCAAGAAAGAAAATCCTAATTTAATTTGTCCTTGAATTAAATTAGGAATTAAATTGTAATTCTAATTCTCATAGCAACTTGTAATAATTAGCTAAGTTAATTTGACTTAGTTGGCTCATTTAATTCGAATTGGGAGTCTATATATAGTCATGTAGAGTGGTTCCTAAATTTTAGGGGCCCAGGTTGAGTTCTTTTGAGTTGTAATTATTTAATTCAGTTTGAGATAAATTCAGTTCAACTAGTTCCAACTAATAGAGGAATTAGTGGCACATCCATTAGTGGCGTGTAACCTATAGTAGTGGGGTGTAATCAACACTTCTCAACTAGTAAAATGAAGATTCACTCATAATTAACTCATGCATGTCAGATCAAAGAAAGACCCAGTTGAGATTGAAGTTTAGGGATAGTGTATTATCAGATGTAAAATCATCTAAATTAAACAGATGGTGCATGCAATTAGAAGAAGGCCTAAAATAAATCATTCCTTAACTATAGAACTAACTAATTTTAGCCATTTGAATTTTATATAAGAGGAGGAATGAAGGCACAAGTTTAATCATTGTTTTGGTGAGCACGAGTTGGTGAGACCAAGCAATAGGAAGCACAAGTTTGTGCATGAATATTTTGAGAGAAAGGTGTGCTAAGAGAATCTTGTGCACAACTTGGTAGTGAGATAGAAAGAGATAGTGTAGAGGTTTCTTGGGCTTGAGCAAAAAATTGTGATCTTCTCATATTTTCTGACTAATGCAATATACAGATAGCAGGGATTTTTAGCTGTGGCTTTCCCCAGAAAATTATAGTGTTATGTGTGATTGAATTCTTTTTATTTTATGCTTCATAATTTCATCAATCATTTATTATTTCCGCTAATGAGTAAAGTATATTAAAGTAAATTATTTTAGTGTATTAAACTATACAGTTTGAATCTACATGGAATTTCTACACGACATCAAAACTAGATTCATACAAATTTCTACATGGTATCAGAGATGAAATCACTATAAAAGAGGAGAATACATGTTTGTCTTTTGCAGGATAAATCGAATTTGTAGTATCATGCTTCAAAGCCAGTAGGATTTCGTTATATGGATTGAGACTCGAATATTCCCTTGAGGGTAGTTCGAACTATATTGCTTGGAAGGATAGGATGGAGACAGTGTTGGAAGGCAACGAGCTTAAGGAATTCATAGACAAAGATATTCCTAAGCCGACTGATGCTCAGGATCTGGCAGAGTGGAGAAAGTGTATGGCAAAGGCGAGAAGGATTATCCTATAAGTAATTTGAGATCATATTGTATTGAACCTCCACGATAAGGAAAATCCAGTTGCAACGTGGAAGGCCTTGATGAACCTGTTTCAAACCAACAGTGACCACAGGAAGCTAGCATTGAAGGAAAATATTAGAAATATCAAGATGGAGAAGGACAACACAATACCGAAATATTTGACCAAGTTCACCCAATGTCGAGATGAGCTTGGAAGTGTCAGTGTTATAGTTGTTGAAGATGATATGGTAAGCCTATCATTTCTAGGCCTTCCCAAGAGCTGACACAACTACTAGGACTTAGTTAATGGGAGGGAGAAGTTACTAGAGTGGAAGCAGTTTTGGTCTAACTTGGTACAAGAAGAGATTCGGTGAAACACCAAGGATGGGACCTCATCCAAAGAAGTGGAAGAGGAATTTTCATTAGTTATCCAAGAAAATAAATCCAAGGGAAATAATTCCCAAGGCAATAAGGGCGGAAATAAGAAGGACTTTTCGAACATCAAGTGTTTTCGCTGTCATGAGTTCAGGCACTATGCCACGAAATGCCCACAAAAGAAAGAAAGCAAGAAGGAGTCTATAGTAGCAACAACAAGTGAAGCTCTAGCTTCACAATTTTAACTTGATTTCACTCTCATTGCATGCATGGAAAGAGTTGTAATGGGAAGCATGTGGTATATTGATAGCAGTTCCTCGTTCTATATGAATGGGAATAGATATCTCTTTAGTGACTTGGAGGATAAAGACCTCAAGCATAACATAGAATTTGGAGATGATGGGAGGTATAATGCGACCGATATCAATATTGTTACTTTTTAGAGGGAGTCTGCCTCCCCTCTGAGATTCAAAGATGTGATTAATGTTCCAGGACTAAATAATAATCTTGTTTTTGACGTGGTATTGGAAGACCATGGCTACGATTCGATATTTAGAAAAGGAAAGGTTTTCCCAAGACACATTGCCACAAGACAAATGAAACAAATCAGTGTCCAAGTCAAGAACCTATATGCACTTGAGGTAAAAGATGCATGACAATCCTTTAGGAGCAAGGAAAAGGTTAGAGACTTGGTGGTTAAGAGGAAGCATGAATTACGTCTCAACATGCAGCCTCAGAAAGTTGTGGAGCAGCCACAATAAGAGACACAGAGAGGAGATCGAGTGGAGAAAACCACTCACGTAGATACCTCCAGTATGGGGAAACTTCAATCCAAGTGGGTAGAAGGAGAACATTCATCCATACCTCCAAGTGTGAGGTGGGGTGATATGAAACCTTAGTCCAAGAGTTTCAAAAATTAGGCAAGATCCATTGAGGTGTTTTTTGTCTCATGGATTGTGACCTTGCTACAAGGGCCCACAACATTCAGTAACAGGAGGATCAATGTTAGTCAGATACTGAGGAAGTGCAAAGCAAAGTTGAAATCAGAACAAGAGGCTCACTAGCAAAGTCAACAACAACACAATTTTCCTAGTAGACAGTTGCAGACACAGTTGATTTAGTTTATTTTGTTTGGATGCTTTTTGGTTGCAGATGTTGCAGTAGCAACAACAAAAGTGACAAGTGTTTCATGCAGAACATTACAAAGGTACCAGATCAAGATAGATTTGAATTATTTTCTTGTTGAGAGGGAGTGTTGAAAATAACAAGAAGAAATGTTAAAAATAACATCAAGAAAGAAAATACAAATAAAATTAGGAATTAAATTGTAATTATAATTCTCATAGCAACTTGTAATAATTAATAAGTTAATTTGACTTTGTTGGCTAAGTTAATTCGAGTTGGTAATCTATCTACAGTCATGTAGATTGGTTCCTAAATTTTAGGAGCCCATGTTGAGTTATTTTGAGTTGTAATTATTTAATTCAGTGTAATCAAGTTAAATTCTGTTAAACTAGTTCCAACTGTTGGATGAATTAGTGGGAGATCCAGTAGTGGGGTGTAACAAGCACTGCTCAACCAGTAAATTGTATATTCACTCATAATTAACTCATGCATTTAATATTAGAGAAAGACTCATTTGATGTTGGAGTTCAAGCACAATGTACTATCAATTATAAAATCATCTAAATTAAATAGATGGTACATGCAATCAAAATAAGGCCAAAAATAAATCATTCCTTAATTAGAAAACTGACTAATTTTAGCGATTCGAATTTCCTTTAAAAGGAGAAATGAAGGAACAAGTTTAATCATTGTTTTGCTGAGAATAAGTTGGTGATACCAAGCAATAGGAAGCACAAGTTTATGCATGGAGCTTGTGAGAGAAAGGTGTGCCAAGAGAAGCTTGTACACACGTTGCTAGTTAGATATATAGAGATAGTGTAGAGGTTGCTCAATCTTAAGAAAAACATTATAATATTCTCATATTTTTTGATTAATGCAATAAACAGATAGTAGGGGTTTTTGGGTGTGGATTTCCCCAGAAAATTATTGTGTTATGTGTGGTTGAATTCTTTCTCTTTTATGCTTCTTGATTTCATCGATCATTTATTGTTTCTACTAATGAGTAGAGTATATTCAAGTCAATTTTTTTAGCATATTACAATATGCAGTTTGAATCTGCAAGGAATTTCTATAGGGATAACATCTTCTACAAGTTTGGTTTTCCAAGGGAGTTGGTCACTAATCAAGGGACACAATTCACCTCAAATTCAATTGAAGACATCATGAAGTAGCACCACATCAAGGAAAAAAAGTACACTGTCTATCACCCTCACGTAAATGGGAAAGTTGAGGTCACAAACAAAGCCTTGGAGAACATTCAGACCAAGGTTGTTTGAAACAATAGAAAGGATTAGGTAGCCAAACTTATAGAAGCCACTTGGGCCTACAATACCACCACTGTATTTACCCCATTTGAATTATTATATTGAAAGAAGGCCCTGTTGTCCATTGAATTTGAATATAATACCCTAAGGATGGCAGCTCAATTAGACTTAGACCTCACTGCAACACAACAAGAGAAGTTGCTCCAACTCAATGGTTTAGATGAATTCGGATTGCAAGCTCTCCTACATATTGAAGTAGTCCAACTACAGAGGAAGATATGGCATGACAAACACATTAGGGAGAGATATTTTCAAGAGGGTGATTAGGCCCTTCTGTATGATTCAAGATTTAAGGATTTCAAAGAAAATTAATGACAAGGTGGTTGGGCGCCTACCTAGTGGAAATTTTTTATGAGAATGGTTTTATCCAAATCAGAACAATTGATGAGGAAGGTATCCCCTTGCTTGTTAATGGAAACCGGTTAAAGTTGTACAAAATACCTTTGTCCAAAGAGGAGTTTATTACTTCAATTAACAAGGTGTTGTAGTGGCTACAACCACCCTCCAAATTTTTTCCTTAGCTTTGTTTGGAGCCTCCCTACCAACCTTCCACGGCAGCATGTCTTACTTCGTCAAGTACACAAGCTTTAGTGATTTTCTTGCAGAATGACAACCTATCTATCAGAGCTTGTTGCATTCCCCTCACAGGTTGTTCCTCCAGACGTGGTCTAGCTGCAGGCTGAGCAGCTCCCTCAAGAAATTATGAAATCCTGGAGGGCAACCAATGTTCCCTCGAGAAATTGTGCAATCCTGTATGGAAGCCCGCTGGGCTCTAGAATTGTGCAATTCCTCCCAGCAGGGCTACTCAGCCCAATAATTGCGCAATCCTAGGTAGCAGTCAACTGCTCTGCCCAAAAATTTCACAAATGTCCTAGGAAGCTAGCCCAACTCCCTTCCATAAATGTGCATTTTCTTCCAGTAGTTGAGCAGCCTCTTGCATGTGCAATTGTGTTGACCGATTCCCTTCGGGACCAAGCAAAACCGATTTTCATGCATGGGTTGCTTCTCCCAAGGCAGCCTGCAAAGGCATCCCTTGATTCAAGGATCTACTTTTAGCAGCTGGAGGTTGCATGCAAGGATCATCTCAGAAACCTCCCACCAAGTGTCTCTCTTCCTAGATTTGTGGCATGTGCATCACATCTTCAATTTTATCAAAAATCATGAAAGGGGTAGCAACTGGGATGGGGAAAAAGTAAGGAGAAAATCCCAGTCCTACCCCTCTAGTGAGACCTGTAATAGGGATGCCTACATAATTGTCCATTCTGAAAAGAATTATTCCGTCCATTGGGGTGGGGATAAGTAGGTGAGGGAGGAAACTTCAGTAGGGAGGGGAAACAAAGAGACCCCATGGGAATTGGGAAATTGGGTTCTTCAAAATTCTATAGAGAATCATTGTCACAAAGTGAAGGACAGAAGCCTCATTTTCTCTAAGGAGGAAGGGGGGAATTCAGGTGTTAAAGAGGGCTACTACAATTCTCCAAGCCAGGAGCGTTTGGATAAGCTTGGGCCAGAGAAGCCTATGTTTACTCTGTTCAAAATAATTCTGACTTATAAGGAATTTTCACTGGTTTATGTTCTAGGTAATATAACTACTAGAGTGCAGCGACTCCTAGTGTTTCAGAACCCATATAGTGCTCCAGCCCAGGAATAGGTGAGCTGCCCAGGAAAAGAGGTATTAAGCTGGAAGGAGAACAGGATGGAAAAGGAAGGAAAAGAAGCGGGAAAGAGAGGAAATAGAGGAATGGGCAAGGCAGGAAAAAAGACGAAAGGGTTGGAAGCAACCTCCAGCAGAGGACCAAGTAAAAGAGGAAGGAAGACCGGGAAAGAGAATATGCAGAACTTGATAAATGCATACGTGGTTGGCACACCGCTGGAGGTGAAAGCACAAATATCCGAGTGGGAGAGGGAGCTAAACAATAGTATAGAAAATCAGGAAATCGAGGCAGAAGAATGGGAAACCATGGTTAAAGACCCTGGGAACACCAGAGGATGTCAAACATTGTTCCAGAAAACAATTCAACAGTACTGGGTCATGAAGAATATCCTGGCTCGAGCAATGACATTATATAAGGAGCGAGAGGAACTGGAGGAGGCCAGACCAGTTGAGCCTAGTATGAAGGATTTGCACAGGGAGATTGTAGTTGTCCAGATGCAATTGTACTGAAACAACCTCACAGTGAATAGGATTGAACAGAGCATACAGGACATGAAGAGAAGCGAAATCTCGAGATCCAGTGCGAAAGCCCCAGCCCCGGTGGACTCATCAAATGAATGAAGCAGGTCTTCAAATAGAATTTTGTTTATATGTCGGCTAGCATTTACTGTTTTAATTTGAATTTTATAGTAGATAAAACTACCAATGTAGCCTAAATGGTCATGAAAACTCTCTTTAAATTTTGGACAGCATTTGATGCAGACAGGGGGCCAACAGACCTGGGTTCCTACGAGCAGGTTGAGGCCATTTGCAATTTTTGTTAAAGATATACTTATGTTCAGAAAATATTAATAGAAAAAAGATCTACCAAGCTTACACAAAAAAAATAATGAGGACCCTTTTTGTAAATTTTGGCTCAATTGCATTTTTTCCTTTTTGCAAGATTTTCATTTTATTTGGATTTTTCTTTTGATTACTTCATTGCGTTCGATTTTTCATTACATTTCCATCGGTTCTCATTTCATCGAATTTGGATACACAATTTATCGCTAACGGTCCTATAAAATCGCCACAGCGAAATTATAGAACAATTAAATTATGTGTTTTTAGATCTCGAAAGCCTATTTTGAATCCCAATTTAAAATTACGAGATCCGAAATTCCAAAATTACAAGTGGCTGTAGTTTCTTAATATCAAAACTTTTATTACCAAATAATTATAATTATTTTTATTATTTAACATTAAAAATAATTATAGTTTATACATAGAAAAGGAAATCCAACTCCAAATGACCCTCCTCTCCTCCTTCACACCCCTTATTGAAATTTAAAAACTTTAAAATTTCATAACATCATTTTTAAATCCTTCCGGAAAAAACCTTACTTCCTTCATCCCTTATATCTTCCTTACCTCGAAACTTTAACACTTCGTAACTTAATTTTAATTGAAACTCTGATGGAAAATAATTTGTCGCAAACCATTATGCATCTCAGCATCTCCGCGTTAACTCCATTTCACGGCCTAATTGATATATCCCTGAAACTCATAACCTCTGAAATCTTATGCCTTCCAAAATCCCTTCTCATTATCACTCTGATTTGATATATATAAAAAGGCCATTGCATCTTCCTCATGATATTTCAAGACTCCTAAGGAGTTCCCAAAAGTCACTTGTTACTTAATCCCTTTTTAAATATATTTTACTAATGGTTAATAAAATTTTATTTATTTTATTTAAATATTCTTTAATCTATTTTAATTATTTTAGTTTGTAATTTAATTTAATTTTAATTGATTTGTATAATTAAACCAAAGACCAAAGTTTGGTCTCAGTCCATGACGTTAACCACCATCGTCATCATTATATAATATAATAATTTTATTTTAAAATTTAATTAATTTATAATTAGAATTTAATATTTGTGTATATTTAATTAAAAAATTTATAATTTTAATTAATTAATTTTAATTGTACACTTGGTTAAGATTAGATTTTTAATTAAACTTATCTAATTTTAGTCTAGACATGCATTTTTCCAGAACTATGACATTTTTAACACTTCAACTTTGGAGGCTCATAAGTTGAGTTTTACTTCGCCAAATGAGGCCCATGACGGTTAGTTAAAAAGATAAAATCATGCAAAATATTTCTGAAGGTGTTGCATGACCACATTTGATCACTAATTGAGCCCAAAAATTAGCAAAAAATTAAGCTCTGAATCAAAACTAATTTTCTGAGTTTTGTTTTTTGCATTTTCATTTGTCCAAAGCTTCTATTGATTGCAGATCCATTTGATTTTGTCCTCGTTGACCAACAAATCTTTAGAGAGATTAATAGGAAAAATAGATTTATTTTTATTTATTTATTTAATTGAATTTTGATTGAAGAAGTTTGTTTTCCCAGATTTTATAATTATGATTTTGATTTGCTACTTAATTTATTTTGGATTAGTTTTTGGAAGGAGAGTAGTTGAGGAGATGAGGAAGAAAATACTTGGAACAATGGAATTGCACCAACAAGAGGGAAAGAAGAATTTTGGCCAATTAAAATTTGTTGGAGCAAATTTATTCTCCAACAACTCTCTCATTTTAATTTTCTTTTGTAATTATAAATATGGTTTTTGTAGAATTGAGAATGAGGGTTCAAGATCTGAAACTTGGAGAGGAAATTCTCTGCAAAGAGGTGGTTTTTTGCACTACTGTAGGAAAGATGTTTTTGTAGAGAATTAGCTAGTTTGGACCAGACTTGTGGAGATTAAAAGAGATGTATTTTAGCTCTAAAAATTTCATGTTATCATGAAATTTTCTGAGAATTTCATGTACTCAAAGGCTTTGATCAGATCTTTAATTCTTATACACTATTGTCAGAGATAGAGGTTAATTGATGACCTACATTTAATAAAATTTGATGTAATTCTTGATCTAGATAAGTATGTGTTTTTTGAAGTTTTGCACTATTGTAAATTCATTTAATATATGCTTGTTTAAATAATTTGAAACTATCTTTCGATGATGGATGTAATCACTATCAAATTTAATAACGAATTTGAATAGGTAAAAATGACATACTTGTTAACTATTTAGTAAATTCTTGTCAAAGTTTATCTTGGTTTTAATAATGATCATTTTATGAGAACTATTTCCTTAATGCAATCATATATGTTTTAGTTTGAATTCATTTTATTTGAATTTGAATGTATGTGCACCAGAGATTTGATGATTATTCATCAAATAGTTGAATAGACATACTTGCTTAAACTAGTAGTAAGTCTTGGAACTATTTCGCCGTTTTATTAACTTCATTGTTGGGAAAAATACTGAGAGAGGGGGTGAGATAGTATTTTAAAAACTCACAATAATAATTTTATTTTCTGGAATATGTACACGACTTTACTGAACCCAACTCGTGTATGTACGCGACTATTGTAAAAGAAACTAGTGTATGCTTAGTAAACTTGTAAAACAACTGATTCTTTATTTGTTAAAATTAAACCAGAATGTAAGAGATTTATGAGGCATTTGATAAGAAATAAGCAGGTGCAGTAAGAACAGAATAAAGTATCACACATAAGCAACACACATGAACACCAGGATTTAAGGTGGAAACCCAATATGGGAAAAAACCACTGTTGTTGTCGTCTTAGTCTTCAAACTTATTAATTTCCAAACGTCTTACATTCTTGTATTGGTGCAAACTCATGCCATTACACAGGCACCCACCTGCTAAAGACTACAACCTTCATGCATTCTCCAGCTTCTACTAGAAGGGAGCTCCAACCCCCTAATCTGATTACCAGCTACTAATGGCAAGAAGATTCGACTTCCTCACTGAAGGCTCCAACCCTCAGCAACATCCGTGGACCACGTTTCATAAATTTTCACACTGGATCCACCTGCTTTAATACATCACAACTTGTAGATCAACTGAAGCAAACACCAACTTAATTCAAACAGAATAGTGAGATCACTATAACTAGAACACAGAACTGAACTCAGAATACTACATCAACACACATAATCAACTACAACCCTGATCATTCATATGCCAACATGTATACGCTACTTCACTTAAGGCAACCTGTGTGTATACACGCTTTTCTGTAGAGAAACCTGCATACAGATCTTAATATACTAAAAACTTGTAATTCTGAATCAGACACATAGTTGACCAGAGATTCTCAAATATTCTGTTAGCTTACAGAACCCTCATACAGTCAGCAACATCAATAATCTTTTCAACCAATCAACATGTAACCAAATTCAACTTCATCATTCAATCAGTTCTACTTTAGACATTATCACTCAACCCATATCAACATGAGGACATCATTGACAGACAACAGAGATACAACAACACTGATAAAGTTGATCAATCATTTATGAACATAAACCCTTCCTTTATGTACGTGACTTTGAAGAAACGGACCCACATGTATACGCGACTTAACCAAGACCAACCTGGGTACATATTTGCAAATTTTGACCAAAAATTGTGCAATTCTTCAAAACTTCAGAAAGAACCAAATCATAATATTCAGAGATAAAAACATGCGTCAATAATTAGATATAGTCAATCCATGAGCAGATCATACAATGGAAAGTCATTTCAGGTCTCATGATCCTGATCCATCATTGTATTCATCGGTGCATAATTATTTCAGAAATATGTGTCAACTATGGCCCTTACATTGCAAATATACTTCATATTGAAGTATTCATCAAAAACACTTTCACATGCATAATTAGCACTTTGATCTTCACCTCCTTATATAATTAGAGCCTTATCCAATACCGTGAGTCAAAACTACACTAGTGCCGATGGTAATCTTGGACGGGATCAAGTAACCATTACTGCACTCAATATTGTGGGCTAATACCATGGTAAGGACCCTTGGTATTCTTAAATTAGTGTGTCAGCATGTACATGACTTTGCTTCTTTTTACATGCGTGTTTATGCGACTTAGTCTTGATGAACCTGCATATAAATCTTCAAATATTCACCTTTATCAAACTTCTAATTCTGATATGTAAACCTTTGTCCCATCATTCTATTATTATGTTCCATCACTATGTTACCTCTGAACTAACCTATGGATTCATCTAGTTACCATATACTTGTTCTGTTACAAGTGAGTTGCCATCAAGAACAACACATGCATCATAATGACAACGATCTCCCCCTTTAGACTTAATGGCAACCATGTTGGTGTTGATCACCTCAACCTGTAGAAACCTATTAGATACATCAAATAACCATTATTCAAACACCAAGATACTCTCCCCATTTGACATCAAGGGAAAAGGGTGGACCAAAGCTCCCCTTTTGGATTTGATTTGCACTATATTGTCCATGCTCCCCCCTGAGCACATGCTGAATCTTCAGAAAGATTTTCAAATGAAGACATGACTCTATAACTCAACTGAGTATGACCTTTCTATCACTAAGGAATCATACTTACATCAGTCACCCAACCAAGTGGGGATACATATTTGACTCAACCATCCAACAAAGTGGGATTACATTTTTGACACTACCATACAACCAAGTGGGATTACATATTTTACATGACCTCAAAAGTCCATACATGACTGAATATGACAATTATTACATCATAGGTCTCCACATGACCTTTACATCAAATGACAGATATTATAGTAATAACTGAGACCTCAATACCTTAATAGTAGCATAATTCAGGAACCATAATGCCAACAATGCATTATATTTTGCAAGGCTAATGCTCCCCTTGAACCTGTGCTACATGTTCATTGTCAAAAACTCATTCATCAAATCATCTTCATCAATCAGATTAATATAAATGAGAAAAACATAACTCAATACCATATCAACATAACGTACACATCAACACCAGACCAAGAAAAATCAAATCATAGCTATGAGTAGCATGTCAGAGGTTGATTTTGATTCTGTCCCATTGTTTTTCTATCAGAGAAAAACATACGTGACTATCTGCAAAAAGCTCGCATATATACATGACTATACTTCATGAAACCCGCATACAGAAAGAATTTTGACCTATATATTGAGTAGACTAGATTAAGAACAAAATGAGGTAAAGACAACTCCCAGTTTCTGTCTGAGATATTCAAATGTTTCTCTGGGAAGAGGTTTAGTAAATATATAGGAAACTTGTTCTTTGGAGGGAACATATTCCAATTTAACCTTTTTCTCAATTACTTGTTCTCATAGAAAGTGATACTTAATTGGAATATGCCTGGGCTTGGAGTGCATAACATGATTTCTCAAAATACTTATAGCACTTGTATTATCACATAGGATGGAGATGGGTGGATAACACTTGATTTGTATATCTTGTAATGTTTGCATCATCCAGAGAAGAAGTGTGCAACAAGATGCAACAACCACATATTCTTCTTCCGTTGTAGATAAAGCAATGGAACTTTGTTTCTTGTTGAACCAAGATAACAATTGGGGCCCCATCTAAAATCCATCTCCACTAGTGCTTTTCTGGTCATCAACATTTCTAGCCCAATCTGCATCTGTGTATGCATGAAGGGTAAGATCTACATCTTTAGGATATCATAGACCAAAGCCTTGGGTTCCTTGGAGATATTTGAATATTCTATCTACCTTCTGAAATGTGATTCCTTTGGATTGGCTTGGAAATGTCCAACAATCCCAACTGCATGCATGATATCTAGTCTGGTACCTGTTAGATAAAGCAGACTTCCAATCATAGACCTGTACTCTGGTTGGTTTACTGTAGGAGAATCATCATTAGAACTAAGGCTACATCCTGTCATCATGGGAGTACATATAGGTTTGCAATCTTCCATCCCATACTTCTTCAAAATCTACTTGAGATATTTTGTTTGTGAGAGAAATATGTCATCTTTTTCTTGTTGCACTTATATACCAAGAAAATAGGTGTAGACCAAGAAAATAGGTTAGTTCCCCAAGTAAAGACATTTCAAATTCTTTCTGGATAACAGAAGCAAAGTTTTGACTCATAGATTCGTCATTGCTACCAAAGATGATATCATCAACATAAACAACAATAATTGGTAGTTTATCATCAATTTTGTGTACAAATTAATGTCTACGAATCCTTTTGTGAAACCTTGTTGTTGAAGATATTTGTCAAGACGATAATACCATTCCCGCGGAGCTTATTTTAGCCCATATAAATATTTTTTGAGTTTGCATACAAGGTTTCCATCATTCTCCAAAATGAAACCTTCTGGTTGTTCAATATATACTTCTTCTTCTAGATCTCCATTAAGGAAAGCATATTTTACATCCATTTGATAAACTTTGAAATGTCGAAAACTTGAAAATGCAAGAAATCTTGTTATGGCTTCAAGTTTGTCTACTGGTGCAAATGTTTCTTTAAAGTCTATACCTTCTTGTTGAGCATAACCTTTACAAACAAGTCTAGCTTTGTTCATAATGACCTCTCCATTTTCATTCAACTTATTTTTGAATATCCATTTTGTCCCAATAACATTTTTATCATGGGGCCTTAGAACCAATTCCCAAGTATCATTCTTTTCTATTTGATCAAGTTCTTCATTCATGGCCTTAACCCAATATTCATCTTTACCAGATCGATTTACATTTTCTGGTTCAATGGTGGATAATAAAGCTAGATAACTAGGAGATCCTACAAGGATTCTTCTTGTTTGTACCCCAGATTCCTTGTCTCCTAGAATTTTAGTTTCTGGATGATTCTTTTGAACATACCTGGATGGAGCCTTTCTTTGTCTGATGTGTCTTCTTCTGCTGCTTCATTAGTTTATTCTTCTATATAATTGCAATTTGATGTGGGAAATAATTCATCATCATCATCCTCTTTTGCTGATGTTACCTTTTTGGGATCTGTGCATGCTTCATCAATCACAATATCAATGCATTCAACAATTTTCCGAAGTCTCTTATTGTAACATTTGTATCCTTTGCTTCTAGATGAGTAACAAAGAAGTATTCTTTCATCTACTCTAGCTTCAAACTTATCAAGTTTTTCATCATTATCTTTTATGAAACATTTTCTTCCAAAAACTCTAAAGTTCTTTACAATGGGAGGCTTACCATACCAAAGTTCATACAAATTTTTATTACTATTCACACAAACATGAGGCTTGCTGAGAATATTTGTTGCGGTATGTGAAACTTCACCCTAGAAGGTGTCAGGAGTTCCAGACTAATTAAGCATATCATGAGCCATTTGTTGAACAATTTTATTCATTCTTTTTGCCACACCATTTTGTTGAGGAGTTCTAGCTACAAAAAATTGTCTTTTTATGCCATGGTGTTCACAGAAATCAAAGAATTCATATGATATGTATTTTCCTCCTTGGTCATATCTGAGACATTTTATTTTTAGATCTAATTCATTTTCAACTAATGATTTTAAGACTTTAAATTTACCAAATGCTTCATCTTTATGTTTCAATACATCGATCCAGCACATTCTAGAAAAGTCATCAATGAATAAGATATAGTATTGTTCTCCACGAAGTGACTTTTTCTTTACTGATCCACACAAATCAGTATGTATAAGTTCAAGAGGCTTACTTTCTGATCCTTCTTTGGCATCTAATTCAAATCTGGTTTTCTTACTGAATTTACATGACCTACATATGGTACTTTCTGGTAGGGTGATGTTGGGTAGATCACGAACAACTTTGAGCCTACTTGATTTTCTTATTTGAGAGAAGCTTAGATGTCCCAACCTTTTCTGCCATAACCAATTTTCCTCTTCCTTTAATAGATAACATTGTTCTTGGCCACCTTTCAATATATACAGATTCCTTAGGGTTCTTGTTCCTTTTATTATGGTCTTTCCTGTGTCAAGTTCGCAAACCACACATTCTTTTGATCTGAATACCACCTCATTTCCTTGGTCACACATTTTTCTAACACTCAAAAAGTTATGCTTTAATCCATCAACATACATAGAATTACCATATTTAACCTTTTCTTTTAGAAAAACGGAACCTTTACCCTTAATGACAGCAGGTGAGTCATTTCCAAAAGTGACATTCTTTTCTTTCTCTAAATCATTGTATGAAATAAGTTTATCATTATCGCTCGTCATGTGTTTTTAGCATCCACTATCAATAAACCATTGATTTTCTTGTCATTATGCGAACAATTCTATGCCAAAACTTTCAGATTGTAACTCCTTCCTTTTCCATACCTTAGAATTTTGTTGATATTTTCTCTTTTTGAGATGTTGGTTGAAATTTTCTTCTGCATTCAGATTCTTCATGTCCAAATTTATTGCAAAATGAGCATTCAATTTCATATTTAAGAGGTGATAAGTTATTATAAGTGTTCTTCTTGACTCTTGTCTCATTCCTTTGTTTTCTTGCTTCTCTAGTCATGATGGTTTTGTATGCAACACATTAAGCAACTTTATGACCAAAATTATGACATGAGAAACATTGTCCATTAAAGAAGAAATTTATGTGATCATAGAATATTCTGGTGTTGTTTACCTTTTGATTGGTGCTTCAGTTTTTGTTCATCCTTGGATTAGAGTGAACACGATTTACCTGTGGAATGTCATTATTCTTTTGCTAAGGACTGAAGCTTTGCTGACTAGTTTTTGTTGCATTTAGATAACTTCCGGGGGTGGCTGAAGAATTTGTTGTTTGAGATGTTTCTCTAGTGCGTCCAAGATCTGTCCTCATAAGGGGAGAGTATTGTACCTTGATAATTTCATCTAAGGTTTCAGATCCTTTAGCAAATCTAAGATCTAGACTTTTTATTTTCACAAGTTCCTTTCTTAGACTTACTACTTCACATTCTAACTTCTCATTATTCTTTTCCCTTTCTATGAGCTAATGCTTCAATGTATCATTGCCTATATTTTTTTTCTTCCAAGAAAATTTTGAGTTGAGTAATTTCTTCAAAGAAATATTTTTCCTCTAAAGCATCCACAAATTTATCATTAGACTCATTAGTATTTTTCTCAAAATCCATGAGTAATTTAAGATCTTGATCAGATTCTCCTTCTTCACTATTTGACAAGCCATCACTATCTTCATGAGTATAATAACTTCATATATTGTCAAGACATCTCCTATTACCTTTTGTAGTATCCTTCCCTTTGTCATGGTTGTCTTTATGAGGACATTTAGTAGCATAATGACCAACTCTACCACAAGCAAAACATTTGAAGGGAAGCTTACCTCTGAACCTTCTGGTGCCCAGTTGAAGTTTCTTTACAAATTTCACCTCATCTTCTTCTGATATATATCCTGATTCCTTGTGTTCTTCCTTTTATTTTCCTTTTGCAGATGCTTTAAATGCAACTTCTCTGACTTCTGAGGGACCTCCTTTCCTCATTTCAAAAGTAGTCAGGATCCCGTGAAGTTGAACAATAGTAAGAGTCTACAGATCCTGCTTCTCTTCAATGGCAGACACTTTTGACTCGAATTTAGGAGTTAGAGATCTTAAGATTTTCTCTACTAAAGTGGTGTCCTTTATTTCTTCACCCAAATTTTTCATGCGATTTACAATCTCATCTATACATAGAAAGAAACTAGCAATACTTTCATCATTATGCATTCTGAGAGTTTCATATTGAATTCTGAGAGTTTGGAGTTTAGCACTTTTTACCTTAGTATCACCTTCATAGCTTTGAATAGTTATGTCCCATATTTATTTTGTTGTGTTTAACTGCATAACTTTGACAAATTATGATTCTGTCAGACTTCCCAATAAGGCATTGACAACTTTGGAAATGGTTTCATACACCTTCTTTTCTGCTACATCTATGGGACCTGCGACTAGATATTGGTAACTTCCTTCCATAATTGCCCAAACATTTGTTCCAAGGGATGGAAGATAGGATCTGGTTCTTGTCTTCCGATATATTAAATTATTTTCGTTGAAGAGTGGTGGTCTGATAAATTCCATTACGTCTTGATTGCTCATCTTGGGAGATATTCCTTCAAGCGATCAAGCTTCTTTTGAAAGACCTTCTCTGATACTAATTGTTGGGAAAAATACTAAGAGGGGGGGTGAATTAGTATTTAAAAAACTCACAATAATAATTTTCTTTTCTGGAATATGTACACGAATTTACTGAACCCAACTCGCGTATGCACATCACTGTTGTAAAAGAAACTAGTGTATGATTAGTAAACTTGTAAAAAAAATCATTCTTTATCTGTTAAACTTAAACCAGAATGTAAGAGATTTATCAGGCATTTGATAAGCAGTAAGCAGGTGAAGTAAGAAAAAAATAAAGTATCACACATAAGAAACGCACATGAACACTAGGATTTAAGGTGGAAACCCAATGTGGGAGAAAACCACTGTTGTTGTCATCTCAATCTTCAAACTTATTAATAAAAAAAAATTCTTACATTCTTGTATTGGTGCAGACTCATGCTAGTACACAAACACCCACCTATTGAAGGCTACAACCTTCACTCATTCTCCAGCTCTTACTGGAAGGGAGCTCGAACCACCTAATTTGATTACCAACTACTATTGGTAGGAAGCTTCGATTTCCTCACTGAAGGCTCCAACCCTCAGCAATGTCCATGGACCACATTTCATAAATTGTCACTCTTGATCCACCTAATTTAATACATCACAACTTGTGAATCAACTGAAGCAAACACCAAATTAATTCAAACAGAACAGTGATATCACTGTAACTAGAGGGAGAAGGACACTGCAACGGCGCTCTGCAGCTGCCTGTGAGGGTTTCGGTTAGGGCTTTCTGAAAACCCTTCCTCTATCGCCTGAAGACTAACCGCCCACTTGATCTGCCTGTTACCTGGCCCGAATTTTCAGGCCCCATCTGCCGTTTCCAAAATGGCCCCAGATACTCTCAAGTGATGTAATGGAAACGGAGGAGGAGGTTGACTATTCAGAAGACCCGCTTTCTTCACAGGTAATTTTTGATCGCCCTTCTTTCATTTCATTGTCTGTTGGCCCTAGCCATTCACCGCATTATGCGCCGCATCCCTCTCCGGTGGTTACTATCCCGCCCCCCCCCCCCCCCCCCCCCCCCTCTTGCCTGCCTGAAGGAACCTCCCCTCTCGAGCCCCCTGGCTTGGATCTCCCTCCTCTGTCACTGGGGACCCTCCGGTTCCTGTCGACTGTCATCCCACCGTCGCCTCCCTTTGATTCGCACCCCCCGTCCTCCTCGTACCCAGCTTCAACATCTGCTGGACTGCCTCTTTCGTCAGTGGCCAGGCCCTCTGCTCTCCTCCACTCACCCTCGGGTTGCTTTGAGACCCCTGCAGTCAGAGTCAGTTCATCAAAGGCGACTCCCCTGGAATGCTCCCTGGACCCCTTGGTGGATCACCCTTCAGCTCCGCGTTTGGGTAAGAAAAGAACTAAGTGCGTCAAAGCTACATCCCGGGACATTTCTATTCGGTTTGGAGAGACATCGGCTATTGGGGAGGCAGCCAAAATGGCGAATACCATTCTCGTTGGACATGTTCGAGTGCGTGCTTATACAGCGACCCGGCTCACCCTTTGGGTGAAGGAGATTTGGGGAGGGGTTCTGAAAGAACTCCCTGAAGTACAAGTTCTACCCCGTGATTGGTTCGCCCTACACTTTGCTAAGGAAAACTACACGGACCTTGTATTAGCTAGATACTGGCACATCGAGATGGCGCCGGTGCTGTTAAAAAGATGGAGCCCTCTCTTCGATCCTGAACGAGAACAGATTGGGGCAGGGCCATTGTGGGTTCGTCTACCTGGGCTCCCCCTCCAATACTAGAGCGAAGAAGTCTTCATTCGCATCGGGAACGCCCTGGGAACATACTTCGACCATAATCGTACCTTCGTGGAATCCAGGAACAAAACTCTTGCTCGCATCCTTGTACACCTGGACACTCGTGAAGGCCTGGAGGAAAAGATCACACTACACTGGGGCAGATTCACTCGGGTACAGATCCTAGACTACGAAGGGGTACCTTTCAGATGCCGCCGCTATCATAGGGTGGGTCATATATTCAAGGATTGCCCTCTCAACAAGAGAACAGATGAAGCACCTGTGCCTTCTACCATTCCATCGAGGACTATATCACCGGCCGCTCAACGCATTCTGGTCTCGGGCATTCCCTTCAGCACTCCACTACAGGCAACGGGAGCTGCTCCATGTCATGCATCTACAACGGTCACCAGATCTCGGGCGGCCTCAGCAACTACATCCACTTCGGGTACATCACTTTTCCCTCCTTTGTCTATTTTCACTACTGCTCCCACTACACTCTCTCCCTCATTGTCTGTTGCATACTGCACTATGCCCTCCTCCCCGGTTATTGCTCCTTCCGCTCCATCATCTCATAAGCTCCCGTCGCCATCATCTTCTCCCTCATCATCCCGGGGCTCTAAACACACCTATAATCTGCGTCCTCGTACTCACACCCTGGGAACTCATCTGAAAATCGCCGGTCTGGGTATCACATCATCCGGGTTGACCCCCTTGTCTGCTCGAGGGAGAAAATCAGACCTTACAAAAGCTATCAGGAGAGCGGAAGCTGAGGTTGCTTCTGGGCGACAATCCACCATTGTTGGGGTACTTAGAGCGAGGAACACCCCTGGTAATCTTCCTCCATGAAGTGCCTCCAAGAAACTAGCCCTGAAAAGACTGATTGAATCATCTCCTGTTGACATTATTCTCCTCCAGGAAACCCTTGGCCCTGTGGACTCCATATCTGCCTCTCTATCCTCCATCACCCCGGGATGGCATTTCACGGCGATGGACTCCTCGGGTTGATCGAGGGGCCTAGCGATTGGTTTTAACCCTGCTTCTATTAGGGCTCATGGTTCATGGGGGGGACCTGGATTCTTGGGACTTGACCTCTTCTCCGCTGATTTGGGTATCAATCTCAGGGTTATCAACATATATGGACCCTGCCATCAAAGAGAATCCTTCTGGAATCACCTTCTGAGCTTATCTATCCTCTCAGCCGAGAATTCCATCCTAGGGGGCAATCTAAATTTCTCCCTGGGTTATTGCGAATCTTGGGGATCCACGGCACAAATTCACTCGATCACCGGGTTTATGACCGACCTCCTAGAACGTCATAACCTGATCGATGTTCCCAAGAACAAACCTATACCAACCTGGAGGAATAGAAGAATTGGTGAAGCTGCCCTGGTGCGCAGACTCGATAGATTCATTATGAAAGGCACTCTATTTCATCAGCTTCATCACTAAAAACAATGGGTTGGTTCCGGGGGAATATTTGACCACTATCCTATCCATCTGGAGATTACGGGGCCAAACAAAAAGCCAAAAGCCCCCTTCAAGTTCAACCATGGCTGGTTACAGGATCCCTCCTACATCAAGCTCGTTAAGGACTTATGGATCCACAATCTGATTGATAGAACAGACACTCTAGAAAAAGGCTTCTGCATGAACCTATCGCAGCTCAAGCATCACACTATCGAATGGGCCAGAGAAAAACACCAAAAGGAGAACTCAGCTCTTATGCTCATAGAATCCGAACTATCCTCACTTTCAGATGAAAGAGGTCTGGGCTTTACCACAGCTGAAGATAAAGCCCACTTGGTGGAACTTGAAAATCAGAAGCAAAAAATATTAAGGGAGCGAGAAGAATCTATTCGACTTCGCAGCAGAGCAACATGGCTTAAGGCCGGAGATGACAATACCCACTTCTTTCACAATTATGCTAAAGGCAGGAAGGTTAAAAATACTATATGGAATCTCCCCCTGCCAGAGGGTGGAGTGGCAGACACTTTCTCCAAGCTCTCACAGCTGGGATCATCCCACTTCAGGAACCTCTACAAGCAACCCCCGGGCTCTACTATTGCAGATATCATCAACATTGCTGGTCATTTCCCCAGGTTTGTAAATGAAGAAGAAGCGGAGAACCTTTTCGATCCAGTGACTCCTGAGGAACTTGAAAACACCATAAAATGGTTCAAGAAGGATCGCAGCCCGGGGCCGGACGGATGGACCATCGAATTTTACATTGCCTTCTATGAGCTGATCAGCAATGATCTACTAAGGGTTGTAGAGGAATGTCGGGTGTCCGGGACCCTGTACAATGCCATCAATTCAACTTTCATAGCTCTGATCCCCAAATCTGATACTCCTTCCTCCTTTGATGATTACCGCCCCATCTCCCTCTGCAACGTGCTCTACAAGATCATTTCCAAAATCATTGCAAATCGCATCCGTCCTATTCTGTCCCGTCATATCGCTCCTCAACAATTTTCTTTCCTAGAACAACGTCAGATTCATGAAGCCATTGGTGCTGCACAAGAAGCCTTTCACACTATCTGGACCAAGCATCACAAAGCCATTATCTTAAAGATTGATTTAGCCAAGGCATTTGACCGGGTCAGTTGGCTCTATCTCAAGATGCTTCTCATCCACCTGGGGTTCCCTCATAATTTCATCACTTGGATTATGGCTTGCATCACCACTCCCACCTTTAGTGTTCTGATTAATGGATCTGCATCCTAGTTTTTTCATTATGAACGTGGTCTTAGACAGGGCTGTCCTCTGCCTCCCCTTCTTTTCCTAATTTTCATGGATGGCCTAAGCCGCCTAATAAACTCTGCTAAGAGAAATGGGGATTTTAGTGGACTCAAGAATACAGACGACTGCTTCCTCACCCACCTTCTTTTTGTGGATGACGTTATGATCTTCCTTGATGGCAATATTCGAGACTCCCGTTCTTTCTCGAACATTATCACTCTTTTCTCATCCGCCACGGGGATGCTTGCCAACCATTCAAAATCCTCCATTATTCTCTCCAGAACTTCTATCCATGAATCCCACATGGCCCAATAGCCGTTTCCTTACAACATCCATCCCTTAGACCTCGGCGTCAAATATTTGGGTTTCTGGATCAAGCCTATCAGCTCAAAGATTGCGGATTGGGTCTGGCTAGTTGCAAAATTGGAGAAGCGCCTCAATATCTGGAGCCATCGATATCTCTCAAGAGCGGGCAGACTCGTTCTGGTAAAAGCTGTCCTGGAAGCTACCCCGGTCTTTTGGATGGCATTAGCCTGGATCCCGCGCAGCATCTTGGCCAGGCTACAACAAACATGCAATAGATACCTGTGGAATGGAAATCAGGAAAAGCGCATATTTGCTTGGGTTGGATGGAAGAAGATCGCTACTCTAAAGAAATGGGGTGGATGGGGTCTAAAATATCTCCCTACTTTTGCACAAGCCCTTGTGGCTAAAATGGGGTGGACCTTACTCACTGGGAACAACCTCTGGACCAACATCTCATATCACAAATATATCTGGCCTCTCCATATCTTGGATTGGATTCACCTCCCTACCTGGCCTAAATCTGGTATATCATCCGTTTGGAAAGCGCTTCTTAACTCTATGACAGTTATCAGGGATAATCTGGTATGGAAAATCAATGATGGAACTCAGGCTCATATTGGTCTGGATCCTTCGAATGGAAGCGACGGTAGGCACATTCTTCCTGAAGGCCTCATCTAGCATCTTCACTCACAGGGGATTAAAGTTCTGGCTGACATTGCTGATCCACAAAACACTTCCATTTTTGAACAGCGTTGGAAAAATGCAATTCAGATCAATATACCACCACTCTGGCATCAGGATTGGTTGGCATATATCAATGCATTATCAGAATCGCATATAAGGATCAAACAAGGGCAGGACGAGCTCGTATGGTATCATTCGGAGAACGGAGTATACACCCCAAAGGCTGGCTACCACACTCTGATATCGCATAAGGTTCCGGACACAATCTCTTTTTGGTGGAACTCTATTTGGAAACTCACCGCTCCCCCCAGGCAGAAGCTATTTTTCTGGTGTATCTTAAAGGGTGTTGTCCCTACTGGGGAATATCTCATGCGTCGTGCAGTCTATGGACCGACCTGGTGCACCCTGTGCAAACATACCTCCGAAACGAGCGTTCATTTGTTCTTAAACTGTTCTGCGTTAACGTCTTTATGGAAATCTATATCATCCACTATACAACACACTGGCAAATGGGAGGGCGATGATATTAATCGAACCTGGGAAACTTGGTTTTACCAACACAAAAACTCCAAACTCAAAAGCCTGCCTATCATTATTTGTTGGTACCTATGGCTTGCACGAAATCGAATGATCTTCGAAGATAAACCTGTGCACTAGCCGCATCTTACTGCCAAAATCATATCGGCCTATAATGAGACGCCTGAGCCGCCACAGCCTAAGGTTCGAAGACCCCGTGACCCTCCACATATAGATCATAGCACCCCATGGGCTTTCTTCGATGGCGCAGCCCAACAGCAGGGCTGTGGGGGAGGTTTTCTACTATTCATCAATGATCAGCATTTCTACAAAGCAAAACTGGGGTTGGGAGCTGGCACAAATAATTTTGCTGAGATTATCACCCTCCGTCATCTCTTGCATTTTGCATTGGGGCACAATTGCATGCATATTCATATATATGGAGATTCGAAGATTGTCATTGATTGGTTCAACAATATTACTGTTTGCCACACACACACTCTCAGCAACATTTTGGATGATATTAATTTACTGAAGGCACAATTTATTGACATCACTTGTCAACATATCTACAGGGAACACAACAGCAGTGCCGACCAACTATCCAAGGAGGCCACGGCACTTCCCAGAGGAGAGTGGATGATACAGGAGCAGCGAGGAACAAATGCATACCAATACTACCACCGCCCATACATAGATGCACACTATCACAGGGCAGCCAGCCCATGAGATACAGATATGAAAATGATACTTTTTTGGAACTTTTTTGTACATAGATGATAAAAATTACAAAACTGAAGCCCTGCGTGGCAATATGTATATATATAACTGATAACAAAGAACATCTTGCGTGATGACTTTTGCTTTTGAATAGACAGAATAGATATATAGCTACCCTCAAGTGGCAGAAGAACATACAGCATATGCAAAATGCATCTACAATATGTAATTTTTCTAAGTTAATGAAAGATTACGATTTTTCTAGTGGAAAAAAAATCACTGTAACTAGAGCACATAAATGAACTCAGAATACTACATCAACACATAGAATCAACTGCAACCCTGATCATTCATATGCCAATATGTATATTCTACTTGACTTAAGGCAACCCACGTGTATACTCGATTTTCTGTAGTGAAACCTGCGTACAGATCTTAATATACTAAAAAATTGTAATTCTAAATCAAACATAGAGTTGACTAGATTTATTCTCAAATATTATGTTAGCTTACAGAACCCTCATACAGTTAGTAGCATCAATAATATTTCCAACCAATCAACATGTAACCAGATTCAACTTCATCATTCAATTAGTGCTACTTCTGGCATTCTCACACAACCCAGATCAATATGAGGACATCATTAATAGATAACAAAGATACATCAGCACTGACCAGGTTGATTAGTCGTTTATGAACATAAACCCTTCCTTTATATATGTGACTTTGAAGAAACAAACTTGCCTATATATGTGACTTACCTGAGACCCACCTACGTACAGATTTTCAAATTTTGACCAAAAATTGCGCAGCTCTTCAGAACTTCATAAAGACCCAGATCATAATATTGAGAGATAAAGACATGTGTCAATACTTAGATATAGTCAATCCATGAGAAGATCATATAATGGAAAGTCATTTCAGGTCGCGTGATCCTGATCCATCATTGTATTCATCGGTGTATAATTATTTCATATATATGTGTCAATTATGGCCCTTACAATGTAAATAAGATTGAGGTATTTATCAAAAACCCTTTCACATGCACACTTAGCACTTTGATCTTCACCTCCTTATATATTTAGAGCCTTAGCCAATACCATTAGTCAAAACTACACTATTGTCGGTGGTAATCTTGGACGAGATCAAGTAACCATTACTGTGCTCTAATACCATGGTAAGGTCCCTTGGTATTCTTAAATTAGTGTGCCACATGTATGCGACTTTGCTTCTTTGTACCTGCATGTATACGTGACTTGGTCATGATGAAACCTCGTATAGATCTTCAAATATTCACCTCTATCAAACTTTTGATTCTAATATCTAAACCTTTGTCCCATCATTTGGTTATTCTATTCCATCACTCTATTACCTCTTAACTGACTTGTGGATTCATCTAGTTACCATATATTTGTTATGTTACAAGTGAGTTTCCATCAAGGACAACACATGCATCATAATGCCAACATTCATTTTTATTCCAAATTCAAAGTTGGTCCAAATCCCCTTTTATCTGCTCTTGGTTGAAGGGGGACTAATCCTTCTTTCAATCGAGATATATTTAGGATTTTTTTTTTTTACTTGCATATTAGAGTAGATCTACATTTAGTTTTAATTATTGCATTCTAGAAGTCCTCTTACACAGGGGAATACTTTAGACTAGCTTGGTTGAGCCATTAATTCAGCGTAAGTGTTAGGTCCCTGTAATACTAGTGATTCCCCCATTACTATTGTTGTTGTATCCCTTATTAATATTGTTGTGCCCCTATTGTCCCATATTTTTATTATTGTGCCCCATAGAATCCCTCTATTGTTATTTTTGTGCCTTTATATTATCATTGTTAGGTCGACTTGTTTATATTGTGACCCCTTAGACTCATATATATAGAAAGGAGGTTTTGTCATTTAAATCATCGAAGAATTGTTCATTTGTGTAATGTAAAGGAGGTTGCCCCCTTGAAGAGGCTGAATTATAAGTCGTTGATCTATCTTTTCTATCTTTTTGTGGGCTGGTTCGTAACATTTGGTATCAAAGCTTTGGATTCTAGGGTTTCGCTGCTCCAAACATGTCATCGTGGCATTTGCACTATAACTTTTTGTCTGTGACATTTTAGATGCTAAACAAAAAACCCATTTGGGGTGAAATCATTTTGAACCTCAGATCCAAATTTCAAAGCTTTTCGCGCTATATTTTCAGAGATATGATCTGAGGAAGTTGGCCTTTTTGCAGACTCCCAAATTACGTTCCAAACAGGTGACCTGGGGAAAATAGTCATAACTTTTATTTTGAGCATCAGATTGAAATTTCGTAAGAAGTTACAGAAATAGGATGGACTATAGTTTCCTATGTATATTTTTTAGATCTTAAGGTCAAAGCAGTGACACGTGGCACTTCATACACGTTTGCTCTTCTGAAAAGGTATATAATCAGGTCATATTGGGAGATTGTGCATAACTCTTTCTTGGAGAATCTAAATTCGATCAGACTGGTGGCATTGGAAAGAGGACACAGAGGGATACGGTAGGTCGCAATTTCAGAACTAGAAGATCCGAAATTACAGAGATACATCAAATGCAATATCAAGCTCCTACAAAGTGAAAAAGGGTGTGTAGATTTGTTTAAATTTTTGCATAAGCTTGGATTGAAAAAATAGTTTGAAGGAATTCAAAGGGCATATTGAAGCATTATTATCAGTAATTGATGCCCCAAAGAAAGGAAATGGAAACACCTAGTAAGAAAACTGAAAGCTCTAGCATGACTCATGAAGAAGAGGAAGAAATGCAACATGATATATCAAAATTACGAGACCAAGTGCAACAAATGTCACTCGCACAAAAAGTAACAGAATCTAAGATGGATGGTTTAAAGAAAGATGTAGAAGCTAAGATGTATGGCATGGAAGCTAAGATGAATGGTTTACAGAAAGGCATGGAAGCTAATATGGATGGTTTAAAGAAAGGTGTAGAAGCTAAGATGAATGACGTGGAAGCTAAGATGGATGATTTGAAGATAGATTTGAAGACAGATTTGAAGACAGGCATGGAAGATTTGAAGACAAATTTGAAGACAGATTTGACAAAGTTTCTACAAGAAATGCTTACTAATGACAAAAGGATAGTAAAGGAAACTCATGATGAAAACAAAATAAATGTTAATCATGATTTCATAGACTCTAACGTTGGATCGAATAACGACCATGTTCCAAAGATTGATATGAGGAAGTTTGATGGCAAGGATCCCGGAACATGGATACTACAGATGGAGCAATTTTTTGATCTCCATAATGTGCAAAACACACAAAAGGTACATATTGCAACTTTATATTTGGAACTAAATTAGTTTATATGGTATCGATGGCCTTGCTCTCGTAAACAAATTGTCACTTGGGCAATTTTTATGAAATAAATTACAGTACATTATGAGGATACAAAAAGCAACACTTTTTTTAGCCAATTGATAAATCTCAAACAAAAGGGTTCAATGATGGAGCACATTGAGGACTTCCAAAAATTGAACATAAGGGTAAAAGATATTCCAGAGGAGCATAGGATTGATGTGTTCATAGGACTTTAAAGGATAATATCCAACATGAGTTTTGCCTTTGGGAACCCGATTCATTGGAGAAGGCATTCAGGTTAGCAAGAAAAATGGAAAGCAAAATTATGGCAACCGGGAAGCCTACCACTCACAATTATAAAAATGGAAGTGTTGTTTCCCATAGCCTTCCACAACCTACAAGGTTGACACCACAACAATTGGAAGAAAAAAGAGCAAAAGGGATTTGTTATAGTTGTGATAGCAAATACACTAAAGGTCATAAGTGTGCTGAGAAGAAATTGTTCTACATAGATTGTGAAGAGGAGGAATAAAAGGAACAAGAAATTTCAAAAGAAGAGGATATACTCCAGGAACAAACCCTAGATAAAGAAGAAATGTATCCGACCATATCTTGTAATGCATTGGATGGAATTACTGCTCCTCAAACTATCAAGATAGAAGGACATATCAAGAAGAAAAAGATAATAGTGTTGATTGATTTAGGAAGTACCCACAATTTTATTCATTGTAAGATAGCAAAAGAATTGAATTGCTTCTTATATCCAGCACCAGAGTGTCAAGTGATGGTTGCAAGTGGAGGAACCATAAATTGCTCTAGAAAATGCCATAATATCAAGCTATCCATGGGAGAAAATGTATTGAATAGCCCAATGCTTTCCATTCCAATGGGTGGTGCTGATGTTGTACTAGGAGTCCAATGGCTACAATCCTTGGGTACAATAGCTTTTATTTTCAAGAACTTTTCATGAAATTTTTTGTGGAAGGAAAGGAAGTTGAATTAAGGGGTATTGCAGGGAAACCGGGAAAGATAATCAACTCTAATGGTATGACAAAGCTTCTAAAGAAGGAACAATGAGGTGTAATTGCACAATTATGTTCAATAGATGTTTCCACATCGAAATCATCTATTTCTCTAGATCTCCAAAAGGTCTTGGACAATCATTCCAAGGTATTTGAGACTCCCAAAGGTCTCCCACCTATTCATGATCATGATCACACTATTCATTTGATTCCAGGAAGTGTTCCTCCAATCATCAGGCCATAGAGATATCCCTATGCCCAAAAGAGTGAAATTGAACGTATGGTTGCAGAAATGCTAGAGGCTGGTGTAATTCAACCTAGTCAAAGTTCTTTCTCTACTCTAGTAGTATTGGTGCACAAGAAGGATGGATCTTGGCGCAGTGTCCAAATTATAGGGAGCTCAACAAGCTCACTATTAAAGATAAATTTCTCATTCCTGTCATTGATGAATTATTGGATGAATTGCATGGATCAATTTACTTCACCAATTTGGATCTTCGTTCAGGTTATCATAAAATTAGAATGAAGACTAAAGACATTTCGAAAACAACATTTAGAACTCATGAGGGTCATTATGAATTTTTGGTCATGCCTTTTGGCCTTACCAATGCACCTTCTACATTTCAAGGTTTGATGAATTCCATTTTCAAACCCTTCCTTAGAAAATTTGTATTAGTATTTTTGATGATATACTAATCTACAACAAGTCCTGGAAGTATCATGTTGTTAATTTTTGGTATGTTCTATGCTAGAGCAATTTATTTAATTTCTTTTCCATATTAGCAATCATATCAGCATAAAGTAAATTGCAGATAGAACATAAATATAAATCACAGAAGACAAGCCAAGACAAGAGGACACAAGATGTGGCGCAAGAGAGGGACAAACCCCACAATGTGTGGGGAAACCCTTGATCAATTCTTCTTTTATTTTCTTCAAAGTTCAGCAGAGAAAGAGAGAGAGAGAGATAGTACATTTACAACAGAAGTCAACACTTTGACTTATCTAGATCTAGCATTAGATCATTTCGTATAATGATGAGATCAGTTGAAGACATTCTGCTTCAATTGATTCTCAAGATGACTCCTTCACCTATCATCATGCTGCATCTGGTCCTCTTGCTGCACCACAACATACTGCACCATGCTGCACTAATCATGATAATCATCATGCCCCCCATGTCCATGATCTTATCATGTTGCTGCCCTTCATGTTCATGATCTCATGCTGCCCTTTAATGTCCATGATCTCATTAATCATCAAGCTGCCCATGCTTATGATTACATTCATCATGATGTTATCCATGACCATGATCTGGTTCATCATCATGCTGCCCTTGATCATTATGCTTCATGCTGCCTATGCACATGATCTCATACATCATGTTGTAGGATACTGAGATCTTCTCTTCAACATTTCATAGCACATCAAGACTAATCTTAGATGTGCCCAGATTACATATCAAGTACAACGTATATAGTTTTGCATATGAAGTCCTTTATGATCTGCATATGTGTCATCATGTTCAACATCCATAAATCTCCATGATTTGCTTATAAATGTCATCAATGATCTGTGTATGTGTCATCATGACCTGTGGCTTCCTTCATATACAGCAGCTACAGCGTATTACTTGCGTTTAGGGCTGCATATGTATGTAGTTCATTACGATGATTTAGAGCTTCACATGGCTAAGAGCATCTTTCTTCATCTGCATCTTGGAGACCAGCGTATCACCATGCTATGTGAATATATGGCTGCGTATTAAGTATTAGGTGTCTACATACATCTGCATATATGTCTCCAGTCTACATATACCTACGTATATGTTTCCATTTACAGTGGAATATCCTCATAATGAACAACGTAAATTTTCTCTTCATGAACTATATATATAGATCATTATGAACAGCGGTATATCATATGAACAGTGTGTATATATATAACATTGGACAACGTTGATATACATCTTATGAAACAGCGTATATATAACATTGGACAGCGTTGATATACATCATATGAAACAGCGTGTATATATATAACATTGGATAGAATTGATATATGAGACAGCATGTATATATATAAACTGCGTGTTAATTATTCCCAGCGTATAAATGTCATGACAACGCATAGGGTCCAGCTTACAAGATTTCTGTTTGCATCCTCATAAGCCTGCGGCTTACTGCGGCTAGGGCTCCATGAACAACATATAAGAGAGTTTCCATGAGCAGCGTAATAGTCCTCTTCTTAGCAATGAGTTAGAGCATCATTTGACTGTGTATATATGTCTTCATGACTGCGTTGAAGGAGTCTCCTTGTCCCTGTGTTGGATCAACATATGTTGGCTAGGGCATCATCAAACAAGGACAGCGTATTCTTTTTGTGACTCTCCTTCTCCAAAAACCCAAGACGTGGAGAGGAGATCACATCAAGAATGTGTATTGAAATGACTTCAAGTCCTCTATATTTATACTAAAACATATATGATGAATAGTCATGACGTTTGGGCTTCCTGAGCCTACGTAAGAGCTGTTCGGCTAGATAATAAAACCATAATCTAAATAAATTCATATCTCCATGAATACATATCAAATCTGATGATCTTTGGATCAATCCTACACCTCTCAACGAGAGGGATCCAATAAAAATATCAACTACCATAAATAAGCTGACCCACATGGATTTTGGACCTAGTTGCCAATTTAACACTCCCTCTCAACTAGGGATAATTCCATCTGCTGATCCATATGTCCGACTGGACTATCTCTGTCATTTGTGCCCTGCACCGCTCTACCTAGCTTTGTTGGCTCTGCTCTGCTCTACTCAGCTCCACTGGCTTTGCTCTGTTCTGCTTAGCTCTACTGGCTCTGCTCTGCTCTCCTCAGCTCCACTAGCTCTATTGGCTCTGCTTAGCTCTGCTCTGCTCAACTTAGCTCTGTTGAACTATGAAGAAGAAGAATTGATCGAGAATGTCTCATACCATTCTCCACTGACCTGAATCCAGTCTCAAAGTGCGTACCACTGGTCCCAGACCAGTCTCAACCAACCTAAAGTCAGCTTCGTAGGAAGTACCACTCCTACCACTGGTCTCAAACTAGTATCGCAGTCTCAGAGAGTGTACCACTGGTCTCAGACTAGCTCTCACTAGTCCCAGACCAGTAGTGCATTGACACGAAGTCAGTCTCAGAGTATGTACCACTAGTCCTAGACCAATCTCAACCGACCCGAAGTCAGTGTCATAGTATGGTGCAACTCCTACCACTGGTCCCAGACCAGTATCGTAGTCTCAGAGAGTGTACCATTGGTCCCAGACCAGTCTCAACCGACCTGAAGTCAGTGTCATAGTATGTACCACTCTCACTAGTCCCAGACTAGTACTGCACTAACACGAAGTCAATCTCAGAGTATGTACCACTGGTCCCAGACTAGTCTTAACCAACCCAAAGTTAGTGTCATAGTATGGTACAACTCCTACCATTGGTCCCAAACTAGTATCATTGATCCTAGATCAATGGAGGTCATCCTAGCATAGGGAGTATGGTAGATACAACTATGCATCCATCTGTACTACTGTGGTCCCTAACTTCATTTCCCTGCTCATTGATCAGATGAGAGGTACTTCCCATGAGTCCTAGACTGCATGGGTAGGATGCCTTGACAGGAGAACACATCAATCCTGCTACAATCGCCATGGAGAACACATCAACCTAGGCTGCCATGGAGAACACATCAATCCAGGCCTCACAGGAGAACACATCAATCTTGCTACAATTGCCATGGAGAACACATCAATCTAGGCCTCACAGGAGAACACATCAATCCTGCTACAATCACCATGGAGGACACATCAATCCAGGCCTCACAGGAGTACTAATCATCCTGCTACACAAGAGAGCGAATCATCCTGTTCCGCAAGAGAGCGAATCATCTTGTCCCATAAGAGAGCGAATCATCTTATTCCAGTGCACCACTAGGAGAGGGTGAGTCACCCTGTGGTCGTATGTTGCTCTAGTAAGAACCTCAAGCCCCCCAGAGCTCTCAGAGCTCAATGTATGCAACATGCAGAACCCTTTTACAAAGGTCTCTCGATGACTCCAAGTTGTTCGAGAAAATCACAAATTTGATCTTTCCCCGGGGCTCTGACCTGTACATCATCTCAGTACGATGGAGCCTCCTTTCTCATCGACTTACCATATCCCAGATAAGGCAGTATTTGATGTCTGTCTGCTGGAGCAATTGTTGAATATGGGATTCCTCAATAATCGAATCCCACCTCTTCACTTAAGAGCTTCCGCAACCATGCAGCTTCATACAAGATCATACTTGTAGCCATGTATTTGGTCTTGGTGGTGCTTATAGCGACCGAATTCTGCTTCCTACATCGAAGCAGAATCCAAAGAGAACCAACACTAAAAAGTGCTCTAGTGATCCTCCACACTGCCTGCCCATTCAGCATTCGAATAATAATGCAATTTCATCTTTCTGGCAGTGTATCTCAATCCATGAGAGATTGTGCCCTGAAGATATCTTATAAGATTCTTGGCACCAATCCAGTGAGGCTCAACCAAATATGAGCTCACCATGCTAACTGCAAAACATATGTCTGGACGGAGGTTCACCAAGAACATCAATGCGAATTAGTTTATGAAACTCAAAGGCATTCCAAAATCTGGTCTGACATCACTGCCATATAAGTTACGATCCTCGAGGTAGTCACAGGCTTGCAGTTTATCATTCCACATCTAGAATCCAACTCCCTCTATCTTCTACAAATAAGAGGATCTGCACCTGTCAGACGTAGGTGCCGGTATGAGAGGTCTATCATCCTTAACCTTCGGGTAAATATTTGGATCGGTTTCACTCTTAGTGAATCTCAGCTTCATCTGACAGCTATCAATCCTCTCATATTACACCCATGGTTCTTTGCTTCAAGCCATAGAGGGCTTTCTTCCACCAGCATACATGAGATTCCTAATCATCAATCTCAAACCCCTCGGGTTGTTCCAAACCTGTGGACCTGCTACCTGAGGGGGAATGGTCCCCTTGGAAGATTTTCCTTTGGTACATCTCAGAGATGCACCTTCACGCTCTTTTTGAATTCAAGCATCTCTGTCACCATCTAACTCACAGACCTCCAGTGTTGTGTCAATGGACATGGTCCCCAGTGGACTTGTTGCAACTTGATACAACCCTGAACTCAAAAACATCTTTGAAAATTTAATTTTCAAACACGTACCTTTCCATTGACGAATGCCACCATAAAACCTTTGACTTCCATTCCCTTTTCAGGATAGGTGGAATCAGTTCCAAGTGTAATCCCACGATTGTTTCTATCTATATCAAATTAGAGAGTGCACCCTTCTATCCGATGAAGTGCCTTGAAGCACTACAATCAATATGCTAGATTCCCAAAGAATCTGAAGGAGAGGGCTAATACAAGATAACACTTCTTTATCAGAAACAATATTTGATTCTTCTTACCTGGGTTCTGTTAACACCCCAATAAACTCTCCTAGGTTGTATCTCAGAGATGCTCGGGAACATTACAAACTCAAAAAAAATGTTGGAAAATGGTGGATGAATGGAAGGAATGATGCACTTCTACTTTGCTTAACCGCTTCTACTTTGTTTAACCCCGGACATGGGTGAACACCCTCAGACTACAAGGCTTTAGACCACCAATTACTCACAGTTTGAGGATTAAGTGGAAATGGAGAATACTGATCAAACCAGCAGATGCACAGGACCCTGTGATGACCAACTGCAACCAGTAAAGAGGTCTGCAAATCTATTTCCTAATGCACAGACAGGATGACAGCTCTTTGGCATTAAAACAACAGAAACCTGCTTAGACATTCAATAATACATACTAGATGCTAACACAGAGGTGGGATGACAACCCCTCTAATCCTAAACATCAAGAACACATGAGAAATTCACAACAGGCACAGCCTGGAACAAAGAAGAGGTGGAAAGTGAACAATTAACAGCAAAAGAAGCTTGCATTGGCTGAAAATGAAGACTAGACGCTGCAGCTATCACAGAAGTTGCAGTCTCCAGAAGTTGAACCTTACATCAAAACAATATCCATCCCCCTCATTACATCTTGTTTCTGGGTATATATGGAGTTTGTTTACAAAATTGCTCTGCTGTTCTATGCGTGGAGGGGTCATAATGGACCACCAACCACATTTACTATCAGATATGGGTCTCTGATACAATCTGTTGCTTTGATGAGTGAATTTGACCTTCTCTGGTGCTTTATTGTCCTTCTCAAACAGGTGGAATGCCATATGAAAAGTTCCATAACTGGTAAATGTGTTTATCTGCTCAAGGCTGTCCTTCTCGTCCTTCGGGTGTACCATATGTTGAATGCAGTAGGTGAAGCTTAACTGCGCAGAGTACTGGTGGATGATCACCTTCGTCCCTTGGAAGCATGGTACAGGCCAAACACAAGAAAACTGCATGGAAAATGAACAAAGGGCTGGGAATGAATGCTAGTTGCGGATGGAGGGTGGAGATCTATCGGCGAGAGACTTTGGGAGGACACGGGGTGGAGTGAATATGAACCGTCGGATCTCACAAATAGACGGCGGGGATCAACTTGCAGGGGATATCGGGAGATACGTGAATGGAGAAATGTGGGCTGTCAGATCATGGTCGGGTAGATCAGACGGCTATCAGGAGGTTAAACAACGCGGGAGATAATGCACGGGGATCGTACAGGACGGTGGTAAGCGGTTTCCCCACACCTCTTATCGGAGGCGGGCGGTATTCGTACTTAGCCGAGCGATCGCAATAGGAGGGCACCACGTGGCTAATGTGACAAGGTACAAACCGCTCTCCCCGCGGATTATTGTGTGCGCAACTTGTGGGATTGGGATCAGCAAACACCGTCGGATCACATACATGGACGATCGGACGGCGGGGTCTAACACATGTTTTGCTCGACTGATGTGACAGGTAAAAACTGTGTGGAAGCGCGCGGTTGCATGGGTTAAAACCTTAGCACTGGGGGTTTTAACTAAAAAGGGGCTTATGCTAGGACTTGGAGAAAAGCGGAAATGACGAGGGCTATGAGAGTATAAACAGGGATAAAGGGGTTTAAAGGAGAATAAGGAGAATGAAGGGGAAGATGAAACCAACTGCTACGAACCTCTTGAAGGCACAACCGACACTGCCAAACCTGTTTTTTACCCATCAAAAGCTTAGTCTTATAGCAGAGCTAACACTGGCTCCTTCTGGGGATGAGATCCTCCCTGTGAGGTCTCAAGAACCTGTAGATCAATTCCTTTCTAGCTGAAAACAAATTAACCAAGGATTCCTAGTGTTCCATTGGGCATGGAGTCTACTTTTCCTATACAAAACTGATAAAAACCAAATATTTACAACTTTTAAGGCCAAAGTCCTTAAACCACATAATTTTTTAGAAAACGCCCATTAACTAGGCCACCAAAAACTGCTTCTCCCCCCATACTTTTTAGTATGAAGGTGTTGTTCCCTTGAATCTGTGAAATGATGAAAGACCCTGTCCAGAAAGCATCAAATTTCCCATGATTGCCTTTCTTTTCTTTTAGTGCATCCCACTTCAAAACCAAGTCTCCAACCTAAAAATTATCTGTCTTTGCCTTCTTGCCAAAGGCATCCTTGATCTTTTTCTGATATGTTGTAGTCTTTTCAACCAGATGCTCTCTAATCTGATGTACCTCTGCTAAATCGGTGATCCTCTTTGCCATGTCTTCTTCTTCATCCTGCTCTTCTTGAAGGAATTTTTCCATAGGGAGAGTTAATTGAATTGGGAATACAACTTCAGTGCCATATACCAGCCTAAATAGAGAATTGCCTGTGGATTTCTTAATGGTTACTCTGTCAGCCCACAGTGCATATTTGAGCTTAGCATCCCAATTCCTTTTATTGTGCTCTAACAGCTTCTTAATTATCCTTACTAGGATTTTATTTGAAGATTCTGCTAGACCATTTCCTTGAGGGTAATATGAGGTGGAATGAACCAGTTTAATACCCATTGAATCACACATTTCCACCAATTCCTTTGCCCTGAAGGCTGTTGCATTTTCTGTGACTAATTTATGTGGACAACCAAACCTGGTAAAGATATTCTCAATCAAAAACTTCATGACTACCTTATGATCAGCCTTTCTGGTAGGAATTGCTTCAATCCACTTGGTAAAATAATCAGTGGCTACTAATATCCATCTGTGCTAGCCACTGGAAAAGGTCCTTTTGTCTGTATTGGTTTTAGGGGCAGGGACTTCAACTACAGCTTTCCTTCAAATCTTTGGCACCTATCACAAGATTTAACAAATGAAAATACATCAGCAAATAAGGTGGGCCAATAGTACCCAGCTCTGAGAATCTTATGGGCAGTGGTCTTCCAGTAATGGTGTCCTCCACACATGCTGGAATGAAACCACTGCATGACTTCTATTGACTGTTCTTTGTCTAGACACCTCAAAATCATTCCAGATGGATCCCTCCAATAGAGCAGATTTTCATAGATACAATATTTTGTTGCCCTAAGCTTTATAGTTTTGGCTTGACTTTGAGTAAAGCCTGAAGGGATTTCTAGCTTCAGCAAGGAATTAATTATTGCAGAATACCAATCACATGAAGCTAGATTTTCAGCCACTGACTGCTTCCTCTCTGGTTCAGCTGTTTCCTCTTCTTCTGCCTGACCATTTTCTGCAACTGTGCCCATAAAATGTATGTCCAATGTTCTGCAATTTTCTTGAGCTAAAAACTTGGCAAGACCCTGACCTCTAACGAGCTTGGTGGGCTATAGTTCTATATTAAATTCAATCAATTTTGCAATCCATTTAGCCCTTCTTCCATCAGCATCAAGTTGTGTTAAGACATCTTTTATTGCAGCAGAGGGTACATATGCAATTATCTTGGAATGCAAGGTATAAACTCTGAAAGCTTTCAAGGATTTGATAAGAGCATATGCTTGTTTTTCAATAATGTCATACCTCAGCTCAGCATCCCTCAAGTTTTTGCTGAAAAATACCACCTGATGCTCTGAGCCTTCTTCATCTGCCTACAATAAAATTGCTGCAATGGTGTCTTCAGAGGCGAATGAAAATATATGGAACTCCTTGTTGTAATCTAAACTTATTAAAGTGGGAGCCTCCATAATATCTTTCTTGATGGAATCAAATGATTTTCTTGCTATATCAATCCATTTGATTTCTATCCCTTCTTCAACATGGAGGTAACATGCTTCACATATTCAGCAAAATTTGGTATAAACCTCCTTACAAAATTAATTTTGTCCAAAAAGGATTGGATATCCTTCTTCGATCTTGGGACAGACAAAGTCTGTATTGCTTTTACTCTTTCTGGGTTAGTTCGGACACCTGCAGCAGAAACAACATGTCCTAACAGCTTGCCCTCTTCTAAAGCAAACTGTGATTTTTTAGGATTGACTGAAATCCCAAACCTTCTGCACTTCAGAAACACTTTTCTCAAATGCTGCAAATGATTTTGATGGCTGCTAGAGTATATTGTTATATCATCAAGGTAGATGAGGAAAAATTTATCCTTCTCTCCTACAAATGCTATATCCATAGCTCTCTGAAAGGTTGCTCCAACATTCATCAATCCAAAAGGCATCTTGGCATACATAAAAGTGCCCCAAGGAGTGGTGAATGCAGTCTTTTCTTGGTCATCTGGATGCACAACAATCTGATTAAACCCTGAAAATCCGTCCAAGAAAGACATCACTTTAGCTCCTGAGACCTTCTGCAACAAATGCTCCATCTAGGGTAGAGGATAGTTGTCTTTTTTAGAGCATTTGTTTAAGTTTCTTAAATCAACACACAGTCTGATTTCTCCACTTTTCTTCCTCACCACTACTAGATTGGCTACCCATTTGGAATATCTAAGAGGAACTATAATCTTGGCAGCCATCAATTTTTTAATTTCTTTTTCAATTAGAGGAAGAAGCATAGGATTTATTGGTCTCAGCTTATGTTTGAAAGGAATAGTGTCTTTCTCCAAAGGGATTTTATGCTGGATTATCTTATTATCATACGTTTTCAGGTCACTATACTCCTAGGCAAACACGTCAGCAAATTGCTTCATTAAATTGCAATATTTAGCACTTTGGTCAGCAGATAGATGAGTGGGAAAACTTATGTATCTAGGCTGACCTGGATTCCCTATATCATGCTTACAGACTACAGATTGGTCTTCTTTTTGGGCAGCCTTGTAAGGCACATCATTTTGGTCAAACAATCTTTATAAAGGAATTAAACCCTTAGAAATATGATTGCTGGGAAGCTGGACAATGCTATTTTTACCAATTTTATTTCTAAGGTGGGATTTCGGGCTTTCCAACAAGGCTTCATTATCTTGGTCAATTTGCATTTCAGAAAACTCATCAATGACTTGTAGAAACCTATTTGTCTCATCATCATAATCAAAAACTTTCCAATGCTGGACATTATCAGGCAAGGATGGTTTGTATTTCATTTGGACTTCATAAATCAGTCTGGGAGGCATGGGAGGGATAAATAGACTAGCAGACACAGCAAGGGAATCAGCAAGCTTATTTTTGGCTCTAGGGATATATGAAATACAGATATAATTAGAAGAATCTCTAATTCTCCATACCTCATCTCTGTATGCTTTCAGCCTTGGGTGCTTTGCTTGAAATATTTTATTTACCTGCTGAATGATCAGATCAGCATCTCCAAACACCTTTATGTTCTTGATTCCTATGCCTTTTGCTGCGTTAAGACCCAATAGCAGCGCCTCATACTCTACTATATTGTTTATGAATTGAAAAGCCAGCTTGAAAGACAACTGTGTGCTTTTTTGTTCTGGAGATATCAGCACTACCCCTGCTCCTGCAGTCTCCCTGGAACATGCTCCACCAAAGAACATCTCGCAAACCTGACTTCCTTGCTCTTTCTGGGCCTGAATAATTGGTTTCGTGAGCTGCAATGAGGCCTTCTGGGATTCTTCTATTTGGAGAATACATGCTCCAAAATCAGTGTCCACAGCATATATGGGATGATTGGTGGGATTCTTCTCATCACTGATGATGTATGCCAACTGTGCTTCTCTGTACAATCTCCTGCTTTCTCCTCCAAAAACTGGGATAGTGGCATAAGATAGATCATTCTGTAATGTCCCACCTAGTCTCTTAATCCATCCCCTAGACCGCAGCATGCCAAACTTGGGAGGCATATCTGCTACCACAATATCCATCATCATACTCTTCATGGGCAGTTGAGTTAAGGTAATAGCTAGGTCTTTGATCAATCCCAGACATTTCACCTTTCTTGAATGAAAAGAGAACAAATCATGATATGGTTTGGTGATGTCAAGGCCTAATTCTTCCATGACAGCTTTAGGCATTAAATTGTGGCTGGCCCCTGTGTCTATCTGGCAATTGTAGAGGATTTTGTCATGAATGGTCAAGGAGACATAAAAATATGGAGAATTATTATCAGCAGGCTCAATCATCGGGCTAAGCACAATGGCAGGCTTGTCATCTTGCAAATTGACAGAGTCAGTGGAGGTTTGTGTGATTTCCAGCTCAAGAGCTTCAAGGATAGGCTTTCCAAACACCTCACTCTTTAGCAACTCTACCAGAGGCACAGATATTTTCAACTTTTGAACCTTTGAATCAAAGTTGAAAGAGGAAGGTAACTTGTCAGAACCTCTTACCTCTTGAACTGGTGCTTTTAGGATGACTGGGTCAGCTGCTGGTCTTCTCTGTCTGATATTCTGTGACTTTGTTTGGACAGCAGCTCTTTGGGCAGGATTCTCCTTGACAATCTTTGCATTTGACCTCAGATTATATCTTTGCTACTCCTTAGTCTATAAAACAGCTTCTGCGTCCCACTCCTAACTGTCTTGTTCCTACAGCAAAGATTCTTCATAAGCAGCCAATGTCAAAAATGCAGCGCTGCCTTTATCTTCCATGCAGTGAATTTCATCCTCATCTTCAAATTGTTCCTCCTCCAAGACTACATTTTGGAAAGGAGCTTTAACTTTCTATTCTTCTTTTGGATTCTTCACCCCTTTGAATAATTTGCAACTGTTCATTTGCTCTTCTGAATGGATTTGGATTTCTTGGATAAAATGTGTTCTGCTGCCTTGTTTTTCCTGAATTCTGCTCAACCTTCAGCTTAGATATTTCAGCAGCCAATGACTCTATCATCTTAGTCATTTTGTTTAATTTGGGTTCTGAAGATGAAGTAGAGGAGGTAGAAGCTTGACCTCTCTACCTCCTTCTGTCAGCTTGACTTTTTAGCTTTTCTGCAGCTATAATATTAGAATCTACTTCTAGAGCTACATCCTGCATGTCTGCCAGAGTAGCACATCTCCTTTCCCAACAGTAGGAAGAAATCAGAGTCAAAAGCATTGGCATAAGTGAGTTTGGCAGAGGTGGGGGTAGGCTTTACCTCAACTAGTATCTTACTATACATACGATTGAATCTTTTATTAAAATCAGGTAATGATTCCCCATTTTCCCTCTTCAGGTTACCAAACTCAGTATGGTAATACAACAAGTCCTTTTTATCTCCCCAGTGCTTCAAAAACGCATCATCTAAGGCTTCAATATCTGTTATAGATCTCTAAGGTAATTATCTGAACCATTTCTTTGCCTCTTCATCAAGGCTCCGGACAAAAACTCTCATCCACACATCATTTTCACTTATATCTAAGTTATCAGCATAACTGTAAAAAGCTTCAAGGTGTTCTTCTACTGTCACTCCCTCTGTGCCAGTAAACTTGGGCATATACTTCTGATATTCTCCCACAGGCATGGGATTTAAAGGAACAGGCAAGACCAAGGGTCCATATCTAGTAGCAACAATTCTTTCTATCTTCGTGGGTGCTTGTTGGCTTGCCATGATTGGGATATGTGGAAGGATACTGGCAGATTGAATGGTAGGAAGTACTCTGATGGATGGCAGAGATAAAGAGATGTTTTGGACTGTATGGGAAACTTTCGTTGGACTGAGATTTGAAGGGGAACTAGATGGACAAGGGGCTATATTAATCTCTGAAGGAATTTCCTTATTAACAGTGTTGGGCTCTAAATTTTCAAACTGTATATCTTCAGCTATAACTTTATCTTTCAAAGATGCATGAGTTTTCTTAGGCTTACCTGATCCTGATGCCCCTTTCTATGATGCTTTCTTCGATTTGACAGTCCTCTCAGGATCAAGCACTAGTTCAGCTGGTGATTTTTGAGGATTTCTTCAAGTATGCCTCATAAACTGATCCAGAACTTCAATGTGGAGTCACCAAAGGTTGGTCTTCCTCTAGTGGAGTCGCCAAATAGATGATTACAACCAGAATATGTGCCCAGACCTTGTCTATCATCAAAATCTGGAACTTTGTCGTTCTCCCAGGGAAGCTGAGCTTCAACCTCCTCTCCGCAGCAACGGTGCCAATTAATGTTAACACCCCAATAAACTCTCCTAGGTTGTATCTTAGAGATGCTCGGGAACATTACAAACTCAAAAAAAATGTTGGAAAATGGTGGATGAATGGAAGGAATGATGCATATTCAAGCTAGATAACCACTTCTACTTTGCTTAACCCCAGAGATGGGTGAACACCCTCAGACTACAAGGCTTTAGACCACCAATTACTCACAGTTTGAGGATTAAGTGGAAATGGAGAATACTAATCATACCAGCAGATGCACAGGACCCTGTGATGACCAGCTGCAACCAGTAAAGAGGTCTGCAAATCTATTTCCTAATGCACAGACAGGATGATAGCTCTCTGGCATTAAACAACAAAAACCTACTTACACATTCAATAATACATACTAGATTCTAACACAGAGGTGGGATGACAGCTCCTCTAATGCTAAACATCAAGAACACATGAGAAATGCACAACAGGCACAACCTGGAACAAAGAAGAGGTGGAAAGTGAGCAATTAATAGCAAAAGAAGCTTGCATTAGCTGAAAATGAAGACCAAATGCTGCAGGTATCATAGAAGTTGCAGTGTCCAGAAGTTGAACCTTACATCAAAACAATATCCATCCCCCTCATTACATCTTGTTTCTGGGTATATATGGAGTTTTTTTACAAAATTGCTCTATTGTTATATGCGTGGAGGGGTCATAATGGACCACCAACCACATTTACTATCAAATATGGGTCTCTAATACAATCTGTTGCTTTGATGAGTGAATTTGACCTTCTGTGGTGCTTTATTATCCTTCTCAAACAAGGGGAATGCCGTATGAAAAGTCCAATAACTGGTAAATGTGTTTATCTGCTCAAGGTTGTCCTTCTCGTTCTTCGGGTGTACCATACGTTGAATGCAATAGGTGAAGCTTAACTGTGCAGAGTACTGGTGGATGATCGCCTTTGTCCCTTGGAAGCATGGTACAGGCCAAACACAAGAAAACTGCATGGAAAATGAACAAAGGGCTGGGAATGAATGCTAGCCGCGGATGGACGGCGGAGATCTATCGGCGGGAGACTTTGGGAGGACGCGGGGCGGAGTGAATATGAACCGTCGGATCTCGCAAATAGACGGCGGGGATCAACTTGCAGGGGATATCGGGAGATACGTGAATGGAGAAATGTGGGCCGTCGGATCATGGTCGGGCAGATCCGACGGCTATCGGGAGGTCAAACAACGCGGGAGATAATGCGCGGGGATCATACAGGATGGCAGTAAGCGGTTTCCCCACACCGCTTATCGGAGGCGGGCGGTATTCGTACTTAGCCGAGCGATCGCAATAGGAGGGCGCCATGTGGCGGATGTGACAAGGTACAAACCGCTCTCCCCGCGGATTATTGTGTGCGCAACTTGTGGGATCGGGATCAGCGAACACCGTCGGATCACATACATGGACGATTGGACGGGGGGGCTAAATCATGTTTTGCTTGACTGATGTGACAGGTAAAAACTGTGTGGAAGCACGTGGTTTCATGGGTTAAAACCTTAGTGTCGGGGGTTTTAACTAAAAAGGGGCTTACGCTAGGACTTGGAGAAAAGCGAAAATGATGAGGGCTATGAGAGTATAAACAAGGATAAAGGGGTTTAAAGGAGAGTAAGGAGAATGAAGGGGAAGATAAAACCAACTGCTGCGAACCTCTTGAAGGCACAACCGGCACTGCCAAACCAGTTTTTTACCCATCAAAAGCTTAGTCTTATAGCAGAGCTAATAGGTTCCTTGCTTCCTTGAAGAGTCGGTCGTGTCTTTGATGACCTGCATCTCTATCATTTGGACACTCCTTCGCATAAGGGCCGAACTCATAACCAAGACATCTACCTTTCCATCCACCCTTAGATCCGAACTTCCCAATGAAGTGATCTTTAGGTATGCCATCAGAAACTTCCGCTGCGTCATTCTGATAACATTCTTTGCTTCAACTTCACTCTAGGTGAATTATGAGGAACCCATTGATCCTTCTGTCTTGTCCCAACTGTCTTCAGTGATTTCTCTTTCACTCTTGCTTGGGCATTGTCTTCACCTCAACTCTGATACCATGTTAATTTTTGGTATGTTCTATGCTAGAGCAATTTATTTAATTTCTTTTCCATATTAGCAATCACATCAGCATAAAGTAAATTGTAGATAGAACATAAATATAAATCGTTGAAGACAATCCAAGACAAGAGGACGTAAGATGTGGCGCGAGCGAGGGACAAACCCCACAATGTGTGGGGAAACCCTTGATCAATTCTTCTTTTATTTTCTTCAAAGTTCAGCAAAGAAAGAGAGAGAGAGAGGGATAGTACATTTACAACAGAAGTCAACACTTTGACTTATCTAGATCTAGCATTAGATCATTTCGTATAACGATGAGATCAGTTGAAGACATTTTTCTTCAAATGATTCTCAAGATGACTCCTTCACCTATCATCATGTTGCATCTGGTCCTCTTGCTGCACCACAGCATACTGTACCATGCTGCACTAATCATGATAATCATTATGCCCCCCATGTCCATGATCTTATCATGCTGCTACCCTTCATGTTCATGATCTCATGTTGCCCTTTAATGTCCATGATCTCATTAATCATCAAGCTTCCCATGCTTATGATTACATTCATCATGATGCTATCCATGACCATGATCTGGTTCATCATCATGCTACCCTTGATCATTATGCTTCATGCTACCTATGCACATGATCTCATACATCATGTTGTAGGAGACTGAGATCTTCTCTTCAACATTTCATAGCACATCAAGACTAATCTTAGATGTGCCCAGATTACATATCAAGTACAACGTATATAGTTTTGCATATGAAGTCATTTATGATCTGCGTATGTGTCATCATGTTCAGCATCCATATGTCTCCATGATCTGCTTATAAATGTCATCAATGATCTACATATGTGTCATCATGACCTGTGGCTTCCTTCATATACAGTGGCTACAGCGTATTACTTGCGTTTAGGGTTGCATATGTCTATAGTTCATTACGATGATTTAGAGCTTCACGTGGCTGGGAGCATCTTCCTTCATCTACGTCTTGGAGACCAGCGTATCACCATGCTATGTGGATATATGGATGCGTATTAAGTATTAGGTGTCTACATACATCTGCGTATATGTCTCCAGTCTACATATACCTGCGTATATATTTCCATTTACAATGGAATATCCTCATAATGAACAACGTAATTTTCTCTTCATGAACTATATATATAGATCTTTATGAACAACGGTACGTCATATGAATAGTGTGTATATATATAACATTGGACAACATTGATATACATCATATGAAACAGCGTGTATATATATAACATTGGACAACATTAATATATGAGACAGCATGTATATATATAAACTGCGTGTTAATTATTCCCAGCGTATAAATGTCATGACAACGCATAGGGTCCAGCTTACAAGGTTTCTGTTTGCATCCTCATAAGCCTATGGCTTACTGTGGCTAGGGCTCCATGAACAACGTTACCATGAACAGCATATAAGAGAGTTTCCATGAGCAGCGTAATAGTCCTCTTCTTAGCAATGAGTTAGAGCATCATTTGACTGTGTATATATGTCTTCATGACTGCGTTGAAGGAGTCTCCTTGTCCCTGTGTTGGATCAGCATATTTTGGCTAGGGCATCATCAAACGAGGACAGTGTATTCTTTTTGTGACTCTCCTTCTCCAAAAACCCAAGACGTGGAGAGGAGATCACATCAAGAATGTGTATTGAAATGACTTAAAGTCCTCTATATTTATACTAAAACATATATGATGAATAGTCATGACGTTTGGGCTTCCTGAGCCTACGTAAGAGCTGGTCGACTACATAATAAAACCATAATCTAAATAAATTCATATCTCCATAAATACATATCGGAATCGGATGATCTTTGGATCAATCCTACACCTCTCGACGAGAGGGATCCAATAAAAATATAAGCTACCATAAATAAGCTGACCCACATGGAGTTTGGCCCTAGTTTCCAATTTAACACATGTTGAACATGTTGACAGGGTGCTCAAACTATTGAAGGAGAAACAATTATATGCAAAAGGCTCCAAATGTTTCTTTGGAGTACAAGAGGTGGAATATCTTGGTCATATTGTATCTCATGAAGGTGTTAAGGTAGACCCTAGAAAAATTAAAGCCATTAAGGAATGGAAAATCCCCACATCCATAAGGCATCTGCGAGGATTTCTCGGGTTGATAGGGTATTATCACAAGTTTGTTAAGAATTATGGGATAATAGCAACACCTCTAACAACATTATTGAAGAAAGATGCATTTTCATGAACTCTAGAAGCAACAAAGGCCTTCGAACATCTTAAAGAGGCAATGTGCCAAACACTGGTCTTAGCTACACCAGACTTCACAAAAACCTTTATTATGGAATGTGATGCTTCAGGAAATGGAATTTGTGCTATTTTAATGCAAGATGAAAGACCCATTGCTTTCAAAAGTTGTCCAATCAAGGGAAAGTATTCACACAAAGCTATTTATGAGAAGGAAATGTTGGAAATACTACATGCACTTAAGAAATGGCGACCCTACCTAATGGGAAGACACTTCAAGGTAAAAACAGATCATGATAGTCTTAAATACTTTTTAGAACAAAGATTATCCTCTGAAGAGCAACAAAAATGGGTCACAAAGATGTTGGATATTCAAAAGTTTGTGGCAGAATGTTTGGTTTGCCAACAAAATAAAGTTGAAACAATTAAGACCTCGGGTCTATTACAACCTTTATCCATTCCAAGCTAATGTTGGGAGGAGGTTTCAATGGATTTTATCACAGGTTTACCCAAGTCTGAAGGAAAGAGTGTCATCATGGTAGTAGTTGACAGACTTGCCAAGTATGCACACTTTTGTGCATTATCACATCCATTTAAAGCCAGTACAGTTTCTACTACATTTATGGAAATAATTCAAAAGATACATGGAAACCCAAAGATTATTGTAAGTGACAGAGATCCCATTTTCACTGGAAATTTTTGGACATAATTATTTTCTTTTCTTGGTACTTAGTTAGCTCATAGCTCATCTTATCATCCTCACTATGATGGGAAAACTGAGATAGTAAAAAAATGTTTGGAAGGATATCTTCATTGATTTGTATCTAATAAATAGACACAATGGGTCAAATGGTTGCCTCTGGTTGAATGGTGGTATAACACTTCCTTCCATACTGCAGCAAAAATGACCCCATTTATGGCACTTTATGGATATTAGCCACCATCCATCACATCATATTTAATAAAAAATTCTAAGGTTAAAGTAGTGGAACATCACATCGAGCATGAATAACAAGTTCTCCAACTCTTAAAGGATAACCTCACATTGGCGCAAAATAGAATGAAACAACAGGTAGATCAACATCGTAGTGAAAGAAGTTTTGATGTAGGTGACTCGGTATTCCTATGGTTACAACCATATAAACAAATTTCCCTCAAGAAAGCTAAGAAGGATAATAAATTATCACCAAAGTATTATGGTCCGTACAAGGTGTTGCAAAATATTGGTACTATGGCATACAAATTGGAGCTTCCTGTAGCTTCTCTAGTACACCCAGTTTTCCATGTTTCATGTTTAAAGAAGGTTATAGGTGACAAGATCCCAGTTCAAACAATATTGCCAAAACTTGATGAGGAAGGAAAAATTATATTGGAACCAGAAGCAGTCACGGAAACAAGAACTCGACAGCTATGAAATCGATCAATTTCGGAGTATCTCATCAAATGGAAGAACCTATCTGCTGAAGATTCTACATGGAAGGATGAGAATTTTATACAGAAGCATCCAAAACTACTCAAGTGTTGAGGAAAACACTTTTTTGAAGGAGAGGGGCATGTTAGGTCCCTATAATACTAGTGATTCCCCCATTACTATTGTCGTTGTATCCCTTATTAATATTGTTGTGTCCGTATTGTCCCCATATTGTTATTATTGTGCCCCATAGAATCCCTCTACTATTATTTTTGTGCCTTTATATTATTATTGTTAGGTCAGCTTAGTTATATTGTGACCCCTTAGACTCCTATATATAGAAAGGAGGTTTTTTCATTTGAATCATCGAAGAATTGTTCATTTGTGTAATGTAAAGGAGGGTGCCCCCTCGAAGAGGCCGAATTATAAGGCGTTGTTCTATATTTTCTATCATTTTGTGAGCTAGTTTCATAACAATAAGGATCAATTTATTGCATGAGCTTTGCAAGAGGGAATATCTGATGTCTATTTTCTATTGGTAACTAATAGACATAATATAAGCCAGTAGAGAGATAGAGGGCAACTAGACCTAATTGAACCAGTCGGAACCACCATTCCAAACGAAAAAGGCGCTGATTTAAGTTCCTGACTGGGTGGTCTCCCTGACAAGTTGATAAGGTCATTTTTTACCATCAATAGGGTGCTATGAAATAATTTTTTAGCACCTACAGGTTGCACTACGAAATGATTTTTCAGTGCCTATAACACTATGTTTTTTCCTTTTTTTAGTCATCACCTTCAAGAGAAATTTATGAATAATTGGAAATGAATTTTTGAAAACAAAAAGAGGTTTTTGTTGAGAACGAGTTGATTTAAAAAAAACCTTCTCCGTTTTTATACAAGTGTCATGGTTTGGAATATAAAAAGGAATATTTACATGCCATTTTTCTAGATATAAAATATTTAATGATTTCATGTTTTAGTCATTAACTTTGTGCGTGATTTTCAAGAAGGTGGTGATGAATTTTAGAAAAAAAAAGACATTTTTGTTAGGAACATGATCATTTACAAAAACCACTTTTAGTTTTTACATAGCTATTATGGTTTGAGATATTCGAATGGCTCTTTGAAGCCTATTTTTTAGAAATTCGCGAGATTTTATTTTTTCTATTTTTAGAAAAACTCTCAATCAACTTTCAGTTGGAGATCCACCTCATCAATTCGACTTGAAAAAAAACTAAATATGGATGAGGAGGTTTTCAGATCCATTTCTTTTGGATCTTGGTAGGATATGTATATATTTTTAGTATTTTGTATTAAAAACTTTCCAGACTTTATGAATCTTGAAACGTATGTAATCTTTATATAAATTAGAGGAATTGTAATAGATTAGGGTTGGTTTTTTGGAAGAAGAAAGAATATATTGTGTATATTTGGTTTCTTGATGTTAATGGAAAATCCAAGACAAAAGTTTTTGATGTGCTTATCAAAGATTCTATTTGCAATGTCTACCAGTCAGTCCTCCTAGTGCTGTTCATTTTCTTTGTAATTCTCATGATTATTAGCTCTTCATATTTGAAAAAGATCTATAAATAAGTAGAATTCATCTGCTTAGATGCTCTGTTGTGTTGTTGTTTCAAATATTTCATTTTTATCCTCTAAAGTTGCACAAAATTCAATTGTTTCTTTGTGTAATGGATTGTTTCCTCCTTCTACTCACTAGCTAGATATTTTGAAAGTCTAAAGTGGATATTGTCTTATGCCTTTGATCCTTGTATATCTTGCCACCAGTTCTTGGAAATTACATTGAGATCAACCTTATGACTCCATGCCCAATGGTCCAATTTCCCATTCTCCAACCAATTTTTTTCAAACATACTTGATCTGGCCACTAAGCATATTTAAGACAAGTTATTGTTGTGACCTAGAGTAACAAAGTCAAAGAGAGATCCCTCTCTAGATTAGAAAGTTCAGCTTCCAATCATAAATTGCTTAGATGTTACCTCAGAGTTTCCACCATCACAACTAATGGAAATTCTGAGTGATAATAGGTTCCATAGGGCCCGACCTCGGCATGCAAATTGTGAATTTCATTTATATGTGATTATAAGTGTTATCTGATTTTGCATAGGATTTTCACTTTGGTAAACTACCCAGACCTTTAGATCCCTCATATACATATTGTTGGTAGGCCAAAATGCTCTATTTTTACCCCCTTCCTATTACAAAACCACAATCATTAATCTCTGTTTATATCCATAAACCTCCTCATTCCTGCACTAGTCCCAGAATATTGTCTATTCATACATAAACTTCATATTTCATGTTTAAGGTTTATTAGGTGCTTAATTAATCATTTTAAATAGATTTTGTGCCTTTAATATTTCTTTTAACTTACGTTTACTTTCCTAAAGTATTTGTTAAGCTAAAGTATTAATCATTATACTAGCTTTATCTAGTGCAAGTAGATTCTTGCACCGCCGGAAACTATCCGTTCTATGATCTCTGCAACAACTCTATCACTTCACGCGGGCATCTTGGTCCACGTCGTCTAGTTCAGTTGTGGTCATCTGGAGTTGAACTCAAAGTGGAGGATAGTCAGGGATATGGCCGAGGATCAAGTCTACGGCCAACGAATAGTTCGCACCTTATTATAGCCGTTGGCTTCATTTTGTAATTTTGTTTGTTATTTCATTTCAGCCAAAAGGGTTGATTTGGAACAACTATGTAATTTGTTGTTATGACCACAGGCTGAAGGGTTGTATAAAATATAACTTTCAGATAGAACTAGGTTAGGAAGCGATAGCGATAGTAGTACAATTGTAATTTCTGGTTAATTTGTAATCTTGTTGTCGCCCTCGTTCTGTTAGGATATTCCGACACATAGGATATAGTTAAGTTCAACTTGGTCTAGTATAGAGTTAGGTTAGAGTTAGGTAAAGTGTGTTTCTTTACCGTTGTACATTTTGTAACTTACAATCCGACGGTCACGATATGTAGTGATCCGACGGTTCACTCTCACCTCGGTATTACCGACACTTGATCCGTGGCTTGACACCCGATTGGTCCATGAGTTATATTTAAAGCGCATGGAGGGTCATTGTTCGGGTAATCCGTGCATGAGAGAAGCTTATGTAAATTTTCATTCTTTGATTAATAAATTGTCTGTACCCACGTTGGGACAGGCCGTGGACTGTTTCCCTCCTTGCACTCTGAGGGTTTTAACCACGTCAAAAATACTGGTGTATTGATTTGAGATCTGGTTGTGAGCGGTGTCCTTTTGGTATTCTTCTGTGGAACTTACCCTGTAAATTCCTACATGGTATCAGAGCTATTTGAGGGCCGCGTCCGTTGGTGATCCAAATCTGAAGCCGGTAGAACTGCATGCGGCTGTCGTTTCCTAGATCTGCTGTTTCTGACTGCTTTCGGGCCGAGAGGACTGCTCTGTTGCATTCGGAGCATCTGTTTCAGTGAGGAACCCCTTTCGTTTCACGCGAAAAGGTTTCCGGTAGCCCTAGCTGCGTCATTTTTCAGATCGGGAGGTATACAGTGTTTTTTTTTGCAGTTTACTGTCATTTTTTCTCTGCTTATTTCGGTTTCGGTTTATTTAGCCTTTTTTTTCCCGGATCTATACCTTTCATTTCTGCGTATGCTCTTTGCCCTGCGACTCTGTGCGATCTGGGCAAATCAGAAACAGAAAGAAAGGATTTTTCTCATGCGTATGCTCTTTTCCCTGCACCTTAGTGTGATCTCGGAAAATCAGAAACATTGAGGAAAATATTTAGTTTTTCGGCTAAAAGCTAACTTTGAGATTTTTTATAAAATTTCTAGTTTTTTGGCTAAAGCTAACTTCGAGCCGTAAGGTTCGTTTTTCTTTGGATATTCGTGTTGGGTTTTGTGTTTTGTGTTTTGTAGGGGAAAAGGGTCTTCCCAAGGCAAGCACGCAAATCGAGGCCCCCCCCCCCCCCCCCCCCTCTCTCTCTCTCTCTCTCTCTCTCTCTCTCTCTCTCTCTCTCTCTCAAATCTTTTGTATAGATCAATTGGTTCAAAGACCTTTTAAGAGAGTAGAGGTCTTGGGTTCAAGTCTCCATTTTGTGGGGGCGGATTTTTTCATTCCCGCACATTCGCGCACTTTGCCGGCAACGTCAACAATTTTTTTTCAAAAAGCCATAACTTCTTCATCCGGAAGCCTTTTTCAGAGCCGTTTTTTTTTAAAACCGCCTATTTTTTCGAGATCTATCCATTGGACCACTCACTTTCAGCATCTTCAGCTTCAGTTGTTTTTCAAAAATGGAAAGTCCATGCCAAGTCATTCTTGACAGCACTAACTACTTCCAATGGGTCGCCTACATGGGAGATTTACTTAGAAGCAAAGGTCTCTTCAGAATAGCCACAGACCAAGAGAAGAAACCCAAAGATGAAGACAAGGCCGAAAAATGGGAAAATCGACAAGATCAAGCACGTGGCTTGATAGGAATGTCTGTTTCTCCTGATCTTAGATTCCACATTGCAGAAATTGAAACTCCTCATGAAGCACTAGAAAAACTTGCTAAAGTTTTTGGGATTAAAAATGAAATTAGATCCCATCAACTTGAAAATGAGCTGCTTACTTTGGATCCTAATAATTTTTCTTGCATTGAAGATTTCTTGTCAAAATTCAAGAACCTTAGATATCTCTTGGAAGGTGTTAAAGTTAAGAAAGATGATGGTAACCTTATTTATTCCATCCTCACTAAGTTAGGGCCAGCCTACTCTATATTTGTTTCCACTTTCCATTCTACCAGGGAAGCTTTCATTTGTCAAGGCAAAGACTACAAGCCCCCTTCCTTTGACTCCTTTTGTGATTCCTTAATAAGAGAACAAGAAAAACTCTTACACCTTGGTCTTCTTAATCTTGGAAACTCTTCCACAAAAGCGTTAGCCGCCCAGCAGTATCCAAATTCAAAGAATCCTAAGAAGTCTTATCCTCAAAGGAATGGTCCTAAACCAACTCAGCCTCAAGATGAAAGATCATTTCAGCAATATGATAAGCCCAATAAAAACAAATGGAAGAAGACTGAAAGACATTGTAACTTTTGTAATCGAGATGGCCACTTAGAATCTAAATGCTTTAAGAAGATGGAAGCCTTGGAAGCCGCAATGAAGAAACATAACATCCATCTGGAGCCTACTTCAACTTCAACTTCCGGAACGGCATTTTCTGCATGTCATCGTCAATCATCTCAGTCTAGTTATGCATTAAATGTATCTTCTTCTTCTTCTCATTCTCATGAGTGGCTCATTGATTCTGGAGCCTCTTGTCACATGGCCAAAAACCAAGCCATGTTTTCTTCTTTAAATGATTGTAACACCAAAAATATATATGTTGGTGATGATAGATCTCTTAATGTTGTAGGGACTGGAACTGTTCATCTAGACAATGGTCAGTTCAATGATGTATTATGTGTTCCAAACTTATCCTGCAACCTTCTATCTGTCTATCAGATAACTCATTCAGGTGAAGGTAAAATCGTTGAATTTTCACCTCATGATGTTGTAATCAAGGATCTAAAAGATCCTAAACAGATTCTAGCTACTGGTCTTGCTGATGATTCCAAAAGGTTGTATAAGTTTCACAACTTTGGGTCATCCCATCTTCCCTCAGTATTTGTTGCTCATAATGATGAAGTGAGCAAACTTTGGCATGAGCGGTATGGTCACTTAAACTATCGCTCCCTTCAGCATCTCTGTAAAGAAAACATGGTGACAGGTCTTCCTATGGTATCTTGCAAAGATGGTGTTTGTTCCGGATGTGTACTCGGAAAACATCATCGGGACAGTTTTGACAAACGTGCCTCTTGGCACGCCTCAGCCCCTTTACAGCTTGTGCACAGTGATTTATGTGGTCCTCTTCCTGTTGCTTCATTCTCTGGCTGCAAGTACTTCTTAACTTTCATTGATGATTTCTCTAGACGCACTTGGGTATACTTCTTAAAACTCAAGAGCGAAGTATTTACCACCTTTTTGGCCTTCAAAGCATTCGTTGAAAAACAATCTGGACATCAAATTCTTAAGCTAAGAACTGATAATGGTGGAGAATATGTTAAAAATGCATTCATCACCTTTTGCACCGAAAATGGCATTCAAATGCAACATACTGTTCCATACACTCCACAACAAAATGGTGTAGCTGAAAGGAAAAATCGCACTTTAAAGGAAATGGCTAATTGTATGCTGCAATCTAAAGGACTCAGTCTTAGTTTTTGGGCCGAAGCAATTAATTGTGCAAATTATATAATCAATCGCACTCCTACTAAGGTTCTAGAGAATATCACTCCAGAAGAAGCTTGGAGTTCCATTAAACCAGATGTAAGTCACTTTCGTGTGTTTGGAAGTGAAGCATGGGCCCATATTCCAGATGAAAAGCATAAAGCCTTAGAACCTAAGAGTGAGAAATGTACTTTTGTTGGATATTCTGAAGATGTAAAAGGCTATAGACTTATTCCATTTAAGTCCAAAAATGTTATCATTAGAAGAGATGTAAAATTTGATGAAAATAAATCGGCCTGCGAGCCTAGTCCGGCGGATGTGCCACCTCTTCCCATCTCTTCTATCTTTGAAAACATTTCTTCTTCTGATGATGAAAGCGAGGATGATAATCCTTCCCCACCTTCTCAGGATCCTCAACTTCCAAGATGGGTCCGTGCTACTCGGGATGCAGCAGGTGATCTTGCCGGTGATCCTACAGATCAGCGACGTACACGTTCTCAGTTTGAAAGAGCCTCTTCTTTACTGGCTCAAGCTCCAGTGAATCATGATCCTGACACTTTTGCAGAAGCTTCAGGCCATCCACATTGGGAAACAGCTATGAATGAAGAATATCATTCATTGATGACAAATGATACATGGGATCTTGTTCCTCTACCAAAGGGACGCAAACTTGTTAGATGCAAATGGGTTTACAGAACCAAGTATGGACCAGATGGGAAAGTTAACAAACATAAAGCTCGTCTAGTTGCTAAGGGCTTTTCACAGGTTGAAGGCATTGACTACACTGAAACCTTCTCTCCAGTTGCCAAAATGAACTCTATCCGCCTTGTTCTTTCCCTTGCTGCCTCTTTAAAATGGGAAGTACATCAAATGGATGTTAAATCTGCCTTCTTGCATGGGGACTTGCAGGAAGAAATCTATATGGAACAACCCATTGGCTTCATACAAACAGACTCCAGCCTCGTTTGTCGCCTTAAGAAATCCCTTTATGGCCTCAAGCAAGCTCCTCGAGCTTGGTATGCCAAAATGGATAGCTTTCTTTTAGAATCTGGCTTTTCTAGGTGTCATTCTGACAATACTGTCTACACCAAGAAAGTGGGCAACTCTCTCATCATCCTTGTTCTTTATGTTGATGATCTTATTCTTACTGGTAGTGATCCCAACCTTATAAACCATGTGAAGTCCAGCCTTAAAAAGAAATTTGAAATGACAGACTTAGGACACTTACACTATTTTCTCGGTCTTCAAGTCTTGCAATCCCAAGAGGGTATTTTCCTTTCCCAGTCCAAGTATGCTTGTGATATTCTTCGTCATTTTCACATGGAAGACTGTAAGCCAGCCCCTTCTCCCTTTCAGTCTGGAGTCAAACTTTCAGTCTCTTGTACTTCTCCTGAAGTTGATGCTACCTTATACCGTCAACTTGTCGGAAAACTCTTGTATTTAACCCATACTCGTCCTGATCTTTCCTTTGTTGTTGGCCTTGTTGCTCGTTTTATGCAAAACCCCCGTGAAAGTCATTGGAAAGCAGCTAAAAGAATACTTCGTTATGTTCGAGGTACAATACAGTTTGGGATTCATTACAGTGCCAAAGCAGCTCCTCTGTTAGTTGGTTTCACTGATTCTGATTGGGCTGGTGACCTTGATGATCGGAAGTCTACTGCCGGTTATGTCTTCACTCTTGGTTCAGGACCTATTACATGGGCTTGTAAGAAACAGGCTGCCATTTCTCTTTCGTCAGCAGAAGCAGAGTATCGTGGTGCCGTGGAAGCTAGTAAGGAAGCCTTGTGGCTTCGTCAGATCCTATCAGAGTTTGGCTTTGAGCAGCAGCATCCAACCACACTTTGGTGTGATAATCAAAGTACCATTCAGCTATGCAAAGATCCAGTCCAGCATCAGCGCAGCAAACACATTGAACTACACATGCACTTCATCAGAAAGCTCATTCTTGACCATGTTCTTGAAGTGCAATATTGTCCAACGGATGATCAGGTTGCAGACATCTTCACAAAGGCTCTCACAGAGGCGAAGTTCACTAAACTTCGATATATGCTTGGAGTTCAGGAAGTTGTCACTAAGGGGGGATAGGCTCTAGTGCCTCCTTCCTTCTCCTATTGTGTCATATTTGTAAATCCTTCAATCCTATCCCAAGTTGTTCTTAAGGGGGGATGTTAGGATATTCCGACACATAGGATATAGTTAAGTTCAACTTGGTCTAGTATAGAGTTAGGTTAGAGTTAGGTAAAGTGTGTTTCTTTACCGTTGTACATTTTGTAACTTACAATCCGACGGTCACGATATGTAGTGATCCGACGGTTCACTCTCACCTCGGTATTACCGACACTTGATCCGTGGCTTGACACCCGATTGGTCCATGAGTTCTATTTAAAGCGCATGGAGGGTCATTGTTCGGGTAATCCGTGCATGAGAGAAGCTTATGTAAATTTTCATTCTTTGATTAATAAATTGTCTGTACCCACGTTGGGACAGGCCGTGGACTGTTTCCCTCCTTGCACTCTGAGGGTTTTAACCACGTCAAAAATACTGGTGTATTGATTTGAGATCTGGTTGTGAGCGGTGTCCTTTTGGTATTCTTCTGTGGAACTTACCCTGTAAATTCCTACACGTTCTGGACTGGACTTGAACTCAAATGTTATTTATTGATCAGAATTAATACAAGGATCTGCGCCATGATTTTCTTATTCTACATTTTAATCATTCATTGATATGTTATTAACGTGCTGAAGGTTTTCGTTTCCTAAAATGGGAAACAAGTTGGTTGGCTAGGGCCCAGCCAACCCAGCTCGTTTACCCTCTTGCTTTCATTATCTTAAAGGTGTGTTAACTTTGTTTATTTGCATAAGCGTGGTTTGAATCTTAATTTTGTTCTTTCTTACGAATTCTGATTTATTTCATTAAAACAGTCAAAGTGTGAATGGATCTGTTGTGTGAAAGTTAAATTGAATTACTTTACTTCCTGTAATTTCTTTTCTGGTTTGCTTTCGCTTGGATCGTGCAGATAAGATCATTCCTACACCAGTGCATGTAGGATCTTGCACTCTGGTTTGCTAGTTCATTTACAGCAAGTGTTTCATTCTTTTTCCTTTATATGATTTAATCTATTTCTGCAAAGTAAGCGTTCATCATCAGAAGGAAGCATTTCTAATATTAAAAGTTAAACTTCTAAAGATTAAAGATGACTTCATGAAATAGAAAAGAGTGATGTTGCCATATCTTAATTTATATTTGCACCTCACGATTTAAGGAAAAGGATTAAAAGTAATTTGAAATATTATAGTGAACCATTCGAGTTAGATTTGATTGCATGCAAAACCCTTTGACTAAAGAAAGACTGCTTTAACTTTTGAAGATTGTTTTCATCCTAAAAGTTTGTTCTATTTGCGAGATTCAGTTGATTAAAGCATTATTTTTCGTGTGCAAGTTATTTTAGATTCTGCTCGCATTTTCAATTCCTTTTATAATTAACATGCTCTTTTATTTTTACCAAAAGTAAATTGGAACACTTGGTGTAGGAAGCTCTGTTCCGGTACAAGGACCAGTGTCTTTTTATATGAACAGAGTGCTCCAAGCCTTGAGGCTTAGAGCCCCTACATGAAGGCATAAGTCTTTAGTATAGGTGTAAGATATACTTCACACATTAGTTTTGTACCTAGACTAGTGCAAGAATATTGCAAGAGTACAAGAACTATCGCTTAACGTGAGAAGGAAAACCATTTAGAAGGCAGATCCTTTCAAGGGCCCACTCGTTAAATTGCCACCGCCTATACTAAGGACAAACATAGTGTTTTACTTCAGCAATTAAGATTTTTTACAGCAGTGTGAAAGTTCCTTTATTTGATTTCTTTGCAAATTCATTCTTTTACATTCCAACACTAGAATTACTTTGGTGTCAGTTTCCTTTGAGATTTTTCTGTTTGATTCTGTAAGATTTCAATTGAGAAGTAGGAATATAAATAGGAAAAGTTCATACCACTTCTGGCATTACCTGTGCTTCGTCTCTAAGTTTATGAAACCCTAGGTTGACAATTAAGTGTTGAAGGAGCTTGCTTAAGTGCAATTCTTGCACCCAACATTTTGGCGCCGTTGTCGGGGAGGCGATTTGAATTGGTAAGAATTTTCTGTTTTTTTCTACAATAGGGGTAAGTCTGCTATTATTTTTTTTGCAATGTGCTTCTATTTCTTGAAGGAATTTATAGGTGTTTAGTTATTTTTTAGTTGCAGCATTTTATTGGAATTTTGTTTTGTCATTTTTTGAAATGAATGCCTAAAAGAGGTAGGGGTCCGAAGCCCACTAGGGGCTAAGGAAATACTGATAAATCTGAAATCAAATCTCATATTGGGCCTTCTTTTGCAGGTAGAAAGTCCAAACAGACCCAGACTCATCACGCAGGAACAATCTACTTGAACTCTGGCAGCAGCAGTCCAAGTGTGACACAACCCACAAAGGGGAAGAAGGGGACTATTAGAACCCATAGTCAGCCTTCTCAGCCTGTTGAGAGTGGTTCGCTTGGAGGAGCAACAATGGCAGATCATGAAGACCATGCAGAAGGAACTGGTGAAAATCAGGTAAATGAGGAACAATCCACTTTTGGATTCCCAATTGTGGATCCTGATACACAAGTACAAATGAAAAATATTCCACCATCAACTCTTCCTCATTTCTATGGTAAGGTACATGAAGACCCAGACTCTTTTTTATTTGAGTTTGATATTTTGTGTAGAAGTTATGATTATTCATCTGATGCTCAAAAGTTAAAGTTGTTTCCTGCAACTCTCAAGGACGCAACACTCCGTTGGTTCATGGGACTAGGAGGAAACACTATATCTTCTTGGGAACAGATGAAGAGAGTGTTCTTGTCAAAATATCAGGAATATTGTAAAACTAGAGATATTCAAGATGAAATATTTACTATTGTGAAAATGATGACGAGACTCTAAAGGACTACTTACAAAGATTTTTGTATATCCTCTAGAGGTCAAAGCACAAATTTGATCTAAGTACCATTAGAACCTTTTTCTTATGTGGGCTTATGGATGATGTTGGGAATAATCTAAATCTGTTAGGATAAGGGGATATTGCTCATAAATATTTTGATCAAATATGTGACTTGTGCAGGAAATTCTCGAGGAACCAATATAGATCCGGTAAAGGAATTTAGAATAGAAATAAGAAAACCGAATCTACTGATGCTATGATTATTGGATTAGAGAACAAAATGGACAATATGAAAATTTAAATAATGAATATTGTTAGCAAACAAATAGACTCTTTGTAATTTCAGCAAAAACTTGTATAGGAACAAGAGACATTGTCTATTTTTTGTCCAAAATGTAGAAAAAAGAATATTTTATGAGATTGTCCTCTTGATATTAAAGGAACTAATAAATTTTCAATTTGTACAGAGAACCATGCCACGGAAAAATGTCCCTCCATACCTGGGCTAAAAGCTGTATTTGAAGGAGGGAAACCTAAAGCTGAATCATTGCATGTTATGGGAGCACGAAGAAACTAGCCTCAAGTAAGTGCAGGTATGGCTCTTGAACTTCCACTGCATTTTTTTGGTTATAATGCACATCCATATTCCTATCCTAACACTAGTCACTCTCAACATTGGCAGCATGGGAACCAATATCATTATGGACAACCCTCCCAATCTTGGCAACAAGGATGGAGAGGGCCAAACCATTCACACCATTCCTATCCTGCACCTATGCAGTCATACCCACCTACATATGCACCTTACCCAATGCCACAACCATCATTACCTCAGTTGAGTCAGCCAATGCCACCATTGCCTTTACCTCCACCGTTTCGACCTCCTCAGCTGCCTACCCAACCTTTACCCAACCCTAATAACAAAGCAATACAAATGATCCACTCTATGAACCCACTTTCCTCATCCAGATATCAGTCCATGCCAGTTGGATTCAATGATCTCCAATTGAGATCAGGGAAGATAGTAACCTCAGAAAATCAGAAGTAGCCTATGGTGATTATCAATGACTAAGGTGATGGGGAAACTCCTGGCCATTCTAAAAAATATGTCACCATCCAGCCCATCCATGTACCCTCTGAGCCTTTGTCATCTTCTTCCAACCATCCTCCCTATCCGGAGAGGTTAGTCGTGGAGAAGAATGACCCCATTTCTGAGTCTAGCCTGGCCTCTGAGCTTAGGAACCTTTTCATAAAGGTACCTTTTCTCCAAGATATCAAAGAGATCCCCATTTGCACAAAAATCATTAGGGAACTCTGTCTCAAGAAGCCAGGAAGGAGAATATTAGAACCTCAAACTATTCAATTTGTTGGTAAAGTAGCAGTGTTAATGAAGAGGTGTATGCACATGGGAAAATATTCTGACCCCAGAAACCCTGTTGTCTCTATTCATATAGGTGATTTCCTTGTCTCTAATGTACTTATAGACTTGGGGGCGGCCATTAATTTTATGACCAAGAAAACCATGGATCAACTTGGATTGGTCCATATTCGTCCTACTCCCACTGTGCTTGAACTGACAGATAGATCTAAAATCAAGCCGGAAGGGGTGTTGGTTGATGTGGTTCTTTCCGTAGACTCTTGGGAGTACCCCGTAGACTTCATTGTGCTTCAGCCAAAGAATCTTGTGGGAGGAAATCCCTTGATTTTGGGATGACCATGGCTTTCTACGTACGATGCTTATATTGGATGTCGTTCTGGTGACCTGTATATTTCCCATGGAGATTCTAGGAAGAAGGTCACCTTGTATCCACTTGCTAGATTCATTCAGGAGCTCTGGGACACTTTGTGGTTAGACTAAAGTAGTGATGAGGAGTCTCAGTCTGTTTCCTTGACACATCAGTATGTTGAGTCCTCACAGGAGGGTGAGATTCAAGACTCCCTAAACAATCTAGACACCATGCCCAATTTTGTGTCACTGAGTCATATTTTTAGTCTAGATTTTCAGGAAATTCACAACTCTCTACCTCCTTCACCACCATCTCTAGCAACAACTCTATGTACTATTGAGCCTGATACCACTCTTGCTAAGATTAGTCCAGGAAAATCCTTGCATATCAGTTCAGACTTGGATTCATCCCAGCAAGAGCAACTTGTGAACTTGTTATGAAACCGTCTTGATGCTTTTGCATGGAGCTATGAAGATATGAAAGGCATCCCTCCTGAAACTTGTACCCACCATATCTATATTTAGGATGGAGCCTGACTTATCCGACAACCCCAAAGGCGTATGAACCCAACTCTAAGAGATGTTGTAAAGGAAGAATTGCAAAAACTCTTGGATGTTGATTTTATCTATCCTATTTCTGATAGCCAGTGGGTCTCTCCATTGGTATTAGTCCTGAAAAAATATGGGAGATGGTGCATTTGCATTGACTACAGAGAATTGAACAAAGCCACTCTTATGGATTACTTCCCCCTTCCTTTTATCGACCAGGTTCTTGATACCCTTACTGGTAAGAAGTAAATTTCTTTTCTAGATGGCTTTAATGGCTATAACCAGATACAGATTTCACCCAAGGATCAAGACAAGACCACTTTTACATGTCCATGGGGTACATTTTCCTGCCAAGTGCTCCCCTTTGGGCTATGCAATTCCCTGGCTACCTTTCAAAGGGCAGCGTTGGGCATTTTTGCTGACCTTGAGTGTGTGGAAATCTATATGGATGAATTTTTTGTGTTTGGTGATTCATTTCAGGAAGCCCTCAAAAATCTAGAAAAAGAGCTTCTTCATTTCCAAGAAGCTCATCTTGCCTTGAGTGAAAAAAATGCAGATTAATGTGCAAGGAAAGAGTGGTTCTTGGCCATCTTATTTCCGACAAAGGTGTCCAAGTTGACCCTGCAAAAATAGAAATTATTTTGAGTCTTCCTGTACCCAAAAATCAAAGGGAAGTGAGAGGTTTTCTAGGACATACAGGCTATTATAGGAAATTCATTGAGAATTTGTCAAGGATAGCTACCCCCCTTTTCTGATTTTTTGCTAAGGATAGTGAGTTTTCTTGGTCCACAGCTTGCCAACAGTCCTCTGAGACATTGAAGGAAAAAATAGTTCAGGCACCAGTTTTGAGAGGACCAAACTGGTCCCTACCATTTCATATTTCTTCTGATGCCTCAGATACTTATATTGGCACAACTTTAGTACAAGAAGAAGACAAACAATCCTATGTTATTTACTTCATTAATAAAAACTTGTCACCCGCTGAACTAAATTATACGGTTAATGAGAAAGATTTTTTAGCTATATTTTTTTCCATTAATAAATTTAGACATTACATTACAAGATATGAAGTCTTTGTGCATATTGACCATTCCGCAATAAAATATTTAATGAATAAACCATTAACTAGCAGTAGAGTGACTAGGTGGTTATTATTGGTGTGGGAATTTAACATTACTATTTTTATAGACCAGGAAAATCTAATGCAGTAGCAGATTATCTTTCAAGATTAAATAACCCTGGTGAAGCAATTCCTGTTGATTATGATTTTCTCAACATACATCTTTTTGTTGTGTCGACAGAATCCTCGCAGTTCACTGACATAGCTAACTATTTAGTCACTGGAAAAATACCACCTCACTTACCCGCTCGTGAAAATTGGAGTATCATACAGAAAAGTGTTGCATATTCCTGGATTCAAGGAGACCTCTTTTACACTGGACCAAATCTTATTATCCGTAGATGTGTAAGAGAGGAAGAATTGTTTGATATCTTAAAATCAGCCCATGATGAACCTTACAGAGGTCACTTCACTGATAAGCGAACTGCACACAAAGTGTTACAAGCTGGCTATTTTTGGCCCTCGTTGTTTAAGGATGCCAAACAATATGTCAAGTGATGTGATAGCTATCAGCAAATTTGTCAACCTAATCAAACCAATGAACTGCCTTTATGTCCTCAAGTTATGTTTGAGCCTTTTGAAAAATGGGCCATTGGTTTTGTAGGACCAATAAATCCAACATCATTAAATAAAAAGCATATTTTGGTTTGTACATATTTCATTACAAAATGGGTAGAAGCTAAAGTTGTTTCTTTTGCTACTAAAAAAGTTGTTGATTTTCTTTTTACTGAAACGTTTACTAGACTTGGTGTGCCTAGCGAAATTGTTTCTGACAATGGACCGTAGTTTATCTTTAATCTGGTATAGGGTGTGATGGAGCAGTACAAAATAAGACACAAGAAATATACACCGTATCACCCGCAAGAAAATGGTAAGGTGGAGTCCACAAACAAGGTAATTGAGTCCATCCTCACAAAGATAGTAAATATCCACAGAAAGGATTGGGCTAACAAATTACCGGAAGCCTTGTGGGCATACCGAACCACTTGGAGGAACAGCATGGGACACACACCATATGAGCTGGTGTACGGGAAACAAGTCCTCTTGCCAATATAATTCCAGATCAAGACTTTTAGGACTGCAATCCAATTGGGGCTAGATCTCTTAGAAGCACAACAGTAGCGTCTTGTACATTTGAATGAGTTAGATGAATTTTGAAGGGATGTTGTTCAGCAGAACATATTGGTTCAACAATAGCGCAAGAAGTGGCATGACAAGTCTATCCAGAAGAAGCAATTCCAACCAAGTGATTGGGTACTCCTTTATGATTCTAGATTTAAATATTTTAAAGGGAAATTCCATACATGTTGGATGGGACCTTATGAGGTGGTCAAAATGTTTGAGAATGGAGCGGTATAAATTAAAACTATTGATGGACGAAATTTCATGTTCCTGGTAAATGGGCATAGATTGAAGGTGTATTTTCAGCCCCTTACTAAAGGATATTTTATGCAGCAAGTCCAACAACAATCTGAAAAGGAGTTGGTAGGTGGCAACACCAAACTATTGAAGATCTGATTATTTATTTTCCTCATATAATAAAATAAAATAAAATAAAATAAAAAATGACAAAAAATATAAAATATAATTTTTTTCTTGGAATTATGAAAATTAGTTGATTGACATGATTGGAGAAGGATCAACCTGAAAACTAGCACGCTGGTAGGAAGATCGAAATTTCAATAAAAGGGAATGTTACTTGATTTTTAGACATGCTGGTTGTCACCAAGAAGAAGTAGGTTCAAGGAACCCAGCCCTTACCAAAGTTTGAGGTAACTAGCATGGAAATTTTTATCCAAGTAAACACTTAATTCCCACTGCATTTACTTTTTTCGGCACCAATGCAGGCAGATCTTGAAGATAAAATTATGCCTTTCTTCTATTTTCTTGTTTCATAATTCCTTCTATTTTTCTTTTCTTAATCCCATAATGAATCACCCAGCTTTTTATTCTAAAAAAATTATCCCTATTCGACTTCATAAAATCCCTCCTTTCCCCCTTGAATTTTTTCCACATCCCATTTTCATTTATCCCCCTTGGTAGTATTATTCTTGGAATCCCTGTTATGATATTCATTCCCATTCTGAAAATTACCCCTTCCCACTTCTTTGTTCCCTCATGGATCGACTATAGGATCTGATGCAGTTAGATCAGAAGGCATGCTCATGAAACACCAAAGAATGGCGAATCCAACTTCCCTTGTATATTCAGGAAAAAAAATTTAGTCCAACCAAATAACTGAGTTCTTTCATAATTTTTTATCCCCTCTTTTTTCGATGCTATAGAAATCCCTGGTGCAAGAACGCACATGATTGGTGCAGGCAGGTTCTGTGCAAGAACATTGCAGTGCAAGCAAGTTTAGTGCAAGCACGTTGCAGTGCAAGCAGGTTCAGTCCAAGCACAACTAGTGCGAGTAGGTGCCCGAATGTCACAACATAGTGTAGAAATGGTTAATGCAGTACAGGAGTGCTTGATGTAGAACACTTGTTGAAATTTACTTTTTATTTTCTGCAGATGAATGACTACCACAATGATAGATCATAGCATTGTATTATTTAAATTTTGGTTAAGACTTTTCTTTATCATTTACTAATTTAGGGAGAAATCATTTAAAGTGCAAGATATTTTAGGTTCTGAGGTCTAATCTTTTTAATGAGTACCGAAGTACACCTTATGTGAATTATGAGGAAAATAGGGATAGTATAGATCTACCCAAAATCCCACACTTACCTTTGTTTGAAAAGATCCTCCATCACTTGTTCATGATAGCCTTACCTCATAATCTGATCCCCCATGACCATTACACCACTACCGTAAAAATTTCAGCCTCCTCCAATTATCATTTCCTACCCGTAGCAAATTGATACGTGTGTGCATCCATCCTGAAGGGGTGATTTTAATGATTGAATGTGATTGGATGGAAGGGATCAACAAGATGGTGGAACGATCGGATCTCCATCATAAAATTCTCAGCAGCTCCTTTGCACTCCGCAGTGTGAAACCTTCCTAAGGCTGTGACAGAGAATTGAGGTGGATTCAAACAAAGATGGTGCCCGTGAGACATGAACCATCATCTATGAAGGAGATAGAACAAATGGTTGAATATCGAAGTAGTCTTGCACTATTGCAAGAATCAAGATTTCTCCCATTTTTGCAGAAATTCGACGGGTTCGATATGGTCGTGGCTCTGGAATTTGCAAAGACATTCAAGGAAGGTCGAGCTAAGGTAGGCTCACTAGAATTTGAGGTCATGGAAGAATCTATAGCACGAGCTACAGGCTTGTCAACCACAGGGGAAAAATGGTTCAAAAAGGAGAGGATCGAAAAGAAAAGATGGCACCGATTTGTGGTCGACCGGAAGCTCAAAGTCGACTGGAAGAAAGGGCTTTCGCAGAGCACCATGCTTGGAAAATGGCGAGACCTCCTATACATATTACAAAAGTTTCTGACTTATGAGGGACATTACACATTAACGTTCATGTACCATGTCCAGTTCTTGCACATTTTTAATCATTGAAACACATCAATCTCCCTTATTACCTTCTTCGAAGTTTAAAGAAAATGGCGAAAGGAGTGTAGAATGGTAGTGCAAGCCAGGTTGCAGATAAACTGTACCATCACAGGCTCATTGCAATCCTGGTTAAGAAAGAGCTAGAGGCTAAGGAAATAACCTGGGAGGCATTCTTGAAAGAATTTCGGGAAAGAAGTGCAGGGGAGTTAGCTAGAAGGAGTGCAAGCAAGAAGAGAAAAGCCAAGACTTCGTGCCCTGCCAAGACAAAAAGAAAGGACAAATGGGTGCAAGCATAGGAGAAATATGTTGAAGAAACTTCATCCTCAGCAAAAATAAGAACGACCAAGACCTCAATGAAGAAAATGACTGTCTCTTTAGGGACAAGTTATGCTCAGTCAAGCTCCCTGATTTTGATTGACGAGACACCCCAGGCTTCACCTAGAGATCACAACCTCTCAGTTCATGTAGATGAAGTAGCTCATACTATGGTGAATGAATAAAATGCAGAGAAGGAGGACAACATACCCTTGTTGGCCTTCCTTCATAAGTTGAATAATAAAAGTATGACATCGAGTGCAAGTAGAGACCCAGCAGAGGGTCAGGTAGATGACGAGGCACAACACATAGAAACCCTCGAAAATTTTGATGAACATGGTACTGAAGCCCCTCACGAGGTGAATGAACATGGTACTAAAATCCTTGATGAATTGAATGAGCATGGTACTGAAGCCCCTGATGAGGTTAATATTGAATAAACTTCATATTTCATGTTTAAGGTTTACTAGGTGCTTAATTAATCATTTTAAATTGATTTCGTGCCATTAATATTTCTTGTAACTTATGTTTAATTTCCTAAAGTATTTGATAAGCTAAAGTAGTAATCTATATAATAGCTTGATCTAGTGTAAGTAGATTCTGCACCACCAGCAACTATCCGTTCTGTGATCTCCGCAACAGCTCAATCACTTCACGCAGGCATCTTGGTCCACGTTGTCCAGTTCGGTCGCAGTCATTTGGAGTTGAACTCAAAGTGGAGGATAGTCAAGGATATGGCCAAGGATTAGGTCTACGGCCAACGAATAGTTCACACCTTATTATAGCCACTGGCTTAATTTTGTAATTTTGTTTGTTATTTCATTTCAGTCGAAAGGCTTGATTTGGAACAACTGTGTAATTTTTGGTTATAGCCATAGGCCGAAGGGTTGTATAAAATATAGCTTTCAGATAGAACTAGGTTAGCAAGCGATAGCGATAATAGTACAGTTGTAATTTTTGGTTAATTTGTAATCTCGTTGTTGCCCTCGTTCTAGGCTGGACTTGAACTCAAATGTATATTTTCTGATCGGAATTAATACAAGGAGTTGCGCCATGATTTTCTCATTCTGTGTTTTAATTCTTCATTGATATGTTATTAACGTGCTAAAGGTTTTCATTTCCTAAAATGGGAAACGAGCTGGTTGGCTAGGGCCCAACCAACCCAGCTCATTTACCCTCTTGCTTTCGTTATCTTAAAGGTGTGTTAACTATGTTTATTTGCAGAAGCATGGTTTGAATCTTAATTTCGTTCTTTCTTACGATTTCTTATTTATTTCATTAAAATAGTCAAAGTGTGAATGAATCCATTGTGTGAAAGTTAAATTGAATTACTTTACTTCCTATAATTTCTTTTCTGGTTTGCTTTCGCTTGGATGGTGCAGATAAGATTGTTCCTGCACCAGTGCATGTAGGACCTTGCACTAGTTCATTGGTTCACTAGTTCATTTACAACAAGTGTTTCATTCTTTTTCCTTTATATGATTTAATCTATTTCTGCAAAGTAAGTGTTCATCATCAAAAGGAAGCATTTCCAATATTAAAAGTTATACTTCTAAAGATTAAAGATGATTTCATGAAATAGAAAAGAGCATTGTTGCCATATCTTAATTTATATTTGCACCTCATGATTTAAGGAAAAGGATTAAAAGTAATTTGAAATATTATAGTTAACCATTCGAGTTAGATTTGATTACATGCAAAATCCTTTGACTGAAGAAAGTCTGCTTTAACTTTTGAAGATTTTTTTCATCCTAAAAGTGTGTTTTTATTTGTGAGATTCAGTTAATTAAAGCATTCTTTTTCGTGTGCAAGTTATTTCAGGTTCTACTCGCATTTGCAATTCTTTTTATAGTTAACATGCTCTTTTATTTTTCCCAAAAGTAAATTGGAACACTTGGTGTAGGAAGCCCTGTTCCGGTACAAGGAAAAATGTCTTGTTACAGGAATAGAGTGCTCCAAGCCTTGAGGCTTAGATCCCCTACCTACAGGCATAAGTCTTTATTATAGGTGTAAGTTATACTTCACACATAAGTTCTATACCTGTACTAGTGAAATCAAATTGCAAAAGTACAAGAACGACCACTTAGTGTGAGAAGGAAAATCATTTAGAAGGTAGATCTTTTCAAGGGCCCACTCATTAAATTGCCACCGCCTATATTGAGGAAAAACATAGAGTTTTACTTCAGCTAATAAGTGTGAAAGCTCCTTCATTTGATTTCTTCGCAAATTCATTCTTTTACATTCCAGCACTAGAATTACTTTGGTGTTAGTTTCCTTTGAGATTTTTATGTTTGATTATGCAAGACTTCAATTGAGAAGTAGGAATAGAAATAGAAAATTTCATACCACTTTTGGCATTACCTGTGCTTTGTCTCTAAGTTTACGAAACCCTCAGGTTGACAATTAAGTGTTGAAGGAGCTTTCTTAAGTGAAATTCCTACACCCAACACATATATGTCTTGCAAACACATTCGGGCCTAGCCCACATCCAGGCTTCTTAGTATTTCATTTTATCCCTCACCCCTAAATGTCCCTGATTCCTGGATACATCCACTGCTTGTGAGATTATCCAGCCCCACACTAAGTTTTCACTAGAGGGACCCACCATAGATTTCATTGGAAACCTAGCCCATGTACATATCTGGCTCCCTTATTTCATGCTTTAAAAATAGGCCCCGCCTTAGATATGACTTGTCCTTCCATCTCCATGACATACACAAATCAATTTAAATCTAGTACCTTAGTTCAAATGAAAATGGGAAGATGAATCAGATGCTTGAAATCTTGAATACATCCATCGATCTTGCAATGTATCCAACCTAGATACAAAATGGTGCTAAAGACTCATTAAACCCCAAATACAAGTCTAGATCTATGCAATAGATAAAATTAGAAATTCTAAGGGATTTCTAGGGACTTTTCCCAAGCTTCCCTTAATGCATTGTGTTTTTCATAACATTATTATCTACTAGAATGAAACCTCCATTCCAACTTTAACAATTCAGACACTATTCATGGATATGATACAATAAATGGATTCAACAACATGTCTACTAACAGGCATCAAAACCCAACCAAATCATAGCTATTGGTGCTTTGTAAATTGAAATACAACAAGACCATAATAACCACTAAATGGGTCCTAAATGGACTTCATTAGATCTACTAATATTTTACCATGCATAGTATCAATCATAGACTTTCAATAGTCTTTAAGCACAAAGATGCATGAAAACCATATAATACTTAACAATGGAATTTCATACACTCTAATAGTTTAGTTGAGAATATTAAGCATTCATACGTAACCATGTAAATAGATCCATAACTCGGGATAGCACCAACACATATATGTAGAGGCTTCCAACCTCTCATAAACATGAAAACATATAAATGACATCTCATTAGAGACAAATAGGAATAAACATTCCTCCATAAACAATTCTAACAAATTCAGTGTTATAACATATAAAAAAATTATACTTTATTCACAGTGCAACATGAGTACAAGTAAAAGCACATATCTATATAGCTTAAATGACTGGAAACTGAGGGAGGGACTTCAACACTCCACCCAACCATAGGCCAAGTGCATTGCAATCTTTCCTGAATCTGACCTACCTTGAGGCAGATTCAAAGTTTGAGGAGTTAAGTTCTTAATGTAAATTCACACTAGTACACTTTAATAGAAGCACAAAAGGATCCAAAACACACAGATCCTCCGCCTGTTTACTAGGAGTCCAAAGTATCTCCTCTTGCAACACTTCACAGGTCCAGAGCACACGGCGTTCCACCTACAAAATCGTGTAGGAATCTATAACACTTAGTATTGTAGGTTTTAACCCCGTACAGAAATTACCTGCATACGAATTCTAAAACACATAAAATAAACAATGCGAGAGCATAACACATAAAACACATATACACAGAGATTTTCCCCTGGATCCCAAAACCGGGACTACCAGCTTGATTTTTCATTATATTCCTTTCAATGTTATAATACATATTTATACATGCCGAAGCATCCAATACCATGGACCGAAAACCATCACATCCAAAAAACATGTGCGAAAATCATGCACAAAACCATAGGTGGGTCCGCCCAACCTAACATAGGGTCCAAAACCAAAATTTTCCGAGGCGCTGCCCCGGACCCCATAAAGTGGGGTTACGAGTACACCTCAAACCCCCTATGACCCCCCCTCACTACACAATCAGCGCAACGAAAGGGGGCTCCGCCACCCCTCTAACCCCCCAGTTAACTACGTTGGCTAGTCGTGGAAAGAATATAACACAACCCAACATTCTCCCACTTGTTGTTTTCTTTCCAAAGGGGGCCACAAGAGAGCTTAGTCATTTTTCCAGCCCTGAAACGCCCATTGTCTCTCTAAACCAATAGAACTTCTCAGAGCTCATAGATTTTGTCAATGCATCTGTAGTATTCTTCAAAGTGTCCACCTTTACCAGCAACACCTTTTTGTCTTCTATCATATCCCTCACAAAGTGATACTGAACATCAATGTGCTTTGTCTTTGAATGATATGCGGGGTTCTTTACCAAGAAAATTGCACTTTGACTGTCACAGTTTATCCTTATAGCTTCCTGTACTAACCCCATACTTGAACACAATATCTACAACCAAACTACTTCCTTGCTTGCATGAGTGGCTGCCATGTATTCTGCCTCTGTAGTTGATAGTGCCACTACAAATTGTTTCTTACTCATCCAACTGACTACACCTCCAAATAGGTTAAACACATACCCACTTGTAGATCTTCTCTGATCCAGATCTCCAGCCCATTTTGCATCAACAAAGCCACGAATATCCAACACTTTGTCTAATCCTGGTCTTCCTTGGTAGCACAAGCCATAATCACTAGTGCCATGCAAATACTTGAAAACCCGCTTCACTGTTGTCTAATGCTCCTTCCCTGGTTTTGACATAAACCTGCTCAATACTCCCACTACATGTGCAATGTTTGGTCTAGTACAGACCATTGCATACATCAGGCTACCGACTGAACTTGCATATGGAACATGGGACATGTCCTCTTCCTCTTCTTGTGTCTTGGGACACTGTTCAACAGATAACCTCACACCTACAGGAATAGAAACCTTCACTGGTTTACTATCCTACATATTAAACCTCTGCAGTATTGTCTTGACATACTTCCTCTGGTTTAACTAGAGCTTCCTCTTTGCCCGATCTCTTTTAATTTCCTTGCCCAAAATATAGTTTGCAGCACCAAGATCTTTCATGTCGAATTTGGAGGACAATTGAGTCTTCAAATCCTGGATAACTTCTTTGTCATTTCCAACCAGCAACATATCATCCACATACAAGACCAGATATATAACATGGTCACCAAGTAATTTAAAATACACACAGTGATCTGCTTTACTTCTGGTGAAGCCAAGTCCCCGTATAAATATATCAAATTTCTGATACCACATCCTTGGTGATTGTTTTAACCCATACAGAGACTTCTTTAACTTGCATACCAATTATTTCATACCCTTCACCGCAAAGCCTTCAGGTTGCTTCATGTAGATTTCCTCTTCGAGATCCCCATGAAGAAATGTTGTCTTCAGATCCATCTGTTCTACCTCAAAATCAAAAGCAACAGCAACATATAAAAGTAATCTAATAGAAGTTACCTTGGCAACAGGAGAAAAAATATCACCAAAATCAATTCCCGACACCTGGGAATAACCTTTTGCTACCAACCGAGCTTTGTATTTCTCCACTTTTCCTTCTAAATTTTTCGTCTTTTTGAACACCCATTTGCTGTGAATGGGTTTCCTTCCAGCCGACAACTCCACTAGATCCCAAGCCTCATTTTTGTGCAAAGATTTCATTTCATCAACCATGGCCTCTTTCCAGAGTTTTCCATCCTCTAAATCCACTGCTTCCTTCACAGTTTTGGGATCATCATCAATAACAGACAAAGCAAAATTTGAACAGAAAGCAGATGGACTATACCTTTCTAATTGCCTTCTTTCTCGAACTGATCTTCTCACAACCGGAGTTTATGGCTCTTCATCTTCTGATTCCTCCTCTGCTGTAGAGTCTGATTCTTCCTCCTTTAGCTCAAACTCTATCTTCTCAGGTTCCCTTGGTTGGACTTCATGTTTAATAACATCTTTCACCTCTCTGAACACCACATCTTAGCTATACACAACCTTCCTTGTTACTGGGTTCCAAGGCTTATAACCCTTTAAACCATCCTTATACCCAATAAAGATGCACTTTTCAGATTTACTATCCAACTTGGTTCGTTTCTCCTTTGGAACATGTACATATGCATCACATCCAAATACCCTCAGATGTGAAAGAGAAGGTTTCTTACCAGTCCATACCTCTTGTGGAGTCCTATCCTCCAACACTGATGAAGGTGACCTGTTGACCAGGTAACATGCAGTATCCACCGCCTCTACCCAGAATCCCTGTCCTAACCCAGCACCACTGAGCATGATTCTTTCCCTTTCCATCAACGTCTTGTTCATTCTTTTTGCAACTCCATTTTGTTGAGGTGTATATGGAGTAGTCTTCTGTCATGCTATACCACACTTCTTACAGAATTCTTCAAGTTCCTTGCTGCAAAACTCTCCACCATTATCTTTCCTCAACACCTTTATCTTCTTCTCTCTCTAATTTTCCACGAGAGCCTTAAATTCTTTAAGCCTGTCAAAGACTTCAGATTTCTTCTTAAGGAAATATATCCATGTATTCCTTGAGAAGTCATCTATAAATGATACATAGTACATAGACTTACCCAGTGATGGAACCTTCACAGGTCCAAACACATCACTGTGCACAAGTTCTAATATCTGTTTCGCCCTCTTACTACCAGAGGGGAAACTCACCTGATTCTGCTTCCCATATACACAATTTCATAGAAATCAAAATCCAGAGAGCTATTACTCATACCTTCTACCATACCTTTACCATGAAGTATTCGAAGGCCCTTCTCTCCAATATATCCAAGCCTTTGATGCCACAACATGGTCTTCTCTCCAGAGACCACTAGATTTTCTACTCCACTTTTAGGAACCACAAAACTGTTGCACCCATCAATAACAGTACTACCTTGCAGCTTTTACAGAGTTCAAATTCGAACTCCTTGCATCAATACCAGTGCTCCTCGAACCATTTTGCAGGTATCCTTCTCGAACACTATTTTTACACCTGCATCATCCAACTTGCTTACAGAAATCAGATTTCTGGCCAATGCAGGAATATGCAGAACACCCAGAAGTGTTCTAACCCTTCCACCTTGCAACTTCAACTTTACTTTTCTACGACCAATGATTCTAGCCCTCCTATCATCCCCTAAGAAGACATCACCACCATCGTATTTCTCATACTCGCAGAACCACTCTCTATGGGGAGTGAAGTGAAAGGATGCACCTGAGTCAATCAACCATGCCTCATGATCTACATGTGTGCTTGAAGAAGCCAAGTACACATCCCCACCTTCATCTGAGGTGGTTTTCGCCTCTGCAAAAGGAGCATCATCAGGTCCCTTTCCTTTATCAGGAGCTTTAGATTTACAGTCCCTTTTGTAGTGCCCTTCCTTTCCACATTTCCAGCACACCACCTTTACAGGTTTTCCTGGAGATCTAGATCTCCCTCTAGATTTAGATCTCCCACTCGATGACTTATTGTTGTTTCTATTCTGGGACCGTCCTCATACAGACAAGGCATCACCATTTTGACTCTCCATATTTTTCCATCTCATCTCCTCTGTCAGCAAGGCTGAGACTATTTCATCAAACTGCAAGGCAGTTGCATTGCTACCTATTGCAATAACCAGACTATCCCACGAATCTGGTAGAGAACACAACAAACTGATGCACTTATCTTCATCTGAAATTTTAATATCAACAAATGCTAATTGACTTACCACAATATTAAATGCATTCAGATGCTTTGTCACCGAGTCTCTGTCTTTCATCCTTAGGTTATATAGCTTTTTCCGCAGGAACAGTTTATTCACCAGAGACTTAGATTGGTACAAAGTCCCTAACTTGTCCCACAAAGCCTTCACTGTAGCTTCCCCTGATACATTCGACAATACTGAATCTGAGACACACAATCGTATTGTGCTCTTTGCCTTCCGATCCAACTTCTTCCATTCTTCATCAGACACTCCCGTTGGTTTAGTACTCGAATCTACCACGATCCACTGATCTTTATCCACCAACAGATGCTCCATCTTGAGTTTCCAGAACTCAAAACTCTACCCATTAAATTTCTCGATCTCTATCTTTCCACTGCTCGCCATCTTCTTTCACCACTAGAATCGATCTCACAGATCTCTCACTGAACAGGGTCTACCACAGACCCAAGCGAAACCCCTCAGCAACAAAGGTGTCCCCTTGAAGCCAAAACTGCTCTGATACCAAATGTAGGTTTTAACCCCATACAGAAATTACCTGCATATGAATTCTAAAACATAGAAAATAGACAATGCGAGAGAATAACACATATACACAAAGATTTTCCCCTGGATCCCAAAACTAGGACTACCAACTTGATTTTTCATTATATTCCTTTCAATGTTATAATACATATTTATACATGCCAAAGCATCCAATACCATGGTCCGAAAACTATCACGTCCAATACCATGGACCGAAAACCATCGCGTCCAAAAAACATGTGTGAAAATCATGCACAAAACCATAGGTGGGTCCACCCAACTTAACATGGGGTTCAAAACCAAAATTTTCTGGGGCGCTACCCCGGACCCCATAAAGTGGGGTTACGAGTACACCTCAAACCCCCTGTGACCCCCCCTCGCTACACAATCGGTGCAATGAAAGAGGGCTCTGCCCCCCCCCCCCCCCCCCCCCCCCTCTACCCCCCGGTTAACTACATGGGCTAGTCTTGGAAAGGATATAACACAACCCAACAAGTATCTCCACCAAGTACAAACTACATGTATCTAGAGACCATAACGTTCCACCTACAATCCCCGTAGGGATCCACAACACACAATGGATCCACTAATTAAACACAACAAGTATCTAGAGCCCATGGTGTCTCCACTCATTAAACCCACAGGAATCTAAATCACCTCATGTCTCCACATACTGCACACCATAGGAATCTAGAGCACACTCTTAGTGTCTCCACCTATTCTTCTTTTCCTTGACTTTGTTCCATGCTCCTCAACATGCTTCTATTCCTTACACATGCCCTGCAAACTTGCACTCTCATCTTTCAGCTACACTTATTGTAATTCCACATTATATGTGCACCTAGAGAGTTTTCCACTCTCTCTATGTCTATTGTTTCCACACACACTCCCACCATTGCTACTGCACTACTACCACCTTGTCTATTTTTATGTACTATGCCTTCTTCTCCTATCAACTCTCCTTGTATGTTGACTTCCACAACACAACCCTGAGCTGACACGGTTTGTATGGGCTCATCCTTTACCCAAGTAGCCCATAGTTTTCCTCAATGCTTCCACCAATAGGGTCATAAATGTATGAGGGAGACAGGTGGAAAAGATAAATGCAACGGCTTGGCTTTAATCACTTCCCAAGTAAATCCTCTTCCTCAAACCATTGAATTCATGTCCACTCCTCAATCCAGTCATTGTGTTTATATTTCCACAATATTTACATGAATTACAATTTATAGTGACATTTACAAGAGGGGTAACAAAAATGGTTGTCACAAAACCCACCCCCTTAGAGGAACAATGTCCTCAATGTTCAATACCCGAACACAAATTTTAGCAACAAGCGTTATATACACAAATGCTTTTACATTTTCATTTATATTTCACTCAACAAACAAAAGTAGGTATGATACCCTCATCTAAACATCCATTTCTAAAGTGGATTCATAGATCATCTAAAGTGCTTCCACTACACCTTAAACTAGCTCCATTACTCAATTCTAGAGTGAGATCTACCTTCAATCCAGAATGCATAGTGGTTATGGATGAAATTCTCTCTTGGATTTCACCTGTATCATAGACAAATCAACGACATTATTAGAATCATTCACATACTTTTTTAGTGAAGAAATATGGAAAATATCATGTTCTTTACTATGGGTGGAAAATCTAGTTTGTAAGCCTCTAGCCCCACTCTTTCTAATATCTGAAATAGCCCACAAAATCTTGGTGCCAACTTGGCACAAGACCAAATTCTTAGTGAACTCTTTCTTAGCCTGATATGGAGGTAAACTTGTTCCCACAGTTGAAAATTCTTGTGCATTCTTTGTTTATCTGCACAGATATTTTGTTTGTCTTAAGCTACCTTTAATTTTTTCCTAATAACAACTACTTCCTATTCCATTCCCTTCAGCATATTAGGCTTGAGAAGCACTTTGTTCATTGGATCGTTCCATCTGATTGGTGTATTACATTTTCTACCATATAGATCCTTAAAAGGGCTCATTTTTAATGATTCTTGGTGCCCATTGTTATAATAAAATTCAACCAAAAGTAGGAACTCTTCCCCACCTCTTAGGATGATGCATGACATACATTCTCAGCATGTATTCTAGAACCTTTTTTACTCTTTGAGTCTGGCCATGTTTTTAAGTATGATATGCTATGCTAAATGCTAACTCTGTCCCAAAACCAAAAAACAATTCTTTCCAAAACTTTGAGGTGAATTTGGCATCCTGATATGAGATGATCTTCTTGGGTACACCATGCAGTTTAGATATTTATTTCATGAAAATTTTAGCAATATCATTTTCCTTGTGGGAAAACTTCATGGTCTTACTCAGCTTGTCCACCACTTTTGTTATGGCATCATGCTACCTAGATGTCCTTGGCATTCATGTGATGAAGTCCATACAAATGACTTCTTTCTTCCATTTTGGAATGGAGTTTGGTTGTAACAATATCGCTAGTTTTCTACATTCCACTTTCACTTGTTGGCACTCCAAGCACCTAGAAATGTACTTAGAAACATCCTTTTCCATACTTAGCCAATAGTATATATTTTTCATTTCTGTTCTTATTTTCTGATAACTAGGATGGTCCCAATAAGGTATCATCTGAAACTCGTTAGAGATGGAGCTTCTTCAATTCACCCATGAAAGTTATATACCATCTACCTTTGAATTTCAATAGTTCATCCTCTGTGAGAGAATAATTATTACTCAATTACTCTTCTATCACTTTCTGCAAACATTCTTCCACTTGCTAGTAATGCTCATCTTGATTCATTTCCTCTTTGATCCTTTCCTTGACATCGATTTCACAAAAACTTATGGCTCCCACATGAGCCACCTGTAACCTTCTGCTAAGTGCATTTACTACTTTATTTTCCTTTCCTTTGATATATTCTATTTCAAAATTAAATTCATTGATTAAGGCTAACCACATTGATTGTATTGCATGTAACTTGGTTTGGTCAAATAAAAACCTCAATCATCCATGATATGACATTAAGACAAACTTCCTTCCAAGCAGGTAGTGCCTCCACATTTTTGGTGCATGCACTATTGCTGCTAACTTTAAATCATGAGTGACATAATTTCACTCATGCTCATTTAGCTTCCTTTATTCGTAACAAAATACTCGTCCCTCTTGCATTAGGATAACACTGAGGCCCTCCTTGCAAGCATCTATGCAAACCAAAAAATATTTTTCCAGAGTTGTTATCCTCAATATTGGTGCATGTGTGAGAAAAAATTTTAATTTCTCAAAATTGGATGCACATTCAGATGTCCATTGGAATTTAACTCCTTTTTTAGGCAATGATATGATTGGGTGCCCAATATTTGAGAAGTTTTGAATAGATCTCCAATAATACATGGCTAATCCTATAAAGGATATGGATTATACCACATTTTGAGGAGGAGGTGATGAGCACCAATATTGCAGCAAGGATGCTGCAACTCCTGGGGCTACCGACTTTACTTCATCAACCCAGGGTTCGTACAAACTTGGAGGTGACAATGTTGTATACACAAATAGATGTAATTGGTCTACTCTTTGTCACTGTTGAGCTGGGGCGATAGACCACTAGGGTTTCTCAAACTAGCCTTCTATTGACTAGAAGAATTCTGATTACCAATTTGGAGAAGGGAGATCTATCCTAATTGGAAGAAAAGAAATGTTGTCTATTGCATGAAGGAAAGACTGAAAGAAATGCTTGCAAAACAACATGAAATCCTCTATCTACTTGCTAACATACTTTTCTTGCAAAAGAACCCTATTTTAACACATGTGAGATTTTAACTAGTCTAAGCATGAAATATAATCTAAAGAGTGCTAATCTGTTGTGTGCAAGAATAAATATAAAAGAACTTTTTCTTTTTATCTTTTTGCTTGAAAAATGTAAATGCTAATCTTGCTTGGTTCTTTGGTAGGGGAGACAAGTGTGAAGGAAAAGGAGTATAATGGTTTATATGACTTGGAAGGAAAGTAGGGACCTAATCTAGGCTTTTAGTGATGATTTTTCTCAATTCAGGCTCAAAACAAGCCACTACAGGTTTTCCTATAGGATGTCTACAGGAAGTACTAGTTCACCTACAAGATCCCTTGTTTTACTACAGGAACATGCCAAAATCTTAAGGAGTGGTCTAGAAGGTGGGGTGGAGCTTGGAAAAGGTGAATAAGGAGGGAATAAGACATGGGAGTGATAGGCACTTACTTAGGACTCAAGCCAAAGCTTTGAGATGGTTGGATTTTCTCAACGGAGATGGCAAGTGTTCCTCATAAGACAAGAATTTGAATTGAGACCTTAGTGACTTTAGGAAATCATGGGTGGATATGGATGGGCTGAGGCTAATGAGATGAGGTCTCTCGTTAATTAGAACTCCTGTAATCAACAAATATCATTCTTGGCATTCAAATATAAATTCATCAAAAACAAGAAAGGTGTATTCGAGTAAAAGAAAATAGAGTTATCACCATCTGCTTGCTAGGCTCATGCATGGAAAGGCTTGGAACCAATATGAAAGCGATATGAATTCAGTACAAAACTTATGAAATCAGAAAATACCAATTGCAACTTATCTATGAAACTACAATATAATGACCTAATTAGCAAGAAATCCCTGAATTACACAAAAAACAAGAATTATGTCTTTTTGGGTTGCATAAGTATTCCTCAAACCATGATCCCTGAAAGGGAGAAATGAGGTGAAAACCACTTTCTGCCTACCTTTTTGGAATATATTATCATCACTACAATACCACTATTAGAACTATCCACAAATGGAAGCAAACTAATCAACTTTACCAATGCTTTGCAAATCAACAACACCAAAATCGGTTTAACTCTAACTATGAAACTAACCTAAGCATACATATACAACAAGAGGAACCTCTATTGTTAGGGTTCAGCCCTAACCCAAGAGCTTCAACCCTCTGAGTCAACTCAGTGCTATATCAGGGGAATGTTGCTCATTTCATTAAATAAATCAGAAATACATAAGAGTACTTGGTTACAATGCTTCAACTCGAAAATTGCTTAGCTATCTTGAACAAAAAATCTGAATCCTAATGAGGCCCTAGGCCTCTTGATTTATACAACTAAAGTTACCAACAAATTCCTTAAATTTAGGGAGGCTTGGCTCCAATCTCGAGATCAAATGGTCTTCAACTATCACTGGCTTGGTTGCCAATGAACTTCATGACTCGGCTACTTGCAACTCTGAGCTAATGAGATTTGATTGAGGAATCTTCGAGTGAGTGAGGAGTTAAGGAGGGAGATCCTGTCTCCTAGAATCCCTCTTGCTTGTCTCCATTTGAGTTCCTACACTTTAATTAGCCAAAATTTTCTCCAAAACCTGCAATCAATGCACATTAGACCACTAGACATGACATCTCATCTTTACTCTCCTCATTAAGCAAAACATAATTAAAACATGTAAAGAATGATGAGAAAAGTTGATTTTAGTAAGCTGGTGGTGTATTAAGGTCCATATAATTTATCCATTGATGAGCCTCATCAATAGGCCACTCCAAGATAGCTTTTATCTTATCAAGATCTACTGCTACTCCTTCCTTGGAAACAATGTGTCCCAAGTACTAAATTTGTGATTGGAATTTGTTAAGCTTGGCATAAAGCTTGTTCTCTTTCAACAATTGCAAAAATCTTGCCAAATGTTTTTCATTTTTATCTTGGTTTTACACTAAAACAAAATTTCATATATAAATACCAATACAAACTTGTCCAAATATGGATTAAGGAAATTATTCATTAAACACATAAATGTTGTTGGAGCATTGGTGAGTCCAAATGGTACCACCACAAATTCATAATGCCCATACCTAGTTCTAAATGTTCTTTTGTGAATTTTCTCATCCTTAATTTGTACATGATGGTAACCAAACCTGAAGTCTATCTATGAACCATAACTCCTCTCATCTAATCGAAAATTCATCAATCCTAGACAAAGGATACTTGTTCTTCAATGTTACTTTATTTAACTCTATGTAATCAATAGACAATCTTAGTGTGCCATATTTAATCCAGGTGGATGTTGGTGGCCACCCGCCTATCCCACTTGGATCCCCACAACTATCTCTTTCAATTTTTCAGTTTCCTTAATTGTAGCACACTTTACTATTTTTGGTAGGTTTTTCGGGTCCTGAACTTCTGGAGCTGTTTGGAGGCCCTAAACGACATTTTTTGGGAAAACTGGGACCAACATGGGTCTCAAATTGTTGTTGGTCATGTAAAAGTTGTATTCCTCGGATAGATCCTTCTAACGAGGTATTTCGCACGTCAAACGAAGATCGTATGCCAAAGTTACGACCCCAGGAAATTGATGTACCAATTTACCCAAACGGGGCCCATAGTTTGGCGCTTCATCTCCTAGGGTTAGGTGTTTGGATGTCTAGGGTTTTCCATTGTTTCTCAACAATAAATAGGCCTTCGACCCTCATTGTAACACAGTTCAGAGGCATGTATCCGCCACATCTCTTCTCAGAGATAAGCTACCATCGCCCGAGCTAGTTTATTTCCATTTCTATTTGTAAGCATATTTCAGTATTTTACATTAATGAAATGAAGTATTATTTCTATTGCATCTTTGTATTTATGGTTATTTCTCTACTTTGTTGTGTTCCTTCATAAATCTGGATTAGTGGTATTAGAGGGGTTTGATATTTCTCTGTTTTTCTTTGCATGTCCCCAATGAGGTCGAGATATAAGTAGTTTGAACTGGTTGAAACTTTGCAAGACAAGCCTCAGAAATCCTAACAGCCTCCCATGGCGGAAGAAAAGAAAGACAAGGGAGCAGGAGATCCTATCGAAATCTTACTCGAAGAAGCCTTCGAATGATAAAGGAATGTAATGATGGACAAATTTTCCCAGATACCTCAGCGGCTACCCAAGGTCGACACACCTACTTCTAGCAGCTACTCTGGAAGCACCACACCCTTTAAGGTACAAGTTAACTTTGATATCCCCATATTTGAGGTTCAAATAGATGCAGACGTTGTAGATAAATTGTTAAATCTACTAGAAGGGAATTTTTCCGTTCATGATTTTTCCAGCCGGGAAAAGATCACTTTTGCACTTCTCAAAGCCACCCCCCGCACCCAATTGGAATTCATTCTAGGATGCCGTCAAAAAGTAGTACTACCCTGTCAGAAGCTATGAGGATAAATACATAAAATGGACCATGTTGTTGTAGGGAAGGGACCAAAACATGCTAGAGTTTACCAACATTTTTCATACCCTTCGCACAAAGTTGGGTATCAAGGATTTTGAGCGGAATTTGGTACTCAAATACCATGGCTACCTACACAGGTACATCCAAGATGAGATGGAGTTCCTGGACATATCCTTGCTCAGCACGGTGTATCGATACACTGTCAAAATCAAGAAGAAGTTTAAACTAAAGAAGCGAGACTTTGGATCCGCGAATCTGAAGAAAGGGAAAGGCTTCCCCAAACCACAAAACCAAGGACAAAGCCAAGATGATGTGACGCAAGACAACCTATCAAAGCCGCAAGAAAAGAACAACACCACGATGTCAAAGAAGGACACAGGAAAGTGGTGTGAGTTCCATAAGAGCCCCATTCATAACACAAGTGAGTGTTGAGCCAAGCAGTCGTTGGTCGCTGACTTGAAGGCTTCAAAATCCGATGCATGTTCAAACTCTGAGTCAGAACCCGATAAGAGGAATGACAAAGGGAAGCAAATCATTGATGCGGATCCCAGCTCCACTATTTCCACCACCAAGATCCAGAAGAATGAGCTTGAAGGTCTAGAGGAGGGGGAGTGTCTTTTCCACTCACAAATGTGGGTGAAGGGTTCGCCGCTACAATTCATTGTCAACAGTGGCAGCCAAAAGAACCTCATTTCAGCATAGGTCACGAAATGGCTAGAATTACTGACCATACCACACCCGCAACCGTACAACATCGGGTGGCTTCACCAAGGATGAGATCTCTGATTTCGCCAGCAATGCGACCTTCCCTACAGCATCAAGCCCTTCACAGATAAGGTATTGTGTGATGTTGCACCTCTTAATGTTTGCGATGTATTATTAGACCAACCATACTTGTGGAAGCGACATGTTGTGTATGAGTCAAGGCCTTGCATTGGTATTATTTCTTTGGGTAATTCATTATATAGGATACTGGAGGTAGCCCCACCTACTGCCACCTCTTTGATATCTGCTAAGAAATGCATTAAGATCATCTCCTAGACTAGGAAATTCATTTTCTTGCTAGTTCACTCTCAAAGTAAGGGGAAGATCATAGCCACATCCATGGCCCCCGGGAAGGGTTCCTCCACGCAGCAGAAGCAAGGGGATGCAGTCATGAAAGAATACAAGAGCAACTTGTCCTCACCCTCAGAGGTATCGTTGCACTGTCAGGTCAAGCATTCGTTCAATCTTACTCCTGAAGCACCTCTACCCAACAAGTTGGTATATTGCCGCTCCATTCTAGAAAATTCCAAGTACAAGCAGCGACATGATCCACATCGGGTGCCACACAAGTTTCAAGAGGGCAACAAAGTCAGTTGCATCTGCAGAAAGAACACCTCACAAGAGCCCATCGAAAGCTCAGACCACTCTGATATGGTCCTTACACCATTACCAAGGTTGTGGGAAACAATGCTTTGGAGCACAACATTCCCTCATTCCTTGGCTTGCATCGAGTGTTCAATGTGGACCACCCTCGACCATGCTTGCCACCATTACTGGACACATCAGAGATTGCAAAACAACTTACCAGGGACCAAGTTCAATAGAAGTTTCCCCACCTCATGGAGGCACTCAATGCAATGGGGACCATTGCTTCCTAAGGTGGGAGGAATGTTCCAGGTGGATGTTGGTGGCCACCCGCCTATCCCACTTGGACCCCCACTGTTATATACCTAGGGGGGATAATATGGGGTACCAAGGGAGGTACCCAAGGTAATAATGTAATAATGGGATGGGCCATAGTAATAAATAAGGTGGTTAACCCATGTCATGTAAGGGACCACAAGTAGTTAATAATAATGTAATGGGCCCATGGTATTAGTTGATGGTATGAGGGAACCATGGTAATGATGCATGGTATTGTATGTATGAGGCCTATATAAAGGCTAGAGACTCCACATGGAGAGATATGAATATGAAGAGAAGTATTCTTGTATGAACAAGCATATGGCTTGTGGAGTGTTCTCCTTCCTTAAGGAGTGAATGTATGGTGTTGCCCTACCTTAAGGGTTTGATATCAATAAAGAATCATTTCTATCTATTTCTCTATTATTGTTTCTGGGTTTATTTCTATTATCATATATTTCTGGGTTAGATCTACAACAATTGGTATCAGAGCACTTTCTTGGGCACAAAAGTGGAGATTTTTTTTTTGCAGGGTTTCGGGGGCGGCGACTTTGCAGGTCAGATCTGTACATTTTGGTGCAAGATATATAAAATATAATTACAGATCTGGATTCTTTGTGCAAAAATAGTCGAATTCAAAAAAAAAAATCAGTTGAATCGGAGTCCGGATGAAGGAGATATCACTGATCTAAAAATCAGTGGGGTTGCAGAGAATTTTTAGGGCCAGCGAATTTGTGGCGCAGATCTGGACGTCCTGGTGCCAGATCTGTAAGATCTAATTGTAGATCTGGAATCCTTGTGACAAAACACCTGATTTCAAAAAAAAAATCAGGCGAATTGGAGTCCGGATGAGGAAGATATCGCTGATTTAAAATCAGCTCTTTTTTAAGAAATTTTGGGTGACGGCGGGAAAGTTGCAGCGCAGATCTTGAATTCTAGTGCCTGGATCAAAATTTCTATCACATGGGCGGATGCAGAATGATGGTTCCATTTCTAAAAACAGGTCATAATAAGGATTCTGAGCAATATTGACGAAACTGTGACAATTTCAATTTTTCGCCAATATTTTTGTGATGGCAGGCCTAGATCGCTTTGAACAGGAAGAATCTTTTTTGCGTCGTCTCGTTAAGCTCCGACAGACTGGTACAGTGGAGGAATATATTACCGTTTTTGAAGCCTTAGCCTTCCGCACTAGGGGTCTCACAGATGCATTCTTCAAGGAATGTTTTATCAACGGTCTTAAAGAAGCCATCAAAGCTCAAGTTCTACTTCACCACCCTTCCACGTGGAAGGAGGCTTGCCGGTTAGCTTGTCAGGTCACATTGCCTAGCAAAGACTTTTTTTTTACATAAAAGAAGGAAACTAGGGAACCTAAAGGGTTACTTCCTACTGGTATATCCTTATTGCAGATTCATGGATTGATTCAGAAAGAGAAGATCATTGTTTCTATCAATCCTAGTTGTAAACATAATTTTATCAGTGTTAATTTGGCAAAAAAATTGCAAGTCCCAGCAAAACAAATTGAACATACACATGTTGATGATAAGGATGTTCAAATCTATAAGGATTTGAAACTTTCTATGGATAAGTATGTGTTTCATGGTGATTTTTATGCTTCAGATATGGATAACATGGATGTTGTTTTGGGATACCCTTGGATGGAATCCGTGGGTACTATCAATATTAATGTGCAGAAGAAATTCCTAAAGCTATGGTATAAAAAGAAGAAAATTACATTACAGGATATTTCCATCCATAAACAGGTAGAGCACATGGAGGCTGAAGCAGAAGATGTTCAAGGGACTGACATATCAGATGATGAGGCTTTGATGATCGACAATCAAACACAAACAGAGGCTGCAGAAGAAAAGGTTACAGGTGATGATACATCAGAGGAGGGCTCAGTGGTTGAAGTCATATTGACAAAGAAGACACCACAACAGGCACCACAGCAGGGTGAAGTAAAGAATAAGCCAGCGTGGGTTAAAACTTCAACATATCATCACCCACATCACCCCGCAAGACAGCCATCATGGAAACCAAGTAGTCACATGATGGATAGAAAGGAGAGACGATCCACCTACTACACATAAACACAGAAGAGCTGCCACGGTCAACTTCCATCTCAAGCGAGCGAGGCACCAGCGAGATCGAGGGTTCACCTTTCTCTTGGATGGCTAGATGCACGTGCATGGTATCAGTGGACTACTCTTTTGAGTAGATCTTATTATTTGTGTTCTTCCCATGTTTCAGGGACGAAACATGCTTAGGGGGGTGGAATGTTATATACCTAGGGGGGATAATATGGGGTACCAAGGGAGGTACCCAAGGTAATAATGTAATAATGGGATGGGCCATAGTAATAAATAAGGTGGTTAACCCATGTCATGTAAGGGACCACAAGTAGTTAATAATAATGTAATGGGCCCGTGGTATTAGTTGATGGTATGAGGGAACCATGGTAATGATGCATGGTATTGTATGTATGAGGCCTATATAAAGGCTAGAGACTCCACATGGAGAGATATGAATATGAAGAGAAGTATTCTTGTATGAACAAGCATATGGCTTGTGGAGTGTTCTCCTTCCTTAAGGAGTGAATGTATGGTGTTGCCCTACCTTAAGGGTTTGATATCAATAAAGAATCAATTCATATCATTTCTGGGTTTATTTGCATTGTCTCATATTTTTATATCAGATCTATAATATTTCCGGGTTAGATCTACACCATTACCAAGGTTGTGGGAAACAATGCTTTGGAGCACAACATTCCCCCATTCCTTGGCTTGTATCGAGTGTTCAATGTGGACCACCCTCGACCATGCTTGCCACCATTACTGGACACATCAGAGATTGCAAAACAACTTACCAGGGACCAAGTTCAATAGAAGTTTCCCCACCTCATGGAGGCACTCAATGCAATGGGGACCATTGCTTCCTAAGGTGGGAGGAATGTTCCAGGTGGATGTTGGTGGCCACCCGCCTATCCCACTTGGACCCCCACAACTATCTCTTTCAATTTTTCAGTTTCCTTAATTGTAGCACAATTTACTATTTTTGGCAGGGTTTTCGGGTCCTGAACTTCCAGAGCGATTTTAAGGCCTTAAATGATGTTTTTGGGGAAAACTAGGACCAACATGGGTCATGGACCATGTTGGTCATGCAAACATTGTATTCCTCGAATAAATATTTCTAACAAGGTATGTCAAGCAGAGATCGTATGCCAAAGTTATGACCCCGGGAAATTGAGGTACCAATTTACCCAAACGAGGCCCATAGTTTGGCGCTTCATCTCCTAGGGTTAGGTTTTTGGATGTTTAGGGTTTTCCATTATTTCTCAACAATAAATAGGCCTTCGAGCCTCATTGTAACATAGTTCATAGGCATGTAGCCACCACATCTCTTCTCATAGATAAGCTACCATCGCCCAAGCTAGTTTATTTCCATTTCTATTTGTAAGCATATTTCAGTATTTTACATTAATCAAATGAAGTATTATTTCTATTGTATCTCTGTATTTATGGTTAATTATGTACTTTATTGTGTTCTTGCATAAATCCGGATCAACCTTTTTTCTTCACAAATATCATCGGAGCTCCCAAGGGTGATATGTTGGGTTTGATGTATCCCCTATGCAACATTTCCTTTAACTATAATTACGGTTCCACCAACTCTGGTGTGCTCATACGATATAGAGCTTTTGACACCAATGCCAATAATGTCAGTAATTCAATTGAAAATTTCTCTTATGGGTGGTAGTCTTCGAATTTCCTTAGGAAACATAGCGTTGAACTATTTTAGTATTGGAAGCTTGTCCACCCTGTCTCTATCAACCTCTGACTCATTGGTCACTTGGACAACATACAGTTTGCACCTCGTCTAGCTACACCTCATCATCTATAGTGTTGTTATTTTCCTGATAGTCATGAGTTTCCATATTCTTTGCAACATCACTCTTCCCCATTCTTCATTGAGGCATTCTATTGATTTGTTGTTTAGTTTTGTGGCATACCAACTTGTCCATACTCACTTATACATCATATGAACCCACTAGAAATATGCTCAAATGTGTGTACACAGGCATGCTAATTATCATTATTGAGCATCACCTCACCACATCTTCAATTCACATCTTAGCCCCCATCACCAACTAAACTATGCACGACCCCTTTCATGAGCTATCTTCGGTAATGCATACACTTGTCTAAAATTTCTGGGCTTACATAACTGAAATTAGAACTTGGGTCTATCAAAATTGAAACAAATTGATTACTCACCATACCTTCCTTCTTGATCACTAATGCTTTATGGTTAACCTGCCCATTGCCCAACACGATATATATTCGTGGCACACTCTGAGCCACATTCTTCACTATCTCTACTTCTTTCACATTGTATAACCTTGGATGATTCTGCTATCACTGAGGATAGTCTTCCTTTATGTGGTTTTCTCCATAGGTCCAACACTCAATAAGTTCCCTACTAAACTTGGGCCTTTAGCAATGTTAGTTCCTTCCACATTGCAAAAGGAGTTTCTTTCCCATGGATATTTGAGACAATGTGGTCTCGCACTCCGTCCAAGATTATTCTCCTCACCTTGGTTACATCTTTCTTCCATTGGGATAGGTTATGGGCACCCGTTGATCCTAGTTTTTTAATGTCTATCTTGACATATTCCAGTAATCCATTGGCATCAAGCACTGCCTCCATGTGATCCTTCTAGGCAATGAAATTTGAGCTTCCTTCCAAGGCATACTCTAATCTAATTCCATTGAAGGAAATTCTCCCAACTTTGAAGATACCATGCTACATTTAAGCTACAAATTCGAACCTCCTAAGGAACAAATTCGAAATTCTTGTTCCAATATGAATCCTGCTCTGATACCATATAGAAATATGGTGATAAAATTGCAACTTATCAAGAAATTTAATCTAAATCATGAGACACAATTCTACTCTACTTCTGTGCGGAAATTAATTCACAATTTAGAACAACATTCACAAACATGCATCGATCACATACATAAGTACATAGATTTATTTAGGGGAAACCAATTGGTAAAATCCCCTTAAGATTGCTTGCATTAATCATATGAATAGAGAATGTATTACAATTTCTTGCCCGATCTGAGCTCCACATGTAAGTGAATAACCTTTCTCTTTGTTCAATGAGAAGCTCTAACCCAGACTTAGTTAATTTATACCTCACTCTAACCTCCTATTTCCTTGCGCAAATCCTGAAGAATTATGCCCCTATTCTTTAGGTATTTCCTCCAAAATGATTGCGCAATTCCCAAGGATCGACCATTGATTGCATGCAACACCTGTACACTCAAGACTAGTCTACAATTGATGTTACACTGCCTTGGAATCTCCACCACATCTGAGGAACTTGAATTCCTTACATACACTAGCAATTTTTGGTTGATTGATCAGCTAATTGGAGGATCCCTGAGTTAGATTGTTGTCCCACTACACAATTGACCTCAAACTAGTTTTATTAACTATTAGAACTAGTTTAACTGAGTAAAACTAGAAATAACTAAACTGGATTGCTACAAATTGGCAATCACACATGGATAACTGAACTCCAAGCCCTCTAACTTGAATTTACTGAGCTAATTGAGTGACAAGAGCCATGTCACCGTAGTTAACTGCCTCCAAGTTGTATGCTGATGTGGAAATTTTGAATTTTCTCATTTTGACCAAGGCAAATTCAAATTGAGTCTTTCTTGCTACACTTCTCAACAAGCTATAGGGGTGTTATAGCAACATGAAAAATACAATATAGGTTTATAAAACCCACACATAGGAATTAATAAAAGGAAAAGGAAAACATAGAAACTACAAAAAATAAATGAAGCACAATACTTAGAGAAATGCAACATAGGGAAAGGATATTTGGTATTATTGCTCAAGTGATTTGTGGGAATCTATTTATCGAAAAGGTTACCAAACAGAGTTCACAACCACATGTATTTATGAAAAAAAATTGGATTGCACTTGAGGAATGTGAAAATCCAAACATTTTGAAACACCCCAACCATTTAAAATAGTCATATGTTAGAGTATAGTTGTCACAACCTCAACAATTTAATATAAAAAAATTAATACAGGACATGGAAATAAATTATAGTAATATTATACCTTAAAAAATTAGATCCCTCTTAGTGCTTAATGGATCCAAGTTTAATTAGGTTGGGGAAAGAAAGACCATGGACCAAAATATTATAAAAAAAGAAAAACAAACATCATTTGGGAAGAGACATATATATACCATAATTAAATGACATTTTTAACCCATCTTAATTTAAAAGGTCTCCAATAACCATTCAAATAACCATTCAAATCAAAATATAAGATACCAAAAGCATATGGAAAATCTATAAACAATACCTTCCTTCCACTACCTTTAAGATGCTATCCAAGTTTACATGTTTGACTTAAAAAAACATGAAAAATAAAAAGAAAAAAACATATAAGAAAAAATAAGACATGACAAGGTGGTTGAGATTTTTCCTTATCAACCTATTTGCCAATAAAACCCCAATACCAAGCCAAGGTAGAGAAGTTACCCAGAGCTCAAAACTAACCAAACCTACATGATGTATTATACCTTAACAAAATATTTTCAATCAACCCATCCACACATATGATTAAGTCTATGTATTCTAAAAGCATTCTATGATAACAATAAAGATATTAAAAATAGACATTAATGAAATAAATTGTAAGGATGTATTATATCTTTTTAATTGAATTGTTTCATTTTATTTTTTATATAAAATTGAAAATTTAATATAATTATGTATTTTATTATACATTTGAAGTAGATTATGTTGTTTTTTATTTATTTATTAAAAAAAAATATTTTTCAATTAGTTTTAAAAATTTTAAACAAATTTTATAAATTTATTAAAATTTTGAAAATATAAATATTAAACAAAATAAAAATATTTTTCAATTAGTTTTAAAAATTTTAAACAAATTTTATAAATTTATTAAAATTTTGAAAATATAAATATTAAACAGAATGTTTTGAAAATTAAAAAATATATTTTAATTTTTTAAATGTAAATTATTATGTTTTAATTAGTTGACGATTATGTTTAGGTGGTTTTAAATTGAAATATGAGATATAAAAATTACATTAAAAAATAAAAAATCTAAAAAATGTTTCTATTCACTAAGTGCCATAATAATTTAGGCTTTGTACAATACCATGGTTTATCAATACCACATGCCCAAAAACCATAGCTCATTTTAAAATCAAAATATTTTGTAAATATTTTACTTTAATTTAATTTTATAACATTTTTTAGATTAAAACTTAATAGTTAAATTACAACATGATTCTTAATCATAAATATTTACCTGGATTTTTATTTACCATGGATATTATTAACTTGTAAATAAGATTTGTTACAATACCAAAGGCCATTACCATGGCTTATCACTACCACTTGCCCAAAACAATAAATCATTTCAAAATTAAAATATTTTATTTTAATTTTATGAAGAAACATATGTTAATTTAAAATATTATTTAATTTAAAATTATATATATATATAGAGAGAGAGAGAGTAGCAACACTTCATATTACACTTCTTGAATATTAAAATTTAGTAAATATAATTGTATTATATTTTATTTATTGTGTTTTATAAATTGTTAAATCATCAATAGTCTGACTATATAAATTATTTTGTTTTAATAAAAAAAATCATTAAAATCTAAATTTAAATCAATTTCATGATAAACACATACATTTATTCTTAAATCACATTGAAAAAAAATATATTTCTCTATTTTTAAAATATTTAAAAATTAAATAACTCATAAAAATAATAATGAATGCTTTAACTATAAATACCTATAATTACACATGACATAAAATCTCATTTTCTTAGCTATAAATCTAAACACATGGACAATGATCTCAATTTTGACTCATTTCTTTCTCTTTGTGATCTAAATCAATACCCATCATTGTACATGACCTAAAAGCCCATTTCCTTAGCTGTAAACCTAAACACATGGACAATGTTGTCAAGTGTCATCTCAAATTTGGATCCTTTCTTTCTCATAGTACCATGTCTTTTCTGTTTCTGATTTAAATGACATAAACAAGTATAATGTCCCTTCCAAATGTTATTTTCAACTTTACCTTTATCAGTCTGTATAAAGTTGTAATCTTTGAGATCTGTTTCTTTGACTTTTGGCGCATTAATCTTTGAATTATGAGTGTACAAGGTATTGAAAATGATAAAAAAGAATCTTTGAATGATTACATTTATCTATTTTATGCATTGATAATGAAGAAAAGATGAGTGAATTCCATTACATACGAGGCTCTTGAATGACCTGATAATGACTAACTATTCTTTTTTTTAAGGCTAACGATCCAGGAAGAAATATCTTGTCCTTTTTAATGAAATCCCATCATGATAACATTTTTTTATAATAATAAACATCTTTTAACATTTCATTATAATAATTTGTAATATAAACGTTATATACTATATAAAAAATAAAAATATATATATATATTGTATTATATTAAAAATGCAGTGAGGATTTATTTTTATTGGATTAATAATTATATGGAAATTAAAAAAATTATTAAATTAAATTAAAAAGAAAAAAAACATCTATTTAATTATTAAGAAAAGTGAGATTAGAATATGTAATAACAATAAGCTATACATAAATGAGAATATTATTTATAATTTATTTATTTTTAAAACTATAAAATTTATATTCTGATTTCAAAAACTTATTTTATATTTAAAATTATATCCGAAGAGGATAGTAAATACTACTCATTATATGATAATTTATTTAACAATTTTGCGTGGATGGTACGGATTTAATAATAATTTATTATAAAGTTTACTAATTCAATGTTTATATTAAAATTTTACATTAATAAGTTAAAAGAGTGTTTGGAAGTTACAAAATGTGATGGCTCATTGGTATGGTCATTATTTTTCTCTTTTATGCTAATGATATTGTTCTTCTAGTCAGGAGCCATGATTTGACAAGCAACTTAGAATCCTCCAAGGTTACTGCTCTAAGATGGGTATGGTTGTTATATAGACAAGACTAAAGTCATGATAATTAAATCCGAAGGATAAACCATGATAATTTCATTTATGATAATAACTACTCGGAGAAAGTTTCTCCATACAAGTATTTGGGAATCCACATCGACATTCATCATCAACCCAATTGGAATTATAGAATTGAGAAAAGGATAATTGGGGGTTGTAAAGCTTATTATCGAGAAATTCTTGATCTAGTTGTGGCCAGTGGAATTTCTGTTCAAGACCTGTGAGTTTGTGGGCAAGCCCTGGTGAGCTCATATTAAGCCCTGATAGTGGTCTCTGCTCATGAAAGACTGTCCTGGAGGGGAATTCAGCTCAGGGGGAGCTTTGGTGGTCTTACCATGCTCATTGGTTGGGAGGACCATTTTGCTCTCTTTGGTGATTTCCTATGGCAACCTAACTTACCTTGAACAAATAAATATTTTTGTGTATTCTGGTGGAAATTTTCTACCGATAATGTTCCTATATGAATTATTTTTTGTCACTGTTTTCTGTAAAATTGTATCTGTGATTTGCTTCTGTGACCAATTTATGTAAAAAATTTATGCCATTTGATTTATTTAAATAATTACAGTAAACTAATTCTATGGAAACTAGAGGGCTAGTTAAATGCAGTAAACAAAAGGGAATAATGGTGTGAAGAATTAACATAATGGGAAGTTCCTAGTCTGAGCAATATTAATCAATTATATTATCTAAAATTGTATGGGTTAGATTAGTCCCTTGGCCAAGCTAGTGAGTATTGTGATGTGTGGTTGGTCTTGTTGGTTGGGGGTTCCTTTCTGTGTGACTTCATGTCTAGTTTGAAAAAACAGAGAAAGGAGAACATATATGTATTGTTGGACAATAATTTAGGAATAGTGATCAATTGTATTTGAACTATGAAAGGTTTTTTTGAAAACCGTGCAAGTTTATATTGTGTCAAGATAATGTTTTAGACTTGAAATTTGTTGTACCGTTAAAATTAGGGACAACTAAAAATTAGTGTAAAACATTATGACGAATTTTTCTGAACTTGATGTTTATTTCCCATAAACCTATAATTGAAAGAAAGTAGGAAATTTAATAACAGTGGAGTCTTGATCAAACCCTAAAGGGGAGTTGAGTTAGTTCTTATGTCAAGTCAACAGAGTTGAAAACTCAGGATCAGTCCCTATCTCATTATAATAACATTTAAGGAGAAAATTAATAACCACGAAGTGCATCATACAACTATTCAAAATTACTAAGGAATTAGATATTTTATAAGGAACAAATGTGAGGGTTCGTATATGATTGAAGATTGGAAAATCAAATCTTTAACTGTAACTATGTTTACCCTATTCGGAAACTAAATTATACTTGGCTCAAAATGAATCAGTATAGCGCATATAAGGAATTAAAAGACAGAAATGGGTAAATTCCAACTATCAAGGTGTCAGAGCCTTAGAGGGAACTTGGGGTTGGTTTTAGGCCAAGCTAACCTAATAGCAGCCCAAGATAGGCCCCAACCCTAATAAGAAAAATTTGAATAATTTTGTAATAATATTTTTGTGCGAACATGTATTGTTCTCAGAACAAAGAAAGGGAAATTTATTTTTACAGAAAAGATTGCACAACCCAACAGTGAAATTTACAACTTTAGAAATTGGTATAGTCTTTAAGGTAAAAGAGACATTCCGATTGGAATAAGAAAGAGAGCTACAAAAGGAAATCCTTCAAAAAGAGTTCGACTATAGAAACAAAGAGAAATTCCATAAGATGTTAAGAATCTGGAATGCCAACATTTCATTACACATTAACTATACAACAAAAATATATTAGTTTATATACCAATGCCATTCAAACTACCATATGACGCATGCATACTGAATACTATCGTATAAGGTCAAACAGAGACTGATTTAAGGGATAAAAGAATTAGTTTTTAGAAAACAAGCAAAACAGTGCCACACCATTCATATTTGGCATAACAAACATAGTTGTGGGGAAAGTTGTTAAGAAATGGCAAAGGGTGACCGACTTATTATATTCGAGGCTAGAAACCCCAACAAAATGGACAAGGGTCTATAGTGTTATTACAATAAACTTCGTCTTTTTTAAATTTCATAAAAATGCTAGCAGTTTCAGTGTCAACATTTTAGTTGTAATAAATAGGGAAATTACTGATAGTGGGGCTTTCGTAGTTTTTTTATTCGATATGGTCTACTGAATAATTCGCTGACAATGAGCTTATCAGAAATTTCATTTTGACTGACAGGCCAACTGTTAGCGCCAAAACCAGATTTTAAATTTAAAAAGTGATGACTATACTGACCACATCAACGTCAACAATATCATTGAAACGTGTCTCTATCTGTTTTGAAGGGGTAAAAAGTATTGGTTAATGTTTTTTCTCCACTTCTATGAGTGAATGTCATTAAAATTATTTTACGGGATGATACAAACTCCATCTATAATCATCACCTAAAGCCCAGTAATCATTCACTCATCCAATAGTAATATTTTTTTCGCATGTCAAGTTGTTTTACCATGTCCCTTCAGTAGGTTTGTTTTTGTTAGTTTAGAGCTAGTCACGCTTGGCATTGAAAGCATTTTGCTCATAGGGATTCAAGATCGAACCCTGGGAAGACCATAAAGCGCGATAGGAAAAGGAGGTAAATCGAATCAGTATGAGCCCAAAGCAATGGATTTGCTGGACATATACCTCAAAATCCAACAATTGTTTCAGAAAGCTAGTTGGAGTGAGTTTTTCCACTGTTGTACCGACTACCACAATGTAGTGGCTTGGTCTTTTGCTCAGGGGTTTGATGAAAATCGCATGGAAGTTGGAGGTCTATCGTTTTCAGCTACAGAACAGTCCATTGTTGAGGCCATAGCCTTAACACTAGACGGAGAGAATATTTTTCATAGTCATGTGTTGGCAAGGATTGATGTCGTATTATTTTTTAAAGAAGAGTTCAAGGCTCAAAATTGGAGGGCCGAAGGAGTGGTTACAGGACAAATGGCATGTCCCTCTACACCTCTGTCAGCAATATTTCACATACGAAGGGAGGTTCAATCGTGTAAACCTCCACCATTTCCATTTCCTTGCACATCTTGTTAGTTCAATAAGAATTAATCCTTGTTTTTATTTATTAGAAAGCATTAACCATATGGAAGCTAGGTTCAGGGCCCACACAGACCCCTCCTCCCATTTCATATGCCACAAATCACTGAGAAAACTCCTAATTGAAAACCAGCTAGCCAGGGCAAAAAGGTCTTGAATCCATTTCCTTTTTTGGGGAGGCTTTCAACCTCAACCCCTTAAAAGACGAAGAAATGGACTAAAAACTGCCAAAAAGGAGAAAAATACCAAAGAACAAGCCCCTATTGAGCCAACTACCATCCATGAGAACATAGAAATTCCATCTACATATTTTAGCCCTAAAATCCCTAAAGTCTACGAGAGGAAACGTTTCAGGCTTAGTAAACCAGAACTTGTATCCCCTATAAACCTACCTACCGATATCGGTTATTTCTAGGTTATAACTCCACCTACTAAAGCCTCCCCTGTAGGCATAGCCAAAACATATATTCTTAAAGGAAAAGAAGCAAATATTGAGACCCAAGATGATCAAGGTGGATATTGGTGGCCACCCTCCAAGTCTACTTGGAACCCCACCATTGTTTCTTTCAGCTTTTTAGTTTCCTTAATTGTAGCACAATTTACTATTTTTAGCAGTTTTTTGGGTCCTGAACTTCTGAAGCCGTTTTGGGGCCCTAAACGACATTTTTTGGGAAAACTAGGAGCAAAAAGGGTCCATGGATGATCTGAAATGAGGGTTTTGATAACTTGTTATGCTTACAAGAACCTCCCACTCCAAAGCTTAACAAATATAGGATCTAACTTATGTTGACAATTGTGGAATTAAATACTTGAAATAGGTGTATGTCTTTGTTTTAACTGTTTAAGTGCTTTAAGCCCTTTTCCTTATGATGATATTAAACACATATAACATTCATATAATGCAACAAATAAACAACCACACATAACAACAAATTTAATCTAGGAGTTCACCCAAACCTCGTGGGCTACGTCTCCATGAGCTCTTGTCAACTTGACTTGGCTCTGTGAAATTATGGCAATAATTCTTTTAAAAGTTCCAAACTTAACTCCAAAGGTTATTGAACTAAACCAATGGGCTTAGAATACCATCTATATCCCTGTCATGGTTGCAAACAGATCCAAGCACCCTTGGACTTGATTCCTTTAATCAATGCTCTGAGCTACCTTGAGCTTCTTGATGGCACTACTCCTTCAAAATTTTTCAACTCAAATGTAGAAACTAATAACACATATGAGTTCAGAATGTCGAGACGATGCAAATAGACTATAAACACGACCTTTTTCTGATAAAGTGACCTCTGGACCTCCCAAAAATCAGCTCTCTGTCTGCAACTACTAAATCTTCCTCCAAATTTGATAGTTCCACCAACTGTAGCAAGGCACTAACTTTAGCGGAGTGTTGCTAATTGGGACTTTGGATTTTACCTGCAATAAATTATATTAAAGCTGCTCTCATCTCTAGTTCGATGGTTCTAGCACTTTGGAAAAGGCTTAGTTATAATGGGTGGGAGGTCGAGTGGTTAACCCTCCCTCCTCCTCCTTCGGTGCACACTACTCAACAAACATTTTAATATAGTCTGAATTAATGTTTTTGATATGTGATAAGATCTGCGTGGATATTCGTTGGAGCGTTGATAACCTTGGCACATTTTTATTGGTTTACGTGGAGGTATGCATGTTCACTGGAGCCTCGTGGCTTCCCCTTCATAGCGCATAGACTCCAACCCCATGGTTGTCTGCATGGCAGTCCAGATTGCTGACCAGCTGCATTGCTATTCATTAGCGTGATCTCCTTTGTGCTAGAAAAACTGTTTGTATGCATGGCAGATAAACCATTAAAAATGGTATATAATAATCTTTCATGTGAATTCTCTTGACATAGAGGATAGCCATTAGAGCGCTAACCATATCCGCTAGAGAATGGTGTTGAATGGAGCCTTCGCTGGAGGAATGATAAGGCGTGAGTGGATATGTGGCTCCATTATGTGAAGAGGGGGAATCAAGCTACCAAGTTTGGCAGGATCCTCCCCCTATTTTGGGGTTTTCTCCAACCCATACCATCAAAAAAACCAAATTGCAATCACCATATAACAAGTGACATTGCATATCCTATCTGGTTAAGACCTTACGCTTGTGGGAGATAGGTCTAGGGATCGAATCCCATAGACTATCAAAATTTTTACATAATGCCTCTTTTAGCCAACTGAAGAAGCCCATGTGGCCCAATCCCAGCCTGGCATGTGGCAATCGTGGATTGGCCAGTAAGCCTATACTAAAATTCAAATTTTTAATATAGTTTTAAAATTAATGAAATTTCCTCCTTTTCTAAGGACATTAGGTAATTTTCACCTTACAATATCTCCTTCGTATGGAGTCCATTTTTCCCGTTCAAGTTGCGCTGGATTCAGAATGAAGAAATATATGCAATGAGACTATTTCCAGAAGCATCTTTTGACTTTAATTTTTGAGCATTTAAAATGTCATCGAGGATCATTTTCTGATCACTCCTCCCCATTAGGAATCTTTTGGACCCAAAAATACTGATATACTAATCTATACAGTAGATGAGAGTAACAACACCCTCTTCTTTCAGCCTCCATACACTTTCCTTGCATGGCTAGTGCCTTTGAACCAAAACTCGAAGATAGTCAATACTTTCCTTCCTGGATGTGCTTGTCCTGCGGTTAAGAACTGTCTTCCTTGATTATCGATCCAAGGTGGTTCAACAAACATGAGATTACATCTTCTCAACAGAAAGTTTCCCGAGCAGCATTCAGCATTTCGGTTACAAATTTTCTTCTGACATCTTGTCAAAATAACTTGATGACATAAATTCTTTCTCCAACAAAAGAAACAAATTTCATATCATGTGAATCATCATCATGTCTTTACATCTTGTGTACAAATGATTGACTAAATCACAAGCCGACTAAAAACATAACTTTTCAAACATTTGACCATTCAAGTCAAGCATGTACAAAAAGAATTTTAATGATTCTTTTTCAAAAATGAAACACTTCATATTTATCTCCCTCTTACAATCTTGGAGACCAAATCAACTTTTCCAAGTCAATGTGACATTACATGCATGTTTAAACAAAGCAATATGATGGTCAATTTCTTTTCATCAAGTCAATTACACATACATGTTCAAGTACAAGGAAATCATTAACATCCCTGTGTTCATACATACCATTCTCATCTATGCATTCCATTCTTCAACTTTCTCTTAAGTACAAGTTCCTCAATCATATGTACATGTACTTACAAAGCTGAAATGAATATAATTTCGCTGCATTAATGTGAGTCTTCATACTCAACTTTTCCATTCACCTTTTTGGTAAAACCTTGCAACTTGCATTTCATTAGCAAAGAAATGCATCACATCAAAAGACATGAAACTTTAATTGGATAAGAACTCTAACCATTTCTTACCAATCCACATCAAAGGTGCTTCCTTTAACTGCACATCAACATCAATATGTGAATCATCCTGACACACATCAATTATGGAAACTTCCTTTCCATTCTTGCCATTCTCTTTTTCCACTTTCTTCAAATTTCGTGGAAGCATTGTTGGATTCAAAGTCCAACACCTTTCAGCAATATGTCCTTGCTTATGGCAATAAGTGCAACACATGTTCATCCTTTTTACAACATAATTTGCCTTGTCCAATGGACCTTTGGCTTCTTTCCTTCTTTTCTTCAAAATTTTCATGTATGTGGCCATTTTTTTCCAACATCTAGAAACACTATGGTTAACCAAACCACAAAAGGAACATGCAATTCTTTTCCAATGCTTATGTGGAAATTTACCATGCTTAACATAATCAAAAGAAGTGTGATTGAAATCAGATTTATACCTTTCTCTTTTACCTTTGTTGTCTTCATCAGAAGGTGAATTGAATGAAGAAGTGGCTCCCTTCAGAACACCATCAATCTCTTCAATGATTTTACAACTTTCACAACTCTCTTGTTCAAGTGCATTCTTATGAACACCTTCTTTCGGCAAAGTATGTTTCAAACTATTGCATTCCCCAATAATACAATCTTTATACTCTTGAGGTAGAAGACCTGAAATGAAACTCCTTCTAGGAACTGTTTCAATTGCCTTCATGGCTGCTTTGGAACTTTCACCATAAGATTGTCCATATCCAAGACCCAGATACTTAGGCCTTTCCTCCACCATTATTGGCTCAACAATGCCTTGTGCACATTTTCCAAATCCTTTTCCTTCATAGCCCACTTTTGACATCAACTTGGACCCTATGCCTCTTGTATGTTTTTCAAAATAACCAACATAAACATTCTTAAAGGAAATTGAAGACAAACTAGGATTGTTTATCTCTTCTTCAAGCTGATACTTGACGAAGGCTTATTTGGCAACAAGGAGCTATGTGTCCAACTCATGCATCCTTTTCAGGTTCATATTTCCAATATGAAGTTGACTCTCAATTTCCTACAATTTGTCAAAAAGCAACTGCTTCTCTTCCTTCATGGAATTCAACTGCTCTCGAAGTTCAATGCTCATTTCTCTCACCATATCAATCATGATGAACAAGTCTTGCTTCACGTCTTCATAAAAGAATCTTGTGAAGGAAGAAGATTTTGAGAACTCACTTGTAGAAGTTGTCGTCATAAAAATGAACAAAATAACTTCAACAAAATTTAGAATCTATTGACAAATTTCTAAACTAAATGACTATAGAGTCAAACTCTTATTCAAACAGCCCTTTTGCAAACAAACCTCTTGTGCTTCAAGTATTGCCTTGAGGTCCTTCGGGTAAGGAGAATTCCTTCAGTCCTTCTTCCTTCTTGTAGCTTTCCCTTCATATTTGCAAACTAAATCAATAGTCAGTTTACAAACAATCAAACAGTCAAATCCTTTGTACTGTTTAAACACCTTTTAAATCAAACAATCAACCTTTTGCTCTGTCACTCAAGCATATTGCTCTGATACCACCTGACATGAAATGAGGGTTTCGATAACTTGTTATGCTTACAAGAACCTTCCACTAAGAATCTTAACAAATATAATATCTAGCTTAAGTTGACAATTGCGGAATTAAATACTTGAAATAGGTGTATGTCTTTGTTTTAATTGTTTAAGTGCTTTAAGTCCTTTTGCTTATGTTGATATTAAACACATATAACAATCATATAATGCAACAAATAAACAACCACACATAACAACAAATTTAATCTAGGATTTCACCCAAATCTTGTGGGCTACATCTCCGTGAGCTCTTGTCAACTTGACTTGGCTCTTTGGGATTATGGCAATAATTATTTTACAAGTTCCACACTTAACTCCAAAGGTTATTGAACTGAACCAATGGGCTTAGAATACCATCTATATCCCTATCATGGTTGCAAATAGATCCAAGCTCCCTTGGACTTGATTCCTTCAATTAGTGCTATGAGCTACCTTGAGCTTCTTGATGGCACTACTCCTTCGGAATTATGCAGCTTAAATGCAGAAACGGATAGTACATATGAGTTTAGAACATTGAGAGGATGCAAATCGACCATAAACATGACCCCGTTCTGACAAAGTGACCTTTGGACCTCCCAAAAGTCAACTCTATATCTGCAACTGCTAATCTACCTCCAAATTTGGCAGTTCTGCCTACTGTCATAGGGCGCTAACTTTAGCGGAGTGCTCCTAACTGGGACTCTGGATTTTACCTGCAATAAATTATATTAAAGCCGCTCTCCTCTCCAGTCCAATGGCTCTAGCGCTTTGGCAAAGGCTTAGTTATAATGGGTCATAGGTCGAGTGATCGAACCTCCCTCCTCCTTCTCTAGAACACTACTCAACAAACATTTTAATATAGTCTGCATTAATTTTTTTCATATGTGATAAGATCCGCGTGGATATCCATTGGAGCATTGATAACCTTGGCACATTTTTATTGGTTTACATGGAGGTCTGCATATTCATTGGAGCCTCGTGGCTTCCCCTACATAGAGCATAGACTCCAACCCCGTGGTTATTTGCATGGCAGTACAGATTGCTGACCAGCTGCATTGCTATCCATTAGCATGATCTCCTTTGTGAAGGATAAACCATTTGTATGCATGGCAGATAAACCATTAAAAATGGTATATAATAATCTTTCATGCAGATTCTCTTAACATAGAGGATAGCCATTAGAGCGCTAACCTTATCCATTAGAGAATGGTGTTGACTGGAGCCTTCACTAGAAGAATGATAAGGTGCTTGCATGGTGCGTAGTGGTAGGTTTGACTATCGTAGAGACTTCATTGGAGTTGGTGGTGAATGGATAGAACCTTCGATGAACTGTTGGCTAAATCCATTGGAGTGGATATGTGGCTCCGTTACCTGAAGAGGGGGAGTCGAGCTACCAAGTTTGGCAGGCTCCTCCCCCTATTTTAGGGTTTTCTCCAACCCATACCATCAAAAAACCCAAATTTCAATCACCATATAACAAGTGACATTGTGCAGCCCATCCAATTAAGACCTTGCGCTTGTGGGTGATAGGTCTAGGGATCAAATCCCATAGACTCTCAAACATTTTACATAATGCCTCTTTTAGCTAACTAGAGAATGCCACATCACACAATCCTAGCCTACCACATGGCAACCATGGATTGGCCAGTGAGCCTATACTAAAAATCAAATTTTTAAGATAGTTTTAAAATTAATGAAATTGCCTCCTTTTGTAAGGACATTGGGCAATGGTAAGGAGCGGGAGACCCTGGAGGAACGATGGGGCAGGTCAGGGTTTCGGTTCCTGGGCAATTGACGGAAACGTGCACAGGTTTGGGTTAGGTAGAGCGGGTCAGTAACACTGCACAGATGCCGTCGCGAGGGACCATCGTCCATCAAAGAAGACGGGCAGGTGTAGGTTATAGCTGCTTTGTTTTGTGTATCCAGCTTATCTTGTAACCTAACCTTTTTACTGTCACTCTTTTTACTGTGCCGTTTACAATCACCAAGATCCCGTGAAGGTAACCTACTGTTCTTTGTCGGTGGTGGAGTTTCAAAGGAACGGTTCGAACCATGGTTAACCCCGCCGATGTTTTAGCACTGGACCCAGAAGTTGAAGACATCCTCTCCATGTGGGGGAAGGATATAACTGCGCAGAACGTGGAACACTACTTTGGGCCCTTCGATTTGCCAAGTCTCGAGACAGTGCCACAGGTGGAAAATCTTCAGTTCTCATCTCATGGAAAGGTTTCGGGCAGTGTGGTTCAAAATGCGGGTTTATCGGGCGACCATACCCAAATAGCGAAAGAAGCTGAGTCGGGCGAGGTGAATGTGGAAGGTCTGACAACAGATCCAAAGGGCAAATCTCAGATTTCACGGTTTCCAGCATCCAAAGGTTTAGAAGACATCAATCTTTTAGGGCTTTCCGCTGGAGTCAAACAACCTAGGGCTTCAGGTTTCTATCCCTCGTTTACGAGGGTTTCTATTCCAAGAGAACCCCAACTCCAAATAGGTGGTGCAGCAAGCGGCCCCGGAGTTTTGTCAGCAGGGGAACAGGCAGGTCCTGATGGTCTGGAGTCGGGCATCGTTCCCTCTGGGAAGGGCGCCTCGGGTCCTTTGGATAAAAACCCACCACAGTTGGAGACAGATCCTCTTTTGGGTACAGCACAGTTAACATCTGAAAGGAATGATGGTCAAGGAGGTTTAAGACGGTCGGAGGAGGAAGCAAGATATAAAGGAGCGAAAAGAAAAACTCAAAGACCCATTGGATCTCAGGCGATAGCGGACAATCTGGTCCTAGGGATGGAGGTGTCTATGGTAGAAGCCCTAGCAGTGGCGGATTGTACCTTGGTCGGCAGAGCTAGAGGTAAGATATTTACCTCTGATTTCCTTCAAGATTGGGGTGAGAAATGCTTTGTTACAGATAGAACTTTACAGTTTGAAGCCCTAGTATTGGCAAAGGGATGGTTCAAGTTAATATTTGAGGATAGAGAATCGGCAGAATGGGTTCTTCATCGAAACTGGCACATAGGGAACATTCCAGTTCTGATGAAGAAATGGACCCCTCTATTTGATGCAATCAAGGAGCGAACGGATGAATTTCCGGTCTGGGTGCGTGCTCCAGGCCTTCCATCCTTTCTGTGGACTGAGGAAGTCTTCAAATCAATAGGTAATAGGTTGGGGGTATTCATGGAAGCAGATATGACCTACCTGACATCGAAAAACAGGGCAATAGCGCGCATTCTAGTCTTGCTCAGGCCGAGCGGAGGTTTGGCACAAAAAATTAACCTCCAATTCAATGATTATGTATATGAACAGATACTGGACTATGAATATTTGCCATTTAGATGCCATATGTGCCACGAGTATGGGCATTTGGCAAAAGATTGCCCTCAGATGCGAAGACGGAGACATTTCCGAAGGAATACAGTTCACAGGGGAAATGCACAAGTAGACGTTCAGATGTCGACGGATCTCGGTTTGCCGGAATCACAAGATCCTATAAATATGGAGACAGAGGAGGTGGCGCAGGGTACAGAGGTCGAAGGTGAACATCTTCAGAAGGATGCTGAGGCAGAGACAATACACTCGGGGGCGGTAGTGGAGGACAGAGCTAAAGGAGCGGTAGCTGTGGAAGGGGTCGCTGAGAAAGACAAGACCAATCAAACCATACTCGACGATTCTGCAAAGGGTATGTGCTCAGGGTCCCATACCTCCTCTCTTTTTTCTCCTGAACAAATTTCTGAAAAAATAAATAATGTATCCTCCTCATTCCAAGAACATGAAAATAATAATGGTGAAAATAGGGAATTTCAAATGTCTTGCCCGAATGTGGAAACTATAGTAGTAGCTTTACCATCTCTGGATTTAAATTGTGAAGAAATTTGGCCTCCTCTTACATCCCCTGTAACGAGGCCTCCCTGCCCTTATAACCTGAGATCCATGGGAGGGAATCATGAGGATCAAAGGTCTGTAGGTGGATTGGGACCGTCCCTTTCACTGATCGTTTCTAAAAACAAACGAGGCCGAAAATCTGATATATCCAAGGCTAAGCTAAAAGCAAAATTGGATGTTGCAGACGGTAAACAGTATTCTATCCCTGGGGTTCTTAGAGCAGCTCAACCCCATGAAGGTGTTATCAAATGATCCTGACATCCTGGAATTGCAGAGGTTTGGCCAGTAAACCAAAAAAAATGGCCTTGAAAGAATGGATTTCTAATTCCAATTTAGATGTTATTTTCTTGCAAGAAACCCTGGGGAAGGCATCGGAGATTGAATCTATGCTTAAGTCCCTTATGCCTGGGTGGGTTTTCTTGGCTTTGGATGCCTCTGGCCATTCGGGGGGCATTGCTATTGGTTACAAAGAAGGGCGGGTAAAAGTCACCAACCACTGGGGGATGAAAAATGTGATAGGCATGGAGATGACATCTCCAGATTTCGCTTTTCCCATTACCCTAGTAAATATTTACGGGCCTTGTCTGAGCAGGGAGTCTTTCTGGGAAAATTTGATGTCCAAATCTATTATGAAATCACCTTTGATGATTATCGGAGGTGATCTAAATTTCTCAATGGGCAGAGCGGAAGCTTGGGGTCCAGCAGCGAGAGAAGACCCCCTAACTGACTTTTTCTATAACCTCATCTCGGAGAATGATTTAATTGATCCCTCCCCGCTCAAGATTAAGCCGACATGGAGGAATCGAAGGATTGGAGAAGACAGAATTGCAAAAAGAATAGACCGTTTTCTGTTAACAGAGGGTTTATCTGCAAAAGCTCCTTTGATCAGACAGTGGGTCGAGGAAATCGGGAACTCGGATCATTTCCCGATCTTTTTAGACATATCATCTCCTCCTCATAAACCTCCTGCTCCTTTTAAGTTCAATCCCGCATGGCTCCAAGATTCTTCTTTCTGCAAGATGTTTATAGATACTTGGATACACCCCGTTCATAATGCAGTCGAGGATAAAAGTTTTTTGTTCATGGAAAATTTAAAAAGACTGAAGAAAGCTACAATTTCATGGGCAAAGGACAGAAAAGTTAAACAAAATGTGGAGATAATCAGTATAAGGGAGGAATTGAAGCAGATGGAGAGTATGGAGTCAGATGGTTACTCCACTCAAGCTTCAAAAGACAGAATCCTTCATCTGGAGAAGCAACAAAATAAAATACTATTGGAAAGGGAAGAAGAGTGGAGGATGAAAAGTAGGGCAACTTGGCTGAAATCTGGGGATGAGAATACTAGATTTTTTCACAATTATGCAAAAGGAAGAAAATCCTTAAACACTATTTGGCATCTAAAAGATGAAGAAGGAAGAGAAGCCAGCACCTTTCCCGAGCTTTCAGGCTTGGGAAAAAGACATTTTCAAAACATTTTTGCAGATCAGGGAGTAGCAACTATTGCAGAAGTCTTTAGTACGGTACAAAGCTTTCCTAGATTCATAGAGGAAGAAGAAGCAGAAGACCTCACCAATCCGGTTACCAAGGAGGAGATCGAAACTGCTATGAAGCTAATGGGAAAAGATAAAAGCCCAGGCCCTGATGGCTGGACAATAGAACTATATCTTCACTTTTTTGAACAAATTGGAGATGAGATAACTGAAGTGGTAAATGAATCTAGGCTGAAAGGGTCTATCTATAGACCTTTTAATTCAACTTTTATTGCTCTTATTCCTAAGAAGGCTGAACCGGAAAGTTATGAAGACTTTAGACCAATTTCTCTATGTAACTGCATCTATAAGATTATTTCAAAGGTTATTGCTCTCAGAATTGCTCCAATCCTCTCAAAAAATATTTCTATGGAACAGTTTGGGTTTCTGGATGGTAGACAGATCCACGAAGCTATAGGAGTAGCCCAGGAGGTTATTCACAGTGTACAATCGAAGAAAAAGAAGGGAGCTGTTCTCAAAATCGACCTATCCAAAGCCTATGATAGGATTAGCTGGCTTTATCTAAGGATGTTGCTAACACATGTGGGCTTCAGCTACCCCTTTGTCAGCTGGATCATGGGGTGCATCACAAATGTCAGCTTTGCTGTTCTGGTCAATGGTGCAGCCTCCTCTTTCTTTAACAGCCAAAGAGGCCTCAGACAAGGCTGTCCATTATCTCCTCTCTTGTTCCTCCTTGTGGCAGAAGGGCTCAGCAGACTAATTCATAAAGCCAGGAGGGAGGAAAAGGTAAAAGGTATCGAGGTAGCAATCAATCTCTTTATTACTCACCTTCTTTTCGTTGATGATATCTTAATTTTCACCAATGGTAACAGCTGTGAACTAAAGGAGTTAAAATGCATCTTTGATCTGTTTCTAAAAGCAACTGGAATGCAGATTAATTCTGGGAAGTCACAAGCTTGTATGGCAGATTTTGATAGAAGGGAAAGAAACCAAATGGCTGATCTCTTTCCTTTCCCCAGTCAACCTATGGAAGTTCCCTTCAAATATCTGGGTTTCTGGTTAAAGCCTGCTGCTTATAAAAAAGAAGATTGGAATTGGCTCATTGCAAAGATTGAAGCCAGAATCTCACATTGGAGTTTCAGATGGCTGTCCAGAGCTGGTAGGTTGACTCTTATTAAATCAGTCCTATTAGCCATCCCAGTGTATTGGGCTGCCCTAACCTGGATTCCAAAGGGAGTCATGGAAAAAATCAGAAAGGTATGCTGCAGATTTCTATGGGCGGGAACAAAGGATTCTGCGGGATTACCATGGGTGGCATGGGATAAAGTGGCAAAACCAAAAGAATGGGGAGGGTGGGGGATAAAAAGACTCCCTGATTTCAGCAGTTCTTTAGCAGCAAAATCTGGATGGAGATTAATAACCATGGAAAACTTGTGGACAAGAGTAGTGAAAAGGAAGTATATAGACCCTATGCTGTTGGAAGAATGGATCCGGTGTCAAAATAAGAAGGTTAAAAATTCTGCAGCTATCTGGAAGGCCACGATGGACGCTTTCTTCGTGATAGAGCAAGGACTAGCCTGGAAGGTGGGAGATGGTAGACAAATCCGGATTGGTAGGGATCCTTGGGTAGGATGCAATGAAGCTTTTGCATTATCCCCAGGCCTTCTTCGACACCTTGACTCTAAAGGTATAATATCTCTAAATCAGGTGGAAAGAGTAGGACAGTCTACTATCTGGGGACAAGCTTGGAAGGATGATGAAGAGTTAGGGCTCAATGTAAGATGGAAGCGTGAATGGGAGGGTTACATCAAAGAACTTCAGCGATCCAATGTCAGGATCAAAGAGGAACCTGATTGCCTGATGTGGGCTCAAAGCAAATCAGGGGTTTATTCTCCAAAAGAGGGCTATTCTTTTCTAATGGGTAAGAAAGGCTGGGGAGATCCGGAATGGTGGGCTAAAGATATCTGGAAACTCAAATGCCCTGCCAAGTCTAGACTTTTCCTATGGTGCATTTTAAAAAGGAAGGTTCCTACTTGGGATACCTTGCAGAAAAGATTTTTAGCAGGTCCAGGTAGATGCCCGTTGTGTAAAGCAGATGAGGAAACCATCAATCATATTTTTATCTATTGTTCTTTCACTAGGAAGATATGGGGGGAGGTCACTGACCTTCTCAAGTTTAAAGCACAGTGGGGGCAAGATCATATGGAGAATACCTGGAGGAAATGGTGGCAGACCTATCCGGAAGGGAATCTGAGGAACTTACCCATTATTTTCTGTTGGGGTGTCTGGCTTGCTAGAAACAAAAGCTTATTCCAAGATAAGGATACACCCTCTTCTGTAATTGCCACTAATATCACTGCTATATATTCTGCCCTGCCACCACCTGAAGTAACAAAAACCAACAAAAAACAAAGTCATATCACCATACAGGAGGGCATTCCCTGTGGCTTTTTTGATGGGGCATCACAAAACAACAGGGCTGGCGCAGGCTTGTGCATACACATAACTCCGGAACATTTTTTAAAAGCTTCAGTTGGGTTGGGTTATGGAACAAACAACTTTGCCGAACTATCGGCCCTTCGTTACCGTTTATGTTGGCTTCATCACCGAAATATCAATTCTGTACAGATTTTTGGGGATTCACTCAACGTCATAAGCTGGGTCAATGAAACTGCTACTTGTCAAAATCAGACATTGAAGACAATTCTTGAAGAAATATTATATTGTAAGTCACTTTTTAACAGGTTTACTATATGTCATATCTACAGGGACAGGAATGAAGAAGCAGACCAGCTATCTAAGGCTGGTCTACAACAGGATTCGGGCAGCTGGGCGATAGAAGAGATCAGAGAGGGGCAGTCTAACAGATCAGATCAGCCTCCTTATGCTCAGCATTTTTTACCACAACAAATCTTTTACGATTTTTGAATGCAAATTAATCAGTGTTTCTACTACAGTTTTGGTTTCTTGTATATATTATCTCACTCTAGTACTTCATATCCGGCTATTAGAATACTGTTTACAGACTCTATTTTTTGTTATTTTTACTTTTGGTTACAGACTTACCTTCTGGTTTTGGTTGGGGTCAATTTTCCTTTGTCGAAGGAGGCCCCAGGTATCTTCTTGTAATGATATGAACATGCGTCTTTACATCCTCCCGTGAGGAAGCCTTTATGTGGTTGATTACCAGCAGTACAGCTCCCTGAGGGTTGAGCAGGAAGTTTTATGTTTGTTCTGACAGCTAGGCTTTTGAACAGATTGTACAAAACTTTTTATGATCTCTTAATAAAAAGTTAAGCTTTTTTCCCTGGAAAAAAAAAAAGGACATTGGGCAATTTTCACTTTACAATATCTCCTTCATCTAGAGTCCATTTTTTCCCGTTCAAGTTGCGATGGATTTAGAATGAAGAAATCTATGCAATGGGACTATTTCCAGAAGAATCTTTTGACTTTAATTTTTGAGCACTTAAAAGGTCATCGAGGATCATTTTCTGATCACTCCTCCCCATTGGTAATCTTTTGGACCCCAAAAGATTGATATACCGATATATACAGTAGATGAGAGTAACAACACCCTCTTCTTTCAGCGTCCATACACTTGCCTTGCATGGCTAGTGCCTTTGAACCAAAAATCAAAGATAGTCAACACTTTCCTTCCCGAATGTGCTTGTCCTCCGGTTAAGAATTGTCTTCCTTGATCATCAATCCAAGGTGGTTCAACAAACATGAGATTACATTTTCTCAATAGAAATTTTCTTGTGAAGCATTCAGAATTTCTGTTACTAATTTTCTTCTGACATCTTGTGAAAATAACTTGATGACATAAATTCTTGCTCCAACAAAAGAAACAAATTTCACATCATGTGAATCATCATCATGTCTTTACATCTTGTGTACAAATGATTAACTAAATCACAAGCGGACTAAAAACATGCCTTTTCAAACATTTGACCCTTCAAATCAAGCTTGTACAAAAAGAATTTTAATGATTCTTTTTCAAAGATGAAACACTTCATATTTATCTCCCTTTTACAATCTTGGAGACCAAATAAACTTTTCCAAGTCAATATGACATTATATGCATGTTTAAACAAAGAAATATGATGGATTCTTTCGCAACAAGGAGTTGTTTCTCCAACTCATGCATCCTTTTTAAGTTCATATTTTCCATATTAAGTTGACTCTACATTTCCTGCAATTTGTCAGAAAGCAATTGCTTCTCTTCCTTCATGGAATTCAACTGCTCTCGAAGTTCAGTGCTCATTTCTCTCACCATATCCATCACGATGAACAAGTCTTGCTTCATGTCTTCATCAAAGAATCTTGGTAAGGAGGAAAATTTTGAGAACTCACTTGTAGAAGTTGTCATTATAAAAATGAACAAAAGAACTTCAACAAAATTCAGAATCTATTGACAAATTTCTGAACTAAATGACTATAGAGTGAAAATCTTATTCAAACAACCCTTTTGTAAACAAACCTCTTGTGCTTCAAGGATTGTCTTGAGGTCCTTGGGGTAAGGAGAATGCCTTTATCCCTTCTTCCTTCTTCTAGCTTTCCCTTCATCTTTGCGAACTCAATCAATAGTCAGTTTACCAACAATCAAACAGTCAAATCCTTTGTACTGTTTAAACACCTTTTAAGTCAAACAAGCACCCTTTTGCTCTGTCAATCAAGCATCCTGCTCTGATACCACCTAATCTGAAATGAGGGTTTGGATAACTTGCTATGCTTGCAAGAACCTCGCACTCCAAAGCCTAACAAATATAAGATCTAGCTTATGTTGAAAATTGTAGAATTAAATACTTGAAATAGGTGTATGTCTTTGTTTTAATAGTTTAGTGCTTTAAGTCCTTTTGCTTATGTTGATATTAAACACATATAACAGTCATATAATGCAGCAAATAAAAAATAACAGATAAAAACAAATTTAATCTAGGAGTTCACCCAAATCTCGTGGGCTACGTCTCCGTGAGCTCTTGTCAACTTGACTTGGCTCTTTGGGATTATGGAAATAATCTTTTACAAGTTCCACACTTAACTCCAAAGGTTATTGAACTAAACCAATGGGCTTAGAATACCATCTCTATCCCTATCATGGCTGCAAACAGATCCAAGCTCCCTTGGACTTGATTCCTTCAATCAGTGCTCTAAGCTACCTTGAGCTTCTTGATGGCACTACTCCTTTGGAATTATACAGCACAAATGCAGAAATAGATAGCATAGATGAGTTGAAAATGTCGAGATGATGCAAATCGACTATAAACACAACCCTGTTATGAAAAAGTGACCTTTGGACCTCCCAAAAATCAACTCTCTATCTACCACTACTAAATTTGCCTCCAAAGTTGGCAGTTCCGCCAACTATAGCAGTGCGCTAACTTTAGTGGAGTGTTGCCAACTGGGACTCTGGATTTTACCTGCAATAAATTATATTAAAGCGCTGTCCTCTCAAGTTCGATAGATCTAGTGCTTTGCCAAAGGCTTAGTTATAATGGGTGGGAGTTCGAGTGATCGACCCTCCCTCCTCCTTCTCCAATGCACACTACTCAACAAGCATTTTAATATAGTCTGCATTAATTTTTTCGATATGTGATAAGATTTGTGTGGATATCCGTTGGAGCGTTGATAACCTTGGCACGTTTTTCTTGGTTTACATGGAGGTCTGCATGTTCACTGGAGCCTCACGGCTTCCCCTACATAGCACATAGACTCCAACCTCGTGGTTGTCTGCATGGCAGTCCAGATTGTTGATTGGCTACATTGCTATCCATTAGCGTGATCTCCTTTGCACTGGATAAACTATTTGTATGCATGGCGTATAAACCATTAAAAATGGTATATAATAATCTTTCATGCGGATTCTCTTGACGTAGAGGATAGCCATTAGAGTGCTAACCTTATCCATTGTAGAATGGTGTTGACTGGAGCCTTTGCTGGAGGAATGATAAGGCACTTGGATGGCGCATAGTGGCAAGTTTGACTGTCATAGAGACTTCGTTGAAGTTGGCACTGAATGGATAGAATCTTTGATGAACTTGTTAGAGCCTAGATTTGTCTCAGGCTGAAAAGACAAGGTTCTAGGTCCACATCAAACCACGCTTAGCCTCGTAGCTAGCCCTACGAGGACAGGAGAGGGCTCTCTCCGGGTCAATCTCAACGAAAGATACTCAATGGGGCTGGAAATGACTGATTTAGCAACTGATCTTAGGCTAGGTATTAAGTGCAAAGGATTTGATTTGAGTTTTTTAGGGTTTTGTTGAAAAAATGGGAAAGGCAAATTTGGGCTCGGGGATGAGGCACAGTTTCTGCGGAGGTCTGATTGGGGCAAGGAAGGAAATTGTTTTGATGCTTTAAGGCAGGTGAGATGGGTAGATCAGACAGGTGAGGAGCTAAGGAGAGCAAGAGAGACTCAAGGATTCAACTTAAACTAAAGAAAACATGAAAATTTAAACAAATTCAAAGGTATAGCATAACAGTTATGGATTCCACCTTAATCACTCATTTGTTTCAAATTCAGAAGAAGAAGCATGAAAATGATATACATAACACTAGATTAACTTACAATTACTCAGAGAGGCACACCATCAAAACATAAAGCCACATGGGTCCCAAACAATGCTGCAAAACCCTGGTCTTTCCATAGCAAAAAATGCAGAGATAGAATGTACAATAGAGTGCCAAGCTTTTCCCAAGAGTCCAACCCTGAAAATGACTTAGAAAATACATGATATATACTAGCCCAACCCATTCCCTTGCCTCTAGGGGTCGAGCTCATCATTCTAGGGGCTGTTTCAACCAATTCTAAACAAAGCACTAAAATCTAGGCAATCAAAACAACTTGCCTCTATAAGGTAGGAAACTAATTCATTCATTAAATTTTCACTCTTTGGTGAATGAATCCTCTAGAACAAGTAGCTAAGTGTCAAAATTACATCATGTCCATTCAATTACATCAAGATAGGTCAAAGATAACATCACAAAGTAAAACTAGTCAAACTGGCCGAATTTCTGAGCTGGAAGGTGAAAAATTGGGCCAAAAACCTCTGTGCGTCGCGCCAATTTCTGTATGCATCGCGCTACTTTGCTACTGATTTTGAGGCACTTTATGAAGTCCAAATTGAGCCCAAGTGTGCTTGTTGTAAAGCCCTACCTTTCGACTTTCCAACCCAAGTAGAATTTTTGAATTTGGTGCCCATTTGCCCCTCCAAAACCTCAATCTCCCAAGACGGCTTCCTGTGTGTGAAATTAGGGGCAGAGAGGTCATTTTTAGGGTGTTTTTGACCTCCTGAGGACTCAAAACTTGCCCAAATTTCTTGGCCAAGCACCAAGAGTCATGATTTTCCATGAAAAATCCAAAACTATAAACTTTTTTGCATTTGGAGCCCCCTATTGTAAGTGTGCACCATGTGGCGTGGCGCACAGGGATAAAAACCCTATTTTTTGCACAAAAATGCCCCAAATTTCTTGAAATTTGGGCCGGAGCTTCCTTATCGAGTGTTATGCTGGGCTAAAGAGGCCTCAACCAATATCTGAAGACGATTGAGCTCCCTTTGCCTCTTTTGCTTCTTGATTGCCTTCCTCAATTTCGCCTTCAAATTCCTGATTCGGGCCTTGCACACTTTGTTGCCCGCCATGTAATGAAAAGCCATGTGTCTCAGCAGTGCATGGTATTTGTCGGCCTTGTCCAACAGCCTCTCTAAGTGCATGTTCACTCTCTCAATATTGGCCTCCCGATCCTCATTAATTTCTTGCTCCAATGATGTGAACTCAACTCTTCTCCTTTGTGCAGCTTGGTGATGCTCACAAATGTTTTGTAGCTCCATGATCGCTTGCTGATCCTCAAGATGCTTGTTCCTCTAATCCAAGTATTTCATGGTCCACTTAGCCCTCTCTAAGTCAAGGGATAAGGCTTCGATCTCTGATTGCTGCTCCTGGATGATCTCTCTAAGTTTGGCGCTTTGTGGACCCGTATCTGTATCATCATCATGAAGAAGAATGAACTCGGTCTCTCGATCACCTGATGGCTCACCTGAAGGCCCCTCATCCTGCATTGGCTCCTTGCCTTTGTCCTGTACCTGTGATGCTGATGGAGGAAGCGAGGCCCCTTCCACCCCGGGTGGAGATAACACTCGCTTTGCCGCTACAAACAAATGTCTGGTGCCTCTCTGATATGTGATAAAAACTGGCACACTAGCAGTCTCATGGCGCTCATACTGATGAGAAGGTTCACCCTCATGCTTAACCTCTGATACTCCTCGTGAAGCTCTGAATAAGTCATGAGAGATGAAATCATCCCAAGTGATGCCCTGCAATCCAAGCTGATGAACCACCAAAATCTTAATAAGAGCAAAATGATATACACTGTTAAGTTGTTGCTGAGGGGTTTTACGCTGTATAAAGGTGGTCATCCTCTCAATGTTCCGGCAAATGAAATACGGAATGTTCATCATCCATACCCTGGTGAAATGCATGAGAAACCTAATGTGATAAGCATAAAGACGAGAGAACCGTCCCTCACAACTGAAATATTTCATGATCAATCTCATTAGTGGAGCATATTCATCTTTCAGATACCAGAATGGGAACACTCTCTTGAGCTGCCTCAAGCAACTGGTTTTAATGTATGGCTCATAATGCTGCCGATCAATCTTTTGTTTCTTGTGCCATGGTTCCCCAATGTTCGGTATACCGGTTGCTAATGAGATAGATTCTGGTGTAAGTGTGAAGGTGACACCAGCCAAGATAGATTGATCTTTGTGCAAGTGCAGCACAAAAAGACGAGCCAACTCATGATGAAATTGGACACTAGCCACCTTTTGACAAAACTCATAGCATGACTGATGCTGAAAACACTGCATAGCAAGAGAGCAGGCCTGCAATTCTGTGAGGGTGATTGGCTCTTCCCTAACATGTCTGCCACTTTTATGCGGTCTCTGGGGTGCCTGTTCTTCCAAGGGAGAGTCACTTTGGGTTTCTACCTCATAGTCCAATGAATTCTCAGATGCCATGACTACTGGACAAACTACCTCAAAGACAAAATGACTACTGTGTATAAACTGTGCTTGAACTGCTCTTTTGGTGTTGTATTTCTATTTCTGGCAAATCTAGGCAAAGTATGAGCAATTTGGTGAAGTTTCCAGCAATTTTCAGGCTTAAGGCTATATGCGCTGCGCTCAAAACCCAGTGCGCCGCGCTCTCTGTGTGCATTGCGCCCGTTCAAATTTACACTGGGCGGAAATCCCCAGTGCGCCGCGCGCTCTATGTGCGTCGCGCCACCTGTTATATGCGCCGCGCTGGTTAGCTGCAAGCCAGTTCTCTCCAAAACACGCGCTGCTCTCACAAATTCGCCTTGAAATGCTTTTCTCCAACCTTGGCATGCAAAATGACTTTCATCTTCATGGAAAAACCTTTATATAGACATCAATTTGATTTTTGTCTCTCCAAAACCCATTTTGTAATGTTTTGCAATTGACACTTTTTCACAATTAATAGAACTCTGACCTTTTTTGTTTCCTCCTTGATTTTTGGTTGAAATAATGAATTTCTTGGTAATTTTTTGCAGGGATAGCTGACATGGAATTTGGCAAAGGAGACCAGGGCTGTGCCTGGAGAATTCAAGAACTGAAAATTTTGAAAAATTATTACAAAAAACGAAATGTCAACTTATCTTCAAAACAGAGTTTTGAAGAGAAGTCATAATCCATCCATATGACGATAAGAATCTTTTGAAATAACAACCTATCAAGGACCTCCCTCTGGCCTGCTGGCTTTATTAGACTTTGTCGAAGACCAAATTGACTAACCCTAGACCTAATGACTAAAATGATTGTTATGACCTAGAAACTACAACAGGACTGCAAATGACTTTAAGATTCGATTTTGATGGACAGACCTAAGCCAGCAGTGCAAAGCATGAGGGGGATGAGTGACAAAAGCCCTTCCGTCAGATTTATCGCATGCTCCTAACGAAATGAAACTGATCAAAAGCAATGGGACACCTAAAAATGAAATGCAAAAAGAGTTTTGATCTCTGACGGAGGGATGACCAGACCAACTCTAACAGAACCGTTGGCTAAATCCATTGGAATGGAAATGTGGCTCTATTACGTGAAGAGGGGGAGTCAAGCTGCCAAGTTTGGCAGACTCCTCCCCCTATTTTGGGGTTTTCTCCAAGCCATACCATCAAAAAAACCAAATTGCAATCACCATATAATAAGTGACATTGCGCAACCCATCTGGTTAAGACCTTTTGCTTGTGGGAGATAAGTCTAGGGATTGAATCCCACAGACTCTCAAAAATTTTACATAATGCCTATTTTAGCCAACCAGAGAAGGCCACGTGGCCCAATCCCAGCTTGCCACGTGGTAGTCATGGATTGGTCAGTGAGCCTATACTAAAAATAAATTTTTTAATATACTTTTAAAATGAATGAAATTGCCTCCTTTTCTAAGGACATTGGGAAATTTTCACTTTACAATATCTCCTTCGTCTAGAGTCCATTTTTTCCCGTTCAAGTTGTGCTGGATTTAGAATGAAGAAATCTACGCAATGAGACTATTTCCAGAAGCATATTTTGACTTTAATTTTTGAGCATTTAAAAAGTCATCAAGGATCATTTTATGATCAATGGACCGATGTTTCTCTTCCCAAAGTTGTAGTTCTCAGATAAATCTTTCTAATGAGATATTATGCATTTCAAACGGAGATCATATGCCAACATTACGACCCTGGGAAGTTGATGTACCAATTTACCCAAATGGGGCCCAAAGTTTGGCATTTCATCTTTTAGGGTTAGGTTTTTGGATGTTTAGGGTTTTCCATTGTTTCTCAACAATAAATAGGCCTTTGAGCCTCATTGTAACATAGTTTAGAGGCATGTAGCCACCACATCTCTTCTCAGAGATAAGCTACCATCGCCTTAGCTAGTTTATTTCCATTTCTATTTGTAAGCATATTTCAATATTTTATAGTAATGAAATGAAGTATTATTTATGCTACATCTCTATATGTATGGTTATATCTGTAATTTGGTGCATTCTTATTTAAATATGAATCAGTGGTATCAGAGCGATTTTCTCTTTCTCTGTCTTTGTTTGCATTTCCCCAATGAGGTCAATATATAAGGAGTTAGGGATTGAAATGGTCGAACCTTTGCAAGACCAGCCTCGCAAATCCGACAACCTCCCTTACCGGATGAAAAGAAAGATGACGGGGTGGGAGATCCTATCAAAATCGTGCTCAAAGAGGCCCTCGAGTGACAAAGGAACATGATGATGGACAAATTTGCCCAGATCCTTTAGCGGCTACCCAGGGGCGACACATCTACTTCCAGTAGCTACTCTGGAAGTGCCACACCCTTTAAGGTACAAGTTAGCTTTTACATTCCCATATTTAAGGGTCAAATAGATGTAGATGCCCTAGATAAATTGTTAAATCTGCTAGAAGGGTATTTTTCTGTTCATAATTTTTCCAGCTGGGAAAATATTACTTTCGCTCTTCTCAAAGCCGCCCACACGTCAAGGACTGGTGGGAAACCTACTGCGAGTAGAAGGATGAAAGTACGGCCTCACTATTTTCAGCCACACCAACTTGGAATTCATTACAGACTTCCATCAAGGAGCAGTACTGCCCTGTCGGAAGCTATGAGGATCAATACATAATGTGGACCACACTGTGGTAGGGAAGGAACCAAGATGTGCCAGAGTTTACCAATATTTTCCATACCCTTCGTACAAAGTTGGGTATCAAGGATTCAAAGCAGCATTTGGTACTCAAATACCATGGCTACCTGCACAGGTACATCGTGGAAGAAATAGAATTCCTGAACATCTCCTCGCCCAGCACGGCATACCGATATGCCATCAAGATCAAGAAAAAGTTTAAATAGAAGAAGAGAGACTTTGGATCTGCGAATCTAAAGCAAGGGAAAGGTGCCCCCAAACTGTTAGAAAATTATATATTACGGAGCAATGGAACACATAAAATATTACAGAAATATAAACACAGAAAATGCATAAAACAAGAGAGACACAGATATACGTGGTTCACCCAATTTGGGCTACGTCCACCCTAAACAGCCAGTCCTTCCTTTCTATTATCCAAAAAAATGAAGAGACACAACCTACAGCAAATCCACTGTAATATCCTCTGTTTTCTCTCACAGTCTCACCTATCTGTTTCTCACTCAGAGAATACACATCTATTTCACAGCCCAAAATACAATGCCCTCATACAAAGAGAGGGGGTTTCCTTCTAGGGAAAAAAACCCTACACTAAACATAGGTTCTACCGTCATATCATCCGCCTAATGAACGACCCAGATTGACTAGAAATTACTATACTTTTACAAGGCAATTTTACATCTATTTTTGGCTTTGGGGGCGCTGTCCCCGACCCCTCGCCGGGGGGCCGCTGGCCCCTGGACCCCCCAACCAGGGGGGATCAGCCCCCCCGCATGGAGGGGTGTAAAAACTTCCTGGGGTATACATCTAGCTGAAACAAATACCTCTGAACAATCATGCTCCACACACAACAATCTCCCACTTGGAGAATGATTGTAGCAACTCCACCGCTGCTTCATTTGCTGGACAATGACTCCTCTTTGGACCTAGCTATTTCTCATCTTCATCGTCATCCTTGAAGGCCAATTGAGATTGAGCATGTTCTCAATTTCTCCCTGGTTACAACTTTTGTTATCATGTCTGTAGGATTCAGGCTAGTGTGTATCTTTTCCAGCTTCAACTCTCCATCTTCCAACATTGATCGTATGAAATGGTACTTGAGCTGTATGTGTTTAGTCTTGGAATGAAATGTTGAGTTCTTTGCAAGATGAATGGCACTTTGGCTATCACTGTATAACATGCCCATATCATTCTCCTTACCCAATTCACCCATAAACCTTTGTAACCAAATCATTTTTTTACTAGCCTCTGCTTTTGTTGTTGAAAGCGCAACAACACTTTGGATTTTTGAAACCCAACTGACAGCTGTTCCACCAACAGTAAATACATATCCTGTAGTGATCCTCCTGTTATCTCTGTCTCCTACCATATCTACATCAACATATCCCTGTAGAGAAATGTTTGAACCAACAAAGCATAATGCTTAATTTGTGGTACCTTTCAAATATCTAAGAATCCATTTCACTGCCATTAAATGTTCCTTTCCTGGATTTTTCATGTACCTGCTTACAACTCCCACTGCATGTGCAATATCAGGCCTTGTGCAGACCATTGCATACATTAAGCTTCCAACTGTTGATGCATATGGAACTTTAGACATATAATCCATGTCTTCTTGGGTCTTTGGGCACATTTCCTTACTAAGTTTGAAATGGCTAGCAAAAGGTGTACTAACTGGTTTTGCATTGTGCATATTAAATATTTTCAACACCTTTTGTATGTACTCATTCTGAGATAATGTTAATTTGCAATTTTTCCTGTCTCTAGTGATTCTCATACCAAAGATTTGTTTTGCAGCTCCCAAATCCTCCATTGCAAATGAATTTGCCAATTTTCTTTTGAGCACATTTATTTCCTGCATGTTAGACCCAGCAACAAGCATGTCATCTACATATAATAACAATATAATATAACTGCCATCATTTTGCTTTTTTAGATAAACACAATGATCGGAGTGACATCTAGAATAACCTTGTTCAGACATAAACTTGTCAAATTTTAGATACCACTGCCTTGGAGCCTGTTTTAAGCCATACAAGCTCTTCTTCAACCTGCACACTAGTTTCTCCTTCCTCATATCCTTGTGGCTGCTGCATATATATCTCTTCGTCCAAATCCCCATGGAGAAAGGTTGCCTTTACATCTAATTTCTCAAGATGCAAATCTTCAGCTGCTACTAGACTTAGAATAGTTCTGATTGAAGTCATTTTAACAACAGGAGAAAATATTTGATCAAAATCAATACCTTTCTTCTATGCAAACCCCTTCACCACAAGTCTAGATTTGTACCTCTATTTTCCTCCATCTTCTTCCTTCAGCCTGTAAACCCATTTATTCTGCAATGTAGTTTTACCTGCAGGCAACCTGACTAAGTCCCAAGTCTGGTTATGCGTTAAGGAGTCCATCTCTTCTTCCATGGATAGCTCCCACTTCTTCCTGCTTTCAACATGCATTGCTTCTTCATAACATTCGAGTTCACCAGAATCAGTCAACAATAAATAATATAATGAAGGAGAGTATCGTACAGGGGGTCTACTTATCCTGGTAGATCTTCTAAAACCACTTTCAAGTGTTTGGGGTGCCTGTTGCTGTTGTGGTGGTTGCTGTTGTTGTGGTTGTTGGTTATTATTATTTTCAGGCACCTTTACTTTTTCAGTGATTTCATCAAGAACTGTGTATTCCTTGTTTTCTTTTGACTGTTTCTTTTCTTGCAATTGATTCTTATACAAGACCTTTTCATTGAATATTACATCTCTGCTCCTAATGATTTTGTGATTTTCGTAATCATATAAGCGATAACCAAAATCATTAACATCATATCCAATAAAGGTACATTTCTTTGACTTTGCCTCAAGCTTTGTTCTATTTTCTTTATCAATATGGATAAAGGCTTCACAACCAAAAGGCTTTAAAAAAGGAGTAGTTTACCTTTTTACATGTCCATGCTCCCTCTGGAACACCACCATCCAAGGAACTTGAAGGCCCTCTGTTTATTAGATAAATAGCAGTATCTACATCATCTGCCCAAAACTGTAAAGGCAATCCTGCATGCAATTTCATGCACCTTGCATGCTCCATGATTGTTCTGTTCATCCTTTCTGACACACCATTTTCTTGTGGTGTTCTTGGAACTGTCTTCTCTCTGTGAATTCCATGCTCTGAACAGTACCTATCAAACTCTTTGCTGCAATATTCACCTCTATTTTCTGATCTAAGACACTTCAATTTCTTTCCTGTCTCAATCTCAACCAAAGCTTTCCATTTCTTGAAAGTATCAAATACATCAGATTTATTCTTAATACAATAAATCCAAGTTTTTCTAGTTGCATCATCAATGAAAGTAACATAATAACGAGAGCCACCGAGAGATGATACTTGATAGGTCCCCATACATCTGTATGCACAAGCTCTAACTTTTCGCTCTTCTTTTCTTTCCCAACTATGAGAAATCTCACTCTCTTGTGTTTTCCATAGATGCAATTCTCACAAAAGTCCAAATCAACATTCTTCAAACCCGACAACAAATTCCTTGAGTGAAGAATCTTCATCCCCTTTTCACTCATGTGTCCGAGCCTATGATGCCATAATGTTGCATCTGCTCCTTTGGAAGTTAAAGCATTAACAGAGTTAGAAATACCATTGCATAAATACAATGTACCAACCTTTTCACCTTTTTCTATTACCAGGGCTCCTTTGGTGACCTTCCAAGCTTTATCCGTGAAAGTTGTCACACAACCTTCACCGCCTAACTACCCTATTGAAATCAGATTTTTCTTTAGATCTGGAACATGCCTTACCTCCTTTAGTAGCCATTGGTTTCCATTCTCTTGTTCTACAAGAACCTTACCCATTCCAACAATTTTACAGGGTTTATCATCACCCAAATGAACTTGTCCAAAATCTCCTTGAACATAGTCATGAAAGTATCTCCTATCAGGTGTGGCATGGAATGAGGCCCCTGAATCTACCACCCATGAATCAGTAATATTTTCGAAAGAAAGAATCAAAGCATCTTGTAAGACCTCACCTGTCACAATTGCTTCATGATTGTTTTCTTGCTGTGCATCTCCTTCTTTTCCCTTTCGAGATCTACAGTCTTTCTTTAGGTGTCCTTTCTTTCTGCATTTCCAGCACACTATCCCCGATCTGGACTTGGATCTTCCTTTCCTTGATTTACTGCGATATCCTGAGCTCTTTCCTCTTTCCATTTTTCTTCCCCTAGACTCTGCACTCAAAGCATTACCCGATGTCTCACTAGAGCTTTTCCGTCGCATTTCCTCGCTAAGGATAGCACCGACAACATCATCAAACTTTAAAGTACTAGATCCAGAGACAAAGTTACTAATGGCCATTACTAAACCATTCCAACTTTCTGGCAATGAGCACAGGAATAACATAGCTCTGACTTCATCTTCAAAGTTTACCCCTACAGAACTTAACTGACTTGTAACTGTATTAAAATCATTTAAATGATCTACAACAGATCCACCTTCCGACATCTTCATATTAAATAACCGTTTCATAAGAAATACCTTGTTTGAGGCTGAGGGTTTTTCATATAGTTTTGACAACACCTGAATCGAACCCTCTGTTGTTGTTTCCTTCGAAATGTTGAAGGCGACTGACGTAGCGAGGCACAACCGTATTGTTCCAAGTGCCTTTCTATCGAGAAGGTTCCATTCTTCATCTGTCATAGCCGTTGGCTTCTTTGTTTTTCCGCTCAATGGTAGGTATAGATCTATCTGATACAGATAATCTTCCATTTGCATCTTCCATAACGAGAAGTTTTGGCCGTTAAATTTCTCGACCCTAAACTTACCATCTTCTACCATTGCTCCCACTCAAATGAGGAACCCTTCTTTCCTGCGAGTTTATCAGCCAAATAGACCTTCGGCTCTGATACCAGTTGTTAGAAAATTATATATTATGGAGCAATGGAACACATAAAATATTGCAGAAATATAAACACAAAAAATGCATAAAACAAGAGAGACACAGATATACGTGGTTCACCCAGTTTGGGCTACGTCCACCCCGAACAGCTAGTCCTTCCTTTCTATTATCCAGCAAAATGAAGAGACACAACCTACAACAAATCTGTTTTAATATCCTCTGTTTTCTCTCATAGTCTCACCTCTCTATTTCTTGCTTAGAGAATACACATCTATTTCATAGCCTCAAATACAATGCCCTCATACAAAGAGAGGGGGTTGCCTTCTAGGGCAAAAAACACTACACTAAACATAAGTTCTACCGTCAGATCATCCGCCTAATGAACGGCCCAGATTGACTAGAAATTACTATACTTTTACAAGGAAATTTTACATCTATTTTTGGCTTCGGAGGCACTGCCCTCGAGCCCCCGCTGGGGGACTGCTGGCCCCAGGAACCCCCAGCTGGCGGGGACAAGTCCCCTCTGCACCCCCCCACGTGGAGGGGTGTACAAACTTACTGGGGTATACATCCGGCTGAAACAAAGACCTGTGAACAATCATGCTCCACACACAACACAAACCGCAAAACAAAGGACAAAGCCAAGGTGGGGCAGCCCAAGACAACCTGCCAAAGCTACAAGAAAATAATAGCGTCGCGAAGCCGAAAAAGGACATGGGGAAGTGGTGTGCGTTCCATAAGAGCTCCACTCACAACACAAGTGAGTGTCAAGCCAAGTAGTCATTGGGGAAGAAATGGGAATGATAAAGGGAAGAAAATTATCGATGCGGAGCCCAATGCCACCATTGCCACCATGAAGATCCAGAAGGAGGAACCTGGAGATCCAGAGGAGGAGGAGCATCTCTTCCACTCCCAGATGTGGGTAAAGGTCTCCTCGCTATAGTTCATTTTCGACAGCAGGAGCCAAAAGAACCTCATTTCGGTAGAGGTCATGAAGCAGCTGGGCTTACCGACCACAACACATCCACAACCATACACCATCAGGTGGCTTCACCAAGGATGAGATCTTCACGTGAGCCAGTAGTTTCGCCTTCCATACAACATCAAGCACTTCACGGTTGAGGTATTGTGTGACATTGCTCTCCTTTATATTTATGATGTATTATTAGGACAACCATACTTGTGGAAGTGACATGTTGTGTATGAATCAAGGCCCCATGTTGTTATTGTTTGGGAAATAAGTTGTACAGGATACTGGAGGTAGCACCACCTACCACCATCTCTTTGGTTACTACAAAACAATGCAGTAAGCGCATTTCCAAAACAGGAAATTTGTTTCTCTGATGATACGCCCTCAAGGAAAGAAGAAGACGGTGGCCACGACCTCCAGACAGGGCCCCTCTGCATGAAAACTACATATGGACAAGGTCGTGAATGAGTACGAGGACATATTCACCTCCCCCATAGGGGTTCCTCTGCACTGTCAGGTCAATCAATCCATCGATCTGAACCCAAGTGCGTTGTTGCCCAATGGACCAATCTATCGGCACTCCATTCTGGAGAATGATGAAATCAAGAGGTAGATTCAGGAGTTGCTGCAGAAAGGTCACATCTGTCTGAGTTCATCGCCCTATGGGAGCCCAATCATGTTGGTACAGAAAAAGGATGGGACTTGGAGACTCTGTATTGACAATCGGGCGCTGAACAAGATCACTGTCCATAATAGGTACTTGATCCCACGGATTGATGACCTCCTGGACCAATTGAAGGGGAGAAATATTTCAACAAGATTGATTTGAAGTTAGGATATCACCAGGTTCCAATCGAACCCTCCGATGTGTGGAAGACTGCCTTCAAAACTAAGGAGGGCCTTTCCAAATGGTTGGTTATGCCTTTCGGATTGACGAATGCTCCTGCAACCTTCATGAGGCTAATGGATGACATCTTGCAGACATTCACCAACTCATTTGTAGTGGTATACTTGTATGACATCCTAATCTTTAGCCAGAGTTGGGAAGAGCACCTCCACCACATCCGACAGGTTCTCCAAACATTGCACCAACACAAGTTATGTGCTAATTTGGAGAAATTCACTTTTGGCATGACCCAGGTTTAGTATCTGGGATACATTATTGATGAATGGGGGATGCATGTGGATCCAGCCATGATCCAAGTCATTCAGGATTGGCCATCTCCAACCACTCTGATAGAGCTCCGCAGCTTTCTAGGTCTTGCCAACTTCTACCGCAGGTTCATGTTGGGATTTTCTCATATCACTGGGCCCTTGAGTCAAGTCACCAAGGGAGGAGAGAAAGCAAAATTCTTTTGGTCTAAATCTCAATAGAAGGCATTCACAGAGTTGAAATATTGTCTCTGCTCGGCACCAATGCTTGAATTACCAGACTTGCAAAAACCATTTGAGGTCGAGACAGATGCCTCTGACTATGCTATTGGGGTAGTCCTTACTCAACATGGGCATCCAGTGGCATATCACAGTGAGACACTTTCAGACACAGTCCATAAGTATCCCACTTATGACAAAGAGATGTATTCCATTGTGCAGGCTTGCCAACAATGGACACATTACATTTTGGGGAAGGAAACGGTCATCCACATAGACCACCAACCCCTGCAGTTCATACAGACCCAAGGGAAATTGTAGAATGATCGCCATCGGAAGTGGTCCACATATCTGCAACAATTCCATTTGAATATCAATTATAAGAAGGGTAGGACCAATAATGTTGTAGATTGCCGCAGTCAACCATCGATCATGGCGTTAACCACTGTACTCAACTCTTGTGGGGATGAGACTTTAGATTGGCCACTTCTCTACAAAAGCAACCTAGAATTTGGCCACACATACCAGACAATCTTGGAAGGTCAACATGTTCCATATTTTCACCTCCAAGATGCCTTGTTATGCCACCTGGGTCACCTTTGTGTTCCTTCAAGCGACCTTTCCAAGATGATTTGGGAAGCACACTACAGTAAGGCTACTGTGCATTTAGGGGTCGAGAAAATGGTGGCAGTACTGCAGAAGTATTTCTATTGGCCAAATCTTAGACAAGATGTTGGGAAGTACATCAAATTATGCATTACCCGTGTCATTGCCAAATCGACCATCAAGAAGCAAGGCCTCTATACCCTGCTTCCTACCCCTAGTCGACCTTGGGAATCCATCTCCATGGATTACATGTTGGGCCTTCCTTCTACTAAGCATGGAAATGATTGCTTTTTTGTGGTCATCGACAGGTTCTCGAAGATGGCCATTATGACGGCCTGCAAGAAGAATATCACAACAGAAGCCACTACTAAACTCTTCTTTGAACGAGTGTGGGTACACTTTACGATCCCAAAGTCTATCATCTCAGATCAAGACAACAGGTTCCTCAGTACATTTTGATCCAATCTTTGGTCGATGCTAGAAACTAAACTCACTAAGTCCACACCCTTCCATCCTCAAACTGATGGCTAGATAGAGGTTGTCAACAAGATGATCGTACACATTCTGCACATGTACAACTCAAAGGATCCACGCACATGGGATACGATCCTCCCCTATGTTCAACATTGCTACAACCGGGATCTCCACAACTCAACTGGCCACAACCCTTTTTAGGTGGGCTTGGGATTCTAGCCACTGTGTCCCATTTATGTGGCCATGTCATTTGCAACTAATCACATAGATTCGGCTCATGTCCAGTCTGAAACCGATAAGGAAAAAAACTTCATTGAGCACATCCAACATATTCGTCAGCAGGTCGATGACATTTTGGAGAAATCAAATTCCAAGTACAAGCAGCGACATGATCAACATTGGGTGCCACACAAGTTTCAGGTGGGTGACAAAGTCTGGTTGCATTGCAAAAGGAACGCCTTGCCAGCACCTATTGGAAACTTAGACCACTCTGGTATGGTCCTTACACCATTACCAAGGCAGTAGGAGAAAATGCATTTGAGCTCTACATTCCCCCATTCGTTGGCCCGCGCCCAGTGTTCAATATGGACCGCCTTAGTCCATACTTTCCACCATTAGTAGACATATCTGACATTGCAGAACAGCTCACACCCACAGAGTTGAATCCAGATTGCATGGAACAAGCTAAAACTTATCAAATCATGGACACATGGATCAAGCACACTTGCCAGAAGAATATCCAACTGTATCGAGTTTTCAAAGCAGACCAACTCCTCCACCTGGGCAAGTGGCTCACCAGGGACCAAGTTCAGTAGAAGTTTCTTCATCTCATGGAGGAACTTAACACAATGGGGACCATTTCTTCCTAAGTGGGTAGGAATGATCTAGGTGGATATTGGTGGCCACCGGCCAAGTCCACTTGGACCCCCACTATTGTATCTTTTAGCTTTTCAGTTTCCTTAATTGTAGCACAATTTACTATTTTTAGCAGTTTTTTGGGTCCTGAACTTCTGGAGCCGTTTTGAGGCCCTAAATGAAGTCTTTTGGGAAAACTGGGAGCAACATACATTCATCAACCAATGTTTCTCTTCCCAAATTTGTAGTTCTCGGATATATCTTTCTAACGAGATATTGTGCGCATCAAACGGAGAACGTATGCCAAAGTTACGACCCCAGGAAGTTGATGTACCAATTTACCCAAATGGGGCCCACAGTTTGCGATTTCATCTTCTAGGGTTAGGTTTTTGGATGTTTAGGGTTTTCCATTGTTTCTCAACAATAAATAGGTCTTTGAGCCTCATTGTAACACAGTTCAGAGACATGTAGCCTCTGTTAGAGTCGGTCTGGTCATCCCTCCGTCAGAGATCAAAACTCTTTTTTGCATTTCATTTTTAGGTGTCCCATCTTGTTGGATTAGTTGCATTCCACTAGGAGCATGCCATAAATATGACGGAAGGACTTTGTGATTTACTACCCCTCATGCTTTGCACTGCTGGCTCAGGTCTGTCCATCAAAATCAGGTTTTAAAAGTCATTTGCAGTCCTGTTTCAGTTTCTAGATCATAACAATCATTTTAGTCATTAGGTCTAGGGTTACTCAATTTGGTCTTCAACAAGGTCTAATAAAGCCACTAGGCCAGAGGGAGGTTCTTAATAAGTTTTTATTTCAAAGATTTTTATCATCATATGGATGGATTATGACTCTTCTTCAAAACTATGTTTTGAAGAAAAGTCGAAATTTCGTTTTTTGTAATAATTTTCAAAAATTTTAGTTCTTGAATTCTTCAGGCGCAGCCCTGGTCTCCTTTTCCAAATTCCATGTCAACTATTCCTGCAAAAAATTGCCAAGAATGTCATCATTTCAACCAAAAAAATCAAGGAGGAAACAAAAAGACAGAGTTGTATTAATTGTGAAAAAGTGCCAATTTCAAAACATTACAAAAATAGGTTTTGAAGAACCAAAAATCAAAACAATGTATTTATAAACGTTTTTCCATGAAGATCAATGTCATTCTACATTCCAAGGTCAAAGAGAAGCATTTCAAAGTGAATTGGGTGAGCAAGTGCATGTTTTGGGGTGAAATTGCTTGCAACTAGCCAGCGCGGCGCACAAAACAGGTGGCGCGGTGCACTGGAAGCACGCAGCGCACTGGGAGAAATTGTCCAGTGTTATTCTGAACGGGCATGGTGCACTGGGAGCATGCAGTGCACTGGGTTCTTCACGCGGCGCATACAGTCCACAGCCTGAATTTGTTTGAAATTTCTCCAAGTTGCTAATTCCTCGCGTGGATTTACCAAGTAGAGCCTTCTTCTTGATGTTGCATCAAATTTTGTGATAAGTGATGGTAGTTTATGGGTGATAACGGTTGAAACAAAAATCCAAACCCTACCTCTAAAGTGCCTTCAAAGGAAGATTAATGTGGGTTCTTAAATCTTTGATTTGTCACCGAGGACTCTCCTCCTTCCCCATTTCTCCCTTGTTTCATCATTTCCTACCCCCCCACTAAGCTCATCAATCCTACATTTTCTTTCCTACATTCAAATCCCAAAACCCCAAAACCCTAGCCCTTATAAAAATCTCCCAACCCTATACATAAAACCCCTCAAACCCTCCTCCTTTCCCTAATAAAATTTATTCTAATATTCCCTAATCCCTTACTGTTTCCCCTTCCTAACATTCCCTTGTTGCATTTTTTTTCCCCTTGGTGGCAGAATCCAACTATATTGCATTACAACACAGCAATTTCATACATCATTAAAGACCAGTCCAAGCACAGTTCATATACAGCAGCATCTTTTCTTCAAGGTATTTTGTACAACAGTCATGGCATCTGAGCATTCATCGGACTATGAAGTAGAAACCCAAAGTGACTCACCCTTGGAAGAACAGGCACCTCGGAGGCCTCATAAAGGTGGCAGACATGTTAGAGAAGAACCAACCACCCTTACAGAATTGCAGGCCTGCCCTCTTGCTATGTTGTGTTTTCAGCATCAGTCATGCTATGAGTTTTGTCAAAAGGTGGCTAGTGTTCAATTTCATCATGAGCTAGCTCTTCTGTTCGTGCTACACTTACATGGAGATCAAGCTATCTTAGTCGGTGTCACCTTCACGCTTACACTAGAATCTGTCTCATTAGCAACCAGTATACTGAACATTGGTGAACCATGGCACAAGAAACAAAAGATTGACCGGTAGCATTATGAGCCATACATTAAAACCAGTTTCTTGAGGCAGCTCAAGAGAGTGTTCCCATTCCGATATCTGAAAGATGAATATGCTCCACGAATGAAGTTGATCATGAAATATTTCAGCTGTGAGGGATAGTTCTCTCGTTTATATGCTTATCACATTAGGTTTCTCATGCATTTCACCAGGGTACGGATGATGAACATTCCGTATTTCATTTGCCGGAACATAGAGAGGATGACCACCTTTATGCAGCATAAAACCCTTTAGCAGCAACTTAACAGTGTCTATCATTTTGCTCTTATTAAGATTTTGGTGGTTCATGAGCTTGGAGTACAGGGCATCACTTGGGATGATTTCATCTCTCATGACTTCTTCAGAGCTTCACGGGGATTACCAGAGGTTAAGCATGAAGGTGGACCTTCTCATCAGTATGAGCGTCATGAGATCACTAGTGTGTCGGTATTCATCACATATCAGAGAGGCACCAGACATTTGTTTGCAGTAGCAAAGTGAGTGTTATCTCCACCCAGGGTGGAAGGGGCCTCGTTTCCTCCATCAGCATCATAGGTACAGGACAAAGGCAAAAGGCCAATGCAGGATGAGGGGCCATCAGGTGAACGAGAGACCGACTTCATTCTCCTTCATGATGATGATACAGATACGGGTCCACAAAGCGCCAAACTTAGAGAGATCATTTAGGAGCAGCAAACAGAGATCAAAGCCTTATCCCTTAGCTTGGAGAGGGCTAAGTGGACCATGAATACTTGGAGCAAACAAACAGCTTGAAGATCAGCAGGCAATCATGGAGCTAGAAAACATCCGCGAGAATCGCCAAGCTGCACAAAGGAGAAGAATTGAGATAACGTCATTGGAGCAAGAGATTAATGAGGATCGGGAGTCTAATCTCGAGAGAGTGAACATGCACTTGGAGAGACTGCTGGATAGGGCTGAAAAGAACCATGCATTGCTGAGACACATGGTTTTCCACTACATGGCGCAAAACAAGGTCTGCAAGGCACGAATCAGGCATTTAAAGGCAAAATTGAGGAAGGAAATAAGGAAGCAAAAGAGGCAATGGGAGCTTGATCGTCTTCAGATATTGGTTGAAGCCTCTTTAGCCCAGCATAAAACTTAATGAGGAAGCTCCAGCCCAAATTTCAAGAAATTTGGGGCATTTTTGACATTTTGGCAAATTTTTGTACAAAAAATAGGGTTTTTCTCCCTTTGCGCAGCGCCACGTGATGCACGCTTATGATAGGAGGCTCCAAATGCAAATTTTTTTATATTTTTGGATTTTTCATGAAAAATCATGACTTATGGTGCATGGCCAAGAATTTTGGGCAAGTTTTGAGTCCCCAGGAGGTCAAAAAACACTCAAAAATGACCTCTCTGCCCCTATTTTGACACACAGGAAGCAGTCTTGGGAGATTGAAGTTTTGGAGGGGAAAATTGGCACCAAATTTAGAAATTCCACTTGGGCTGGAAAGTAGATAGTTAGGGCTTTCCAACAAGAAAACTTGGGCTCAATTTTGAATTTAGGAAGTGCCTCAAACTCAGCCTCATAGTGGCATGACGCACAGAGAAATTGGCGCAGCGCACAAAGAATTTTGGCTTGTTTTTCACTATTCAGCTCAACAATTCGCCCAGTTTTGACCAGTTTTGCTTCTTGAAGTTATTCTTGACTTTTCATGATGTAATTTGACAACCATGATGTAATATTGGCACATTTTTACTTTTTCTAGAAGATTCATTCACCAAAAGGTGAAATGTGAGTGAATGAATCAGTTTCCTAGCATATAGGGGTAAGTTGTTTGACTACCTAGTTTTCAGTTCCTTGTTTAGAATTGGTTCAAACAACTCCTAGAATGATGAACTCGACCTCTAGAGGCAATGGAATAGGTTTGGATTTTCTATATTATGTAATTTCTAAGTCATTCTCAGGGTTGGACTCTTGGGAAAAGTTTGGCACTCTATTGTACATTCATTTCTGCATTTTTGGCAAAGGAAAGACCAAGGTTTTGCAGCACTATTTGGGATCCACGTGGCTTTATGTTTTGATGGTGTGCTTCTCTGAGTAATTGTAAGTTCATTAGTGTTATGGGTATAATTTCCCTACTTCTTCTTCTGAATTTGAACAAATGAGTGATTAAGGTAGAATTCATAACTGCTATGCTCTGCCTTTGAATTTGTTTAAATTTTCATGTTTTCATTTGTTTAAGGAGAATTCTTGAGACTCTCTTGCTCTCCTTAGCTCCTCACCAATCTAATCTATCGATTCACTCACTTTTAAGCATAAAAGTGATTGCCTTCCTTGCCCCAATCGGAACTCTGCAGAAACTATGCCTCATCCCCGAGCCTAATTTGCCTTTCCCATTATTTCAACAAAAATTACCAAAAACCAAAATCAAATCCTTGCACTTAATACCTAGCCTAAGATCAGTTGCAAATTTAGTCATCTCCAGCCTCATCGATTACCTTTTGCTGAGATCGACCCGGAGAGAGCCCTCTCCTGTCCTCATAGGGTTAGCTATGAGGTTGAGCGTGGTTTGATGTGGACCTAGAACCTTGTCTTTTCAGCCTGAGACAAATCTAGGCTCTAACATAGTGGCGACCATACTGAGGAAGAAAATGGTTTTCTTGTTGATGTCATTGGTTTTCTAAGCTATAGGCAGAGCCTGAAGTTATGCTAGGTAGCCTTCGAAATGCTTTTTCTTTGCATTAGCGCAAGTATATAAATGCCGCTTCAGTCAATCTCCGGTCTAGCTTGTAATCGTGACACTTGATTTGTGAATCACCCCAGTACATTTGAGAATTCTAAGATTTTGGATGATAAGTTTAGGATTTGACAGGCTGATCAAGTTGTTTCTGTTCCTTTGATTTCTTGAGAACAACACACTGGCTTCAAAGAGATATACCAGAGCTAATCCAGATCCAAATCCTCCCTCGTTTTACAAAAATCCCAATCTGATTTCAAGAATTGTTCGTCAAGAGAGCTCTGTAACTCCTGTGTTTAAATCCTGTTCATGTCCTGCAAGTTTTAAGTATCTTGAAGAGCTTGATTTTGATGAAAAGTTTGAATTGTCATTGTTTGAAACCAAATCCGAAAGTGCTCTTGGTTCTATAGTCCTGACTTTGCTGCAGCTCTTGAAGTTGAAAGAAATAATAAATCAATTGAGAATTTTATCTTGAAGCACCTCCAAAGTGAAATTCACCCTTCAAATATCGTTGATTTCCTAGAAGACGCATCTGCATCCCTCGGATCTTCCATAATGGCATCCGCTTTGAAAATCCCTACCGAACCTCCCTTCATTCCCACCCTTCCCCCGCAGCCTGATATTGCTAATCAAAATTCTGCTGTAAATTCACCTCCATCTACTCCTTCTACATCCAAAATTGTTTCACCTCCATATACACCTCCTCATACACCTCACAAATCAGCTGCTCCCACTCCTTCAACATCCCCCAGACCAAATCCACCAAGAGAAATGGTTGCTCAGTTTGCACCTCTTGTGCTGCCTCAAGTTTTGAATGACATGCCCGCAGATTATCAGAGAAAAATTACTTTGTTTGATGGCACGCCTCAGGGTATCATAGCTCAGCAACATGTGGACAAAATGACAGATTTCTTCGATCTCCATGAGATCGATGCAGAAAATGTGACCATGAGGTTATTCGTATAGACTTTCGGTGACGAGGTAAGAAAATGGTTCAGAGATTTGCCGGCCAGAAGTATTCCTATATTAGAAGAGCTTAAAAGATAGTTTTTGGAACGATGGGAAGTAAATAAAGGTCCTCTGCAAATCACTTCTGAATATACCAAGATCAAGCGAAATGCTGGTGAGTCCGTTCAAGACTATTGTATTAGATTCAATGTGGTTTATAATGCAATTCCTGATGATTTAAAGCCAACTAGAAGATCAACTTTGCTTAAGTTCCCGGATGGTTTTGATCCGAACATGGCTTATCAATTAAGGGAGAGAGATCCAGCTACCTTAGAAGAAATGCAGAAAATTTCCGTTAGTGTTGAGGCAAATTTGAATGACAAGAGAGCTAGATTGAAAGCAGAGAAGAAAGTCTCAATAAAAGAAGAAGCCTCTACCTCAGATCAAGTGCTCCGCAAGGTAGAAAAGATGATTGAAAGGTTGACACTTGATAAGCCTGAACCGCAGATTCGGAATCCCAATTTCTGTGGCTAGTAGCAGCCACAATTCAGGATCAAACAGCGTGAGCAGCGAGCACAAGAAACGACATCACAATAGCAGCAAGTAAAGACACCTCTTCAGCAGAATTTTGTTGGTCCCGAATCTGATGATGAAGACCATGTAATAGGAGAAGAAAATCACTTCTTTACTCCTGATGATATGCCCACATTTATCACTGAAGATGATGAGTATGCAGAAAGTTCATTTGTACAGTAGGATGCAGATTTTATCTTGGCGAATGACACAGCTCTTGAAGAGGAGTCAGATGAGTATCAAAGAGGTTATATGCATGCCTTGTCCGCCCAACAGTGTCAGTATTCATTAAGAAACAGAAATTTACCCATCAATCCAATCCAGAAGAGAAAGGAAGGTCCAACATCTAAGAATGAGCCACTAGTTGCACCAAATAAAGGAAAAGAAATTGCTAATACTATGCATAACAAATCTCCACCAGCAAACGAAAGAGTCAATCAGCCAATTGCATCAAAAGATAAAGCTGAGAAGAAAGAGGTTCCAGCCAAAGAGGTAGAGAAGACTTCTACTTTTAGTTTAGAAAATGAAATTTCTAAATTGAAGGTATCTATTCCCTTGACTGAACTGATGAGGAACAGTAGTTATAGAGGTCAAGTTTCCAAAATTTTGAATTTTGATCCAATGTCTGATATGGTGAGTGTGGAAGATGATAAACCTGAACTGATTTTTGGACCAACATTGAATGGCGAGTCTCCAGACAGTGATGTGCCTCCTTTTTATATCAGTTTGAGAGTGCATGAGTTTGTGTTGCATAATGCTATGTTTGATTCCAACGCTTCCCACAATCTTATGCCAAAAGCTATCATGGAGAAGTTGGGTTTGGACGTCACAAGGAAATATCATGATATGTATTCATTTGATTCCAGCAGGGTGAGATGTATTGGGCTTATTAAAGACTTGGTTGTTAGTTTGGATCAGATTCCGGCTAAGAATATTTTGATGGATGTTGTTGTGGTAGACATTCCTCCCCGATTCGGTATGCTTCTTTCAAGGTCTTGGGGAGCAAAGATCAAAGGAACTATAAAGCTTGATTTCTCCTATGCAACGATTCCAGTGTTTTTCCAAATGAGAAAATTGTATCGTGAACATAAAATGAAATACATGATTACAAGCAAGGAGAAACCAATTAATCATCCGATTAATTATGTACATACAGATCTAGAGTCTTTTGTTTTGTATTCAGATAGTTTCAATGATATTGATAGTCAATTAGTTGTAGCAGATGATATTCCAGAAATAGCAGAAAATTTCAGAGAAGTTTTGAATAGAGAAGGACAAGAAAATGGAAGTACCATTCAGCAATCAGAAAAAGATGATGGACAGCAAGCAGAAAAGACAGAGGAAAAAGAGTTTCAGCAGTTAGAAGAAGAGGAAGATGGCCTATGGACCATGGGTTTTGATGGCGTAGTGGGAAATGATGGTGCTGGAATTGGAATTTGGGTACACAGTCCTTTTTCTGCTCCAAACAAAGTGCCGAGTAATGTGCGGGTATGTTCTTACAAACTTGCTTTTGATTGCTCAAACAATGAAGCTGAGTATGAGGCTTTGATTGCTGGCCTAAAGCTCCTAAGAAAGCTGAATGCTAAGACGATTGCTGTATATGGCGACTCCGAATTGGTGATTAAGCAAGTTAAAGGCGAATATCAAGCAAAACATCCTCGGATGTGGGCATACTGGAATGTTGTTCTAGACATTTTGAAGTTGTTTTCAGATTACACTTTGACGTGTGTGCCTCGTATTCAAAATAGTATTGCTGATGCACTTGCTAAGGCAGCAAGTAATTTGAAGATTCCTATGAACTCAAGCAATAAATTTGAAATCCATGTGAAGCATCATCCGACTGTCCCGGACAATCAGAGATATTGGCAAGTTTTCCAAGATGATGAGGAGATTAATGATTTTCTGCAAAACAAAGGTAAATTCAAAGATACCTCAATTGATGTAGAACATGATGATGGTAAAGATGATGTGCAGATCAATCAAATGGAAGTGTTGCAGCTCAAGGATAATGTGATTCCTAAAGGCTTGATACCTTTAGAAGAACTCTTTGATCATGATGACGTAGCCCGCAAACCAACATTGCAGCCAACAGAGAAGGGAGTTGAAGACGTGAATATTGGAACTGCTGAAAATCCAAAGATGGTAAAGTTGTCCAAAGCATTGCCACCGAAGGTAAAGGCCAAATATATCAGTTTGTTGTCATCCTTTGCCGATGTGTTTGCTTGGGACTATTCTGATTTGAAGACATATGATACCAATATAATTCAGCACACTATTCCTATTAAGCCTAATCAAAAACCTTTCAGACAGAAGTTAAGAAGGCTTAATCCAAAATTGTTGCCATCAATTGAGAAGGAAGTAAACAGGTTGTACAAATCAGGAATCATTGTTCCCATCAGATTTTCTGATTGGATCTCTAATTTGGTGCCCGTACGAAAGAAGACAGGTGAGATTCGTTTGTGCATTGATTTTCGGAATCTCAACAAAGTTTCATTGAAGGATAATTATCTACTGCCAAAAATGGATCACATACTTTAGTGAGTAGTTGGAGCATCTCGCATGTCACTACTCGATGGTTATTCCGGATATAACCAAATTTTAGTCCATGAAGATGACTGAGACAAAACAGCGTTCACCACTCCGTGGGGGACTTTTCGTTACGCCAAAATTCCTTTTGGTTTGAAGAATGTAGGTGCCACATTTCAGCGGGCGATGGATATGGCTTTTGCAAATGAGAAGGATATCTTCTTGGTTGTGTACCTTGATGATTTGACCGTGTTTTCCAAATCAGATGAAGAACACTTGTATCATTTGAAAATTGTCTTTGAAAAGTGCAAAAAATATGGTTTGTCGCTGAATCTTAAGAAGAGTTTGTTTGCCATGCATGAAGGCAGACTACTTGGGCACATTATCTCAAAGGATGGCATCCGTATTGATCCAGCATGTGTGGAAGCAATTTAGCAAATTGACTTGCCCCAGAATAAGAAGGAGATTCAATCGTTTAATGGTAAGATGAATTTTCTGCGCTGCTTTGTTCCTAATCTTGCTGAACATCTTAGGGAGATTACAAACATGCTTAAGAAGGACAACGAAGTGACATGGATAGAAGATGCTGTAATATCTTTCAATTTAGTAAAATTGGCTCTTTCTTCAGCTCCGGTTCTAATTAGCCTGGATTATACTCAGGATTTTATATTGTTTTCATTTGCTTCGGAGCATACTATGGCAGCTGTATTAATGCAGAAAAAAGATGAGCATGAAAGACCCATTGCTTTCTTCAGCCGAACTATAAGAGATGCTGCTTTGAAATACAACATCATTGAAAAGCAACCCCTTGCACTTGTAAAAGAATTGAAAGATTGCCGTGTCTATATTCCGCATTCCCATATTTTAGCTTATGTTCCTAATGCTGTTGTCAAAGATATTTTGGTTCAAGCAGATCTAGAAGGAAGACGTGGCAAGTGGATTGCAGCTTTGCTGGAGTATGATGTGGAGATAAAGCCCACAAAGCTTGTTAAAGGTCAGGGATTGGCGAAGTTGATGGCTGAATCAAATCTGCACGTATTAGACATAAATCTGATCACTGCTATGTCTGATGAAAATGAAGAAAGTTCGTCACTTCAGGTATCAGAAATGTTTGTTCTTTCTCCATGGTATTCAGATATCATATATGTGCTTCAAAATTTGTCCCCACCACCTGGTATGGCTAGAAACAAAGCTAGAACTCTCAAGTTAAAAGCTGCTAAGTTTTGTGTTTTGAATTTTGCACTTTATTGGAAATATCCTGGTGGTGTTTTGTTGAATTGTTTGGTGGAAGAAGAAGCGAAGCAGGTCATGGACGATTTCCATAAAGGAGATTGTGGTGGTCACCTTTTTTGGAAGACAACAGCAAATAAAATTCTGAGAGCCGGATACTATTGGCCGACATTGTTTGCTGATGTGTTTAAGGCTGTCAAGAGCTATCATAACTGTCAGATTTTTGAAGGAAAGCAGAAATTACAGCCTTTGCCGCTTAAGCCCATTGAGGTGAGTGCCCCTTTCCAACAATGGGGGTTGTATTTCATTGGTGAAATTCATCCTTCTTCTTCAGGTCAGCATAGATGGATCCTCACGGCAACAGATTACTTCACGAAATGGATCGAAGCAATTCCCACCAGGCAAGCTACGGATGCGGTAATAATTTCATTTCTTGAGAATAATATTTATTCTCATTTTGGTTGCTCGAATAAGTTAATCACTGATAACGCAACAACTTTCAAGTCAAAAAGGATGGTTGAGTTTTGTAGTAAATATCACATTACTTTGGGGCACTCAACTGCCTATCATCCCCAAGGCAATGGATTGGCAGATTCTTCCAACAAATCTTTGGTTAATATCATTAAGAAGACTCTGGAAATAAACAAGAAAAGTTGGCATAAGAAGCTGGTCCATGCACTTTGGGCAGATCGAGTGAGTCAAAAGAAGTCCATTGGTATGTCCCCCTTTGAGCTAGTTTATGGAGTTGATACAGTGTTCCCTACCTCTCTTGCAGCTCTGGTAGTCAAACTTCTTCAGGAGGCTGGTAGTGAAGATGACCCAATGCAGAGAAGACTAAATCAAATGATCCACTTGCAGCAGACATGGCAAGATTTTTTTCAAAACACATTCAAGTTGCAGGAGAGAATTAAAAAGATTTATGATAGAAAAGCAAAGGCGGACACATTTCAGTTGGATGATGTGGTGTTAAAGTGGGATGCAAGGAATGAGGAAAAGGGCAAGCACGGTAAGTTTGAAAATCTCTGGAAAGGTCCTTTTAAGATTGCAGCATATCAGGGTCAGAATGCCTTTCTTTTTAAGGAGATGAACATGGAAGATTGTCCAGGAGGGCCAGTCAATGGGCGGCTGCTCAAGCAGTACCTTTTTTGAGTTATTTTTGTTGTTTACATTGTCATTGTAAATACCGTTTTATTTCAGTTTCATTGCAAATGTGTACTGTGATCTTTTATTCAGCTTGGAGCCCGAAGAGAAGGCTATAATTCTGAAGAAAGATTTCAGATTTGAGTTTAGTTTGTCGAGTTAGTTTTTATGTCATTTTAGTTTCATCATCGAGTCATTTTGAGTCAAGTTTCAGTCAAATAAATTGAGTCAGAGTCTCGTGTTGATTGTCAAAATAATGACTCCATAGCCCAATGGACGAAGGCACTGTCTAGCTCTTCCAGAGACCTATCGTTCTTGGCACCTCCAAGGAGCTACCCTCCCCATTGGAGCCGATGTTAGAGTCAGTCTAGTAATACCTCCGTTAGAGATCAAAACTCTTTTTTGCATTTCATTTTTAGGTGTCCCATCTTGCTGGATCAGTTGCATTCCGCTAGGAGCATGCCATAAATCTGACAGAAGGACTTTGTCATTTACTACCCCTCATGCTTTGCACTGCTGGCTCAGGTCTGTCCATCAAAATCAAGTTCTAAAAGTCATTTGCAGTCATGTTTTAGTTTCTAGATCATAACAATAATTTTAGTCATTAGGTCTAGGGTTACTCAGTTTGGTCTTCAACAAGGTCTAATAAAGCCAGCAGGACAGAGGGAGGTTCTTAATAAGTTCTTATTTCAAATATTTTTATCATCATATGGATGGATTATGACTCTTCTTCAAAACTTTGTTTTGAAGAAAATTCGACATTTCGTTTTTTGTAATAATTTTCAAAAAAAATTAGTTCTTGAATTCTTCAAGTGCAGCCCTAGTCTCCTTTGCCAAATTCCATGTCAGCTATTCCTAAAAAAAATTGCCAAGAATTTCATCATTTCAACCAAAAAAATCAAGGAGGAAACAAAAAGACAGAGTTGTATTAATTGTGAAAAAGTTCCATTTTCAAAACATTACAAAAATGGGTTTTGAAGAACCAAAAATCAAAACAATGTCTTTATAAAGGTTTTGCCATGAAGATCAATGTCATTCTACATGCCAAGGTCAAAGAGAATCATTTCAAAGTGAATTGGGTGAGCAAGTGTGTGTTTTGGGGTGAAATTTCTTGCAACTAGCCGGTGTGGCGCACAGAACAGGTGGCGCGGCGCACTGGAAGCGCGCGGTGCACTAGGAGAAATTGTCCAGTGTTATTCTGAATGGGCGCGGTGCATTGGGAGCACACGACGCACTGGGTTCTTCGCGCAGCGCATACAGTCCACAGCACGAATTTGCTTGAAATTTCTCCAAGTTGCTCATTCCTCGCGTGCATTTACCAGGTCGAGCCTTCTTCTTGATGTTGCATCAAATTTTGTGATAAGTGACGGTGGTTTATGGGTGATAATAGTTGAAACAAAAATCCAAACCCTGCCTCTAAAGTGCCTTCAAAGGAAGATTGTTGTGGGTTCTTAAATCTTTGATTTGTCACCGAGGACTCTCCTCCTTCCCCATTTCTCCCTTGTTTCATCATTTCCTATCCCCCCACTAAGCTCATCAATCCTACATTTTCATTCCTACATTCAAATACCAAAACCCCAAAACCCTAGCCCTTATAAAAATCTCCCAACCCTATACATAAAACCCCTCAAACCCTCCTCCTTTCCCTAATAAAATTTATTCTAATATTCCCTAATCCCTTACTGTTTTCCCCTTCCTAACATTCCCTTGTTGCATTTTTTCCCCTTGGTGGCAGAATCCAACTATATTGGATTACAACACAGTAGTTTCATACATCATTAAAGACCAGTACAAGCACAATTCATATACAGTAGCATCTTTTCTTCAAGGTATTTTGTACAGTAGTTATGGCATCTGAGCATTCATCGGACTATGAAGTAGAAACCCAAAGTGACTCACCCTTGGAATAACAGGCCCCCCGGAAGCCTCATAAAGGTGGTAGACATGTTAGAGAAGAACCGACCACCCTTACAGAATTGCAGGCCTTCCCTCTTGCTATGTTGTGTTTTCAGCATCAGTCATGCTATGAGTTTTTTCAAAAGCTGGCTACTGTTCAATTTCATCATGAGCTAGCTCGTCTGTTCATGCTACACTTACATGGAGATCAAGCTACCTTAGCCAGTGTCACCTTCACGCTTACACCAGAATCTGTCTCATTAGCAACCGGTATACCAAACATTGGTGAACCATGGCACAAGAAATAGAAGATTGACCGGCAGCATTATGAGCCATACATTAAAACCAATTTCTTGAGACAGCTCAAGAGAGTGTTCCCATCCCAATATCTAAAAGATGAATATGCTCCACTAATGAAGTTGATCATGAAATATTTCAGCTGTGAGGGACGGTTCTCTCGTTTATATTCTTATCACATTAGGTTTCTCATGCATTTCACTAGGGTACGGATGATCAACATTCTGTATTTCATTTTCCGGAACATAGAGAGGATGACCACCTTTATGTAACATAAAACCCCTCAGCAGCAACTTAACGGTGTCTATCATTTTTCTCTTATTAAGATTTCGGTGGTTCATCAGCTTGGAGTAAAGGGCATCACTTGGAATGATTTCATCTCTCGTGACTTCTTCAGAGCTTCACGGGGATTATCAGAGGTTAAGCATGAAGGTGGACCTTCTCATCAGTATGAGCATCATGAGACTGCTAGTGTGCCGATATTCATCACATATCAGAGAGGCACCAGAAATTTGTTTGCAGCAGCAAAGCGAGTGTTATCTCCACCTAGGGTGGAAGGGGCCTCATTTCCTCCATTAGCATCACAGGTATAGGACAAAGGCAAAAGTTCAATGCAGGATGAGGGGCCATCAGGTGAACGAGAGACTGACTTCATTCTCCTTCATGATGATGATACAGATACGGGTCCACAAAGCGCCAAACTTAGAGAGATCATCCAGGAGCAACAAACAGAGATCGAAGCCTTATCCCTTGACATGGAGAGGGCTAAGTGGACCATGAAATACTTGGAGCAGAGGAACAAATAGCTTGAAGATTAGCAGGCAATCATGGAGCTACAAAACATCCACGAGAATCACCAAGCTGCACAAAGGAGAATAATTGAGCTCACGTCATTGGAGCAAGAGATTAATGAGGATTGGGAGTCTAATCTCAAGAGAGTTAACATGCACTTGGAGAGACTACTGGATAAGGCCGAAAATGACCATGCATTTTTGAGACACATGGCTTTCCACTACATGGTGCGAAACAAGGTCTGCAAGGCACGAATCAGGCATTTAAAGGCGAAATTGAGGAAGGAAATAAGGAAGCAAAAGAGGCAAAGGGAGCTTGATCATCTTTAGATATTGGCTGAAGCCTCTTTAGCCTAGCATAACACTTAATGAGGAAGCTCCAGCCCAAGTTTCAAGAAATTTGGGGCATTTTTGACATTTTGGCAAATTTTTGTACAAAAAACAGGGTTTTTCTCCTTGTGCGTCGCGCCACATGGCGCGCGCTTATGATAGGAGGCTCCAAATGCAAAAACAAATTAATTTTTGGATTTTTCATGAAAAATCATGACTTCTGGTGCATGGCCAAGAAGTTTGGGCAAGTTTTGAGTCCCCAGGAGGTCAAAAAACACTAAAAAATGACCTCTCTGCCCCTATTTTGACACACCGGAAGTAGTCTTGGGAGATTGAAGTTTTGGAGGGGAAAATGGGCACCAAATTCATAAATTCCACTTGTTTTGGAAAGTAGATAGGTAGGGATTTCCAACAAGCACACTTGGGTTCAATTTGGACTTCAGGAAGTTCCTCAAACTCAGCCTCATAGTGGCGCGACGCACAGAGAAATTGGCGCGTCGCACAGAGAATTTTGGCTTGTTTTTCACTATTCAGCTCAGCGATTCGCCCAGTTTTGACCAGTTTTGCTTCTTGAAGTTATTCTTGACTTTTCATGATATAATTTGACAACCATGATGTAATATTGGCACATTTTTACTTTTTCTAGAAGATTCATTCACCAAAAGGTGAAATGTGAGTGAATGAATCAGTTTCCTAGCATATAGGGGTAAGTTTGACTACCTAGTTTCAGTTCCTTGTTTAGAATTGGTTCAAACAACTCCTAGAATGATGAGCTCGACCCCTAGATGCAAGGGAATAGGTTTGGATTGCCTATATTATGTAATTTCTAAGTCATTCTCAGAGTTGGACTCTTGGGAAAAGTTTGGCACTCTATTGTACATTCATTTCTGCATTTTTGGCAAAGGAAAGACCGGGGTTTTGTAGCACTATTTGGGATCCATGTGGCTTTATGTTTTGATGATGTGCTTCTCTGAGTAATTGTAAGTTCATTAGTGTTATGGGTATCATTTCCCTGCTTCTTCTTCTTAATTTGAACAAATGAGTGATTAAGGTAGAATTCATAACCGCTATGCTCTGCCTTCGAATTTGTTTAAATTTTCATGTTTTCATGTGTTTAAGGAGAATTCTTGAGACTCTCTTGATCTCCTTAGCTCCTCACCAGTCTGATCTATCCATTCACTCACTTTTAAGCATCAAAGTGATTGCCTTCCTTGCCCCAATCGGAACTCTGCAGAAACTGTGCCTCATCCCTGAGCCCAATTTGCGTTTACCATTTTTTCAACAAAAATTACCAAAAACCAAAATCAAATCCTTGCATTTAATACCTACCCTAAGATCAGTTGAAAATTTAGTCATCTTGAGCCTCATTGATTACCTTTTGCCGAGATCGACCCGGAGAGAGCCCTCTCCTGTCCTCGTAGGGCTAGCTACGAGGCTGAGCGTGGTTTGATGTGGACCTAGAACCTTGTCTTTTCAGCCTGAGACAAATCTAGGCTCTAACAACCTCCACATCTCTTCTTATAGATAAGCTACCATCACCCTAGCTAGTTTATTTCCATTTCTATTTGTAAGCATATTTCAGTATTTTACAGTAATGAAATGAAGTAGTATTTCTGTTGCATCTCTATATGTATGGTTATATTTGTAATTTGTTGTGTTCCTTTTTAAATCTGGATCACAAGAGGAGGAAACATTTTTGAATTTTAAGGGTGGAAAGAGACCCCACACAAGGCCAACAAACAAATTAAGATACAAAATCAAACTTAGAAATAACCTAGAGTTGGACAAAGAGGTAATTGATGTTGACAATATGCCACTAAAGGACCTCATCATCAACAGAAAGAAGGTTACAGGCTCTAAGTATAGTAGAGACAAAGAAACTATGAAGAGGGGTCCTATAGAGACAAGACAGAGCAAAAAGCAAATATTGGAGAAGGTGGATGTACTTCTCAGGGTAGTTAGTACCCTTAGCTAAGAGGCTTGGGGGACTAAACTTTAAATTTTTCCTATATATTTCACGAAACATGGATTTTCATTTTATCCCGAACAATTGGCCTAATAGTTTTTACAGACATCGGAATAGTCAGGAAGTTGATATTCCCATCACCAGTGCATTTGATAAAACTGACAGATCCACTGTCAGTTATTTTGGGATGAAATGGTGTGCTCACTGATAGAAAATCATATAGGGATGAATGATGACAGTCAGTCTATCAGTGACTTTGGAGTAAGTAGGGAGTGCTGACATATCCATTGACAACAAAATTCAAACAGGATAAAATGATGATATTCTCACTCTCAATTTTGAAACAAGTGAAAAAGAAATCCTGACATTCATTCTGTTAGTGAAAGCGACAAATTAGAAAACCAATGACGCTGATAGCAACAATATCAGCGTTTTTTCATCAGGAGGTCCAAGTGAAAGAAAGGATGAACATAAAAGGCAGTTTCGATGGAAACTTGATCCAGTTTGGCAGAGAGGCCTATTTTTCCACCTAGGAGGTTGTGCTATCAGTTAGGGACCTGTTTCGTTTTCCAAGGAAGACAATTCGAGAGATATTTTACTTGACCTATATATTAGCATATTTTCCAGTAGCTATTTTAGGAAAAAATGGATGTATTTAAGTTTTTATTTACATGCATGAACTTGAAGATATTTAGATATCTTAGATTATTGTCATTAATCTAGAGACTATTATTTTGCAATCAATTGATGTAAGTTATATAAGACAGTTTATGAAGAATTAAGAAGGGTTGGAATTTTATTGAAAAACATTTTTAAGTCTAGTATATTTGAGCAGTCTTGAATACATTACAGTTTTATTGAGTATTTTATAGGAAACTCATGTGTTGTAGTTCCCTATTAGTTTCCTCTTTGTCATAAATTTTTCTTTCATGTCTGAAAATGTTAGTATCTAAGATTGGGATTCATTGATGCTCATTTGTTGTATTTATCTGCCATTATTATTTTTTTACCTCAATCAACTATAAACTCTGTCTCATTTCAGCTCTTTTCTTCCAAATTCTCAAAAAGTTAAAGGATTTGTTGCTATCATGCTCTTTATAGCTTGCTCATTAGATATGTAGATTTACTGGTTTATAATTGGACTCCATGCCCAATGCTATGTTTTGTAAACAATCCAACCAATTTTATCCTATGAACTAAATCTGGCCACCAAACTCAATTGCGAAACCTACTACCACATTGACCATAGAGTAGTTGATTTTTACGGAGAGATCCCTCTCTGGGTTGAAGGGCCAGCATTCAATCTAAAAGAGGTTTTGAGGTTACCTTAGGATTTTTCCCGAAACCTAGGTTTTCCCTAAGTGATAAAATTTTGGCGTCGTTGCTAGGGAACAAAAAGCATATTTTTTTTCCCAAACGATTTGATTGTTGAAGATCAAATCTCTGAGGGCAAACAAATATTTGTATTTCAATTTAGCTGCAAGATGTTTTCTCTTGCGACTCCACATTACGATATGAAGGGTTCTTATTAATGGAGTTTTGGCTCATTCATGTGTTTATACTCGGAGGAACCCTGATCCAAATCCACCTCAGATTTTGTCAAGCCCAGAAAAATTGTTCAAAAAAGAAATCTCCTAAGGAAAGAAGTACATTCGATTTAGAAAGATATTGTTCTCTACCTACAATGCTTTAAGCTTTTGAAGACTTGGTGTTAAATATTAAATTTGGAAGTAATTTACTTAGATATATGTCCAAAAGTAGTCTATCATATATTGTTCTTGATCCAACATATCTTAAGACCTTCACCCCTGGGCCCTTTATCCCAGAAGTAGAGTTTCTACCCCAAGATTTTGAGATGTAGTCTCATTTTTAGAAACTAGAACAAAGAGTCCAGGAACTTCAGGAAGCTGCTGCTAAATATCCAAATTTTCCTCATTTCAACCCATATTTTTTTACCCCAACTACCCATATGTCCTTTGGGGGTTTTCAAAAGTCTATTCCATTGATTGCTATTCCAAAAATCTTAGTACATGGGACATCCATTGTCCTAACTCTTGTTGTTAGTGTAATTTCACATCTCAAGCCTATGGCTACCTGATATGCACCTTTGAATATTGGAGGGCTGATCCATGACCTCCCACTGAATTATGGACAACGTCTGATTCAGTTTTATGGTACTTGATATTATACATCTCAACATCATCTAGACAAACTTAACAATTTTATAGATCTAGAAGAAGCTGATCATGAGGACATCAAACTGAGACTTTTTGCACAAAGTTTGTCAGGTGAGGTAAAGAAATGGTTCAGATCTTTACCTGCAGCCAATATCAATACCTTCCAGCAATTTGAACAATTGTTTCTTGCCAAATGGGAAGTGAAGAAAAACCCATTGTAGATTTTAGCCAAGTATGATGCCCTTAAAAGGAACACAGGGGAATATGTTCAAGAATTCACAGTTAGGTTTAACAAAATTTATAATTCTATTCCAACTAAGATCAAACCTCCTCCTAATTTAGCTTTATTACACTATCATGATGTTTTTGATGCCAAGTTGTCTTATCAGCTCCGTGAAAGGAATCCAGCTACTTTAGAGTAAATGCAAAGATGTAATTTGAGTGGAGGCAAATTTATTGCAAAAGAAGGAAAAAATGAAGGCTGAAAGGAGAGTAGGTTTGAAATAAGATTCATCTTCATCTCCTAAATTAAAATTTAATGTGATGCTAAAAACTATGGAGAAGTTGGTGGATAAATTAACTCCTCCACAAAATGAAAATCAACCTCAAGTTAGAAATCCAAATTTTAGGAGACCCCATCCTGCTCAAAATCGTCGTAGAGAGCAGAAAGGTCCTGAAGAACAACAACCTATTGTTGGACCTCCTTTTCCAAAATATTTTGTTTCTGAGGATACTATTAATGAAGAAGATCATAAGATTGGGTGTTTCGATGACAAAGAAACCCAAGTATTTTCCACCAAAGAAATTAACTCCTCCACAAAATGAAAATCAACCTCAAGTTAGAAATCCAAATTTTAGGAGACCCCAGCTTGCTCAAAATCGTCGTAGAGAGCAGAAAGGTCCTGAAGAACAACAACCTATTGTTGGACCTCCTTTTCCAAAATATTTTGTTTCTGAGGATACTATTAATGAAGAAGATCATCAGATTGGGTGTTTCGATGACAAAGAAACCCAAGTATTTTACACCAAAGAAGAACATGACATTTATGTTGGATGCTCAGGAGAAAAAGAAAATGTTCATCTATGTGATTTGGTTTTTTATCAACAAGGACATAATAGTGCAATGGTAGATTTTTAAAGGAAGTACAACCTCAGAAACTGGAATGTCCCTATCAAAGCTTCACCACAAAATACAACTGTTGAACAATAGGCTGAACCTATAAAAGAGATAGTGAAGAAACCAAAGGAACCAAAGAAGGACAATCCAAAAAAAAAAAAAGAAGCAAGAAAGGAGACCAAAGACCTAGAAAAATCACAGTCAGCCTTTAATTTGGAGTCTGAAATCAGTAACTTGAAAGTATCCATTCCTTTTGCTGAAATTTTGAGAAATGAGAAATACAGGAAAATAATTTCTGCTGTCATTAAAAATTCAGAAATTGATCAAGTCAACATAAATTCACAAGATTATTTAAACCTAGATGATGATGCTCCTAAATTTGTTTTTGGTCCACACTTCACTAGTTCAAACGATGATGTACCCCCATTTTATGTAAGTTTGAATATACATTATCTGATTCTTCACAACGCCATGTTAGATTTCAGAGCTTCACATAACATCATGCCTAAGTCAGTCATGGACCATCGAGGACTCCAAATTACCAGACCCTACAAAAGAGTTGTTCTCTTTTGATTCGAGAAAGGTAAAATGCCTAGGGCTGATAAAGGATTTAGTTTTCACCTTAGCTCAACTTCTTGCTAAGAGTTTATTGATGGATATAGTAGTAGCAAACATTCCAGCCAGATTTGGCATGTTGTTATCCTGATCTTGGGTAGCAAGATTGGGAGGAACTTTATAGATGGACATGTCCTATGCTTCTATCCCATTGTTTGGTGAAATGAAAAGATTGTACTGAGAGGTTCAAATGGCCTATATGGTGAGTAGCAAAACCCAACTGGATAATCATCCTATCTATGTAGTAGACACAGAACTAGGATCACATATTTTCTTCAATGATTGTTGTTTTGAGGGAGAAACATCAGCAGAAAATGAAACTAATATTCAATAAGAATAGGTTCAGAAATTTTCAGATGAAGTCTGGAAATTACATTTTGATGGCTCCACTTGTGAGAAGGGTTCTGGAGTAGGAGTATGGATTGTTCCACTAGATTGTACAATCCAATTACATTCATTTAAACTGCATTTTGATTGTACAAACAACGTGGCAGAATATGAAGCTCTTATTATTGGACTAAATCTATTAAGAGAGAAAAAGGCAAAGAAAATTCACATTTTTGGGGACTCGAAGCTGATTGTGAACCAAGTCAAAGGTACCTGTCAAACTAAGCACCCAAGAATGACAACCTATAGGAATGAGGTTTTGGGTTTATTTTCTAACTTCTTTTCTAAGCATGAGATTTCACTGGTATCAAGAGAGGATAATGGAATTGCATACTATTTAGAAACAATTGTTAGTGCATTTTGAATTCTGATTTATCCAAATGGAAAGTATGAGATAAATGTTAGACACATGCCTTCAATTCTGGATAATACAAAACACTGGTAGGTGTTTGGAGATGATCAGCAAATCAAAAGATTTCTCAAAAGAACAAATGAATTTCTCAGCACTCTAATTAAAAAGCATGAAGATGAAACTATAGATAAGAATTCAGAGACAAAAATCTTTTTGAGAATTGTGGCTAGACATGAAATTATTCAATTGAGTAATAATCTAATTCCTAGAGGATTGGTTCCTTTAGAAAGATTTTTCGATTCTAATGATGTGGCAGTTAAGCCAAGAATTCTACCAAGCGATGGTGAGATGGAAGATTATAATTTGGGGACTGACAATGACCCAAAGATAGTCAAAATTTCTAACATTTTGAAGAAGGAGAAAATCCAAAATATGCATAATTATTGAAAGAGTTTGTTGATATATTTTCTTGGAGGTATGAAGATTTGAAGATTTATGATCAGACCATCATCCAACATACTATACCACTTAAGGAAGATGAGAATCCATTTAAACAAAATTTAAGAAGGATCAATCTGAAGCTACTACCACTGATTAAGAAAGAAGTAAAAAGACTGTTAGCTGCAAAAATCATCATTCCACGGATATTTTCCAATTGGTTAGCAAAATTGGTGCCAATGAGGCAAAAAAGTGGGAAATTCGCCCATGTGTGGATTTCAAAATTTTAAATAAAGTCTCACTAAAGAATAATTATCCTATACCGAAAATGGATCATATTCTAGAGAGGGTGGTTGGTGCAGAAAGGATTTCTACGTTGGATGGGTTCTCAGGGTACAATCAGATCCTGGTTGACCCAAACGATTAGGAGAATACTACCTTCACCATGCCATGGGGTACGTTCATGTATTCTAAGATGACATTCGGACTCATGAATGTCAGAGCTACTTTTCACCGTGTAATGGATATAACTTTTGCTGACAAAAGAGATAAGTTCATAGTAATTTATCTAGATGACATTATTGTTTTCTCAAAATCTAAATCTAACCATTTGCAACTTCTAAGAACAATTTTTAGCAAGTGTGGGAAATATGGAGATTCTCTAAATACGAAAAAGTCCCATTTCACCATGAAGCAAGGCAAGTTGTTGGGACACATAGTATCAAAGGAAGACATCCAGATAGATCCCAGTAGAGTGACAACAATACAAAAGGTTGAGAAACCAATAAATGAGAAGGAAGTGCAATCTTTCTTAGGTGAAGTAAAATTTAAGTGGTGTTTTATTCCAAATGTTGCAGATATTTTAAAGGTAATAATGAGTATTCTTAAGAAAGGAAGTGAGATTAAGTGGACTAAGCAAGCAAAGAGTTATTTTTAATGATATCAAGAGAGATTGAGGTCAAGCACCTTTACTCATTAGTCCATATTTTTCAAAGGATTTCATGATTTTCTCTTTTTCCTCTGAGCACACCGTCTCTGTTGTGTTGCTTAAGAAGAGTGAGGCAGGTCAAGACTAGCCCATCTCCTTTTTCAGTAAGGCATTGAGGGATGTTGCACTAAATTACAATGTTCTAAACAAATAGGCATATGCATTAATCAAAGCACTAAAATATTTTAGAGTTTTTATTCTACATTCTCATGTGATGTTGTTAAAATTGGAAACCAGGGAAAAACTTCATGTGGGTCATCTTATTCATGGCTGATAATATTTTTATTAGATTCCTCTCGTCGAGAGGTGTAGGATTGATATAAAGATCATCCGATTCCGATAAATATTCATGGAGATATGAATTTATTTTGATTATGGAATTATTATGAAGCCGACCTACAACTCATGTAGGCTTAGAAGCCCAACAGTCGCATCTATTCACCCACCAACGTTGTGTATAAATATAAGAAGACTTTTCCTCATTTGGACTCACTCTTCTCATCACATATCTCTCTCTCTATACTACGCAGAAATGAGTCTCTTCTCTACTGCGCAGAAATGGGTCTCTCTCTCACACATGTGAAGCCGAAAGCTGTTGAACCTGAAGCTGCAACTGCAGATCAAAATATTGACTTGCGTGGACTATAATATATCCTTTTTGGAACTATGTTGTAGGTCCATCTGAACCTCCTTTGAAAGCCGCAACTTTTGGTGTTGGAATGAAGTGAATCCGACGAACGGTTTGCAAGATATCGACTGCCCTAGTTTGAAGCCGGAAACTGCTGAAACTGAAGCTGCAATTGCAGAAGTAAAGAGTGACCTACGTGGCCTAAAATTTCTCCTCATCTGAACCTCCTCTAGAAGCCGAAACTTTTGGTGTTGAAATGAAGTCAATCCGACGGTCGGTTTGTGAGATATCGTCTGCCCTAGTTTGATAATGAAGCCGCTAATGTTGATACTGCTGATCTAGGGTTTTCTACTACTGATATGAATCCGATTTATTGTACTATTTCTCTCTGCTGAATTATTGAAGATAGAAGATTTGATCAAAGGGTTTCCCCACACATTGTTGGGTTTGTCCCTGGCTAGCCACCACATCTTGTATCTCTTGTCTTGGCTTGTTTTCTGTCGATCGTTTAATGTTCTATCTGCTCTTTACTTAAGAAAAAGAAGTAAACTGTTATAAGCATAGAACGTACCATAACTTAACATGGTATCGGAGCTGAGGTGAAGACAAAGCCTGAGCAAGAGCAAGAGAAATCACTAAAGAGAAGATTGGCAAGGCTATCCTAAAAGAACTATGGGGTCCTCAACACTCTTTCCTACCGAAGACAAGCTCCATGAGAAAGATGACTATCACGCATGGAAGATGTATATCGATCTAAACCTAGAAGATCCAGGAGTGCTAGACCATGTAAGAGGCAATATTGTTCAGCCTCCATCAAATGCATCCATTGCTGCATGGAAGAAATGGAAAACCGAAGAAGACAAAATAGAAGATCATCCGAGACTCTATCGACAAGCACTTGGTGGCCTACATCTCTGAACTGGACACCTCCAAGGAAATATACGATAGACTGGGAAATGGCACTCATGACTCTTGGAGGATTACCATCCAAATGGCATGTGTTTAGGACTACCCTTCTGAACTATAATGTAATTCCTTGTTTCAAGGAATTAATGGCTAGATTCATTTAAGAAGAAACAAGGGAAGAAGAGAAAGAAATGCCCATGCCTAAAGGTCCTCCTGTTACCTTTTCTTCTCATGCTAAGAAAAGAAATAATTCCGGTACTAAATCAAAAGGAAAGGCTGGACCTAAGGCTGGAAGAAAATGACGATGTTACATCTGCGATAAATCAGGTCACTATGCAAGGGAGTGCCCTGATAGAAAGGACTCACACCGGGATGATGATCAAAATTCCTCTGATGGAAAATCAAAGGAATGACAAATTCAACAGCAAAGGTAAGAGGAGAGCTAGGGATCGAGGAAGAGGACAACCATTCAAGAAGGCTAGAATGTCTAGGATATATTAAATGCACTTGACCTCAAAAAGAACCTAGTGTCCATCTCGGCAATGGAAGACAAAGGCTACAAGGTAACCTTCAGCAATGGCAAGGTATGTATATGGAAAATAATGTTAAAAATTCCTTTACTCTTGGCTTTAGTGTTGATTCATTATATCAGGTTGATGGAAGTCCGCTAGGTATCATGTCTTGTGACACAACTCTTCAGTCCGAACTTTGGCATCGGAGGTTTTCCCACCTTCATTACAAATCTCTACCCGATGTAAGATAGATGGTAACAGGGATGCCTGAATTCCAAGTAGAGAAAGAAGGTGTATGTCTGGGATGTGCCAAAGGAAAGCTCAAAAGGGGACCATTCCCCTCAAGCCAAACCAAGACCTCTGATATATTACAGTTGGTTAACTCAGGCATAGCTGAGGCTGGCATTAAGAGGGAGACTACTACACCACGTACTCCTAAGCAGAATGGTGTGGCGGGAAGGAAGAATCGCACGATTGTGGAAGTTGTCCGGGCCATGGTACATGATCAAAGACTTCCGAAATTTCTATGGGCTTAAACTACAAACACTGCCGTATATGTACAAAATCGATGCCCTCATCAAGCATTGGATTCCAAGAATCCTGAAGAAAAGTTCACCGGTAAGAAACCTGATGTTTCTCATTTTAGAATTTTTGGAAGCCTTGTATATTTTCATGTGCCAAAAGAGAAGAGAAATAAATTGGGTGCATTTAGAAAGAAAGGAATTTTCGTGGGCGAAGGTGAAAATACTAAAGGCTATAGAATTTATGTAGCCGGTCAAAGGGAAGTTGTAATTAGTCATGATGTCACCCTTGACGATGATATGGCTCTCAGCAAGGTGAATAATCTTCCAACTTTGAGGAGCTCTCAAGAAGCCGACACTAGGGAACCGAAAGAAAAGGATGATGGATCAATGCCTGATGTAGAAGAAACCATAGATCCACATGAGCCTTCCTCCTCTAGGAAGAGGCCTTCATGGCTTAGGGGGATACTTGATGATGCTGAAGGACATGTTGCACTCCGAGGAAACTTCTGTGAAAGGAAACCTAATAGGTATCAGGGATACCTAACCATCATGAGCACGATCATACAAAATGAGCCTCCATCATTCTCAGATGCCGTTGTGGAGTACTAAAAAGGTATGGTTTTAATGATCATTTTAGTGGCTTTTCAAGACGACTTATGAATCTTTCACGTCATGAATGAGGAAAACAATAGTGAATTGTGGTAGAATACGTGGAATTAGTATGCAAAGACTTATCCGCTGATAATTGTCATTTTCCTGTGCAAGAAAGGGTAGAAACGAGGAGCTGTTGTTCCAAAGAAGAAGATAAGAATAGGGTAACTGTTGTCCCTTTAACGAAGGACCGAGTGCAGACAAGGCAAAGCAAGCTGAAGCAAACCGATCCGGAAAAGGAGGAAAAGGCACCAGCTCAGCAGAAGAGAAAGAAGTGATTAGGGATTAACAGTTTTGCGAATCCCTCAGGATCTTCGATCCTGAGGGATCGCTGCTTTATTTATCTTACCACTTAGACATCTCCGTCGTTATCCTTATATAAAGGGGCGGCACTGTTAGTCTGAAGAGGAGGCTTTTATGTAACTTTTTGTCAAAGACTTAAATTTGATCATCGCATTTCGTTGAACTTGGCTCATTGTACTTTCTGTTTTATGCATTAATATAAACTTGGTGATTATCTCATCTTCGCGTCTGGATTCACTTAAAGCGGTGTACCCTTGAGGCTAAGGGCCCGGCCCTGGAGGACACTTGCTTCTGTATCACTACGATTTGATTTCTGTGTGGTCTGCTTATCATCACTAGTTGGTAATCTGATATGCTTTATAAGTTACCTTACATGCTCTGCTAAGATTCGTTCATTAATGTTCTTTCCATTAACTCTGCATTATATTATCAATACTTTCAGAGTGGATGAAATCTTATTGGATTCAACTGAACAGTGTTATCCTTGTGTTATGAAGCTTCTATGTTAAGTATGTGTGTTAAGGTAATTATCTGAAAGGAGTGTTCTTTATGATTCAGAGTTCATGTTGTTCCATTTGGAAACACAGTTATAATTCCTGTTGATGATTGGGATTAAAGTCAGATTACTTTCTTAGAATGTTGTGTGTATGACTTTCACATGCTATTCCATAATTGAGAATTATTGTTGTTCCTTTAGTGGATTGTGTGATTTGCTTTGAGAATGAAAGATTGGAGTTTTGATTACGATAAGAGCTTTTGAGTTGATAGTATAAAGTGTGATTGTTACTCGCGAGGTTTAGTTTTAGTGATTGCTATTCCATTTCAGAATTGCTGTTCCATTTTAAGCATTGTTGTTCCTTTCTATATTTATTGTTTAATTTCCTATTTGCCGTTGCATTTCTATCTGCCATTTCATTCACTAGCATTTGGTGTGAGAGACTATCTGTGGTTGTAGTGAGCCTCTGCATTTACTGCCCTGCTCCCAGACCCCTGATCCATGCTCTAGTTTCCTTTTCCATAAGTTTCTAAAGGGATGGACTACTGCTGCCGGACCCTTGACTGATATTTTGATAGTGGGTGCTTTAGTCATTTGAAGGAACTTAGTTATAGACAAGCATCAGTTTACGCTTGTATTTTGTAGGACGTTGTACTACTTGCATTACTCTGACAAATAGCCTTGGATTGAGTCACTCTTTGAAATAACCAAACGTTCCCGGATTGACATATTAATGTGAGGTAATTAGAGGTGAAAGAGACCCTTTTTATAGCTCTACATTTTGGCGCCGTTGCCGGGGAAAGAGTGTAGCCATTTGTTTCTTCAGAGTGGTGTACGAACCTGCTAGGAAAGAGTTGGATTTTAAAAACGAAAGGTAAGAACCTGCGTACGGAGCATGTAAAAGCCCTGCTCCATTGTCTGCTTTCCTAACAGATTTTCTTTTGCTTTGATTGAATAGAACTTAGCAGTTTATTTGAGTGCATGACTCAGCAGAAAAAACCAGAAAATAATATTAAGCTCCCATCCAAACCTGAAAAAGCCAAGGGGCCGGTGACCCTTGGCCGAACAACTTTCATAAACGAAATCTATAAGAAAACAGAATCTCAACCATCAGTAGGTTTCAGGAAAACCATTTCTAAGTAGCCTACTAGTTCCCTTCAGGCCACAGGATCACCATCTGTAGCCTTTGCTGAGGTGCACAGTCAAACTGAAGAGCAGGACTTTCAGGAAATTGAAAATTCTACTCCAGAACTATTGCAGGAAGGGAATTTCAGTAACTTCTGTGAAGGAGAAGGAGAAACAGGGGAAATAGAAGAACCAAAATCTCTCATTGGAACAGATCAGCCAGTAAACAACCCAGATAAGGGGAGTGCTGCGAAAATCATTGTTGAAGGAATTCAATCCCCTCAAACATCAGGTATTCCTCTTATCCCAGATAAAGGAAGTGTTGTTAAAACTGTCCCTGCTAAAATCGTTCCCTCTCAACCTAGGAATACCCTCCTAGATATCCCAGAAGGTTATTGGCACATATTTGATCCTATGGCTCAGAATCAGCCAAATACTCAAGCCTCTACATTACAATATCCTATAGTGGATTCTGCAACAAATGCACCCATGAAATCTATCCCTCTTCAACATATCCCAACCTTTCACGGTCTTACATCAGAAGATCTAGATGCATTTTTATTCAAATTTGATGTGTTGTGTAGGGGATATGATTACACCACCGATCCCCAGAAATTGAAATTATTCCCCTCAACATTAAAAGGGGCTGCTCTAAGATGGTTTATGGGACTAGGTGGTGGGGTCATCAACAATTGGGATCAGATGAAAGAATCCTTCTTAAAAAAATATCAGGATTATTGTAGGTCTAGAGAATTGAAAGATGAAATATTTCAAATGACAGCCAAACCAAACGAAACATTAGAGGAATATGTGGAACGTTTTCAATATAATTTACAAAGATCTCCTTATGCATCACTACCTTTACCTGGTAATGTGTTAAAAACTACATTTATAAGGGGCATGAAAGAACAGTGGATCGAAACATTAAACATTATGGGAAAATGAGATATTTATCAAGAGAATTTTGCTGACATTATTGATCTATGTATCAGGAGTTCGAGAGGCAGCACAAGAATTAACCGACAGAATATGATCGGTTTGCAAGAGACAATAAGATAGCAACATAAGGCATAACACGTGTGGAGATTGGAAATTTATTAGAAAATTTTAAAACTGATATTCTAGGGACACTAACTACACAACTTGATATTTTGCAGGCCAAGCAGAAGCAGATGGAGGCAGAACAGAATTTGGCAATCTTCTGCCCCCAATGTAGAAAAAAACATAGCCACAAGGAGTGTCCACTGGATATAGTCCAAACATGTGCCATCTATACAAATGATCATCTTACGGAAAGCTGCCCCTCACTTCCTGGATTAAAGGTAGTATATAAGGAAGCAGAGGAAGAACCAGAATCAATGTACTTGATCAACCAGTGCCGCCAGTGGCAGCAAAGACAATCTGGTATGTTTTCAGACCCAACCTCTTCTTTTCAGCCTCCACAATATAACTCTCAACAATATAATATGTGGCAAAATCAGCCCCTACCCCCATTCCCAAATTGGTCACCACCACCGTTTCCTTCTTCAAACCCATGGCTGAATCATCCAAATCAATCTAGTTGGCCGAATTTCCCTTATAATTCACCATATTGGCAAAATAGCCCATATCCTCCGCAATGGACTCCCCCTACTTCACAAAGTTCATCCTGGCAGACGAACTGGCAAAGACCGATGCAACAGCCAGTAGGAACTATTCCACTCCCTCAACCTACTCTGCCAGCTCTACAACAAAATCCCCAGTCTAATTTGAGACCGTAGCTCCCAGCCCAACCCAACCCCAATCCAAATAACAGACAAGTCCAATCTCTTCAAATCATTGAGTCACCAGAAATAGGACTTGATCTGTGGGAGTGTAATGATCTTCAATTACGATCTAGACGTATCATTCAAATTGAGGGAGATAAAACAATTCATAATGAAGATCAGTTAGTAAGAGAACATCAATTGCAACGAGAGGATGTAAATAATCAGCAGTCTCATAATCAAGCAACCACATCCTCTCCCCCATTCCCAGAACGATTAGTCATACCTCGACCTTTACAGTACCCTGACTTTGACATTCTGGGGGAATTACAAAATTTGTACATAAAAATCTCGTTCCTCCAAGCCATTCAAGACATTCCTATATATGCAAAAACTATTAAAGAATTGTGCATAAAGAAACCAAGGAGGAATATAACAACTAATCCAAGAGTCCAAGTAGTCGGCATTTTATCTGATCTCTTATCCGGGAAAGAAACACCCATCAAATATGAAGACCCAGGAAATTCAATTGTAACTGTTCAAATTTACGGTTAGACCTTGTCCAATGCCTTAGTTGATCTAGGAGCTGCAATCAATATTTTAACAACCAACACCTGTCGAAAGCTTGGCATTACATCTGTAGAACCTACCTCTACTTTGTTAGAATTAGCTGACCGATCTGTGATTAGACTGGAAGGTACTCTACACGATGTCATGGTCTCTGTAGACTCTTGGGAATATCCGACCGATTTCCTGATAATTAATCCAAAAACCTGACTTGATGGACACCCGCTAATCCTAGGAAGGCCTTGGCTTGCCACCACCGATGCTTACATTTGTTGCCGGCAAGGAAATATGACCATAACTAGAGGACCTGATATTAAGAATTTGGTTCTATACCCTCTAGCGCAGCCAAGTCTCACAATAATTAGAACTAACAAGTATCTTGTATCATACCTTACTAATAACATTAGATCTCCATTGATGTTGCAAGAGGCACTTGATTTTAAAGATCAAACAGAAGATGATTCCATTAATAATTTCATCAGTCAAACTGAATCCTGCACACAACGTCACATGATAGAAGCAACATTGGATAATGAATTAGAGGAAGATCCTCTGAAAGACACACATGATCAAACAATACCTGTTACTTCTGTCACAAATAGTAAACGTGTGGAAATTGAACCGGGAAAAACTTTAAATATCAATGCCAACCTCACATCTGAACAAGTAACTAAGCTAATCCATGTATTAAGAAAATATCAACAGGCATTTGCATGGGATTACCCTGATATGAAAGGAATCGACCCACATTTGTGTACACACCACATTTATATAGAAAAATATGCTAGACCCGTCCGTCAACCACAGAGAAGACTCAATCCTCATTTAAAAGATGTGGTTAAAGCGGAGCTTCAGAAACTGTTAGATGTTAATTTTATTTATCCTATTTCTGACAGTAAATGGGTCTCTCCACTTGTGGTCGTACCAAAAAAGAATGGGAAATGGAGAATTTGTGTGGATTACAGAGAACTCAATAAAGCAACACAAAAAGACCACTTTCCACTCCCATTCATAGACCAAGTGCTAGATACTCTGGCAGGAAAAAAATTCTTTTCCTTTCTAGATGGCTTCAGTGGATACAATCAGATTCAGATTGCCCCTGAAGACCAGGACAAAACAACTTTCACTTGTCCTTGGGGGACATTTGCCTACCGAGTCCTACCATTTGGCCTATGTAATGCTCCCGCCACATTCCAAAGGGCCATCCTTAGCATTTTTGCAGATCTAATAAATGATGGACTTGAAGTATATATGGATGACTTTACACCCTATGGAGATGATTTTGATCCAGCACTAAATACCCTAGAAAAAGTCCTACAACGCTGTATAGCTACCAGGCTCTGCTTAAGTCACGAAAAATGTTACATGATGATGACTGAAGGACTTATTCTAGGACATTATATTTCAGCAGCCGGCATTCAGGTAGACCCGGCCAAGATCCAAATACTTTTGCTTATTCCCACTCCTACTACTCAAACAGAGGTACGCAGCTTTCTTGGATTTTCTGGATATTATAGACGATTTATAGAACATTATTCACATATTGCTGCACCTTTATATGCACTAACTGGTAATGTTGATTTTCTTTGGACAGACAAGTGTGAACGTGCTTTCGAGGATTTAAAGAATCTTGTATCTACAGCCCCAGTCCTACGAGGACCAAACTGGGACCTGCCATTTCAAATATCAGTTGATGCCTCAGATACAGCCATTGGCACAGTCCTTGGGTAGGAAGAAGATAAAAAACCATATGCTATTTATCATATTACCAAAAATTTATCCCCTGCTGAATTAAATTACACTGTTACTGAAAAGGAATTCCTAGCTGTAATACATGCTGTCAATAAATTTAGACATTATATTACAGGCTATCCTGTTATTTTGTATACGGATCATTCCGCCATAAAATACTTAGCAAATAAGCCTGTTACAAATGCCAGAATAACTAGATGGTTGATTTTATTGCAGGAATTCGATATCACAATCAAGGACCGGCCTGGCAAAGAGAACCCTGTAGCCGATTTTCTCTCAAGAATGCCAAAGCCAGTTGATGCAGCAGCAGTTGAAGATCAATTTCCGGACGAACATCTGTTTGCTGTTGCCGTTCGAACACCCTGGTATGCCGATGTTGCCAATTACCTTGCAGTAGGAAAACTACCAAAACACTTAACCCCTAATGAGCGAAAACAGATTGTTCAGAAGAGTACTCGATTTTCTTGGATTGGGGGTTATTTGTTTCATACAGGGGCAGACATGCATATTAAGAGATGTGTTCGAGAAGATGAAAGTTTTGACATTCTAAAATCCTGTCACGACGGACCATGTGGGGGACACTTCGCTGAGCGTAGAACGGGAGACAAAGTATTACAGACAGGATATTACTGGCCCACGATTTTTAGAGATGCAAAGAAATTTGTCCAAGCATGTGACAGCGGCCAGCGAGCAGGACGTCCTGGTCAAGCTGATGAGATGCCCCTTAAACCTCAGTTAGTCATCGAACCATTTGAGCGATGGGTTCTTGATTTCGTTGGACCCATCAACCCCTCATCAAATCAGAGAACATATATCTTGGTGGCAACAGAATATGTCACCAAGTGGGTTGAAGCAGAAGCATTGCCTAGGGCCACGGAAGACTCTTTTATATAGTTCCTCTTCCATCTATTTGTACGTTATGGCCTTCCAAGGGAAATAATCATAGACGAAGGACCACAATTTGTTGGCCATAGATTAGCAGCAACACTTAATAATTATCATGTCCAGCACAAAATTACTACTCCATATCACCCACAGGCGAATAGATAAGTAGAAAGCAGCAATAAGATAATAGAATTGATCCTAACAAAAACCATTGCCTCACATAGGCGTGACTGGGCTGCCCGACTACCGGAAGCACTTTGGACCTATAGAACAACATGGATAAGCACCACTGGTTACTCACCTTATCAAATAGTGTTTGGAAAACAACCCATTTTCCCTATAGAATTTGAAAATCCAAACATTACGAACAACACAGGAAGTCGGTTTAGATTTAACTGAGGCACAGATTAATCGACTACAACAGATCAATGAATTGGACAAAATCAGGCTCTCCGCACTACAAAATACAGCATTGATTCAACAGCAGCGAGCTAAATGGCATGATGCCCTTATAAAAAAAAAAGTCTTTCATGAAGGAGATTGGGCCCTATTATATGACTCTCGGTTTCAGGATTTCCCTAGGAAACTCCAGACTCGTTGGTTAGGACCATACGAAATCCAGAAGGTACACGACAATGGGACCATCACTTTAACTACCATTGACGAGTCTGGATATACCTTCAAAGTGAATGGCCACCGAGTTCGTCTCTATCGTAAACCACTCACTCAAGAATCCTTCTGCCAACAGCTACGCAGAGACACTGATATGGAGATCTTAGGTGAGGAAGAGAAATCTTCCTCACCCGCAATTCATTAAGCCATCTATTTCTTTTCACAATTTGTACATAATAATTTTTTTCAAACTTTCAATTTTTTTGTCGAATGGCATTTGCATGTTTCTGTTGTTCCTTTTCAAAAGGAACAGAACTCTTTGATTTTCTACTGTTCCTTTTCAAAAGGAACAGCACTTGTTGATTTTCTGCTATTCCTTTTCAAAAGGAACAACACATTTTGATTTTCTGCTGTTCCTTTTCAAAAGGAATAGCACTTGTTGATTTTCTGTTGTTCCTTTTCAAAAGAAACAACACGTTTTGATTTTCTGTTGTTCCTTTTCAAAAGGAACAGCACGTTTTGATTTTCTGTTGTTCCTTTTCAAAAGGAACAACACGTTTTGCTTTTTTGCTGTTCCTTTTCAAAAGGAACAGCACGTTTTGCTTTTCTGCTGTTCATTTTCAAAAGGAACAACACGTTTTGCTTTTCTGTTGTTCCTTTTCAAAAGGAACAACACGTTTTGATTTTCTGCTATTCCTTTTCAAAAGGAACAACACGTTTTGATTTACGTTTGGATTTTCTGCTGTTCCTTTTCAAAAGGAACAACATGTTTCGATTTTCTACTGTTCCTTTTCAAAAGGAACAACACGTTTGGATTTTCTGCTCTTCCTTTTCAAAAGGAACAACACATTTTGATTTTCTGCTATTCCTTTTCAAAAGGAATAACACATTTTGATTTTCTGCTATTCCTTTTCAAAAGGAACAACACATTTTGATTTTTGCTGTTCCTTTTTCAAAAGGAATGGCATTGCTGTGTTCTGCTGGTTCTTTTTCAAAGGAATGGCCTTTGCACTTTTTGAACTCATGCTCCTTTATTCATCTAGTATACTTCTTCTCTCTTTGTGACACAGCTAACCTCTTGTTGGTCTAAGTAAGGATGCTTCTTGCCCCTATTCTTTCAAAGTCTTTTAGAGACAAGCAATGCACTTATGCAATGAATCCAAATCACAACACACTAAAATCAGGTAATTCTAAATCACTATCTTTATAAGGCTATGTATTGGTAGAGGACAGAAGGAATGATGTACTTATCTTTTGCTATCATTGTCTTACTAACCTTGCCCTGATTGGTTATCTTTTATCATGCCATTCTTTTCTTTGATTTTGTTCAAGAATAAGAGAAAAGGGTTTATATCCTCCTATTGAGATGATAAGACTTCTTCCACCATTCCTACTCTTAAGGAGTGTTGAACCACCCTTTGTGGACATATAAGGAATAGTACTTTATCAAAAAGAGAAACAAAAAGAAAATGAATTATAAATTGTCAAATGCAGGATAGGGGGTCTCATCAAGAGCCAGCCTACCATGATCATGAGGATGGAAGCGAAGTGGCATTCCCACTATGGCCACCACACCAGGGATATGGTCCAAAAGGTATAGTAAAAGAAAAACCTTGGAACAGGAGGTCTCATCACGAGCTGGCTTGCCCACTTTTCGCCCCCTCCTCGTGAATGGCATTATGGCTACCTAGTTACCAAGCCAGCATAATGACCTACACTTTGACATTGCATTCCTTAATATGCACACATAGGATCATGGTTCTGTGGGTGAAATAAACAACTCTGCCAAGGTTATGGACACCTGTCGGCCGCAGAGCACTGTTAATGGTATTGAGGTCACATTAATTACCCCAATAGGCAGGATACTAATACTCTTTTGTCTCTTATATCCTAGCCACTAATCATATATTATCTCCTGATTTATATACCGCATGGACATTTATTACACCAATCATGGCAAAGGAGGTGACAATGACCACTTCAAATTTGGCAAGTACGACAGACGTCCTATCCTTGGCCTCGCATCATATCACAACAACCTCTTACATAATATGTGATCCAACTTTACACCTCGATTTTGGAAAACAGTTGTTTTTCTAAACATGGCATATGTTCATACGTTGTTCCTTTATGACTTGGTTATAGATCGGGGTGTTGATCCTTTCTTTGACGGCTGGGGCAGCCTATCACATTGCTGGGGGGGAGGTTCACCTCATGATTCCCCAGGTAATGTCTCAGCTCATTATTCAGGAAAGATAGCATATTAGGAAATGGCACGGTTTAACAGCATGACATCTCTATTTTTTATATACAAGTTGCTGTTCATAACTCATTTCTGTTGCATACTCTGTGTTTTTTTCCAAATCCGATGATTACTACTCTCTCTGTGTTTCAAACAGCACATGCGGCTACTGTTCCATTGTGAATTCACAGTGAAACCATGGGAGGCAGGGCAGTTCGAAGCGAACCACAAAAGTTGACAGTCTCCACTGCTGCTCGGGAGATCCTGGAAAGAGGAGGGTGGTTGACTTATCTCAGTCGCCTGAAGGAGTCCAATGAAATAGTAGCAATGGAATTTCTGCAGAATCTGCAGGAGGATCACTCCACGGTGCGGGGGAAGCAAATAGCAGTCACCGACGATATAATTGCCGAAGTCTCGGGACTACCATCCATCGGACCCATATGGACATTGAAGAAGGAAAGACTCCAGAAGATCATGGAAATTTTCCAGGACGAAGGCCAGAGCTTAACAGTTAAAGGGAAGGGAGTCCTACCAGCAACGCTAGGAGAACCCTGGGCGGAACTAGCAAGAACAGTGCAAAGCTACATCACCTGCGAGGGGAGAAAAGACGTGGTAAGGCCACGACATCTTAAACTCTTAGCTGTTTTAAAACAGAAATGCTCTGTAAACCTTCCTGCACTTTTGAATTCTTTACTCCATGACGCCGCACGAAGCCTGAAAAAGGCACAGCATGTAGAATCAGTTGTCAGCCACCATGGATTAATTTGACTAATAGTTAGTCATAGTCTCACCCAGCAGCAAATCAGCTAGAAAGAATTAATTGCAATAATAGAGGGGAGAGTGACAACACCTTCCCCAAAACATAAACATACTCTAAGCACACCAGAACGACCGGAAAAACGCAGAGAATTAAGAAAACAAAAACCTGTTGCAAGCACATTTGAACGACCAGAAACTCGCCAGGAGTCAGCAAAACGGAAGCATGACACAGAGACACCGGAACAGCCAGAGAAACGCAGAAAATCAGTCCGGTTAGCCTGAATAAGAGGAAGGCTGGAAAAACTCCAGGAAAGCACTAGCCAGCTAGTGTTAATTGAGGATGAACAACCCACACGACTAGAGATAGAAGAAAAACAAGTTGAAGGAGAAAAGGAAGGGGAGGCAGAGAAGGCTAAGCGATCCGAAGAAGAAAAAGATGAAGTAGCCGAGCCCCCTGAGACAGAAGTTGAACACCCTGAGACAGAATCCAAGCCCCCTGAGACAGAAGTTGAACACCCTGAGATAGAAGCTGAGAACCCTGAAATAGAAATTGAGCATCCTGAGGTAGAAGATGGACAATCCAGGCAGGAGGAGGAAATGGGACAGCAAGGAGGTAGCCCACCACAGGACCCAGTGGGAGAAGAGGAATTGGCCACAATCTTGGCCAATATGGGTGAGTATGGCCAACCTTCCACTCCACCATACCTCCGCGACAAACCCCAGGAAGAAGATGCACCTGAAAAACCACATGCAGAAGAGGCAGAGGAAGGAAATCTGCCCGTTCATGATGAAAAAGAGACAGGAGATACTGAGAGGGAACAATCTGTTCCCACAGCACCAGAAGAAATTCCAGAAGAAGTGAGAATAGAAAGCGAAGCCATGGAATCAGCTAGGGTTCTTACCCCGGAATAGCCAGCACAACATAGTGAAGAAGTACCCCAGGAGAAAAATCAAGGGACTAGTCAAGGCCCAGAACGTAGCAAAAAGCCTGTTGTTCCTTCTAACAAAACGTTGGAAATTAGAGAATTACGAAAGGAACAGTGGAGGTTATTGAGCATAATAGCCCAGCTCCACCAACAGATCAGGATTCTGAAAGCAAGGCAGAGGACAAGGAAGACCGCCAGTAAGAAAAAGATGACCACTGCAGTAAGAAACCGCAGGATAAAACGACGGAGGACTAAAAATCGCTCTGTTGATCAAAACCCTGCCCAAAATCCAGCTGCTGTTCCAAATAAAGCTGAGGGACAGACTGTTGTTCCATTTGAAAAGGAACAACTACCAGCTGGTATTCGTGTTAAAATAGAAAAAGACAACAAGGAGATTCAAACAGAGGCACCACCCTTAGGGGTGATAAAGGTTCTGAACTCAAAGCAACGAAATAAGAAAGTTCAGGTAAAACTCCCGGCCTCCACTGATGCATGGAAAAGAGATCCAAAGACAAGGACTCTGCACAAAGGATTGAAAGAGGCTCAGCAAGAGATGGAGAGGCTTAGAGAGCAGACAGTCCCTCGTGAGAAGTATGAAGAACTCCAACAGCAACTACGGAATGTTAATCAATTTGAAAGCCAGGCCTTTGAAGGGTGGCAAAAGGAACAAGAGAAAGTTGCAAAGGTAACCCGTAGGTTAGATACTGTTATCAAATAGATGGATACCTTGTGTTCTTTATACAATGACGTTTTAGCATGTAGGGCCCCTGCCAAAAACTATGCTTTGTTTTTATTGGAGTGATACTTGCAATTAAAGATAAAGGCTATTAAAGCAGGTGCCCCAATACAAATTAATACTGTCAATGACTTTATAGATTGTTGTAAACATTATGGAGTGAAGGTTCAGAGATTGCTATGTGAATTCTATTTGCATAACCTCGTGCTAGATCAGGAAACTGAGTTGAACCCTGACCCTTTTGTTGGGGACATTCAATTGCAAGCATTCATCTCATTTGGGGTCAATCAGATTAAATGGCTCAAAGCTTATAACGCTTTTCAGAGACAGGAAAATGACCTAGACCTATGGGTAAGGGCTGAGCCTAGGGACCCAGCACAGCTATGGAGAGCACATAGAAACCTTATGAGAACTCCGGGTGTCATTGAAACATTAGGACCCATGCACGAGGCACTCATTCGACAAAGTTTAGAATATTTTCTTTCTATCAAAGACCTTGCCATTGATGCAGCCAAATTCTGGTACCGAACCTCTAATCCAAACATCCAGCTCAGGGAACCATTTAAGTATGAGAATTTTCAGTTAGCCGCCAATCGTTTGAACCTCTATGGCGAAAGCATTTTGAGGGCAGGACCATCCTGGTTAGGATATAGATTCCGCAGTCCAATTATCTGGCACCCTGCACCCGGATATCAAGCCCTATATGAGATGCCTGAGGGTCAAACAGGCCAGTTCTTTGACTACCTAGTCACTCACCATGGTTGTAGGCCTCCACATGAGATTCCTTCTCCAGCCTACTCTCTCACTGCTTTACATGTCAACTACAACGTTTTCATGAGGGCATGAAACAGGGTAAGCAGGGGGGTGTGTGGAGTACTAAAAAGGTATGTTTTTAATGATCATTTTAGTGGCTTTTCAATAGGACTTATGAACCTTTCACATCATGAATGAGGAAAACAACAGTGAATTGTGGTAGAATACGTGGAATTAGTATGCAAAGACTTATCCCTCGATAATTGTCATTTTCCTGTGCAGGAAAGGGTAGAAACGAGGAGCTGCTGTTCCAAAGAAGAAGATAAGAACATGGTAACTGTTGTCCCTTTGACGAAGGACCGAGTGCAGACAAGGCAAAGCAAGCTGAAGCAAACTGGTCCGGAAAAGGAGGAAAAGGCACCAGCTCAGCGGAAGAAAAAGAAGTGATTAGGGATTAACAGTTTTGTGAATCCCTTAGGATCTTCGATCCTGAGGGATCACTACTTTATTTATCTTACCAATTAGACATCTCCGCCGTTATCCTTATATAAAGGGGCGGCACTGTTAGTCTGAAGAGGAGGTTTTTATGTAACTTTTTGTCAAAGACTTAACTTTGATCATCGAGTTTCGTTGAACTTGGCTCATTGTACTTTCTGTTTTATGCATTAATATAAACTTGGTGATTATCTCATATTCGCGTCTGGATTAGCTTAAAGCGGTGTACCCTTGAGGCTAAGGGCTCGGCCCCGGAGGACACCTGCTTTTGTATCACTACGATTTGATTTCTGCGTGGTTTGCTTATCATCACTAGTTGGTAATCTGATATGCTTTATAAGTTACCTTACATGCTCTGCTAAGATTCGTTCATTAATGTTCTTTCCATTAACTCTGCATTATATTATCAATACTTTCAGAGTGGATGAAATCTTATTGGATTCAACTGAACAGTGTTATCCTTGTGTTATGAAGCTTCTATGTTAAGTATGTGTGTTAAGGTAATTATCTGAAAGGAGTGTTCTTTATGATTCAGAGTTCATGCTGTTCCATTTGGAAACACAGTTATAATTCCTGTTGATGATTGGGATTAAAGTCAGATTACTTTCTTAGAATGTTGTGTGTATGACTTTCACATGCTGTTCCATAATTGAGAATTATTGTTGTTCCTTTAGTGGATTGTGTGATTTTCTTTGAGAATGAAAGATTGGAGTTTTGATTACGATAAGAGCTTTTGAGTTGATAGTATAAAGTGTGATTGTTACTCGCGAGGTTTAGTTTTAGTGATTGCTGTTCCATTTCAGAATTGTTGTTCCATTTTAAGCATTGTTGTTCCTTTCTAGATTTACTGTTTAATTTCCTATTTTTCGTTCCATTTCTATCTGCCGTTTCATTCACTAGCATTTGGTCTGAGAGACGATCTATGGCTGTAGTGAGCCTTTGCATTTACTGCCCTTCTCCCAGACTCGTGATCCATGCTCTAGTTTCCTTTTCCATCAGTTTCCAAAGGGATGGACTACTACTATCGGACCCTTGACTGATATTTTGATAGTGGGTGCTTTAGTCATTTGAAGGAACTTAGTTATAGACAAGCATCAGTTTACTCTTGTATTTTGTAGGACGCTGTACTACTTGCATTACTCTGACAAATAGCCTCGGATTGAGTCACTCTTTGAAATAACCAAACGTTCCCGGATTGACATATTAATGTGAGGTAATTAGAAGTGAAAGAGACCCTTTTTATAGCTCTACAGCCGTCAAGCATCAAGTATGGAAGGATGCTATGACTAAAGAATATGAGTCTATTATGGAGAATGATGTCTGGGAAGTAGTTCCTAGACCCCAGGAAAAGACCATTGTCACTTCTAAATGGCTTTACAAGATAAAAGCATGTAGCAAATGAAAGTATGGAAAAGTATAAGCCTCATTTTGTTGCTCGTGGTTTCTCCCAGAAGGAAGGTATAGACTATGATGTGATATTTGCACCTATTGCCAGATATACGACCATCTGCTTGATCATAGCACTTGCAGCTTCACAAGGATGGAACCTACATCAGATGGATGTCAAGACCACGTTGTTGCACAGTTCTATCAAAGAAGAGGTCTACGTGGAGCAACCCGAAGGATTTGAGATTTATGATTGAAAATCTCATGTATGCAGGTTGAAGAAGGCTATCTATGGGCTGAAGCAAGCACCCTGAGCATGGTATGAGAGGATCGACAACTACTTGATGAAGCTAGGATTCACTAGGAGTGAAGCCGATCCTAACCTTTAATTTAAGGTTGAAGATGACAAGCCTCTCATACTGGTGTTGTATGTGGATGACCTCTTTGTAACAGGTGCAGACCCTCTCATTCACAAATGTAAGAGGGAGTTGGATTTTTAATTTGAAATGAAGGACCAAGGACTTGAAGTATGGCAGAAGCCAAGGGAAAGTTTCCTATCTCAAGGAAAATATGTGGTAAAGATATTGGAAAGATTTGGTATGATGGACTGCAAGCTTGTGACTACCTCAACGATCTTAACTTTTAGAAGTTATATGGGAGTGATGTCGGACTAGATTTGGGAAATGCCTCTGAGTTTCAAAAACTCATTTGCGTTGATGTTCTTGGTGAACCTCCGTCTGAACATATGTTTTTCAGTTAGCACTGTGAACTCATATTTGGTTGAGCCTCACTATATTGTTGCCAAGAATATTCTAAGATATCTTCATGGAAAAATTACTAATGGATTGAGATACACTACCAGAAATATGAAACTGCATGATTATTCGAATGCTGATTAGGCAAGTAGTGTGGAGGATCACTGGAGAACTTTTTAGTGTTGTTTCTATTTGGATTCTACTTCAATATAATGGATGAGCAGGAAGCAGAAGTCAGTTGCCATTAGCACCACCGAGACCAGATACATATCTACGAGTATGATCTCGTATAAAGCTGCCTAGTTGGGGAAGCTCTTCAGTGAGTTGTTCAAACACATACCATTGTGATTCTCTGTAACAACCAGAGGTGGGATTCGAATATTGAGGAATCTCGTATTCATCGTGTTATCACTTAGGTTTTTCCCTGCCTCCTGAAGGGAATACCACTGAGGTAACCACTAACCAATCTTTAGTTGTAGGTCCTAGCCTACCTGCAACCAGAGAGGGCTCTCTCTTTGTAATTTAGCTTTGTTTTGAGATATTTAGGCTAGTTATGATGCACAGGGTTTTGTTTTAAGTTTGTTGGATGGTGATTTCAGGCAGAGCTGGGATGCAAGTCCAAGACAGTCTATACTATTGGGCAATGAAGTCAATGGTGGTGAACTGCTGAAAGTGTTTCTTGGGTAAAGGGTAATGCTACAGAGTGAGATAGGCAGTTTTGGAACAATTTTCAGATCTGGGAATTGATGGAATGAAATCAGGGAATGAAAGGCAATCAAGAATCTTTCATTATGCTGATAGAGGGAAAGTGCATGAATATTATCCAGGAGAAATCAAGAATTCCTAAATAGTATTCAAAATGAGAGAATTAGTGCAAACATGAGCAGCTAAGAATTCATATTTATGACTAGTTCTGAAGAAAACATAGTTAATAGCAGAGATTGAACACAGGGTGCATTTAAACAAATCCTGGGTTATTATTCTTCTCTGTTACCAAGATTAATGAACATATATGAAATTAGCAAACACAGAAAACATAAAACACAGTTTAGAATAACTTATTGTTCCATAGAATGACACAGGAATTCTGTAGCATGGTCCCAGAACATCAAATGCACATCCAGACGATCATCAACAGTGAACTTCAACAGCTTTTGTATTAAAATAGTCTCAGAATTTACAGTGTAGTCCAGAGAGAAAATCACCAACCCCAAATACATATTATGGGGAGGTATTTATACAAAAAGGGAGATACAAAATATCATGAAGATAAGTCTTGAACTCATAACTTCCTTTACCAACTCTTAAGAAGCAATAAATGAGGGAATAAATGCTGCAGTAAATATGAATGTGCTAGCTGTCCAATTTGTCAGAGGTATTTTGACTTTCTGGGCTGAGTGAGTCGGCTGGTTGCTGCACATTCATTCTGCGTTTGCTGCCTTGATGTTGCTATGTTGCTTGTCGCTGTCTTGGCCTTGTCATCAGTGCTTGATTTTTTTGCATTAACGAGCTGTAGTGACCATTCCATTTCTACTTTGTGCTATTTTTTATCCTTTGACAGGTGGACCGTGCCTCTGCATTTTCTTTCCAGAGTTTGCACAAAATTCCTTAGGGTCAGCACCCTTTTCACTAGTAAGATGGTATCTGTCCTATTCCTGATACCTATTGCTGCCAACTGCTCTTTGGTATGAGTGTTGAGAAATTGGATCATTCTATTGGCTTGCTCAGGCATATTTCCTAAAGATGCTCTAGCCTTTTGATTTTCAAATTGAGCTAAGCCTATCAATTCCATTTTCTCATGTATAGTTTCAATGGATTGCCATTGGTCAGTAATGGATTGGCCAATTTTAGCCAACAAAGTTTTCTTGACTTCAGCTAGAGTCTTATCAAGAGTAAGCTCCTTTTCCAGCTCTTTTATCCTTTTCTCTAGGTTTTTACTTCCCTTGTCTTCTCAGCTACATCCATCTTTGATTTATCATATCTTACCTCAATTTTGGCCAGCTTTTCTTTGGCCTCTTTCACTTTTTCCATATGTACTTCCAAAGCCTTTATTTCTTTTATCATTTCCTCCATACTCAGACTGGCCTATTGCTCTGCTGCTGCTGTAGTTGTCACTGAAATTGTTGCTGAAGTTGAGGCTGGAGTTGAGGTACCTGGTATTGATGTTGGATCAGCAGGGGGGACTGTTGTGGTGACCATAGGAGGTGCAGTCTCAATACTTATAGCTATTTGTGTTGGTTGAGAGGCCAACTCTCCCTGTCTTCCCTGTAGTGAGGCCTCCAAGGCACCCTCTATTTCTATCAGTCTTTTATGCATCCTCATAAGCAAAGTAACCACATCCTCCTCTTCTTTTTGTTGTGCTACTTTTGTGGTTTGAGGATGAATTGTAGGTGGCAGCCTGAGTTGTCTTTTGAGGGCTGCTATGTCTTCCTCTTTCTTTTTGATCAAGGCCTGAATGCCCTTAGGATCCTTGGGATCATGTCCCAATTCTATAATAATCTCCTCCAAGGATTTGATTCTATTATCCTTAGCCATTGAGGAGGCCTTCTCTAATTCTAGCTGGGCAGAAGTATTGTGCAATGAATTTTGCAATCTATGAGCCAATAATGTTTTGTCTGCCAAGGTAGAATATACCATTTCACCGGTTTGTTTGTGTAATTCAATCTGGTCCATTGGATGGATATCTTTGGAGAGCACTTCCAGATTGGTTCTGATATAGTCAGCAGCTGATTGTGGTTGCTGCATTGTAGGTCTGAAATGACTGAGGGTCATTTTCCCTTCCTGGATATCATAGGCTGCCATTAGTCTTTGTTGATTGGTGGGAGCCATTCTTAGTAGTTGGTTATAAAGCTGGAACCTTACTGGCTCATTCCTGGCCTTGATATCAGTGAATGCTTTTTTGATGTCAGAGCCCTGTCTGCTCTGTTGCCTGGTGGATGTAACCTCCACACCTTGTTGTCTCTCTTGCTCTGGCTGAAAGGAGCTAGCTGATGTTTCCATGCTTGGGGGAACTTGCTGTTCAGTTGGTCCCTCTGGCAATTCTTCTTCTGAATAAGGATTTAATCTTTGTCTCTTTTCTCCTTGCTGATCTATAGATTCCCCTATGGGTGTCTCTTCCTGTCTATCCCTTTTCTTAGACCTTTCCTCATTAAGAGGAGTCTGTAACACAGGGATTTCAGTTGTCTTTGCTTGTGTTGAAGGATCTTGCCCTTGACTTTGTTCATCTATTGAAACCGGCCGATCTACCATTGCCTCTTGCTGTTCTGAATGCTACACCTCTTTTCCTTTAGATGTCTCTGCTGGTTGAGCACTTTCTTGGGCAGGTTGTTGGGAAACCGTGGCAGATGAGGTGCCTTCTCCAAGGTGCCGAGGACCTGTGAAAAACACCTGTCCAAAAGATTCCAGGTCAACTGATTTTTCAAGGTTTTTGATTGCTTTTTCTGTTATCTCTTCTTCAGTAAGCTCTTCCACTAGTGTGCCCTCTACCCATTCTTGTTGATTGGCATATTGTTCAATTTCAAGGATTCTATGGTGCACATACCCTGTGAGCTTGTTTTTAACTCTTCTACAGCTTATGAAATGTTCAGGGTCATAAGGTGCCCAATGGAAACTTAGTTTGAGCTTAAGTTTCTCTCTCAGAATAGTGTCAGCATCCTTCCATGCTTCTTCCCTTTTATTAAAGATAAAGGGGCCCAATTGATGTCTTATTTTAAGCTGTGCCTTTTTCCTAGCACCATAGAAGTGAGTTAAATCTGCACTATTGAATTGCTGATAGTACTCCAAGGCAAAGAGTCTCATGGGGACATATTTTGGCAGTCTGTAGGGGGCTAATTCACAGCCATAAATCCTGATTACAGTGTGGTTTTGGTAGAAGTACCAGTCACCAATGCTGTATCCTTTTGAGAGATGTAGGATTCTCTGCATTTCAGCAGTGAGCCTGGGAGGAGGATCTGTTGACAATAAGCAAGTGGCTGGATAGATAAAAAGGTCAATGAACTCATAGTATGTGTATGGGGAGTAATTAACATGATGGAACACTGAGGACCAAAATATTACAGACCTTCGCTCCCCCCTAGCATCCAATTTTTTAAGGAAAACCAGGAAACTATCTGATTGATAGTACAACAACAAATGATATATATATGAAGTATATTTGAACACCCTTTCCCTCTCTAAGTTCATGAACTGCTCATGAATCTTGTTGGCTATGAAGGTGGCATAGTCATACTTGACAGCAGGGGGTTGTCCTGGAGTAAACATGGACATCAAAGCGAAGACAGTCTCATCCACAATTTCACTTGTTCTGAATCCCAGGATGTAGGAAATCATATCTATGAGAATTTTTCCATCCTCAGTAAACCAAGCATGGTGATAAGGGATTGTGAATCTGGAGTAACACTCTGGTGGCATAAACAGCTTGGAAATTCGGTCAACTTCTGTAGAGGACAACTTTGAGGCTTGATCCAGCAATTGTCTCATGGAAAGGGGGACCAAAGGCTGAGTGGGCTTGAATTGCAACATCTCATTTATGGACTGAGGGGTAATGTAAAAGAGGACATTTCCAGCAGGGTCCATCACTGCCCTTTGAGAAGGCTCATAATTAGCACAACATTGATGGATGAGGTCAGGGAAGACATTCACTGAGGGCAGGTAATATATAGGCATGCTGGATTCCCATATTCCTAACAGTCAGCTTTGTTTATGAAGTTGTTCCTTAGTTCACAAAAAGCCTGAAGGTGAAGCTTGATTCCCTCCATATCATCAATTTGATAGTCTCTGTCGGCAAGAGGTAGCCACTCTAACTCTTTATGAGGTGCATTTAGTGGTGCAATATTTAGGGCTACTGGAGCCTCCATGATTGACTATGATTATAGTTGGATTTGGCCTATATTTCAATAGGAAATAGAGTCCTGACAATGGATTTTTTGACAGGGAATTTGTAGTTTAAGTTATGTGCGAAGGTGCCCCTGCTGAGTAGAGCTCAACGGGAATAGAGAGTATGCAGGGCTCTGCAACAAGGAAGCTTTAAAGGAGTGGAGATAGCAGGGATTTTGCAGGTTTTTTAGTGGTTTTGCAGGTTAACAGGAGCTGGATTTCGAGCTTTAGTGGACAGTTTATCAGAGTCACAGAAATTGGCAGGTTTTTGCTCGAAAATATGGTTACTCAGTGAGGCAGAGTGGAGGAGCTTGCGGGCGATAATGCTTTTGAGTTGAATTTAGCTGTATTGGTGATATTTTGCAGAGAAATTATGAAAAACAGGGTTTATGGGCTTTCCCGGGTAAATACCTGTTTGTTCGAGACTTTGCTGTGGAATGCAGTTGCAGGTAGAGCCGAGGAGGTCGGGTTGCAGGTTGAATACGCCTGGGTAGCAGACTGGAACGTCAATGGCAGATTGGACGTAATTTTCATGCACAAACTTTGACTAACGGTCACATAAAAATAAACAAAAACATCACTTTCGTGAGTTTTAACGAAAATTTTGTGGTTTTTCGGACTTTTTGGCGCTTTTTTTGCTGACGTCAGCATGACGTCACCTAGTCCTGTAGCAAGGTACGGCGGATAATGTGGCAGCTGATGTGGATGGGTGACGGGGCGGCCACGGCGGACTGTACAGTAGCGAGGGCGCTGACGCAAAAGCCGACGTGGGGATGATGTGCGCGGCGGGGAGGACAAGCGGTAAGTGGTTTCCATCGGACCGCTTATGGTACGGGAGCGGTTTGTGTCAGCGCGGGCCCGATGCAATCGAAACGGGCCACGCGTCCCCGCGTACGGCGGCAAAACCGCTTTCTATCGAGAGCTAACCCTCGTACAGCGGGGCGGCTCTGATATCAGCGTGAGTCATCGGATCTGCAAGGCCGGATCAGAGGGTTGACGGGATGCATAGGTGTTGGTATGATACGGCGCGGGGACCCGCCCATATTTTAATATTATAACATGTCGCGGGGGTTAAAAACTTTGGGTTTATGGGTTTTGGTGGGTGCCACGGTTATTTGTTTGACCGGATGTTTAAACGAAACCCGATATATACAAGCACGGAGGGTAAAAAGGCATAGTTTATGTGGGAGGGGGTTTGCATGGTTATTTATCTAACCAGAGGTTAGATGAACTCCAAAGGTTTATACGCGGAAGGGTTAATACCAAGGTCCCAAATGGACTTAATATTCCCCAAAACTGTATTGTATGGCTATAATTGCCAAGGGAAAGGGTATTTAGTACTTTTTGGGTTTTTATATAGTTTTTGTAAGAATAGGGGTGGGGAAAATGATTTAGGGAGCTACATAATAGAGTTAAATGTTAATATGGCTTTATGGAATGAAATTGCATGCACAGATGCTAAGTTTGTAAAGTGAAAACTTAGGCATAAGAAAATGTAAGGAGTATGGAATGATGATTTTTACACAAGAAATGTGGCTTCTTTTCACTAAGTAAACTTAGAATTTAACTTAGCATTTCTCATAGAAAGAAGTGAAACAGGACTTATTGGGCAGATCCCAAGGTCCTTGAGGGGATGTTAGTAAAATATTTCTGGGGGAATGAAGGGGGAATTAGTCATGCTTCCATTGCTATGCAACCAAACAACTGCCATGGTCCTTGTATCATTGATGAGATGAGTCCTTTCTTGATAAGGCAAAAAGATCACAACCTTGTTTCTGCAACCTCAAACTGCTTACCCAGCCTACATCTAGCATCTTTTCTTCCTTTTGATTGGGTGCATTTGAACTTGCAAACCCTGAAGTTCCTCTTTTCTTTTGACTGTCCTCCTATCTAAATCTACCCTTATCTCTTCCAAGGGCCCAGATTAAGCAGTTGGGCTCCTTATTTTCTCTATCTGTGTACTTATCTGCCAAGCTTGAACTGTTTGGACATATATTCTTTCTCTATTCTACAACAACAAATTTAAATATGGAATGGTCCAGATTGAACTGTTGGGCCATCCATCAAGTGTGGTAAGCAACAATATTTGCACATTGTGGTCTTGCAAACAAGATAGCAGTGGCATTTTGACTGGCCACTTTCCTGGTCTTTTGGTTTGGGGTTCATTTTTATTATTTTCTCTGACCAATTCATTTTTCTTGCCCTTTGATTATTCTTTTAGGGCATACCCTCTTTTCATTTTTTAATTTTCCTTATCTGTATACAAAATATGGAACCTTTGCAGCATGAAAAGGATGAACATATTTGGCACTTCCATAGTCAATCATGAAAAATGAAACCTATTGGTATAGGAACCTAACACGTCGATTGCTCCAGAAGATAGACATCATCTGGGATATGGTAAGTCGATGAGCAAGGAGGCTCCATCGCATTAAGATGATGTACAGGTCGATAGACCTTGTCAAAGCATTGAGGAAAGATCTAATCTGTGATTTTCCCAAACGACTTGGAGTCGTCAAGAAACCCTTGTACAAGGGTCCTACATGTTGCATACATTGAGCTCTGGGAGCTCTAAGGGCTTGCGGTTCTTACTAGAGCAACATACGACCATAGGGTGACTCACCCTCACCTGGTGGTGTGCACTGGAACAAGATAATTCGCTCTCTTGTGGGACAAGATGATTCGCTCTCTTGTGGAACATGATGATTTGCTCTCCTGTGTAGCAAGATGATTAGTTCTCCTGTGAGGCCTGGATTGATGTGTTCTCCATGGAGATTGTAGCAGGATTGATGTGTTCTCCTATGAGGACAAGATTGATTAGTTCTCTTGTCGAGGCATCCTACCCATGCAGTCTGGGACTCATGGGAAGTACCTCTCATCTGATCAATGAGCAGGGAAATGAATTTAGGGACCATAGTAGTACCGATGGACGCATCATTGTATCTACCATACTCCCTACGCTAGGATGACCTCCATTGATCTAGGATCAATGATACTGGTCTGGGACGAGTGGTAGGAGTTGTACCATACTATGACACTGACTTCGGGTCGGTTGAGACTAGTCTGGGACCAGTGGTACATACTCCGAGACTGACTTCGTGTCAGTGCAGTACTAGTTTGGGACTAGTGAGAGTGGTACATACTATGACACTAACTTCGGGTCGGTTGAGACTGGTTTGGGACCAGTGGTACACTCTTTGAGACTGTGATACTGGTCTGGGACCAGTGGTAGGAGTTGTACCATATTATGATGCTGACTTCGAGTCTATTGAGACTGGTCTGGGACAAATGGTACATACTCCGAGACTGACTTCGTGTCAGTGCAATACTAGTCTGGGACCAGTGAGAGTGGTACAAACTATGACGTTGACTTCGGGTCGGTTGAGACTAGTCTGGGACCAGGTGGTATACTCTCTGAGACTGCGATACTAGTCTGGGACCAGTGGTAGGAGTGGTACTTACTACGAAGCTGATTTTAGGTCGTTTGAGACTGGTCTAGGACCAGTGGTACGCACTCTGAGACTGACTTTGAGTCAGTGGAGGATGATACTGGTCTAGGACCAGTGGAGTTGTACTCACTATGACGCTGACTTCGGGTTGGTTGAGACTGGTCTGGGACCAGTGGTACATACTCTGAGACTAACTTTTGAGTTAGTATGATACATCCTCGATCATTTCTTCTTCTTCATAATTCGGACAAAAGCAGAGTAGAACAAAAAAATGCAAGAGCAGAGCAGAACAGAGAAAAACAATACTGATTAGTACAGGGCAGAACAATACAAAGCAGAATAGGTAGAATAGATCAGAGCAGGGCAAGGGTTAGGCTATACAGGGAAGTGCATTTGATTGATGAATAGTAATGACTGATAGACAGATTGCAGATGAAGTTCTCCCTAGTTGAGGGGGAGTGTTAAAATTGGAAACCAGGGCAAAAATTCATGTGGGTCATCTTATTCATGGCTGATAATATTTTTATTAGATTCCTCTCGTCAAGAGGTGTAGGATTGATATAAAGATCATCCGATTTCGATAAGTATTCATGGAGATATGATTTTATTTTGATTATGGAATTATTATCAAGCCGACCTACAATTCATGTAGGCTCAGAAGCCCAACAGTCGCATCTATTCACCCACCAACGTTTTGTATAAATATAAGAGGACTTTTCCTCATTTGGACTCACTCTTCTCATCACATATCTCTCTCTCTCTACTGCACAAAAATGAGTCTCTTCTCTACTGCGCAGAAACGGGTCTCTCTCTCACACATGTGAGCCGGAAGCTGTTGAACCTGAAGCTGCAACTGCAGATCCAAATATTGACTTGCGTGGCCTAGAATATCTCCTCTTTGGAACTACTCTATAGGTCCATCTGAACCTCCTCTGAAAGCCACAACTTTTGGTGGTGGAATGAAGTCAATCCGACGAACAGTTTGCAAGATATCAACTACCCTAGTTTGAAGCCGGAAACTGCTGAAACTGAAGCTGCAACTACAGAAGTAAAGATTGACCTGCGTGGCCTAGAGGATCTCCTCATCTGAACTGCGTTATAGGTTCATCGGAACCTCCTATGGAAGCCAAAACTTTTGGTGGTGGAATGAAGTCAATCTGACGGTCGGTTTGTGAGATATCATCTGCCCTAGTTTGATAATGAAGCTGTTAATGTTGATGCTGCTGATCTAGGGTTTGCTAATACTGATATGAATCAGATTTATTGTACTATTTCTCTCTTATGAATTATTGAAGATAAAAGAAGATTTTATCAAAGGGTTTCCCCACACATTGTTGGTCTTGTCCCTGGCTAACCGTCACATCTTGTGTCTCTTGTCTTGGCTTGTTTTCTGTCGATTGTTTAATGTTCTATCTGCACTTTACTTTATGTATATGTGATTGCTAATCTGTGGAATATAATAAGAAAAAGAAGTAAACTATTATAAGCATAGAACATACCATAACTTAACAGATGTCATATGTGCCAGATGCTGCAATAAAGAGTATTTTAGTACATCCATACAGTGATGGCAGAAGAGGCACGTGGATTGCTAAAATTTTGGATTTTGACTTGGAAATCAAGCCTACCAAGTTAATTAAAGGATAGGGTCTGGCTAGACTAATTACTGAAACAAATATTGATGTTGTTGGTATAAATTCTAATTTTGAATGATTAAATCTACCAGTTGAAGAATCAGTGGTTAAATATGAATATTGTTTCAAACAATGTTTGTGGTATGCTGATGTTGTTTACATTCAACAGAATTTCCAAGTACCACCAAGAATAGATAAGACACAGGCTAGATTTGTGAGATTGAAATTTGTTAAGTATTTCCTTTTAAATGGTTATTTGTATTGGAAGGATCCTAGTGGTACTTTTATTGAACTGCCTAATAGAAGAAAAAGCCAAGAAAATGAGTAAAGACTTTCATGAAGGAGATTGTGGGGGACATCATTACTAGAAGGCCACAGCAAATAAAATCTTGAGAGCTGTATTTTACTGGCCTACTTTATTTTTTGATGTTAGAAAAGAAGTAGCAGCTTGTCACAAATGTCAGTTGTTTGAGGGTAAGTCAAAACTAATGTCTTTGCCTTTAAAACCTATCTCTGTAGGGGAACCTTTCCAGCAATGGGGTCTTGACTTTATAGGTGAAATTCATCTAGCATCATCAATACAACATAGATGGATCTTAATAAGGACATATTACTTCACAAAATGGATTGAGGCACTTCCAAGTAGGAAAGCTACTAACCTTATGGTTAGTCAATTCTTAGAAAATATTTTTTCCAGGTTTGGTTTCCCAAAGAGAATTATTACTGATAATGCACAGTGTTTTAAGTCTAAGAGATTAGTAAAATTCTGTGAAGATTACCATATCAAGCTTAGCCATTCCACAACTTATTACCCTCAAGGTAATGGACTGGAAGAATCCTCCAATAAGAGTTTGGTCAGAATTATTAAAAAGTTGTTAGAAGAAAAAAAATTTGCTTGGGATACAAAACTCAAGTTTACCTTATGGGCAAATCGAGTTAGTACTAAGAGGTTAATAAATACTTCTCCTTTCCAGTTAGTATATGGTGTTGACATAATGTTTCTTATTTCAATTGGAATTCTTGTTATGAAATATTTGCAATAATTGGGAGAAGAACCAAATTAGCTGTAGAGAAGGATAAATCAGCTAATTGAAGTGCAAGAAACTAGAGAGAGAGTGTATGAAAAATCTCAAGAAGTACAAGATCAGATTAAGAAATTTTTTGACAGAAAAACTAAAGAGGATGACTTTAAATGCCAAGAATTGGTTTTAAAATGGGATGCCCATATTGAGGATAAGGGTAAGCACAGGAAGTTTGAGAACATTTGGAATGGCCAATACAGAATTGCAGTTTTCTGTGGTAAGAACAATTTCATCTTAGAAGGTCTGCAAGGAGAATTACTTCTTTTAGGTCTAGTCATTGGACGTTTTCTGAAGCATTATATCTCCTAAACAAAGAATGATTTTCAAGTTTTCATTGTACATATCCATATACTTTGAAAATTATCTTGCAGGTGTGGATAAATATTCTAAGGGACTTGAAGCCTGAAGGAAAGGCCCTAAGGTTCTATTGATATCCATCGAAAAAAATAAAAAATTAGAGACAATTATATTTTTTCAAGTTCAAAGTCTGTAAAAGATCATCTCTTAAAAGATGAAGACCTTACTTTTGAGTCAGTGAAAGTTTTGTTTTGAGCTAGTGTTTGTAATGGATGAGGAAATTGTTCTGTGGGGTTATTGTTGCCATCATTGATCGATAGTGTTATCAGAAAATTAGGTACTAAGGGCTGCCACTTAGCAAGATCTTATGTAACTATTTCAAACCAGGCTTTAGACTAAGGCTTAGCCTCCCTAGTCAGAGAGGGCTCTCTCACAGATTATGAATATGGATTAATGACAAAGATAGATGGCTAACTCTTTAAACAACACATGAAAAATAAGCTGGTTGGACAAATATTAAGTTAATCTCCATTGGGCTTATGGAGTCTCACACATCTCAGCACATAAAAACACTATCTTTCATGGAAATCAAGGCTCTTTACATCAGATGTTCAAACATACTTCACATAAAACACAGCTTGCAAAGCATACGGGAAGTCAGAGCATAAAACATGAATTCTGAGTGATTATGCTGTAACAAGACTGTAAAATAACACTAAGAGAATAAACCACCATACATTTGAACAATAAGGTGTATTGAGAATCTTGAGAAGAAACAACAGCTGTTTGTATTACTGAAATCTGCTTTTTTACATAAACCAAAATAGACTTGTTCTTTATCAAAATCTCCAACCCCAATTACATCCAAGTCTGATCCATATATAGGAATACACTATTAACCACCTAGAGCGAGCTCGAAGGTTGCTATTAACTACTCCTATCTGCTGTTTAACTATTTCATTAATTACATAAGTGCTGAACTGTAATTACAAAAGATCCTAATTAATTCAAAACTCAAATCTGTCCTCCTCGTAGCATGATGACTTTCTGATCCTTGACACCTGTATATTTTCTGTTTTGGCTGAGATATGTTGGAGGAGAATACACTGAACAGGCTTGCTTTAGATACTGGTTGCGTAGATGGCTCATTAATTGACCAAGATAAGTGCCCTGCTTTCACGGTCCATGTCTCCCATCATTCTTCACTACTTAAAGAACATGTTCCCAGCTCTTTAATTCTTCATAAACAACGCATATCACCATACTCTCCAATGAGATGGAAGCCTTATGAACTGAACAGGTGTACAAACAAACATCTCTGGTAACCTTAACCAGAACCCTAACAATTCGGTCATAAAGTACCTTTAACGAAACTTTAGCAAAAAACAAAATATTTCACCTTTTCCAAAATGCACATCTGTCATTCTCTGAATAGCTAGGAGAGTCTTTTATGGTTTCCCTTATGTCCTTGAGGCTTTTCCTTCAAAAATTTGCTGACCCCATCATTAAACTCTTTGATTTTCTAATAAAACAGCACCTACAGCAGTTTCGTAGCGCGCTACGAAACTGCTGTTTTTGCTAAAACAGAGTACATTTGCACTAAAGCATCTTTTGTTTGAACTTATGACTTTTCAAACCTCCTCTACAGGTGTCAAAGACTTAGATGACTTCAAAATAGTGAAACTTAAACAAAATTGACCAAAACTAAGAATATCACCTTTTCCTCAAATCAGTGAGCTAGTTGACCTAGCTGTGTCTTCAAATTTACAATCTCCTTCTTCAAAGCTTTGTTTTCAGCTCTCAGGGTCATGTTCATTTTCCTGATATGTTTAGCTTGTTTGAGGGCTGGAACCGTCCAGGTATATACATCAGCCACTGAATCTTCATGACTCCCTAGGCTTCTGCTACCCTTTAGCACTAACAGTTTAACCAGGCCATGATGAAACAATGATGTCTCACAATCATCCTTCCTCAATTGGATTTTGTCACACATCTTGCTGAGGCTTCTAAACAAGTAGAATGGGAGGTCTATAGATGCTTTACCCGTGAAATGAAGCAATAACTTGAAATGATAGGAATAAACTTTGTTATATCTGCCCTCACAAGTTAAATACTTTTGAATACAAGTAAGAAGCATAGCATAGCTCTCCTTAACATAACTTCTAGGTACAGCCTTGGTTAAATCTTCATTCACATAGGCTTCCTTCAAGAATACTTTACAGGGGCTCATATCAAACTTGAAAGTTTTGAACCACTCCTGCCCTCCTCTAGGAATCTCAGTTACCCTAGCAATAGCCTCTGGAGATACTGGGAACTCTAACATAGATACCTTGGAACTTAAGCCTGTAAAATTCAAAGCAAATTCTTTTGTTACCTGAGTGTGTCCTCCCTTTAACTTTTCACAAAAACTCCAGCAACCAGCGTCTTTGAAAGCCTTTTTAACACCTTCATCCCTCAATGTCAGGTCCAATCCTTCGGGCTCTGCCCTTTGACACCTTCCAGACCGATGCTCCTTCTTCTCCATTATGCTTTGAAAACTTTTTCACAGAAAAACACTGGCAGTCTCAACTCGAAAATCAAATTCAAACTTTAGAACGCAGGCTCGCTTGCAATGCAGCTTTCTTGAAGAAGAAACTCGGGCTCTTTTCAATTTGAATATCTTAACATATAAGTTGGCCACTTCGTGTGATACTAACAAAACATCATGACACAACTATGCATGACAAAAACATTTGAATGCCTGACTATGAACCTATTGGTGGAATGATAGCTCGTAAGTGCTTGGAAGGTACACTAACTGACAACAACCGACCGGACACAATGACTCATCCCCGGACATGACATTTCAAAGATCTGCGCTGCAAAATCCCCGAATCCGTGATTTCGTAGCGCAGACAGTTATAACTTAGCGACATGTGCTGCGAAATGGCTGGCGCTACGAAAAGGCTAAAACATTATTGCGCTTCAAAATCAGCCAATCAACCTGCGCTACGAAACTGCGAAAAGGACAAATGACATGCGCTACGAAACTGTGAAAAGGACAAATGACATATACAAGATAAGACACATCTTAATCAATCATAATGGAGGATGACTAACGGTTTTGAAAATGATTCTCATCGATATCATTGAAAAACATGACCCCTAAGTAGTAAATATAGGATAACAACCATTTGACATCCATTTTTAACAATGAAATTTTGAACTCAACTTATATACATGTGACTGCAGTTCTCAGTGATAACAGATAGCATATGCATGGAGCTAGATGTTATCACAATAAACCATTTTTTTAATTTTCAGAAAATGTTGACAGTTTTAGTGTCATCATTTTAGTTGTAATAAATAGTGGGGCTATCAGCGTTTTAGTGAACTAATATGGTCTTCTGAAGAAATTTTCTGACAACAGGCCTATGAACAATTTCATTTTGGCTAGAAGGCCAACTATCAGTGCCAAAACCGGATTTTAAATTTAAAAAGTGCTGACTATACTGACCATGTCAGCGTCAAAGATATTATTCAAACGTGTCTTTATATGTTTTGAAGGGGTAAAAAGTATTGGTTAATGTTTTTTCTCCACTACTATGAGTAAATTTCATTACAATGATTTTACCGTATGATATGAACATCATTCATAATCATCACCTAAAACTCCATAATCATTCACTCGTCCAATTGTAATATTCCATCTGCATGTCAAGTTGTTTTACCATGTCCCGTTAGTAGGTTTGTTTTTGTTAGTTCAAAGCTAGTCACACTTGGCATTGAAATAGTTTTACTCATAGGGATTCATAATTGAATCCCAGGAAGGCCATGTAGTACGATGGGAAAAGGAGGCAAATTGAATCGCTCTGAGCCCAAAGCACTACATTTGCTAGACATATACTCTGAAATCTAGAAATTGTTTCAACAAGTTGGTTGGAGTGAGTTTTTCCACCATTGTACCAACTACCATGATGAAATGGCTCGGTCTTTTGCTCAGGTGTTTTATGGAAATCGTGTGGAAGTTGGAGGCATGTTGTTTTCAGTTATAGAGTACGCCAATGTTGAGGCCACAACCTTACCAACAGACATAGAGAATATTTTTCACAATCATGTGTTGGCTGGGATTGATGTCCCGTTCTTTTTTAAAGAAGAGTTTAAGGGTCAAAACTGGAGGGTTGATGCTTGGAAGGAGTGGTTACAGGACAAATAGCATGTCCCTCTATGCCTCTACCAAAAATATTTCACCTGCGAAGGGAGGTTCAATCGGTTAAACCTCTACCATTTCTATTTCCTTACACATCTTGCTGGTCAAATCAGAATAAATCCTTTATTTTATTTATTAGAAAGAATTAAGCATATGGAAGATAGGTTTAGGGCCTGCAAAGATGCCTCCTCCTATTTCATATACTACAAATCCCTGATAAAACTCGTAATCGAAAACTAGCTAGCCAGGGCAGAAAGGACTTGGATCCATTTCATTTTTTGGGGATGTTTTCAATCTCAACCCCTTAAAAGATCAAGAGGCGGACCAAAAACTACCAAAAGGGAGAAAAATACCAAGGAACAAGCCCTTATTGAGCCAACTACCATCCATGAGAACATAGAAATTCCATCTAGATCTTCTGTCCCTAAAATCCCTAAAGTCTAGCATAGGCAAAGTGTCAGGCTCAGTAAACTAGACCATGTATCCCTTTTAAACCTACCTATTGGTATTGGCTCTTTCCAGGTTGTAACCCCACCTATTGAATCCTCCCCTACAGACACAAAAAAAAATAGAGGTTCTTAAAGGAAAAGAAGCAAAGTTTGAGACCCAAGAGGAGGAAACACTATTTGAATTTTTTAAGGGTGGCAAGAGACCACCATACTAGGCCAACAAACAAATTAAGATACAAAATCAAACTCAAAAATAACCCATAGTTGGCCAAAGAGGTAATTGATATTGACAATATGCCATTAAAGGACCTCATAATCAATAGAAAGAAGGCTACATGCTATAAGAAGAGAAGAGACAAATAAACTATGAAGAGGGGTCCTATGGAGACAAGACAAAGTAAAAAATAAAGATTGGAGAAGGTGGATGTACTTCGCAGGGTAGCTAGTACCCTCATCTAAGAGGCATGGGGGAGTAAAATTGAAATTTTTCCTATCTATTTCATGTAACAAGGGTTTTCATTTTATCGTTGACAGTTGGCCTAATAGTTTTTGCATATAGAAGAACAGTTGGGAACTTGACATTCCCATTGTCAGTGTTTTTCGTGAAACTAACAGATCCACTATCATCTATTTTGGGACGAAACTGTATGCCCATTGGTATAAAATGATACAGGGATTAAAGACAATAGTTAGTATGTCATCGAATTTGGAGCAAACAGGGAGCACTGATATCTCCGTTGTCAGTGAAATTCAGACAGGCAAATATGTTGATTTTCTGTTAAGAAACTAGCTCACAAAAAGATAGAAAAGATAGATCAACACTTTAGAAATTAGCCTCTTCGAGGGGGAAACCTCCTTTACATTACAAAAATGAACAATTCTTGGATGATACAAATGACAAGACCTCCTTTCTGTATATAGGAGTCTAAGGGGTCATAATATAATCAGAGATGACATAACAACAATAATGTAAGGGCACCATAATAACAATAGTGGGATTCTATGGGGCACAATAATAACAATGGGGACTACATGGGTACAACAATATAATAAGGGGGTCTCATTAATAACAATAAGGGGTTACACTAGTAGTATAGGGGCCGAACATGCCCCTCTCCATCAAAAAGTGTTGTCCTCAACACTTGAGTAGTTCTTGATGCTTCTATATAAAATTCTTGTCCTCCCATGTGGAATCTTCAGCGGTTAAGTTCTTCCACTTGATGAGATACTCTGAAATTGATCGATTTCACAGTTGTCAGGTTCTTTTTTGTGTGACTACTCTAGGTTCCAATATGATTTTTCCTTCCTCTTCAAGTTCTGGCAATATTGTTTGAATTGGGATCTTCTACAACTTTTGAATGAGCGGCCACACTTCTTCGTCCTTCTTCCATTCATCCCTTGCTTCAATTATCCAATCTGGTTGGATAATAGAAATAGCAAAAAACAATGCTTCCACATCCTCATCCTTTCTTGAGAGTGCATCTGCAACAAAATTTTGCTTCCCTTTTCTGTAGATGATGTCAAAGTCATAACCCAACATATTTATGACCCAGTTTTTCTATTCTTCTAAAGATAATATTTGTTCTAAAAATCATTTAAGACCATCGTGATCCATTTTTACCTTGAAGTGTCTTCCCAATGGGTAAGGTCACCATTTCTTAAGTGCGTGTAGTATTTCCAACATTTCCTTCTCATAAATATCTTGCCTGAGATGTAGCCGTAAAAATACCCAATCACCTACATCAAAATGTTTTTCACTGCGATGTCGATCTACCTGTTGTTTCATTCGATTCTACACCAAAGTGGCGTTATCCTTTATAAGTTGGAGAACTTGTTGTTGATGCTTGATGTGATCTTTCACTACTTGAACCTTTTTCTTCTTGATATGTCCTTCTATCTTGAGAGTTTGAGGAGTGGTAATTTCTTCCAATGCTTTACAAGATATGGTCAGATTCATTTCTTGATGCTTGATGTGATCTTTCACTTATTGAATATTTTTCTTCTTGATATGTCCTTCTATATTGATTGTTTTAGGAGCGGTAATTCTAGCCAATGCATTACAAGATACAATTGGATTCATTTCTTCTTTCTTGATGTGATCGTTCACTTCTTGAACCTTTTTCTTCTTGATATGTCCTTCTATCTTGAGAGTTTGAGGAGTGGTAATTCTTTCCAATGCTTTACAAGATATGGTTAGATTCATTTCTTCTTTCTCTGGGGTTGTTTCCTGGTGCATATCCTCTTATTTTGATGTTTCTTGATCCTTTTCTTCCTCCTCTTCATAATCTATGTAAAACAATTTCTTCTCAGCGCACTTATGACCTTTAGTCCATTTGCTATCACAATTGTAACAAAGCCCTTTTTCTCTTTTTTCTTCCAATTTTTGTGGTGTAAACCTTGTAGGTTGTGGAAGGATAGGAGAAAAAACACTTCCATAATTATAGTCGCGAGTGGTGGGATTCCTTGTTTCCATAACTTCGCTTTCAATTTTTCTTTCCCACCTGAATGCCTTCTCCAATGAATCAGGTTCCCAAAGACGAACCTCATGTTGAATGTCATCCTTTAAAGTACCTATGAAGACATCAATCCTTTGCTTCTCTGGAATATCATTTACCCTTATATTCAATTTTTGAAAGTCCTCAATGTGCTCTACCATTGAGAAATTTTGTTTTAGATTTATCAATTTGCTAAAGAAGGTGTTTCTCTTTGTATCCTCATAATTTTCTATCATTTCCTCCATGAAAATTGACCATGTAACAAGTGTTTTACGAGAACAAAGCCCTTTATACCATAAAAATTAATCTAGTTCTAAATATGAAGATGCAATACGTACCTTTTGTAACAGTTGCACCTCATGTAGATCAAAATATTGCTCCATCTGTAGTATCCAATTTACCAGATCCTTGCCATCAAACTTCCTCATATTCCCTTTTCTTGATTTTAGGAGCTCGATCTTGAAATGACTGTAACTCTGTAATTTCAAGTTTTCTAGTTCTGAAATTGTGACCTGAATTAGCCCTCTACGTCCTCTTTCCAATGCCACTGGTATGATTGCAATTGTATTCCTGAAGAAAGATTTATTCCCAATCTCCTGCGATGACCTAGTTATAGAATAGTTTAGTAGAGTAAATGTGTACGACATGCCACGTGTCACTGTTTCAACCTTAGGTTTTGAAAATTTTACCCAAACAAAAAAACATCCGTCCTCTTTCTGTAACTTCTTACGAAATATCAATCTGATGCTCAGAGAGAAAGTTATGACGATTTTCCCAAGGTCACCTGTTTAGGATGTAATTCGGGAGTCTGTAAAAACTCTAACTTCCTCAGATCGTATATCCAAATATATAGTGAGCCAAGATCTAAAATTCAGACCCAAGGTTCAAACCAATTTCTTCTCAAATCGGTTTTTGTTTTAGCTTCTGAAACTGGGTAGCGAAAACATTATAGTGAAAATTCCACAATGACCTATTTTAGATGAAATTCTAGAGGTTGCAAAAACCCTAACTTCCTCAAATCATATCTTCGAAAATGTAGTGAGACAAGATCTGAAATTTGGAGCCGACATTCCCCATGATTTCGTCTAAAATGAGTTTTTTGTTTCACTTATGAAACATTGCAGAAAAAACGTTATAGCGAAAATTCCACGATGACTTGTTTGGAGCAGCGAAACCCTAGAATCCAAAGCTCTGATACCAAATGTTATGGAACCAGCTCACAAAAAAATAGAAAGGATAGATCAACGCCCTAGAAATAAGCCTCTTCGAGGGGGAAACCTCCTTTACATTACACAAACGAATAATTATTTGATGATACAAATGAAAAGACCTCCTTTCTATATACAGGAGTCTAAGGGGTCATAATATAATTAGAGCCGACATAACAATAATAATGTAAGGGCACCATAATAAAAATAGTGGGATTTTATGGGGCACAATAATAACAATATGGGGACTACATGGGTACAACAATATAATAAAGGGGTTGTACTAATAACAATAAGGGGTTACACTAGTAGTATAGGGGCCTAAAATTTTCCCACTGTTAGTGATTTTGAAATAGGCAGAAAAGAAATGTTCACAATCCGTCTGTCAACGAAATCTACAAATTAGAAAACTAGTAAAGTTAAAAACAACAATATCATCATTTTTCATCAACAACTACACAAGAAAGGATGAATAGAAAAGGCACTTTCGATGGAAACTTGATCTAGTTTTGTAGAGGGACCTGTTTTTCTAGCTAGGATGTTGTGCTATCAGTTAGGGACCTGTTTCCTTTTCCAAGGAAGACAGTTTGAGAGATATTTTAGTTAAACTATATATCAACATATTTTCCAATAGCTATTTTAGGAAATCTAAATGTATTTAAGTTTTTATTTACATGCATGAACTTGAAGATATTTATATACCTTAGATTATTGTAATTAATTTAGAGACTATTATTTTGTAATCAGTTGATGTAAGTTCTATAAAATAGTTTATGAAGAATGAAGAAGGGTTGGAATTTTATTGAAAAACATTTTTCATTCTGGTATATTTGAGTAGTCTTGAATATATTATAGTTTTTAATGAGAATTTTGTAGGAAACTCATGTGTTGTAGTTCCCTGTTAGTTTCCTCTTTGTTCTAAATTTTTCTTTCACGTCTGAAAATGTTAGTATCTAATATTGGGATTCATTGATGCTCCTTTTTTGTATTTATCATCCATTGGTATTTGTTACCTCAATCAGCTATAAACTCTGTCTCATTTCAGTTCATTTCTTCCAAATTCACAAACAAACAAGGGATTTTATGTTATCGTTCTTTTTATAGATTTCTCATTATATCTATAGATTTACTGGCTTAGAAATGGACTCAATGCCCAATGGTATGTTTTGTAAACAGTCCAACCAATTTTATCCTATGAACTAAATCTAGCTGCCAGACTCAATTGTGAAACCTACTACTACATTGACCATAGAGTAGTTGAGTTTTACTAAGAGATGCCTTTCCAGGTTGAAGGGCCAACTTTCAACCCAAAATAGGTTTTGAGGTTACCTTAGCATTTTTCCCGCATCTAGGGTTTTCCCTAAGTGATATCATATAGAATTTTCATAGTACTATAACATGAAACATAAGCCAAAAAATATATAATAGGTTCGATCCCCTAAACTGGAAGTAGGAGAGGATCCACTCATTCAATCCACCCAAAAGGTTGTGGTGCTATACATTAACCCCAAAATACCAAGAGGAAACACTCAGACAACCAAGATAGTTGACAATAGAACTTGGAAATGGAGAACACCAAGTCAAATTGGATTCACATCTCCACAATGATTAGGCACTTTAATTCATTGAAATAAAAACTAACCTGTAACAATAAACACAACAAGGATAGTATGAACCTAAAGCTCGAGAGAAAAGTTTGCAAGAGTAAGGAAAATTGAAAGTGTGGCTAGTCAGAGGGGGCTAACCTTACCTTAAAGTAACCCCACCATTGGGTGTGCAGACCTCATGGTTGCAGTGTAAGAAATGTCATGAGTATTAGTTACATCAGTAAATTGGAAAATATTTCTGAAAGTAAAATTACAGCAAGCATCAATTATGCAAATAAACCAATATAATCCTTTTACCTGGGCAAAAGAGGCACAAGGTCAGGTTCTTGGGAGCTGTCACAAAATCTCGGCCCTGTGTTAGTCATACATATATAACAGATGAACCAAAAAGGGTGATTCTATAAAGTTTTAATTATGAAGAAAACTGTGAGGAAGTGAAATCGAAGCTTATAAGACTCTTTGTCATACCTATAAATTATTTGCAAAATTTTTCCATGGAAGGAAAATCACAACAAGTTAGGGTTGCAACAAAAATAATAGAGGTCCCCACGAGCCAGACCAATTGCAAATGAGCCATCGTTGTAGTGGGGATATGTGGAGTAGTTACACAACAATTTTCTTGCAATGATTGGAATCGTCTGATATAAACCCTAAGAATCAACGGTATTGATCACAACATCAATCACAAACACTTTCCCATGTGTAACAACTAGAGTCTCGAGAGGATCATAATGTGGTAGGATTCATCAATCGGTAATTTAATATAAGAAGTAGGTTTAGGATACCAAGGTTAGCCATGGTATGGGGATAAAAAGTAGGTTATAAAGCATTACGGGGTAGACTTTAAAAGCACCCACCACAACTATGTAATTATAAGCCTTAATATTGTTCATTTAATCATGATGTCATTAATCTTTCTGAGTACCTAAAGTAAAGTTTGTAGAACCAATATCTATCATCGAATTGAATCACAATGATATTACATCCCTAACATTAATAAAACTAATATTTACAATAATTCCCATTCGTTTATTATAGTAAAGGTAAAAAGGTAGGAACAATAAAATTTTACTGAATGCATTGGGGGATGTGTCAAGTGGTATCAGAGTTGAAGGGTTCATCCTTGTGGCCTGTTTAAGGGCAGATAGTAACAAATTGTTTTGTGTTCATGGTAAAGAAGGGTCAAACTTATGGCGAACCCACTTACAAGACTAATTATGTACCCTTTCCGAAATCAAATCATCAGATTTGGGTACAACTAGGACTACAATCTCAGGTCATAGCCATATGATGTTAAAAGAAAAAAACAATATAGAAGTAAGGGCATAAATCACCAATTAAAAGTTAGAAATGAACCAGGAATGAGAAAACAAATAAATGTATGAGTCAAAATCCAAGGAAATGAGGAGGTAAAGAACCCTTCCATAGGTACATTGAAAAGGGATATTTGTGATCTGTGAGAACAAGGAAGTGTATGAGTAGACAAAGCAGGAGACACATATGTGAGTAAATGAACTAAAGTCTTATATTGTTAAAATAATTATAAATAAAATGGTTATGTGTTGCATGTAAGATCACCCTGTAAAGTTTGGGGATTATCTATATGATGATTACCTGTTAATAGTTGCAAAAACCTTCATTAAATTATTCAAAAGAAAAATTCTTTGACACATAATTTATAAATATTAATAATCACAAAGATGTATTAAATTAAAACCTAGTGTGGATTGTTAAATAATGATATAGATATAAAGGGGTAAAGATTATAATGGTGAGTACAGAGTCGTAACACCAAATCATGGAATGATTCGTTAAGTGATCCAAAATGGATCCAAGAACTCTCTAAGTCTTCAAAAATCATTTAAAAGATCAAAACAAATGCATGGGAAGAACCCTTAGAAACATTGGAAAACACTATCGGGAGGTGAAAAACACAAGAAAACAGTGAAAACGGAGCTATCGGTAGCTTGAACGGTGAATGCACAGGAGCCATCAGATCTGGCCGATCAACAGTCCAGATCTGATCACCAAATCGCAATTGGCAGTGGCAAGTGAAGGCTATCGACGGAGACCACATGGTATATGCGATAGTGACCAACAGGGTCAACGAGGACCATCGATCAAGCGTGCAGATCGACGGTCCACATTGCATCGCAACATCACATCGACAAACCACAATAGAATGCTCACCAAACAACCTGGGGTTATTGCGGTATGCAATTATGATTAATCACAACATGATATCGCAATTGACGAACATAATGGAGCGGGGCTATATGCATAAATATACATGCGATGTGATTAGCCAGACCCGATGGAAATATAGGTGCTATCGTATATATTTTGAAGTCCGGAAAACTGCATTTTCCTTTGTATTTGCATTTTCCACCAAATAAATAAAATATAAAGAAACTAGGCCAATGTGATGAAACCGGACCCGAAAAGTGTTTATGAATGCAAGTGTATAATAATTTATGTCCGATATGGGTCGTTTTGTGGGGTTTTAATGTGTTTTTAATATAAAAGGAAAAATCACAATAAGCGGGATTTCTGGCGGGCCAAAAGAAGAAAGTGGTTTGGACCGGGCTTTACCTGAGCCCATACATTGGCTGCCACATGTCCAGGCTGAGGAGAGAGAAAACCACCCTCATCAGGCAGTTAACTCCCGTACAAAAGGGCCACCCTAAATGGATCTCAGCCGTTCCTCCCAGATCAACTATGGAGATGCGGTGTCAGTATACAAAAGGCAGACCCGATACCAGAATAGAGTAGATTTGAGGACTTTTGAAGTTCGATAAATAGTGTCTTTGGCAGATTTTCACAATTTTGAATGCATTTCTTTGTATTAATAGAAAGCGGTCGTTTCAAGGATTTCAAAGGCCCGATGCACTCACCCATTGCAGAATAGGTGGCCACCTCCCCTGAAGGCATTATGGAATGAGTATTTAATGCTAGAAGAGGTATTTGAGCAGACGGAGGCCGGGAGACAAAAAGCCAAGAAGAGGAAACGAAAAGACAGAGCAGATTGGCTTTAAAGCCACATAAGACAAAAGCAAAGGCAGACAGTATTGAAGGCAATGCTGAGACAGAGCAATAGAGATAGAGAGTCATTGAGGAGAACCTGTGTACTCAGAAGAGACTTGTGGGATCCAAGTAAAGCCTTATTGATTTGTATCTGTTGTGTAAAGCTCAAATTGAGCTCACTATTGTAAAACTCTATTTTAAGACATAATAGAAAGGTCACCACTGAAGGTTGGACTAGGAGATGTAGCCCAAGAGTATGGGGTGAACTCATTAAACTTGCTATGTTTATATGTGTTATCTATTATGTTTGTTTTTACTACTTCATTATCTATGTATTTCGCAATCTTATCAATCCATTGCACAAAGTAACATAGGCATATCCATGCACATGAGTTTGTAATACCTTATTAATTGTCTTAGATGACATCCCTAGATCAAGTGGTATCAGAAATTTAGGTTTACTAAGGTTAGGCAAGCTTGTGCTAGATTGGTGAATGTGTTGAAGGCTCGAAAAATCGGGACTCCAACAAGGGGGATAACCACCCGGTCTGGACCTTAAAACAACTCATTTTCCTTTTGGAATAGTGGCTCTGACTAGGGATGATGGGACCAGTTTCCCAATTTATTTATGATGTTTGTGCTAATGGGATGATGTTTTTCTTTTCGGGGTTTTATGGGGTGAATACTTATTCTAATCTTAATATATCTTCCAACTATCATATGCAATCTATCTTAATCAAATAAAACATCTAACTTTAAAAATATCCCGGGAGTAACGTTTATATATGACATCTAAAATGATTTTTGAAAGTAATTGATAATAAAGATCATTCAATCATAGTAAGAAAAGAATCCATTTGATAATGATCGTTTTGTATAAAAATTTAGCCGAAACACTATGAAACATATATCGCATAAAGAGTCATTCATGTATTCAGCATAAAGAATAAATCATCATCATGCAAAAGTGCAATAATGATAACTAAGAATTTAAACTTTCATACATCAAGAACTGAAAATGATTTCTTTCTTAATACACAAGTAAAAGGCATTAAGAGATAGAAGTACCATTTGTAATACATCCTACTCATATGCTCCAACAATATGGATCTATCTTCAAATCACTTAAGATCAACTAAGAGTACAAAAATGCAATTTCAGTAGAAGATGCTAAACTCAAGTAGAAAATAAATCTCGTTCCATTAATTTTACGAAAACCTCCTCAATGGGGGGCATAAGTGCACATTCTGAATAATATTTTTGATAAAATTTCTGGACCCCTCTCTAAATGCATGAGAGGGGTTTAAATACTTATCTATGAAACTTAAAAATAGATATTACAAAAATAGATGAGGAGGTTTAAACGACCTGTGTCATTTTAAGCAAAAATAAACAAAAACAAAAATAAAATATGTCTATGACTAATCTTGCATCTAATCCTTGAGATTGCAAATATCCAACATCGGTTTTAAGAGTGTCAGTTGGACGACTTCAACTTTAAATTGTCTTGCAAATACGACATTGGTGAGCGCTGGCACTGTTTTCTTAGCCGAAGTCATTAGGCATTTCAGGGTCATCCATTGGCTGTGTGGTTTCACTAGATACTGCCAGTATGCTTCCCAGTCCAATCTGTTTACCTGTTTAACTGCCTCTACCCTTTCCTCAGCTACTTGTTTCCATACTACTTGAAGCTGTTGTGCTTTTGGAATAAAGCCAAGGGTGGTTTCTGCTACCAAATTACCCTTGTGTAGATTTTCATTTATGCATTCGAGACAATGTTCGCTACTGCCACCACATCCTCCATTGCCTGTTCTGCCTCCCTTAGCCGAGAATCCCATTTTGCAAATAAAATTTCTTTGAGTGATTCATTAATTTTGGGCATGTCTGCTCTTTTCCCTTCTTCAGATTTCTGCCAGCTAAAGAAGTCTGAGACTTTCTCAAAAATTGAATCATATTCAAGTCATAATTCCACAACTTGATTTGTTATATTATCGCTCATGTCACAGTGGGCATTCCACTGCAAAATCTTTTGGCATAATAGTTCTTTCTTTTGTAGAAGCTGGGTATTGAGACCAAGTGCCTCTATGACAAACTGTTCTATTTTAGGATCATCTTTATGCAGTTCTATTATACTATATAATTGTTCTTCTTTACTAGTTAAACTACTTTGATGTGCCAACTACATTTGCTGAAAGTCTTGCTGAAGTTTTGCCAACTATGTTTCCACTTGTTGGTTGATGCTGACCTGCTGTAACTATTGTTCCAAAAACAAAATCCTATCTTCTTTTTCTTTTAGCAGCAGTTGTACCTCTGTTGCTTTGTCAATGGTTGTTGAAGCGTATGTACCTGCAACCTGAGAGAGCCTAGTGAGATTTGCCGATGGATCTGTAGATGGATCTTTCCAAAGAACATCTAGAGTTTCATCCTCGGGAGTGAACATAGAATCCAACTTTCTTTTCTTTCTTTGTCTTCTAATGACGACCTTATGTTGAGGGCTGTAGAATAGATCTAGAGGAGGAATTTCCTCTATTCTCAATATAATCTCAGATGTGGGAGCAATGGGAATATGCTCTGTTTCTTGAGTGCTAACAACCCTTTCTATTACCATTTTTGCGGTCGTCTCTTTTGTTTTTTTTTGGTGGCTCTGCATTTTTTTCCTCTTTTTTAAGTATCTTACTAAAATTTTCCCATTCTCCTTCTAGATAAATTATGAGCGCCTCTGCTTGCTTTGGGAGGGGAGTGGAGGCTTCAGCTTGTTTTACAAATGAAGTCTGTTGATCAGACTTTGTTGTACACTGGGCTGTGTCTTTTATTGACTCCTCTTTCTTACTGTGTTGATCTTCGGATGTTTTTTTCAGATTGATTTCCAGACTTTCCTTGCAACTCTTTTTCAGAACTTATTTTGGACTTCTTTTTTGAATCTTCACTAATGCTTACGCTGGGAGTAGGATGTCTTACTGGTTCGATGAGTAATTGGTCCAATGGGACCTTAGACAACCTCTGTTTTATGTAATTATCAAAAGTTTGGAGACCTTCTTGGTCAAAAATAATTTGTGCCATATGCTGAACTTCTTTGAAGGCGATTTTCTACAGGAAAACATCGTCAAATGGATCTTTTTCATGGGAAAATATATTTATTTTAACCATTGTAGTAAAATCTTTTACAATACCAAAGGGATCATGTTGCCTTCCCAAGAACTTGGGTAGTTGTAAAGATAATACATTATTAAATACTTTGAAAGCATGACCTAAGTCATGCAATGCAAATACTCTGCATGTTACAGGAAATTGAGGCCAAGTGGCCTTCTTGGAATCTTTCGGTACTTTTTTCATCCCCCCCTCACCGCATGTCTGATAGGCTATATCCCTAGCCATCAGTTTGTCTAGGAAGTAAAAAGGTAGCACATGGGGTGAGGTAATATGCCAAATACTCTGATATATGTGCATAAATCTTCCCCAAACCATCTCACTACAGGGAGAATATATACCTCAGCTTCTAGGGAAAACCTTGGGGCATCTTTGTTGTAGATCTTTTTATGAATCAGGAGTATAACTCTGTGACAAATTTTTGAATAAATGTGGCTCCCACATGATGTTGTGATAAATTTGAATGGGAAGTGGATTTTGAACCGTCCACTTCCATCCCATAACAGGAAATTTGGAACCAAAACAAATAGCATCCATAACATAGGCGCTCATGAAAAATGGAGGGTAAACCCTCGAAGCAATGCTTCTTTTTCTTCTGTATTCTAAAATTGTAGTGGCTAAATTATCTAATAGGATTTGAGCCCAATTCATTATTGTAGCATTAATAACTGCATCTACTAGGGGTAACCATTTTGATGAAAATTTGTTGCTGTCTGGTTTTCCAAACAATCTACATAACATAGTGGCAGCAACACAGTAAGGGGAAAAAGAGAACTGGTGGATTACATACCATTTTTATCTTTTTTGAGCCTTTCCTCATTGTTTGACCAATGCTTCATGCATTCTGCCAAATCTTCAATTTCCTTGGTGAACTTCTCGACAAAGTGCTTGTTGTAGATGGTTTGGGGTTCCGATAAATAGTACATGAGCCTCAGGTTGTTTGGAGTAAAAGACCCCATGACTTCCTGTCTTGTCATCTTGAATTCTCTGTCAGATATGTCCACATTGTCTATAATCCATTTAACCATGTCGATGTAAGGGAATATCTTTGGGCTTGCAGCAATGCGATGCAAGAATGAGCATGCAAGTTCAGTCAAAGAAGCGTCAGAAGAGCCGTGTCCATCTGCTGTAACAGTTATTTTCATAATCTTCGATTGTTCTTCCTCCAATAACTAATACATATTTTCCCACGTAGATGTCCCTGCATCTCGATTACAGGTAGTGTTTGTGAATAATGGGGTCATTTCTGACTTTTCAAAAGTTAGTGCCTTTCCTTTCTTCCACATTTCTTCGGATGTTCTGCTCTGTGTGTTCTTCCTGAAATTTACAAGCAGAAAGCAGAATAGGACAAAAATGATAGTAAATGCAGAAATTATCAATAGAGAATATGAAAATAAGGTGACGGAGGGTCTTTAATTCTAAATTACTTCAAAAGATATCAACTTACATTAAATGACCTTTCACAACTGATCGTAATCATTTTTCAATAAATGTCCATTAATGAAACGTTATGCTTGACTTAATGTTCATAACTTCACATTGAAAGTCGGGAAGTACCATCCTAGAATTGTGAGCCCTTTAAGTTGCGATTAAAGTGATTTTGCGATTTACTACGCAATATCATAGATCGCTATATCGCAAAACTTGTCTTCATTAAGACATACTGCCATGTGAGTTGATGTGATATGCAATATGCAATATGCGAGATGCCATCGCATTTCACAATATCTTCTTATGCTTTATCAAATAGCGTCGCATGGTTTGAAACTGTGATGCGATGAGAATTTTAAGATTTTGCATTTCGCGGATTACATTTTAATGGGGTAACTTTTATAAGGGAGGTCCGTAGTAATTGTTTTTGCGATGCGAGAATAATATTCTTTAAAGTGGGTTTTTCCAAGATTTACTTTAATATTCACGACTTCCTCGGTATAAAGTTATTTTTAGGCTTTTTGATCATGTGGTTCTTATTTAGGAAACTTAAGGTTTATGAAGTTTTATGCGCCTAAAGTATGAAAACATGTCCTTTTTACATGTTTTAGCAAGTTCTAATTTTGATATCTTATTTTATTCTAAAAACAAAAGGCATGATTAGATGCTAAGATTTGATTTTTTTTTAAGGGTCCCCATTTATTAATGTTATTACTAATACTAATAAATGGGGGGTTGTTGATAGGCACAACAATTGGCGATTCACTTGGAAGAACCAGTTATCTCTGAGTGGTTTTTGAATTTTCTAAAACTTCCAAAATAGAGATGGTTTTGAAAATGAAACTTCATTGTACAAAATATAAGGTAAACAATGCTATTTATTAACAACAACATCATGTTCTAACTATCTTTATTCTGATTATCTTCTTCTCAGAGTCAGTTATTTTACTCACATCAGTCATTACTTGGTCTGTAAAGATAAAATAAAGCATCTCATTAGATTAGTTTTGTTGTACTCATTTGTCATAGGTAGAGCCTCTGCTGCTAGCATGTGTTCATAGCCTCGACAGGGTTACCTATTACCTAACAATTATCTAGTGTCCCACTTGAGAAAAATGCAATTTTCCAAGATAAATCCTCATATATACTTATTACTTTTTTTTCTTATTTCTCTTTTATTTCTTAAATAACAATGTCTTGGTTTGGTGGCCAAAATTGACAGTGCCATTCACTTGATTTATAACTTAACTGAACAAGCTGGCTCTTGATGAGACCCCTTGTCTTTTGATTGAAACAATCTCGAGCCATTACCCTATTTTGATATTCAGTATGGAAATGTCAGTTAGTTATAATCTTTATGATCATGATAAGTCGGCTCTTGATGAGACCTCTTATTCTTTAAGTTTAAAGTGTATAATTGGATTACTCCTTGGATCTCGCAAATTCCTCGAGTTGGGGGGAAGTCATTGGTTCCTTAAGAATTCTCCTGGACGACAATTGTAGAGTTTAAAATAGCTTTTCTGCAAAGAGTCCTTGCTTCGTTATTGATGCCCTTTGTGACTGATGTAAGGAAAATTTCCTCCTAAGGTCGATTCTAATCAAAACTTAGATAGTTAAAACAAAAGAACACGGAATTTTTTTCAAAATAATAGCACCTAACCCTATGTTTCAAAGAATGGAGATTAATTTTCATAATCATTCCTACTTATACAAGCAAAAAGAAAAATTGAAAAGAGAGACCATTCTTTTCGTAAAACCAAAAGTGAACCTTATCAACTTGTTTTATTATCTAAAGAAAACTCAACTAAAACTATAATCTAGAGAAAAATAGAAGAGATCATCTTCTATGGAAAATATTTCTTTAGGATCTGTCCATTAATAGGTAAAGATTCCCTCTTTCCTGTTAAGTCTTGTAACATGAAAGTTGATGGGCCAATGAGTTCGACAATTTGGAATGGTCCAAGCCACAACTGCTGGAATTTAGTATGCTTGCCTTTCTCTTCATGGGCCTTATCCCATTTTAATACCAAGTCTCCAAGTTGAAAATATTTTCTAGACATTGAATTTGAATCAAAAGAGGCTTTCACTAGTTGTTGGTGCTGTGCATGGGTAATCCTGGCCTTTTCTCGTTCCTCCTCAAGTTTAAGGATTTGTAATTATCTTAATTGGATGGATGATGAAGGAGTTTCTTCAATGAGTTAGATTAAGGCTAGTGAAGGAATAGATAGATTTCTTGGTAAGACCACTTCTCTCCCATAAACTAAATTAAAAGGAGAAGTGCCAATGGAGGTTTTCTGAGTTATTCGATCTGCCCAGAGAGCATACACTAAAGACTTATGCCAGTTTCTTTGATTTTGATCAATAGTCTATTTAATAATTCTAATAAGGTTTTTGTTCGTTGATTCGGCTAACCCATTTCCTTGTGGATAATAATTAGCAGAATATTTGAGTTTAAAACCTATTTTGAGAGCAAAATCTATCATGGCATTACCTGAGAAATAGGATGCATTATCAAACATTAAAGCAAAAGGTAAGCCAAACCTGGTGATTATGAATTGATCTATAAATTCAATGATACTTTCAGAGTTGGCTGTCTTGAGTGGAACTGCTTCTACCCATTTGGTAAAGTAGTCAGTAGCTATAAGGATGTATTTATGTTGTTTAGAATAATGAGGAATGATGTCACCTATTATATCTAATCCCCATTGTTCAAATGGTTGATCAATGTTGACTGGCTGTAATGGCAACGATGGCTTCCTCTGTCTTCTAGCAGCATTTTGGAAAATTTGACATCTCCTTACATAACTATGTGCATCTTTAAATAGAGCTGGCCAGTAGTAGCCAGCACGCAGGATTTTGTGCGTTGTTGCATCTCCTACGTAGTGTCTGCCTGCTGGTCCGTCATGGAGTTCCTGCAATACATTTTCTGCTTCATATTTCTCAAGGCATCTGAGGAGAACAGAATCATAATTCATTCTAAATAGCACATCATTTATGATTTGATATTGTTTAGCTTTTAGCTTCAGAGCTCTTTTCTTTATGTAATTCAAATGTGGAGGGGCATATCCCTTTCTTAGGTAGAAAATGATATCAGCACATCTTGATTCAGAGTCATTTAGGATTACCTCATAAATTTGTACTTCACTATCCGGAGACCGTGATTCTGGAATGTTCGACGCTCCTGTCAACATCGTACAAAAACCTTGACCTTTTACGATATTTGCTGGTTTAATTTCAGTGTCATATTCCTACAGGGCTGTGACCCAATTTGATCTTTTTTCACCCACATCCCTCTGTACTAAAAGGTTTCTTATTGTTGGAAATGGTATTATTTTTTTGGTGTGAGTCTTGAGAAGGAAAGGTCTGAAGTGTTTAATTGCTTTGAACACAACATAAGCCTGTTTCTCAACATTAGAGTAATTTAATTCAGCTCCTTGGAAATTTGAACTGAAGAAAGCAATTGGGGCTTTAGCTTTATCTTGATTCGCTTGTGTGAGTATGGCAGCATATGATTTCTCGGAGGTGAATGTATATAGGGTGAAGGGATTGGAAAAATTTGGTGTCGCTAGAGATGGGGCATTTATAATTGCTTGTTTTATCAAGCTGAATGCTTCATGTTCTAAATGACCCCATTTGAAGAGAGAATTTTTCTTTATCATTGCTTGGAGAGGTGACACAATTCTTGAGAATTCAGGGACGAACCTCTTAACAAAATTTATCTGACCAAGGAAAGACTGCATTGATTTTTTATTATGGGGTAAAGATATCTCAGAAATTTCATTGATCCTATCTGGGTCAATATGGATTCGTAATTTGGATACTATGAATCCAAGAAGTTTTCCCTCACTTAACACAAAAAAAAAAAAAAAAAATTGGGGTTAAGCGATATTCCATATTTTTGACAACGTTGAAAGATTTGTTTTAAGTCTCTGAGATGATTACTATGTTTTTTAGAATATACTGATATGTCGTTTAAGTAGATTACCACTTTCCTATTTACTAATCCCTTAAATGAAATGTCCATGGCTCTATAAAACGTGGCACCAACATTGATTAGCCCAAATGGCATCTTTTGATAAGCATAAGTGCCCCATTTCGTTCTGAACGTAGTTTTTAATTGATCATCAGGGTGGAATAAGATTTGATTATACCCGGAAAAGCCATCTAAAAAGGACATTAACTCTGTCCCTACAACTGATTGTAATATCTGTTCCATGGGGGGCAGTGGAAAATTATCCTTTTGGTAAGCTTTATTGAGATTACGAAAGTCTATACAAATCTGAATATCACTGTTTTTCTTTCTGACTGGGACGAGATTGGAGACCCATCTAGAATTCCTAATAGGAAAAATAATCTTGGCTTTTAGTAATTTGTTCAACTCAATTTTAATCTAGCTTTCTAAATTATTAATCTAGCTTTCTAAATTAGGATGTATTTTCCTCAATTTCCGCTGGACAGGTTTTTCATCGGAAATCATAGGAATTGTATGTTGGATAATAGAAGTGTCATAGGTTTTAAGATCATCGTAATTCCAAGTGAAGACACTCTTGTACTACTTCAACAACCGATAAAATGCTGATTTCTCTTTAGATGTCAGGCCAAGACCTAGGTTGATGTTCTGTGGCTTCATGTCTGTCCCCAGATTGACTAATTCATATCTCAGAGTTGAACTCTGGAGCTTTGAATTGGTGGATCATTTAAATCTGTCCTTCAAGTCATATAGGTCCTCTAACTTGACCACGGATTTTGGTATAGCATTATTGTTGTTTCCTTGTTCCAGTTGTTTGTCATGTTGGTCTTCATCAATTATCTGATTATTATAAGAGCCTTCTGAAGTCAGAAAACTTACGATATCAGGGTCATTTTTGAAAACTCTCCAGTTGGTAATGTTATCAGGAATAGAGGGTCTAAAGATTAATTCAATCGAGAATATGTCTGGGCTATAGTCCTCTGATGGAATAAGCTTGGAAGCTACGTTAGCGAGGAGATCGGCACTAGCGTTTTGGAGTCTTGGAATAGATGAAATATTAAACACTGTAAAGTGTGAGGTCAGGTCTTGTACTAAAGATTGGTAGTGTTTTAAGTGTCCCTATTGGATTGTGTTATATTCTTTCCACGACTAACCCACTTAGTTAACTAGGGGTTAGAGGGGGGGCAGAGACCCCCTTCATTGCATTGATTGTGTAGCAAGGGGGGAGGTCATAGGGGGTTTTTGAGGGGTACCCATAACCCCACTCTATGGGGTCCAGGGCAGCGCCCCAGAAAATTTTGGTTTTGGACCCTATGTTAGATTGGGCGGACCCACCTATGGTTTTGTGCATGATTTTCACACATGTTTTTGGACGCGATGGTTTTTTAGTCCATGGTTTTAGATGTGATGGTTTTCGGTCCATGGTATTGGATGCTTCAGCATGTATAAATATGTATTGTAACATTGAAAGGAACATAATGAAAGATCAAGTTGGTAGTCCTGGCTTTGGGATCCAGGGGAAAATATCTGTGTATATGTGTTATTCTCTTGCATTGTTTATTTTTTGTGTTTAAGAATTTGTATGTAGGTAATTTCTATACTGGGTTAAAACCTACATTTGGTATCAGAGCTGTTTTGGCTTCAAGGGGATGCCTTTGTTGCTGAGGGGTTTTTCTCAGGCCTATGGTAGACCATGTTTAATGGGAGATCTGTGAGATCGATTCTATTGGTGAAAGAAGATGGCGAGCAGTGGAAAGATAGAGATCAAGAAATTTAATGGTCAAAGTTTTGAGTTGTGGAAATTCAAGATGGAGGATCTATTGGTGGATAAAGATCAATGGATCGCGGTAGATCCGGGTACTAAACCAACGGGAGTGTTCGATGAAGAATGGAAGAAGTTGGATCAGAAGGCAAAGAGCACAATACGATTTTGTGTCTCAAATTTAGTACTGCTGAATGTATCAGGGGGAAGCTACGGTGAAGGCTTTGTAGGACAAGTTAGGGACTTTGTACCAATCTAAGTCTTTGGTGAATAAATTGTTCCTGTGGAAAACGTTTTATAACCTGAGGATGAAAGATGGAGACTCGGTGACAGAGCATCTTAATACATTTAATACTGTGGTAAGTCAGCTAGCATCTGTTGACATTAAAATTTCAGATGAAGATAAGTGCATCGGTTTTTTGTGTTCTCTACCAGATTCATGGGATAGTCTGGTTATTACAATAGGTAGCAATGCAACTGCCTTACAGTTTGATGAAATAGTCTCATCCTTGTTGATGGAGGAGATGAGACAGAAAAATATGGAGAGCCAGAATGGTGATGCCTTGTCTGTATGAGGACGGTCCCAGAACAGAAACAAAAATAAGTCATCGAGTGGGAGATCTAAATCTAGAGGAAGATCTAAATCTCCAGGAAAACCTGTAAAGGTGTTGTGCTGGAAATGCAGAAAGGAACGACACTACAAAAGGGACTGTAAATCTAAAGCTCCTAATAAAGGAAAGGGATTTGATGATGCTCCTTCTACAGAGGTGAAAACCACCTCAGATGAAGGTGGGGATGTGTACTTGGCTTCTTCAAGTACACATGTAGATCATGAGGTGTGGTTGATTGACTCAGGTGCATCCTTTCACTTCACTCCCCATAGAGAGTGGTTCTGCGAGTATGAGAAATATGATGGTGGTGATGTCTTCTTGGGGGATGACAGGAAGGCTAGAATCATTGCTCGTGGAAAAGTAAAGTTGAAGCTACAAGGTGGAAGGGTTAGAACACTTCCAGGTGTTCTGCATATTCCTACATTAGCCAGAAATCTGATTTCTGTTAGCAAGCTGGATGATGCAGGTGTAAAAATAGTGTTCGAGAAGGATACCTACAAAATGGTTTGGGGAGCACTGGTATTGATGTGGGGAGTTCGTATTGGAACTATGTGCAAGCAGCAAGGTAGCATGGTTGTTGATGGGTGCAACAATTTTTTGGTTCTAAAAGTGGAGCAGAAAATCTAGTGGTCTTTGGAGATAAGACCATGTTGTGGCATCAAAGGCTTGGACATATTGGAGAGAAGGGCCTTCGAATACTTCATGGTAAAGGTATGGTAGAAGGTATGAGTAATAGCTCTCTAGATTTTGAATTTTGTGAAAATTGTGTATATGGGAAGCAAAATCAAGTGAGTTTCCCCTCTGGTAGTGAGAGGGTGAAACATATATTAGAGCTTGTGCACAGTGATGTGTTTGGACTTGTGAAGGTTCCATCACTAGGTAAGTCTATGTACTATGCATCATTTATAGATGACTTCTCAAGGAATGTGTGGATATATTTCCTTAAGAAGAAATCTGAAGTCTTTGACAAGTTTAAAGAATTTAAGGCTCTCGTGGAAAATCAGATAGAGAAGAAGATAAAGGTGCTGAGGATAGATAATGGTGGAGAGTTTTGCAGCAAGGAATTTGAAGAATTCTATAAGAAGTGTGGTATAGCATGGCAAAAGACTGTTCCATATACACCTCAACAAAATGGAGTTGCAGAAAGAATGAACAAGACATTGATGGAAAGGGCAAGAAGCATGCTCAGTGTTGTCAGGTTAGGACAAGAATTCTGGGTTAGGACAGGAATTCTGGGTGGAGGCGGTGGAGACAACATATTACCTGGTCAACAAATCACCTTCTTCAATGTTGGAGGATAAAACTCCACAAGAGGTATGGACTGGTAAGAAACCCTCTCTTTCACATCTGTGGGTATTTGGATGTGATGCATATGTACATGTTCCAAAGGAGAAATGAACCAATTTGGATAGTAAATCTGAAAAGTGAATATTTATTGTGTATAAGGATGGTTTAAAGGGTTATAAGCTTTGGAACCCAATATCAACGAAGGTTGTGTACATCAGAGATGTGGTGTTTAGAGATGTAAAAGATGTTATTAAACATGAATTCCAACCAAAGGAACTTGAGAAGATAGAGCTTGAGCTAAAGGAGGAAGAATCAGACTCTACAGCAGAGGAGGAATCAGAAGATGAAGAGCCACAAACTCCGGCTGTGAGAAGATCAGTTCGAGAAAGAAGGCAGCCTAAAAGGTATGGTCCATCTGCTTTCTATTCAAATTTTTCTTTGTCTGTTACTGATGATGATCCCAGAACTGTGAAGGAAGCAGTAGATTCAGAGGATGGAAAACTCTGGAAAGAGGCCATGGTTGATGAAATGGCATCTTTGCATGAGGCTTAGGCTCTAGTGGAGTTGCCGGCTGGAAGAAAACCCATTAGAAACAAATGGGTGTTCAAAAAGAAGACAAATGCAGAAGGAAAAGTGGAGAAATACAAAGCTCTATTGGTAGAAAAAGGTTATTCCCAGATGCCTGGAATTGATTTTGGTGATATCTTTTCTCCTGTTGCCAAGGTAACTTCTATTAGATTACTTTTATCTGTTGCTTCTGCTTTTGATTTTGAGGTAGAATAGATGGATGCGAAGACAACATTTCTTCATGGAGATCTGGAAGAGGAGATCTACATGAATCAACCTGAAGGTTTTGAGGTGAAGGGTAAGAAAGAACTGGTATGCAAGTTAAAGAAGTCTCTCTATGGGTTAAAACAATCACCAAGGATGTGGTATAAGAAATTTGATACATTTATACGAGGACTTGGCTTCACCAGAAGAAAAGTAGATCACTGTGTGTATTTTAAATTAATTGGTGACTGTGTTATTTATCTAGTCTTGTATGTGTATGATATGTTGCTGGTTGGAAATGACAAAGAAATTATCCAGGATTTGAAGACCCAATTGTCCTCCAAATTCGACATGAAAGATCTTGGTGTTGCAAACTATATTTTGGGGATGGAAATTAAAAGAGATCGTACAAAAAGGAAGCTTTGGTTAAACTAGAGGAAGTATGTCGAGACAATACTGCAGAGGTTTAATATGAAGGATAGTAAACTGGTGAAGGTTCCTATTCCTTTAGGTGTGAAGTTATCTATTGAACAATGTCCCAAGACACAAGAAGAGGAAGAGGACATGTCCCATGTTCCATATGTAAGTGAAATCGATAGTTTTATGTATGCAATGGTCTGTACTAGTCCAGACATTGCACATGCAGTGGGAGTATTGAGTAGGCTTATGTCAAAACCAAGGAAGGAGCACTGGACAGTAGTGAAATAGGTTTTCAGGTATTTTCGTGGAACTAGTGATTATGGTTTGTGCTACCAAGGAAGACCAGGATTGGACAGAGTGTTGGATATTCATGGCTATGTTGATACAAAATGGGCTGTTGATCTGGATCAGAGTAGATCTACAAGTGGGTATGTGTTTAACCTATTTGGAGGTGCAGTCAGTTGGATGAGTAAGAAACAATTTGTAGTGGCACTATCAACTACAGAGGTGGAATACATGGCAGCCACTCATGCAAGCAAGGAAGTAGTTTGGTTGTAGAGATTGCGTTCAAGTATGGGGTTAGTACAGACAACTATAAGGATAGAGTGTGATAGTCAAAGTGCAATTTTCTTGGAAAAGAAACCTGCATATCATTCAAAGACAAAGCACAATGATGTTCAGTATCACTTTGTGAGGGATATGATAGAAGACAAAAAGGTGTTGCTAGTAAAGGTGGACACTTTGAAGAATACTGCAGATGCATTGAGAAAATATGCGAGCTCTGAGAAGTACTCTTAGTGTAGAGAAACAATGGGCATTATAGGGCTAGATAAATGGCTAAGCTCTCTTGTGGCCCCCTGTGGAAAGAAAACAACAAGTGGGAGAAAGTTGGGTTGTGTTATATTCTTTCCACGACTAGCCCATGTAGTTAACCAAGGGGTTAGAGGGAGGGTGGAGCCCACCCTTCGTTGCATCGATTGCGTAGCGCCCGGGGGGGGGGGGGGGGGGGGGGGGGAGGTCACAGGGGGTTTGAGGGGTACCTGTAACCCCACTATTTTTGTTTTAGACCCTATGTAGGTTGGGTAGACCCACCTTTGGTTTTGTGCATGATTTTCACACATGTTTTAGGACGTGATGGTTTTCAGTCCATGGTTTTGGACATGATGGTTTTCAGTCCATGGTATTGGATGCTTCAACATGCACAAATATGTATTGTAACATTGAAAGGAACATAATGAAAAATCAAGCTGGTAGTCCCAGTTTTGGGATCCAGGGGAAAATCTCTATGTATATGTGTTTTATGTGTTATGCTCTCGCATTGTTTATTTTCTATGTTTAAGAATTCGTATGCAGGTAATTTCTATACGGGGTTAAAACGTATAGTCCCAATAGACAATGTATAGTATTTCTTACTTGTCTAATGACAATCTCAGAGTCTCCAAATACTTGCAGGTGTTTAATATTAAGTCTGATTGCTTTGTATAACCCTTGAACCAATGCTTCATATTTAGCGATGTTGTTTGTGCAATCGAATTCAAGTCTACATGCTAACATGGTTTTTTCTCCTTTTGGACTAACTAATATGCAACCTGCTCCTGCTCCATCATTGGATTTAGAACCATCAAAAAATAATTTCCAAAACAAGGTTTTATTTACAGGTTTATCTACAAAATTGATACATCTAGAAGTGTCAGTCTGAGAGAAATTTTCTATCTATGATAAAACGAAATTTTCCAAAAAAGGTGAAGTATGAGCGTTGAAATTCCCTAAGAACGGCTCAACCAACTAGTTTCCGATTATATTTTTGCTATATGCTACAAGCTCGTTTTCTCCTTCTAACTCTGTCACTATATACTTGTGATGTCTTTCTCATTCAACCTTAATCTGATTTGGTTTTCCATTGTAGGGGAGTCACATATGAGACCAGTTGGTCACAAAGTAACCGTCAAGCTTTTCTGACCAATCCCTACTGAGGATCAGTCCATAAAATTTAGGAATGTCAGTTACAAGTATATCGATAACTTGACATACCTTTGGATTTGACAAAAGCCTTGTGGTTACTTTATTAAGTTCACCGATGACCTTGACTTGAGACTGATCTAGCTGTACTATTCGTACTGCAGATTTTTGAGGCTGGACGTTTAATTTAGCACAAACTATCCTAGGTAAAATGTTAGATGATGCACTGGAATCCACCATGCAGTTATTCAAAATTTTATTGAAAACTTCAAAAGTAAGGAGAAATGGCGAAGTATGGGATTTTGATCTTACGCCAATCAGAGCAATGTTAGTTGGATCGACTTTATTTGAAATTCCAGTCAGAGGTCTTCCCACTTCATGAGTAGCTTTTGAAATTACAACAATGGGAAGAGGCATAGTAGGTACTGCATTCATCTCTTTCAAGAGTAATTTCTGTTGATGTTTTAATTCACTGAGCTTGTGAAGAGTAATGTTTTCCCTCATTTTCTTCATATCTTCAACAAAGTTGTATTCCATCTCATCTGAGATGATAAGTGTTTTGGATGAAGGTGTTGAATCAGATTAGATTGGGTTTGTATGAGACTTTGGTGAGGACTTTTTACTTACGATTTTATCTTTGGGGGTCGGAATTAGGTTTTTCTGTTTAGCACTGGATTGTGGAGGATCGAGTTGATTTCTACTTCTAGTGGCAACAGGTAATACATCTTTATCTTCCTCATCTAGAAGAATGAAGTCCCACATTCCTTGTAGTTCTATGACTTCGTCATCATCAGTTTGTTCCTCATTTGAAACTTATTCCTCTTCCCCTTCTGATTCTGCGTTTGTTATAACATTTGGAGGTTTAGGATCGGTTGGAGGATTTCTTTTAAAGGGTTTAAAATGTTTCTTGGAAGAGGTTTCTGCTACTTGTTTCTTTATATCAACCATTTCATTGGACATGGTCTTCAGGACTTTCTGTAACCCTTCTAGGTCGAATGGGTCCTTCGGTTGTTTTTCTTAGAATCGTCTCTAAAGGACACTTTTTAGACTTTCTTTCATCTAAAGCATTTTTCTTTTCTACGGCTAGGATACGTTTTTCTACAGCTATTACCTCTTTCATGTTTTCTGCTAACGTTGGCTTGGCAGCTTTATCTACAAAGATAGCTGAATTTTAAGGTAAAGTAGAAATATACCATTCGTTTTGGACTTCATCGCTAGGCTTAGACACTATTGGTATTTTGTTCAATAATTTATTGAAGAGAGAGTTGAAATCCTTAATTGGTTCCTTTGGCTCGACTTTTAAATTGGAGACATCATTTATTAAGGTTGTTGTTGACCTATCATCCCCAAATTTTGTTAAAAATTGATCTTGAAATGTATCCCAGTTATTAATGGAGCCTGCTGGTAAAGAAAAATACTAGGATCCTGTTGCTCCTTGTAAAGTATAGGGGAATAATCTTACAACTGCGTCCTCTTCTGTTACTCTGTTCAAATTAACAGATAGCATGAAATTATTTATGTGTTCCTCAGCTAGTTGGCCATTGTTAGGATTTAATTTGGGCAACCATTTCTTAGGATGAGCTCGTAATTGAGATAAAGGTGCAGGCATTCTTACTACCCCTAGATTGGCCCATGGCCTTGGTGGTGGATTTCCTGCCATTGTCGGAGTATGAGTAGGAGGAGGTATAGCAGTAGTTGAAGGTGATTGGGTAGAGAAGGATGTTGCTCTTGTACCTGTATGAACAACGATCTAGAGTTGAGGGATGGATGAATGACCTTGTCATGATATGGATGGGAAGGTAGACGAAAATGATGATAAAAACTCACAGTGATATTCTGCTGGTGTTTTCCTAGCTTTCTTACGACTCGGTAGAGGAAACTCAACTGGTGGGATTCCTAATTTTCCACTCTGTGCTCTAGTGAGTCGTTGAGATGGGGTCAGATGAGAAGTGACACTACCTTAGGATAACTCAGATTCTTCTTGAGATATAGAAATCCCCTGTAACTTATGAATTAAGGTTTGTAACTCAGGGGGATCTGAAGAAGAATGATTTGGCTTGTTTGGGATTTCAGTAATGTGCTCTGTATTTTTCTTTTCAACTTCTGGTTCAGAGATAGGATATTTGGAATGCGAATGAGAAGTTGAGGGTGATGGTGAGGGAGTTTTACTCTTAGAATGGCGTGAAGATGTAGATTTACTTGCCATTCACAGTCAGGCCCTCCTTCTAGCGCCAAATGTGTTGAAGGCTCAAAAAATCGGGACTCCAACAAGGGGGATAAACACCCGGTCCGGACCTTAAGACAACTCCTTTTCCATTTGGAATAGTGGCTCCGACTAGGGATGATGGGACTAGTTTCCCAATTTATTTATGATGTTTGTGCTAACGGGATGATGTTTTACTTTTCATGGTTTTATGGGGTGAATACTTATTCTAATCTTAATCTACCTTCTAACTATCATATGCAATCTATCTTAATCAAAGAAAACATCTAACTTTAAAACTATCCTGGGAGAAATGTTTATATATGCGATCTAAAATTATTTCTGAAAGTATTTGATAATAAAGATCATTCAATCACAGTAAGAAAAGAATCCATTTGATAATGATCATTTCTTATAAAAAGTTAGCCGAAACGATATGAAAGGTATATCGCATAAAGAATCATTCATGTATTTAGCATAAAGAATAAATCATCATCATACAAAAGTGCAATAATGATAACTAAGAATTTTAACTTTCATACATCAATAACTGAAAATGATTTGTTGCTTGATACACAAGTAAAAGGCATTAAGAGATAGAAGTACCATTTGTAATACGTCCTACTCATATGCCCAAGCAATATGGATCTATCTTCAAATCACTTAACATCAACTAAGAGTACAAAAATGCAATTTCAGTAGAAGATGCTAAACTCAAGTAGAAAATAAATCTCGTTCCATTAATTTTACCAAAACCTCCTCAGTGGGGGGCATAAGTGCACGTTCTGAAGAATGTTTTTGATAAAATTTCTAGATCCCTCTCTAAATGCATGAGAGGGGTTTAAATACTAATCTATGAAAATTAAAAATAGATATTACAAAAATAGATGAGGAGGTTTAAACGACCTGCCTCATTTTAAGCAAAATAAACAAAAACAAAAACAAAATATTTCTATGACTAATCTTGCATCTGATCCTTGAGATCACAAATATCCAGCATCGGTTTTAAGAGTGTTGGTTGGCTGACTTTAGCTTTCAATTTTCCTACAACTACGGCATTGGTGAGCACTAGCACTATTTTCACGGCCGAAGTCATCAAGCATTTTAGGATCATCCATTGGTTGTGTGGTTTCACTAGATACTGCTAGTATGCTTCCCAGTTCAATCTGTTTACCTGTTTAATTGCCTCTGCCCTTTCCTCTACTGCTTGTTTCCATATTGCTTGAAGCTGTTGTGCTTTTGGAAGAAAGCCAGGGGTAGTTTCTGCTACCAAATTAGCCTTGTGTAGATTTTCATTTACGCATTCGATGACACTGTTCGCTACTGCCGCTGCATCCTCCATTACCTATTTTGCCTCCCTTAGCCGAGAATCCCATTTCGCAAATAAAATTTCTTTGTGTGATTCATCAATTTTGGGCATGTCTTCTCTTTTCCCTTCTTCAAATTTCTGCCAGCTTAAGAAGTCTAAAACTTTCTTAAAAATTGAATCATATTCAAGTCGTAATTCCACAACTTGATTTGTTATATTATCGCTCATTTCGCAGTGGGCATTCCACTGTGAAATCTTCTGGCATAATAGTTCTTTATTTTGTAGAAGCTGGGAATTGAGACGAAGTGCCTCTATGAAAAACTGTTCTATTTTGGGATCATCTTTATGCAGTTCTATTATACTTTGTAACTATTCTTCTTTACTATTTAAACTGCTATGATGTGCCAACTGCATTTTCTGAAAGTCTTGTTGAAGTTTTGCCAATTGTGTTTCCGCTTGTTGGTTGATGCTGACCTACTGTAGCTATTGTTACAAAAACAAAATCCTATCTTCTTTTTCTTGTAGTAGCAGTTGTACCTTTGCTTCTTTGTTAATGGTTGCTGAAGTGTATGCACCTACGACCTGTGAGAACCTAGTGAGATTTGCCGATGGATTTGTAGATGGATCTTTCCAAAGAACATCTAGAGGTTAATCCTCTGGAGCGAGCACAGAATCCAACTTTTTTTTCTTTCTTTGTCTTCTAACGATGGCCTTATGTTGAGGGCTGTAGAATATATCTAGAGGAGGAACTTCCTCTATTCTCAATACAATCTCATATGTGGGAGCAATGGGAATATGCTTTGTTTCCTGAGTGCTAACAATGCTTTCTATTACCATTTATCGTCTGTTGTGTGTTTGTTGGTGGCTCTGCATTTTGTTCCTCTGTGTTAAGTATCTTATTAAAATTTTCCCATTCTCCTTTTACATCAATTATGAGCGGCCTTACTTGCTTTGGGAGGGGAGTGGAGGCTTTAGTTTGTTTTACAAACGAAGTCTACTGATCAGACTTTGTTGTAGACTGGGTTGTGTCTTTTATTGACTCCTCACTCTTACTGTGTTGATCTTCGGATGTTTTTTCAGATTGATTGCCAGACTTTCCTTGCGACTCTTTTTTAGAACTTGTTTTGGACTTCTCTTTTGAATCTTCACTAATGCTTACGCTGGGAGTAGGATCTCTTACTGGTTCGATGAGTAATTGTTCCAATGGGACCTTAGACAACCTCTTTTTCTGTAATTATCAAAAGTTTGGAGACCTTCTTGGTCAAAAATAATTTTTGTCGTATGCTGAACTTCTTTGAAGGTGTTTTTCTGCTGGAAAACATCGTCAAAGGGATCTTTTTCATGGGAAAATATCTTTATTTTAACCATTGTGGTAAAATCTTTTACAATACCAAAGGGATCATATTGCCTTCCTGGGAACTTGGGTAGTTGTAAAGATAATACATTATTAACTTCTTTGAAAGCATGACCTAAGTCATGAAATGCAAATGCTCCACGTGTTATAGGAAATCGAGGCCAAATGGCCTTCTTGGAATCTTTCAGTACTTTGTTCTTCCCCCCCTTGCCACATGTCGGATAGGCTATCTCCCTAGCCATCAGTTTGTCTAGGATGTAAAAAGGTAGCACATGGGGTGAGGAAATACTGCCAAATACTCTTATATACGTGAATAATTCTTCCCCAAACCATCTCTCTACGGGGAGAATATCTACATCAACTTCTTGGGAAAACCTTGGGGCATCTCTGTTGTAGATCTTTTTATGAATCAGGAGTATAACTCCGTGACAAATTTTGAAGAAATGTGGCATGAAATTTGATTCCCACATGACTTTGTGATAAATATGAATGGGAAGTGGATTTTGAACTGTCCACTTCCATCCCATAACAGGAAATTTGGAACCAAAACAAATAGTTTCCATAACATAGGCGCTCATGAAAAATGGAGGGTAAACCCTCGAAGCAATGCTTCTTTTTCTTCTGTATTCTAAAATTGCAGTGGCTAAATTATCTAACAGGATTTGAGCCAAATTCATTATTGTAGCATTAATAGCTGCATCTACTAGGGGTAACCATTTTGATGAAAATTTGTTGTTGTCTGGTTTACCAAACAGTCTACATAACATAGCGGCAGAAAAACATCAAGGGGAACAAAGAGAACCGGTGGAGTACATACCGTTTTTATCTTTTTTGAGTCTTTCTTCATTATTTGACCAATGCTTCGTGCATTTCACCAAATCTTCATTTTCCTTGGTGAACTTATCGACAAAGTGCTTGTTGTAGATGGTTTAGGGTTCCGATAAATGGTAGATGAGCCTCAAGTTGTCTGGAGTAAAAGACCCCATGGCTTCCTGTTTTGTCGTCTTGAATTCTTTGTCAAATATGTTCGCATCATCTATAATCCATTTAACCATGTCAGTGTAAGGGAGTATCTTTGGCCTTGCAGCAATGTGGTGCAAGAATGAGCATGCAAGTTCAGTCAAAGAAGCATCAGAAGAACCTGTAACAATTATTTTCATAATCCTCAGTTGTTCTTCCTCCAATAACTGATACATAGTTTCCCACGTAGATGTCCCTGCATCTCGATTACAGGTAGTGTTTGTGAATAATGGGGTCATTCCTGACTTTTTAGAAGTGGGTGCCTTTCCTTTCTTCCCCATTTCTTCGAATGTTCTACTCTGTGTGTTCTTCCTGAAAGTTACAAGCAGAAAGCAGAATAGGATAAAAATGATAGTAAATGTAGAAATAATCAATAGAGAGTACGAAAATAAGGCAACAGACAGTCTTTAATTCTAAATCACTTCAAAAGATATCAACTTACGTTAAATGACCTTTCATAACTAATCGTAATCGGTTTTCAATAAATGTTCATTAATGAACCATTATGCTTGACTTAATGTTCATAACTTCACATTGAAAGTCGGGAAGTACCCTCCTAGAATTGTGAGCCCTTTAAGTTGTGATTAAAGCGATTTTGCAATTTGCTACGAAATATTACAGATCGCTATATCACAAAACTTGTTTTCATTAAGATGTACCGCCATGTGAGTTGATGTGATATACGATATGCGAGATGCCATCGCATTTCATAATATCTTCTTATGCTTTATCAAATAGCGTCACATGGTTGAAACTGCGATGCGATGAGAATTTTAAGATTTCGCATTTCGCGGATCGCATTTTAATGGGGTAACTTTTATAAGGGAGGTCCGCTGTAATTGTTTTTACGATGAAAGAATAATATACTTTAAAGCGGGTTTTTTCAAGATTTACTTTAATATTCACGACTTCCCGGGTATAAAGTTTTTTTTAGGCTTTTTGATCATGTGGCACTTATTTAGGAAACTTAAGGTTTATGAAGTTTTATGCGCCTAAAGTATGAAAAGGTCCTTTTTACATGTTTTAGCAAGTTCTAATTTTGATATCTTATTTTATTCTAAAAACAAAAGGCATGATTAGATGCTAAGATTTGACTTTTTTGGAAGGGTCCCCATTTATTAATGTTATTACTAATACTAATAAATGGGGGTTTGTTGATAGGCACAACAGAATGCTAACTAGGTTAAAGCTCAAATTAGGAGAAGGAGAACTGGTTGAAGCTAACCTAGAAATAGGAAGAGTCTATCCTAGGAGGAAAATGGTAGAAGAAAGTCCCTTGGAATCAGACTCTCAGTTCATGGACAGTTTCATGACCATGAGAGCCATGGTAGAAGAGATGTATCAAGAATTTAAGAAAGGTCGAAGTGAAGATTCTTCAACCTCCAAACAAGACAAAGGAACAGAGGAACCTCTTCTAGATGGCCATTCAGAAGGAAAAGGGAAAGGAAACGAGCCTTCTCTATAAACACCTCCTTCTAGCCCTTTGATTAAATTAGATGTAAAATTTGATTTTCCAATATATGACGGAGAATTAAATGCAGAAAAGCTAGATAACTAGATTAGACAGATTGATGTGTATTGCAGAGTGTAGAACATCGATTCAGAAAGGAGAAAGATTCAACTGGCCAGCCTTTGCCTTGGAGGAACTTCCCTAGTGTGGTGGGAAGGCAAGACCCAAGCTGATTTGAAGAAGCATGGTAAAATTCTTTCTACCTATAGTGAATTTGTTTCTACCATTAAAAAAACGTTCTATCCACTAGCTTATATGCAGCAAGCAATGATGAGTTGGAAAACTCTTCACCAATTAAAGGGGAAAAGTGTACAAAGTTATACCTAGGAATTTAGAAAAAGAGCTTCAATTCTAGGCATTTCTCTAGACTCACCTGAAACTTTGTTGAAGTATATAGGTGTTCTACATAGCTATTTGAGGCACACCATTCTCATGTTTAACCCTACTAGCATAGATGAGGTATCTGTTCAAGTTACACATCTAGAGGCTAGAGGCAAGAATGTGAACCCAGAGATTGGGGGATCATCAAAACCCACTACAAGCAAGAATAAGGAAAAGATGAAACAGAAATGGAAAGAGAGGAAGACAAATGTTGGACATAAAGACAAACCTTCATGCACTCACTGCAAGAAGGGTGGACACGATTATGAACACTATTGGTCTTTGCATCCGGAGCTGAAACCCAAGAAGTTCAATGGCAGGAAGAAGAAGACTGTTGTAGCTATTCAGAAAGATTTGGGGTCAAACTCAGGAGACGAAACAACAATCATAGCCACAGGTATAAAAGGTAAAAATTCTGAAGCATCTACTAGTAATTCTACAAAAACTATTAATAATGAAGAAAATGAGAGGAAAAGGCATAAGCTTTTTATATTAGAGTTATTTCCAAGCATCAAAAGATTGATACTTTATTTTATAGTGGTTCACAAGTAAACTTGATTTATGAAGCAATTGTAAAGAAGTTGAGACTACTAACCACACCTCACAAGAAGCCATTTCCATTAGGTTGGGTATGTGATAAATCAAAGCTACAAGTGACTAGACAATGTAGACTTAGGTTTGCATTCGGGTCAACATTTGTAGATGAGGTTGAGTTAGATATAGTACCCTTGGATATATGTGGTATTGTTTTAGGAAGTCCTTACTTGTATGATAGAAAAGCCATTTTCTATAGAGCTGAAAATAAGTATCAACTCACAAAAAATGGAACAGAATATATTGTAAGAGCTCATCAGCTCAAAAATAACTACACTCTCATTAACTTAGGTTAGATGAAAAGAATTGTAAATTCATGCAAGCAATTTTTATTAATGGTTGTAAAGGAAAATACCCTTGATAAAACCAATGTATTTGAGGGTTGTGATGCTAAACAGAAAGCTGATTTAGAAAAAGTTATTTCACAATATGATATCTTATTTCAAGAACCTAAGGGTCTACCACCCAAAAGGGAAATTGTACATGATATTCATTTGTAGCAAGATGCTCCATTTCTTAACATCGGAATGTACAAGTTATCACTTTAGAGAATGCAAAATCAAGAAGCAGGTACATAAGCTGCTAGAGAAAGGGTTCATAAGACCAAGCACATCACCATGCGGGTCTCCAATCGTGTTGGTGAGAAAGAAAGATGGTTCGTGGAGGATGTGCATTGATTATAGAGCACTGAATAAAATAACAATCAAGAATTGTTATCCCCTTCCTCGCATTGATGATCTATTAGATCAGCTGAAAGAAGCTATTTAATTTTCCAAGTTAGACTTACGTAGTGGCTACCATTAGGTCAAAGTAGCAGAACAAGATGCATGGAACACTGCTTTCAAAACAAAGCAAGGGTTGTATGAATGGCTAGTTATGCCTTTTGGCTTAACTAATGCTCCCGCCACTTTCATGAGAGTAATGAATGATGTACTCAGGCCTTTTATTGATGATTTTGTAATTGTATATTTAGATGACATTCTTGTTTTCAGTAAAACATGGGAAGAACATTTGAAGTATGTAAAGCAGACTCTATATGTTTTGAAAAAAGAAAATCTCTATGTGAAGTTATCTAAATGTGAATTTGGAAAAACATCTTTGAATTATTTGGGTCATATTGTAGGGGGTGGTGAATTGAAGATAGATCCCTCTAAGGTCAAAGTCATTGTGAACTGGCCTAAAACCAAATTTGCTATAGAAGTTAGGAGCTTCCTAGGGGTAGCACAATATTGGAGAAAGTTTATTTCTAACTTTTCCTTGATTTCAGCTCCCTTACATGCTTTGATAGGGTTGAACAAGGTGTTTCAGTGGGGAGGAAAACAGCAGAAAGCCTTCGACACTTGAAAGAAAAGATTAGTACATCACCAATACTAGCATTGCCAGATCTTCAAAGACCATTTGAGATTGAAACATATGCCAATGACTATTCCATGGGAGCAGTGTTGATGCAACATGGTAAACCCATATGTTATCATTCTGAGACATTTAATTCTACAGTAGTTAATTATCCCACATATGATAAAGAATTTTATGCATTAGTATAGAGTGTGAAAAAGTGGAAACATTACCTATTGGGCAAAGAAACAGTTATACATACTGATCATCAACCACTTCAATATTTGCACTCACAAACTAAATTGCAGCAATCAAGACACTATAGGTGGATGGGTTTTCTACAACAGTTTCATCTATTCACCAGATATAAGAAAGACATACATAATAAAGTTGCAGATATGTTGTCTAGACCAATTATAAATGCATCTACTATACTTAAGCATAACTCAGTAATGCATGAAAGCTACATTGAACAGTATGCTCAAGATATAGATTTTAAAGATGTATATGAAACCTTAAGTCATGGCAAACAAGTAGAAGAATTGGATTATCATGTTAAGGACCAACTCTTGTATCATTTTGGAAAGTTATGCATTCCTCAAACTGAAAGAGTTAACATAATCCGAGAAGCACAGACTTCTCTAATATCAGGTCATTTTGGGATAAGTAAAATAGTTTCACAGCTGCAAAGATTTTTTTATTGGCCAAGAATGCATGAAACAATTTCTAGATATATTAAAGGGTGTATCATGTGTGATAAAAGCAAGCCCAACAATAGAAAAGTAGGCTTGTACACTCCACTTCCAGTTCCTACTCATCCCTGGGAAAGTGTTTCCATGGAATTTGTTGGGGGATTGCCAAAATCTAGAAAAGGACATGACTATTTATATGTTATTGTGGACAAGTTCAGAAAAATGTGTATTTTAATACCTTGTAACCAACAGATTACAACTGAACAAACAACAAAGTTGTTCTTTCAACATGTCTGGGTGCATTTTGGGTTACCCATTTCCATAGTATCTGATCGAGATTCCCGATTTGTTGGGAATTTTTGGTCAAGTCTGTGGGAATTGATGGACACCAGACTGAAGAAGACCACAGCCTTTCATCCACAAACAGAAGGCCAAACATAGGTGGTTAACAAGACCGTGATCTAGTTTCTCAAGGGCTATTGCAGCAAGCATCCCAAGCTTTGGGATGAACATTTGTGTTATGTGCAGCATGCTTACAATCATGCTAAACATTATTCTACACAAAGATCTCCTTTTGAGACTTGTATTGGTTTCATACCAAGGTCTCCCTTGGATTTTTTCTTTAGTAAAGACATAATAGTTGGTGGACACGATGATGTGGACAAAGAAACTAAGTTCATTAAACAGATCCAAGAAATTCACCAGGCAGTGTAGGAACAACTAGAAAAGAGCCAAGCCAAGTACAAGGCAAGGCATGATAAACATCGAATTGAGCATAGCTTCCAAGTTGGTGATCAAGTCCGGCTATACATCAGCAAAGACAGAATGCAAGGTGAAGGAAAGAAGTTGAACCCAATAAGGTATGGGCCTTTCAATATACTTGAGAAAATTGGTGAGAATGCTTTTTGCCTTGATTTTCCAGTTTACATGCACATCTTCTCAGTAGCTAATGCAGAGAACTTGAGACTGTTTGAACCTTCATTGATTGAAGATCCCGAAGAGAAAATTTAGTTGCCTTCTATTGATGATCTGTTGCCTGAATATCTCAATGAGTTGCAGGAATATACAATTCTGGACAAGAAGGCGAGAAATACGCACAGTGGGGATGTTGAGTACCTGAGGATTGGTCTCAAAGGTTCAAAGCTAAGCAGTGCAAGATGGATAGAGATTGGATAAGTGAGGAAGTTGTATCCTCACTATATTAATGCTTAAAAATCAACTTTTGGTGGTCCAAAAGCCTTTTTCAATGGGAAGGCATGATCCAAAATGGATCCAAGAATTCTCTAAATAAAGAGGCGAAAAACAAAAGAAAAAAATGAAAACAGAGCTATCGGTGGCTTGAATAGTGAATGCACAGGAGCTGTCAGATCTGGCCAATCAACGGTCTAGATCTGATCGACAAATTGCAATCGGCAGTGGCAAGTGAAGGCTATTGGCGACCACATGGTATACGCATCAGCGACCAGCAGGGTCAACGAGGAGCATCGATCAAGCGCACAAATCGACGACCCACATTGCATCACAACATCGCGTCGGCAAACCACAATAGAGCACTCACCAAATGGCCCGGGGTTATCGCGATATGCGATTGCGATCAATCGCATCGCGATATCGCAATCGGAAAACACAATGGAGTGGGGCTATATGCATACATATACATGTGATATGATTAGCCAGACCTAATGGAAATATAGTTGATATCGTATATATTTTGAAGTCTGGAAAACCAAATTTTCCTTTGTATTTGTGTTTTCTGCCGAATAAATAAAATATAAAGAAACTAGGCCGATGCGATGAAACCAAACCCAAAAAGGGTTTATGAATGCATGTGTATAATATTTTAGGTCCGATATGGGTCGTTTTGTAGGGTTTTAATGTGTTTTTAATATAAAAGAGAAAATCACGATAAGCAGGATTTTGGGCGGGCCAAAGGCAAAAAGTGGTTTAGGTCGGGCTTCGCCTAAGCCTATACATTGTCTACCACATGTACAGGCTGAGGAGAGAGAAAACCACCCTCATCAGGTGGTTAACTCCCATAAGAAAGGGCCACCCGAAATGGATCTCAACCATTGGATCTGGATCTCCCAGATCAACGGTGGAGATGTGATGTCAGTATATAAAAGGCAGACTCGATAGGAGAATAGAGAAGATTTGAGGACTTTTGAAGTCCAATAAATAGTGTTTTTGGTGGATTTTCACAGTTTTTAATGCATTTCTCTGTGTTAACAGAAAGCAGCCATTTCAAGGATTTCAAAGGCCCGATGCACTCATCCGTTGTAGAATAGGTGTCCACCTCCCATGAAGGCGTTATGCAATGATTATTTAATACTAGAATAGGGATTCGAGTAGACAGGGGCTGGGAGACAGAAATTCGAGAAGAGGAAATGAACAAGCAAAGCAGATTGGCTTTAAAGCCACATAAGACAAAAGCAAAGGAAGATAGTATTGAAGGCAGTGCTAAGACAGAGCAACAGAGACAGAGAGTCAGTGAGGATAGTTTGTGTACTCATAAGAGACTTGGGGGATCCAGGTAAAGCCTTATTGCTTTGTATCTGTTTTGTAAAGCTCAAATTGAGCTCACTATTGTAAAACTTTGTTTGAAGACATAATAGAAAGGTCACCACTGAAGGTTGGACCAGGAGATGTAGCCCAGGAGTGTGGGGTGAACTCCTTATTAAACTTGTTGTGTTTATATGTGTTATCTATTATGTTTCTTTTTACTGCTTCATGGTCTATGTATTTCACAATCTTATCGATCCATTGCACAAAGTAACATAGGCATATCCATGCACATGAGTTTGTAATACCTTATTAATTGTCTTAGATGGCATTCCAAGATCATTAAGGACCTATGAAGGATAAAATGTTGCAATATGGTTTGCAACTAAAAATGAGATAGTATAATATTCTGATATGCAAGTTATGGCAATATTATTTTTCTAAATTGCATATGGGTTATCAGGTGGGAATTTTGACATAAACACCACCTGAAAGGTATATGAGATATCAAATATATTTTACTATCCATTTACTTTTATACACTGAAGAAACTATTATGAAGGTCAAGTATGAATGTATTATGTACATAAGTGTTCCTTTTCTTTGATGACAATGTGCATATGAACATTTATGTAAATCACAGTGGGAATGAGTGCTACAAGTGAATTTCACATGTCATACAATTGTGGACAGTTATGGAAGGCCAGGAGGCCTTGGGTTGATGGTAGTTTCCTGCCTGGATTTCCTCTCCTTAGAGATAAATGATCTAAGTAAAGGAAAAGAGTTGGTCAAGAGGGTGAAGAGGGAAAAACCCTACTCTGTTGATTTTGGAGCCTATTGGAGGAGGCCCAAAATTCCTCATAAGATGAGATGTTATCGGAGTAATAGGAAGGACGCTGCCAAGAGGAATCCTATATTAGACCCTGTGTGGTCATTGGAATTCTTGAGTTGGTTGGCCAGTGGAATTCCAGACTTGACCATGTATGGTCTCTATCAGAAAAATTGTATGGATGTGAAAATGATTCAATCTAGTTGTGGAAATTTCTTCCCTTGGTTGGGAGAAGCATTCCTTTGTGACTGTGGTTCTCTTAGCAAATCATATTATCTACTCATATAAGTGACGTGTTAAAAATAATTTTTTTATTGTGTAACAATTTTATGTATATCTTGACTGAAAAGAACCCGGTGCTTGAAAATGAATTACTAGAAGCATTAGTTCTGTTATTGTGTTATCAATATGGTGAAAATACTAAATTACATTTGCCTTGTGATTGGAAAGGTCAAATTTGATTGACAATGTGATAATCAAGTAATTTGATTTAAGAAAATTGATCAAAAACCAACAGAGGGTTGAGCAAGGTAATCAAGGAAAGGGGTGTATAATTTTAAGGAAAATTGGAAGCTCTACTAAGAGAAGGTTGATAATCCACTAGCGAAAATGTTACTTATGCTTGTGCCATGAAAATAGCGGCATGCCATCAACCAATGATACCTTAGATCAATATCATTAGAACTGTAACATGGATTTTATAGACACAAGTGAATTCTGGTTAAATGATTGATTAGAATGAACATATACTTATAAAACAAATATGTCAAGATAACCACATTAACACGATCTGTTGAAACTATTGACTGACAAAGAAGATGCAAGAGAAGTTCTGCAATTAGGGTACATGTAACCCCAGAAAATTTAATTAATAATATGTAGTTTACAAAGGGATGTAATCCTAGTTGGAGAGTTGTGGAATTAACCAATAAAATTATAAATATAAACAAATTACACCAACCCCTAATTAAACCAACTAAAATAAAATACATAAGGAAGGCTATTAAATAAAGGAAAACCCTGGAATATAAAACTCAAATTAAGACTTCCATATGAAAAGAAGGGTGGATAATTAATGCGGCCAGGTCCAGGTACACCCTTGAATCAAGGAAAATGGTAATATCCACCTATAAAATAGTAAGTTAGGGTAACCATATTCATTTATGTGGCATAATTAATATCACAGATTATGCTAGCGTCTAAAGAATTGATCCGGATTTAAACAGGAACGCAACAAATTACAGAGATAACCATATACACAAAGATGCAGCGGAAATAATACTTCATTTCATTAATGGAAAATACTGAAATATGCTTACAACCAGAAATGGAAATAAACTAGCTAGGGCGATGGTAGCTTATCTCTGAGAAGAGATGTGATGGCTACATGCCTCTGAATTGTGTTACAATGAGGCTCGAAGGCCTATTTATTGTTGAGAAACAATGGAAAACCCTTAACATTCCAAAACCTAACCCTAGGAGATGAAACGCCAAACTGTGGGCCCCGTTTGGGGGTAAGTTGGTACATCAACTTCCCGGGGTCGTAACTTTGGCATATGATCTCCGTTTGACGCGTACAATAGCTCATTAGAAAGATCTATCCGAGCACTATCATTGTTGGAACGGGCAACATCGGTCCATTCCATGGACCCATGTTGCCCTTGGATTCCCTAAAAAACGTCGTTTAGGGCCTCAAAACGGCTCCGGAAGTTCAGGACCCGAAAAACTGCTAAAAATAGTAAGTTATGCTACAATTAAGGAAATTGAAAATGCTGATAAAGACAATGGTGGGGGTCCAGGTGGACTTGGCAGGTGGTCACCAATATCCACCTGGATCATTCCTCCCCCCTTAGGAAGCAATGGTCCCCATTGCGTTGAGCTCCTCCATGAGATGAGGAAACTTCTGCTGAACTTGTTCCCTGGTGAGCCACTTGCCCTGTTAAAGGAGTTGGCCTGCTTTGACAACTCAATACAGTTGGATATTCTATTGGCGAGTGTTCTTGATCTGTGTGTCCATGATCCGATCAGTTGCAGCTTGTTCCATGCAATCTGGATTTAATTCTGTGGGTTTGAGCTGTTGTGCAATGTTGGATGTGTCTAGCAATGGTGGAAAGTATGGCCGAAGGCGGTCCACATTGAACACTGGGTGCAGGCCAAGGAATGGGGGAATGCTGAGCTCAAATGCATTATCTCCCATAGCCTTAGTAATGGTGTAAGGACCATATCTGAGTGGTCTCAATTTCCGATAGGCTCTAGTAAGGCGTTCCTTTTGCAAATGCAACCAGACTTTGTCGCCCACCTGAAACTTGTGTGGCACCCGATGTTGATCATGTCGCTGCTTGTACTTGGCATTTGATTTCTCAAGAATGTCATGGACCTGCTGGCGAATATGTCGGATGCGCTCAATGAAGCTGGTGACCTTATCTGTTTCGGACTGGACATGAGCTGAATTCATGTGAGTAGCTGCAAGTGGCATGGCCACATCAATGGGGCATAGTGGCTAGAATCCCAAACCCACCTGAAAAGGGCTATGGCCAGTGGAGCTGTGAGGAGCTCGGTTGTAGCTGTGCTGAACATAGGGGAGGCTATCGTCCCATGTGCGTGGATGCTTTGAGTTATACATGCGCAAAATGTGCACAATCATCCTATTGACAACCTCTGTCTGGCCATTCGTTTGAGGATGGAAGGCTGTGGACTTCGTGAGTTTGGTGTCCAGCATTGACCAGAGACTGGACCAAAATGTGCTGAGAAACCGACTGTCCCGATCTGAGATGATAGACTGTGGGATCACAAAGTGCACCCACACTCGTTCAAAGAAGAGCTTAGCAGTGGCTTCTGCTGTGATATTCTTCTTACAGGCCACCATAATGGCCATCTTCGAGAACCTATCGACGACCACAAAAACACAGTCATTTCCATGCTTAGTGGAAGGAAGGCCTGACATATAATCCATGGAGATGGATTCCCAAGGTCGACTAGGGGTAGGCAACGGGGTATAGAGGTCGTGCTTCTTAATGGCCGGTTTGGCAATGGCACAGGCAGTACATGATCGGATGTACTTCCCAACATCCTGTCGAATATTCGGCCAATAGAAATAATTTTGCAGTACTGCCACTGTTTTCTCGACCCTGAAATGCCCAGCAGCCCGACTGTAGTGTGCTTCCCAAATCATCTTGACACGCTCGCTTGAAGGAACACAAAGGTGACCGAGGTGGCATAATAGGGCATCCTGGAGGTGAAAATCTGCAACCTGCCGACCCTCCAAGAGTGCCTGGTATGTGTCGCCGAATTCTGGGTCGCTTTTGTAGAGAAGTGGCCAATCAGAAGTCTCATGCCCACAAGAGTTGAGCACAGTGGTTAGCGCCATGATCGGTGGTCGACTGAGGCAATCTGCAACATTATTGGTGTTTCCCTTTTTATACTTGATATTCAAGTGAAACTGTTGCAGGTATGTAGACCACTTCTGATGGCGATCATTCTGCAATTTCCCTTGGGTCTGTATGAACTGCAGAGGTCGGTGGTCTGTGTGGATGACAGTTTCCTTCCCCAAAATGTAATGCTTCCATTGTCGGCAGGCCTGTACAATGGAATACATCTCTTTATCATAAGTGGGGTACTTCCGGACTGTGTCTGAAAGTGTTTCACTGTGATATGCCACTGGATGTCCATGTTGAGTAAGGACGGCCCCAATAGCATAGTCAGAGGCATCTGTCTCGACCTCAAATGGTTGTTGTAAATCTGGTAACACGAGCACTGGTGCCGTGCAAAGGCAATCCTTCAACTCCCTGAATGCCTTCTGTTGGGATTCAGACCAAAAGAATTTTGCTTTCGCCCCGCCCTTGGTGACTTGACTCAAGGGCCAAGAAATATGAGAAAACCCCAACACAAACCTGCGGTAGAAGTTGGCAAGACCTAGAAAGCTGCGGAGCTCTGTTAGAGTGGTTGGAGAGGGCCAATCCCGAATGACTTGGATCTTGGCTGGATCGACATGCACCCCCTGTTCATCAATGATGTATCCCAGATATTGAACCTGGGTCATGCCAAAAGTGCATTTCTCCAAATTGGCACATAGCTTGTGTTGTCGCAGTGTTTGGAGAACCTGTCGGATGTGGTGGAGGTGCTCTTCCCAACTCTGGCTGAAGATCATAATGTCATCCAAGTATACTACTACAAAGGAGTTGGTGAATGGCCGCAAGATGTCATCCATTAGCCTCATAAAGGTTGCAGGAGCATTCGTCAATCCGAAAGGCATGACCAACCATTCGAAGAGGCCCTCCTTGGATTTGAAGGCAGTCTTCCACACATTGGAGGGTTCGATTGGTACCTGGTGATATCCCGACTTCAGGTCGATCTTGCTGAAATATTTCGCCCCCTTTAGTTGGTCTAGGAGGTCATCAATTCGCGGGATCGGGTACCTATTACGTACAGTGATCTTGTTCAGCGCCCGATAGTCAATACACAGTCTCCACGTCCCATCCTTCTTCTGTACCAACACGATTGGGCTCCCACAGGGCGATGAACTCGGATGGATGTGACCTTTCTGCAGGAGCTCCTGAATCTACCTCTTGATTTCATCATTCTCCAGAACGGAGCGCCGATAAATTGGTCCATTGGGTAGCGGCGCACCTGGGGTCAGATCGTTGGAGTGCTTGACTTGACAGTGCAGAGGAACCCCTGCCGGGGAGGTGAAGATGTCCTCGTACTCCTCCACAATCTTGTCCATCTGTAGTTGTGGTGCAGAGGGGCCCCGTTTGGAGGCCGCGGCCACTGTCTTCTTCTTTCCTTGAGGGTGTATCATCAGGAAAAAAAAATTCCTGGTTTTGGAAATGATCTTACTGCATTTTTTTGCAGTAATCAAAGAGAGGGCGGCATGTGGTGCTACCTCTGGTATCCTGAACAACTTATTTCCCAATGTAATAATAACAGCACGGGGCCTTGATTCATACACAGCATGTCGCTTCCACAAGTATGGTTGTCCTAGTAATACATCACAAACTTCAAGGGGAGCAATGTCACACAATACCTCATCTGTGAAGGGCTTGATGTTGTATGGAAGGCGACACTGCTGGCTCACGCGAAGATCTCGTCCTTGGTGAAGCCACCCAATTGTGTATGGTTGTGGATGTGCTGTGGTCGGTAAGCCCAATCGCTTCACGACCTCTGCCGAAATGAGGTTCTTTTGACTCCCTCTATCAACAATGAACTGTATCGGGGAGCCCTTTACCCACATCTGGGAGTGGAAGAGACGCTCCTCCTCCTCTGGATCTTCGGGTTCATTTTTCTGGATCTTTGCGGTAGCAACAGTGGCACTGGGGTCCGCATCAATGATCTGCTTCCCTTTTTCATACCCCTTATCGGGTTCTGACTCAGAGTTGGAAGATGCATCTGATTTTGAAACCTTTAGCTCAGCCACCAGTGACTGCTTGGCCCGACACTCACTTGTGTTGTGAGTGGAGCTCTTATGGAACTCGCACCATTTTCCAGTGTCCTTTCTCGGCTTCGCGGCGCTTTTCTTTGCTTGCAGCTTCGGCTGGTTGTCTTGGGCTGTCCCGCCTTGGCTTTGTCTTTTGTTCTGTGGTTTAGGGTCACCTTTCCCCTGCTTTGGATTCGCAGATCCAAAGTCTCGCTTCTTTTGTTTAAACTTTTGCTCGACCTTGATGGCATACCGGTATGCTGCGCCGAGCGAGGGGATGTTCAGGAATTGTATTTCTTCCTGGATGTACTTGTGCAGGCAGCCACGGTATTTGAGTATCAAATGTTGCTCCAAATCCTTGATACCCAACTTTGTGCGAAGGGTATGGAAAAGATTGGTGAACTCTGGCACGTCTTGGTCCCTTCCCTGCCGCAGCGTGGTCCACTTTATGTATTCATCCTCATAGCTCCCGACAGGGTAGTACTGCTCCTTGATGGCATCCCGGAACGAATCCCAGGTGGGTGCCGCTGAAAATAGTGAGCCAGTACTTTCATCCTTCTGCTCGCAGTAGGTTTCCCACCAGTCCTTGACGTGGGGGGCTGCTTTGAGGAGAGCAAAAACAATCTTTTCCCGACTCGAAAATTCATGAACAGAAAAATAACCCTCTAGCAGATTTAACCATTTATCTACGGCATTTGCGTCTATCTGACCCTCGAATATGGGGATTTCAAAATTAACTTGTACCTTAAAGGGTGTGGCGTTTCCAGAGTAGCTGCTGGAAGCCGATGCGTTGCTTCTGGGTAGCCACTGAAGGATCTGGGCAAAGTTGTCCATCATCGCGTTCCGTTGTCGCTCGAGGGCTTCTTCGAGCAAGATTTTGATGGGATCTCCTGCCCCCTCGTCTTTCTTCTCGTCTGCCATGGGAGGCCGTCGGGATTTACGAGGCTGGTCTTGCAAAGGTTCAACCAGTTCAAGCCCTAACTCCTTATATCCCGACCTTGTTGGGGACATGCAAAGAAAAACAGAGAAAAAGCAGACCGCTCTGATACCACTGATCCGGATTTAAACAGGAACGCAACAAATTACAGAGATAACCATATACACAAAGATGCAGCGGAAATAATACTTCATTTCATTAATGGAAAATACTGAAATATGCTTACAACCAGAAATGGAAATAAACTAGCTAGGGCGATGGTAGCTTATCTCTGAGAAGAGATGTGATGGCTACATGCCTCTGAACTGTGTTACAATGAGGCTCGAAGGCCTATTTATTGTTGAGAAACAATGGAAAACCCTTAACATTCCAAAACCTAACCCTAGGAGATGAAACGCCAAACTGTGGGCCCCGTTTGGGGTAAGTTGGTACATCAACTTCTCGGGGTCGTAACTTTGGCATATGATCTTCGTTTGACGCGTACAATAGCTCATTAGAAAGATCTATCCGAGAACTATCATTTTTGGAACGGGCAACATCGGTCCATTCCATGGACCCATGTTGCCCTTGGATTCCCCAAAAAACGTCATTTAGGGCCTCAAAACGGCTCCGGAAGTTCAGGACCCGAAAAACTGCTAAAAATAGTAAGTTGTGCTACAATTAAGGAAACTGAAAATGCTGATAAAGACAATGGTGGGGGTCCAGGTGGACTTGGCAGGTGGTCACCAATATCCACCTGGATCAAGAATTGATCTTGGTTACAATACATCATGGGGACAAGGTAAAAAAAAAACAAAAACAAAAAAGGGGGATCCTATGTGAGTTGTCTATTATAATAAAATAATCTATTTTTAGATACAGTGAATAACATGCTAGGATCTAATATACATGGAATGAACTAGTAGAGAAATCCCATGAATATATGCAAAAGAAAAATTGCATATGACTTGCACTAACAACCTGTAATACAAGATGACCAAGGAGTCAAAATTAAAGAAATGTTGCCAAGTGAACTCCTTGTTTTGCATAAAGAAAATAACAAGCAATGCAAGTTGGAATAACAAAGTTTACTTTTATAAAGTGGACAACCAAGTAGCCACATTCAATATGTAAAATAAAAGGAAGTTATCCTAAACACTGCTCATGTATGACTAATGCATATGTAACATTGAATTAAGATCAATCATAGCAATACTACTTAGCACAAAAATACATTAGTTGCAATCTATCATAAAAGATAAGAGCAACAAATGGTTTCTAAAATACTAGTTAAGTAGTGAAAATGGAATTGGTATTTCCATTATCTAGAACTTACAATGAGACCATATGGTGAGGTTCTAGTCAATTAGTATAACCATGTAGTGAATATATTCAGTGTAAAAAGAATATGTTACCATTGATGAGCTTATGATGAGGTTGCTAACTCTTATGGAGTGCAAGTTCCTAACCCTTGATTGCGTTATATATATATATATATATATATATAAACAATGACTGGTAGAAACTAATGACAACCACAGTGATTGCGGATGTAGGTCGAACTAGGCCAAATGTTTTTGGTGAAAGCTCTGTACAGACTCAATTAGAGAGTAATTATGTTATAAAGCAAGAAATTACCCATGTTAGAGTGCAACAAAAGCACTTTTACCAAAAGAGGCTACTTGGGAGGATAAAGATTTTATGCACAAGACATATTTTAGCCTATTTTGGGGGCCATGAAACATTGAGGATGGTGTTTCACTCGAGGGGGGAAGATGTTACACCCCCAATGAATAGTAAATATTGTAATTTACTGGTAGAAACTAATGACAACCATAGTGATTGCAGATGTAGGTCGAACTAGGCCAAATGTTTTTGGTGAAAGCTCTGTACAGACTCAATTAGAGAGTAATTATGTTATAAAGCAAGAAATTACCCATGTTAGAGTGCAACAAAAGCACTTTTACCAAAAGAGGCTACTTGGGAGGATAAAGATTTTATGCACAAGACATATTTTAGCCTATTTTGGGGGCCATGAAACATTGAGGATGGTGTTTCACTCGAGGGGGGAAGATGTTACACCCCCAATGAATAGTAAATATTGTAATTTACTTCTACTAGAAGTAACTTAATAAATTGTGGTCTAACGTGATGAAATAAAAACTCATGTCTCACACACACACACTATATATATATATCTATCTATCTATCTCTCTCTCTCTCTCTCTCTCTCTCTCTCTCTCTCTCTATATATATATATATATATATATATATATATATATATATAGAGAGAGAGAGAGAGAGAGAGAGAGAGAGAGAGAGAGAGAGAGAGAGAGAGAGAGATGAGTGTTTGTTTCATTTTAATTTAATTAACAAGATTATTTATGGCCATCCAAGGAAATTATGGAAGGAGGAAAATGCTAAAAGAGGATTTCCCCTACCGGATAGCTAATGGGCAGTTACTCCTTCCCCTAAAGATAAATTTCTTAGTTTGGGAAAGACAGGGGGAGGAGAGTAGAAAGGAAATCTGAGACAATAAAGAAAGTGGAAAAAATAATTCAACACCCTAGACATGATGTTGTTGAGGAAGGCAAGGTGTTTCCATAGAAAAATTCTTGATCTATTTGTGGTCAATGGAATTTCTGTTCAAGACCTGTGAGTATGTGGGAAAGAATTAGTGAGTGTAGATTAAGCTTTGACAAACCTATTGTGGTCTATGTTTGTGAAATACTATCCTAGAGGTAAAATCAACTTCGAGGGAGCTCTGGTGGTCTTACCATGCTCATTGGTTGGAAGGATAATTCTCCTCTCTTTAGTGATTTCCTATGGCAACCTAACTTACCTTGAACAGATAAGTATTTTTGTGTTTTCTGGTGGAAATTTTCTACCAGCTATGTTCCTTTGTGAATTGTTTTTCTGTGATAATTTTCTGTAAACTACATCTGTGATTTTCTTCTATGAACAATTTCTATAAAAAAATTTATGCCATTTGATTTCATTAAATAGTTGTAGTAAACTATTTCTATGGAAACTAGAGGGCTATTTAAATGCAGTAAACAAAAATGAGTAGTGGTGTGAAGAGTTAACATAATGGGAAGTTACCAGTCTGAGAAATATTAATTGATTATATTATCTAAAAACATGTTGGTCATGGAATCCCCCCAAGGCATGTTTTGGAGCTCAAAGCCCGAGTTTTGACCCAATATTGTTGTAAAGTCTCCGCGAATTGTGGACGCGGAGTGTGAAATGTATGATAGAGTCACAGGGTTGTCTGACCTAGTTTTGTAATGTAATGTCAGCCTACCCATGGTACGCAGACCATGGGAATGTATAAATAGAGCAAAGCTCTAAGTGTAAAAGAGAGGAAAACGAAGGAAGTAGAAGCAAAGAGCGAGAGTCTAAGTGTATAAGTGTGTCTTGGGTCACAGAGTAGGAGAAGGCTCTATAGTTGAGTGCGTAGAGGCCTAGTTGTCCACAGCTGAGTGCGCGGACCCCTATAGCTGAGTGCACAGGGTGGAGTCGAGTCTCTGTAACCGAGGAAGGAAATAATAAAGAGAAGTTTTATCTTAATTCTGTGTCTCTATTCTTTGGTTATTACATGTTTGATATAAATTTCAAATATCTTGTTTATTTATTCCGCGCACATGTATGAATGATTTATATTGCCAAGTATAACTTAACACATACAAGTAGGCTAAGTTAATCAACTAACAGCGGAATACCAATAAGGACTTGGGTAATAACAATGTTTGGCCACCGAGTAGTGTTGCACGAAGGCAGCATCTCAGGCTCTGAGGTATAGGTAAGTGTGCGTAGCAACGTGCGTGCAAGGTCGAACCATGGACCACTTTAACTCATCATACATCTCTAGGGTGCAGAAACCTGGCTCTAGAACCCTCCCATACTACTTCGGGTGAGACCTTAGTCTGCGTTCTACGGACTGTTGCCGAAAGGGCTAGTAGTACTGGGATTATTTTGGTTAAATCACCTATGAACCTAGGTTAGGCCCCAACAAGCCAACAAATGGTTTCGTTGCCGGGACGGGAATTTGCATAAGAGATGTTTGATGTCATGTCACTAGAATCTGACAAGGAAATAAATTGAAGAGTGGCTGGAAAAAAATATTCATGAGTTCATGGTGTAGGAAAATAGGAATCCACGAGTATCAAAGGAACAATGGTTAGAGCACTACTTATATACGGAAATCCACGAAATTTTCTTTGCATCCTTCCCCTCTGAGTTGTACAAGTGGATCGTGAAGCTAGCAGACAATCAAGGAAGGTGTAGGCTCAACAAATTTATTGTGTGGACTCCAAAGTTGGTGCGTAGACTAGAAACCTCAGAAGATAAGATCATGCGAGTTGTGGACCATTGGCTCAATTAAATTATAGGAGGGTTTATCATCAAGTTTGTGGTAGATACTTCAGCCAGCTACAGCGAGGCGGAACGACGCTTCCTCAAAGGACCACAAGGTAAGTACATTAAATCTTTGAAGACTTGGATTAAAATGCTACTGTATGAAAAGCGGATTATGCGAATATATTGATGTTTGGGGCTACGTGAAGTGGGAGGATCTATAGAAATGAAGGTAGCACAGAGATAGAAACTAGCCCCTTGATTTCGCCTCAGTGAGAAAGCGAGGAAGAGCTCATGAAAGTTTCACCAAGAAGTGTGATCAATCTGATAAGGCAATGAATTCCGTGCATACCACCCCCACCTACACCACCACCAGTTTCACCATCTTCACCCCCATCTCCGCCCACACCACCTCCACCACCACCACAGTTCAATATGGCGAGCGCAATAAAGTTTCCAGTGTTCAAAGGAGTAGGGAACGAAGATCCAGACCAATTTTGGTTCATGGTAAAGGCTATATGGGAAGCACAAGGAGTCATGGATGACAACATAAAGAAGGAAACACTGGTAAGCGCATTGCAAGATCACAAATTCACATGGTACATTAAGCATTCCAATGATAATCCAAACGTAGGGATCGCAGATATCTAAGCTGTGCTAAACAGGGAATTTAGCAGGCCAAAATCGGAGACACAGTCGATTATCGGGTTTAAATAAATCATGATGCTTCTAGGCTAGACCCCCTGGGAGCTAGACCAGAGACTAAAGGGTATGATTCACGAAGCCAACATGACTTTGACGGAAGGGCAGCACCACGCATGGTTTGTAGTGTCACTAATGCCGCATCTAAGGACCACACTGTCACAGTAGAAATTATCCACCCAGGCTGAAGCTTTGGAGATTGCAATGAGACTGCATGAGACCCCAATACAAGATCGTAGCCTGGGAGTCCAATAGATCCACGTGCAATTGAAAACCTTGTGTCTAGAGATGCAGAGTTTGAAACAGGACAGGACAACTCACCCAGAAGTGTGCGAGGAGGCATGGTGCATAAAGTGCCAAGGCTAGGGACATGACAAGGACCATTGTCCAGTCTTCGTGAACTACCTGGAGCGAGGAGGACCAATTCCATTGAGACTAGAGACACAATCAGGACCAAGCACGGTGCCTGCATTATGGTGCGTGATTTGTCAAATAAGAGGGAAGCATGCTACAGATAATTGCCACCTATTACAGAAGTATATGCAGATGTCCTAGTAGGTATTCTGTAACTTTTGCAGATCAGCAGGCCATGATGAGCACACCTGTAGAAGTTATGAACTGATGATGGATCGAACCCCTACCTATAGAGTTCAGGCCGAAACGCGAGCCCTCGATCAAAATGTAGGATGGCATGCACTGGATTTCAGGGGCGCGGATGCAATCGAGGTGGAATGGGACCAGGAAGGGGTCACGAACAACTAATTTGTTACAATTGCGGAGGGCCAGAGCATTATGCTCGCAATTGTACAAATCTGACAAGGGCATCATGTTTATATTGTACCCAGTTTGATCATGAGATGGAGGACTGCCCCACACTAATATCAAGGTTTCACGATAAAGGAACACTCCAGCCTCCCCCAACTCAGAATATGCAAATGATGAGGTCTGAGCTACGCGAAGAGGACCCGAATGTAAACATCGTGCTCCAAAGCAGTATCACGACAGGAGATGACAAGGGCAAGCAGCCCGAAGAGAGTGCCTGGGTTTGCAAGGCTCCAACAAAGGAACCAAAGTTCGATTTGGAGCGTGCAAAGGAGACATTCATGGTAGCTAATAAGAGCTTCACGGAGGCCTCCACTTTAGGTAGTAAAGACAAACTAGAACCGGAAATGGACCCATCAATGCTCACTACCTTTTTGGAGACATGCATGAAGCTGTTGTGCGACAACAAGGCTATGAAGGGACTGCAAGAACTCATCACTAGGTGCACTGGGTTAGGAGAACCACGCGTGGTCTGGAAGCTCAGGAAGCACACAACACGAATAGGAAGGGAGATGAGATTGACTGTGCAAATCGGGGAATATAAAATGGATCAAGTGATTCTAGATCTAGGATCAGATGTGAACGTCCTGCCAAAGAAGACATGGGAGCGCATGGGTGAGCCCGCGTTGCAATAGTCTCCTATTCAATTGCAAATGGTGAACCAACAAAAGATCCTATTGATGGGAAGATTGTAGGGAATAATAGTAGATATGGAAGGTGTGAGCGCTCTTGTAGATTTCAAAGTGATAGAGATTGTTGATTACAGCAACCCCTATCCCACACTACTAGGAATAGATTGGGCCACTGACATGAATGAAGTGATAAATCTAAAGAAGCGCAGGATGATTTTTGAGAAAAAGTGACTACACATAGTGTTACCTTTAGACCCTATGGAAGGATCGCGTTACACAGAGCTAGTGCACGACGATGAGAGTGACGACCATCTAGACTATATCTACAAGATAACTGCACTAGAGCAGGACTAGGTGAATCCAACAGCAGATGGCAGGATTCCGTGGGAGCGAAAAAGCTCCTGCACCTTAGATTTGGATGAGGAAATAGAACAATGGTAGAAGCAGTTACACGAGGTAACTACGTTCAATTGCAACATGATGGTAAGATCACTTCCCTGTGTGACAACAGAGGTAAGGGATCTGCCTATGTATGATGGGTTGAGCGAGGTGGATGATTTCCTGAACAAATTTGAAAGAGAGGTGCGAAAACAGCAGTGGTTCGATGCTCTGAAATGGGCACTGCATGCTACACCTGCAAGATGGTGGGGTACACATCAAAGAAGTTCTGAGGACTGGTGCAAATGTAGAAGGGTGATGCTTATACAGTTTGGAAAGCCTCAGATGCAGATGGAAGCCGGGTATGATGGATGAAACAACCTGCATGCCCACCACTCCCGATGGGTACAGGCATATGGTACATGACTTGCACGAACGCACAACGTCCTCACGATAGGAAACAGGACCAACAAGCAGGAGCGGGCAAGAATATGGCATGAACAACGAAGTAGGATAAGACCAAGTGTGCCACAGATTATCCACGTGGAAGCCTTTGACAAAGTATACAAAGTACTGAACGCATTCCACCATGTGAGACGCACTGACTGGGATCTGCACGTACCAACAGTTCTATGGACTTATAGGACCATGTGAAAAACCCTGACCGCGCGAGCACTTCTAATGCTGAAGTATGAAGCAGATGTTGTAATCTCTATGGAGCAGGCAAATCCTAGTCCACATGTGACAACACCCGTAGATACAATGGTTCGTGGAGCCCGGAAAGAAGAAATCACACAGTTGGAAGAGACAGTTCACATGAGACTTAGGGAAGAAATCCAGCAGGGAAATCTTAGACTTCGCGAACTTGAAAAAGACAGGGTATGATTAAGAGAGAAAAGTGCTTTGATGGATGTAGAGGTCAAGAAGCTAGAAGACAAGATAAAGGAAGAGTTTCTCGCTGAGAAAACTAGGATGATAAGGCAAGGTGCGAACGATCATACTGACAAGTTTGAGAATTATCGTCGTGAATTTCTTACTCTTATGCCTTGGCTTGGACCGCATATTGTCAAGCGTAGTGACCAGGGTAGCATGTTGCAAATGAGGACGTGCGCAACCATAGAAGGTGGGGATTCCCCAAGAACCATGATAAAGGACAGGGTGGTGCTCCACACGGGTTGTATGACCACCTGACTAGCCAAGGGAAGGACAGTCTTAGTGCTCCAGGCAATTGGAAGGGAGTGCAGGACTATAAACTATTCTACCCGAGAGCTGCGCAATGTTGGAGATGCGCACAGGACTGCACTACTGCGCGGATTGGCCAGAAAGTAACCGTTGAAGCCACTATTCACGATGAGATGATAGACTTGAGGCTAAATGGAGCAGGCGGCAGACATTTAAGATGCGATTTATGGGCAATTTTTGGGAAAATATGCCACCAAGAAAACATTAATGGCATGGAATTGGGGGGGAGGTCAAATTTGAATTCAAAAGGCACTATAAAATGCAAGGGTCTGCCCAGCAAACAACACTTGGTCATTTGAGAATTGTGCAATTGAGTAGAGCCCCGAGCATTGATTGAACACTTGAATTTGTGAGTGCCAGATTACAGCCTAGATACGATGACAACAACTAAGGATGGTCTGGGAATTGAAGAGGTAACCACCAGTAGGGCCATGTAGACCCCAATGGTGGAGGATGTTCTAGAAGGTGTCAGGGTTGTGGCAGAGATCCCAAAATCACCACGTACGCCAAGACCCAAGAAGGATAAATAGGAAATGGCTCCAGTACGCGTGTCTCCGAGGAACCCGTTGTGCAGCAAACTGTAAATGGAAGAGAAGGGGAAAGTTGTCACAACAGAAATAGATGAGGAGGAAGAAGATTTGCATGCCCTTATCATCACAGAGGAAGAAGATGAAGGCATGGAGGAAGATATTCAACCTACACACTTTGCGACAAAACTGCCCATATATGTCCCCCCACAAAAGGGGAAGTCCAAAGTACCCAAGGACCTCAACGAAACCAAGAATCCACTCCAAACCCTACTCCTCCCAGATGGCATTGTGTTTGAAGGCACACACCTGGGCTGCGTGCCAAACATGAAGTTTGAAGACTGGGACCTCACTGACTACAAGAAGTTCCCTCACTTGGAGATTGGGAATCTCATGAAGAAGAACAGTGCGGGGATAGTGACAACGTTAGAGCCACAAAAGTGGCTGCGTGGAGTGGAAAAGGTTGGGCTACTGAACCTACTATGGGTGTTGCATTTCCATCGCGCCCCAATAGCCATTTCCATCATCTGGCAGCTGCTCTACCTAGTGCATGATGGGTATCTATGGCTAGAGGAGCCTATCCCCATCATGACAGACCTACTCCATTGTATTTCCTAGCTACCATACAAAGGAAAGGACCCCGCGACCATATCAGAAGGGAAGGGTAGTGATTTGGCCCTCGCGGAGGCCATGAAGACAAAGCACAAGCTAGAGAAGATGAAGAGGGGCTATGCTATCTCTAGCATCAAGGATAAAGAAGTACGCATAGCAACCCAAATCCTAGCCAACAAAGTTATGAGAAAGTTTCCCGCCAATGAGATACCTGCACTGGTGATAGCACTGGCTGAATAATGTGCAGAGGGGGTCCAATTTAACTAGGCTAAATTCCTCTGCACAAAATTTTTAAAGACTTGTTGTGAAGCCTAGGAGCAAGGTAAAACCCACTATGTGTGGATGTTGCTATCCATAGTGCTCGTAGTGAGGGAAATACCAGAGGACAGTCAATTCCCTCCAATTGACAGAGATTTACCAGAGGCCGCGAAGTACGCTTCACTCTGGGCCACAAAATATGCGAAAAGGATATGCGACAACAATATCTTATGGGTGCTCATGGAGATGAACATCCGGATGTGGATCAATCGAAAGTCGCGCTTGTCACCCACAGTGTACAATCGTCTGCAGAGTTTTGCAGAATTCAATGCCAACATGCATAATATATACATCAGGGCATGCAAGGACACAATGAAGTAGTGGACGAAGCTACCTTTTATAGCCACTAACGACACCATTTTCATTGTCTTAGAGGCATGTCCACCGAAATGGTGCGCCCCAAATCTTGCAGAACTCGAGAGGTGGCAGCGCAAAAGAAGAAGGACGATGCCAAGCTACGTGTCACAAAGTTGGCCGAGAAAAGGCGAAAGGAAATAGTAGCAGTTGAGGTAAGGGAAAAGCGGGAAGCAGCACAAAAAGCCATCGAGAAAAATAAGTCCACAGAAGCAGCAACACAGGTGGTAGAGGCAGCAACTGCAAAGGCGAACAAGGGCCAAACAATGTCCTCACCGACGCAGGAGGCAAAGGCAGCAACCGTGAAGGCAGACGAGGGACAAGAAAGATCCTCGCCAGGGCAGGAGGCAAAGGAAGTAGAAACAATAGAAGGGAGCGCAGACCTAGGGACTGCATCCACAAAATTAAAGTGCCCACACATGGTAGAGAGAGTGGGACTGAGGAAGAAGGTCAAGGTCTCAAAGTTGGACATTGACCCTATTGGTGTCTAGGTATGAACACTTTACTAACACATTTGCCTTCATTAATGTATCAATCCAAGTGCGTATTATTTTCAAGGAAACACGCAAGGTATATGCAGGGGCAAGGTTACAATCTATTATCGACCAAGGGTTCGTGATTACCAAATCAAAGCATTGCTGAAACATAAATAGAAATTCAACTGCAGAACTTAAAAAGGTATTCACAATGATATGAAGAATCTACAACAGCAATCAAGAAATAAACAGGGCAATACACAATACACACATAACAAGGAAACACGCAACACTTGATCAGAAGAGTAGGCCCAGCTTTCTGATAAGGGCTATGCTACTCATAGCGAACGATAGATAAGAAAAAGGTTGTATTTTATTAATCTGAACAATGATGTTACAATACAATGCAGAGTCTAACTAACCCCTGATAGAAGAATGGCCCGTCTTTTATACAATACAAAGGGGAATAACATCTTTCCCCAAAAGATACACATCAGTTTCATCACAGCACTAGCACCGAGAGAGAAAGAATATGAATGATCCAAAAATGGGTTGAGAACAGCTGCAAATTAGTTATGATGTTTCGTCGTGGTCGATGAGCTACTATGAATGGCGGAACTGCCGCAATATGCCGTGCGGTCAACACCTGCACTCAATAATCTGTGGTCATAACATGTTTTAGTGGTTTGCATAGGTAAAACCCTAATGACTCTACTTCATTAATTAAAATATCCCAAGAGACAATAAAGGGGAATTACCTCATAGTTTTACATAGTAAATATATGCGAATGAATACAAAAGGGATGAAAAGAGGAGTGGAAATGCAGGCCAATTTGGTTCCCAACATCTCCTCCCAACTAGCCTTCTGCACGCCCTCATGCAAATCGCCATCTTTGCAAGTCTGGGTTGGATAGGCTATGTGCTTCATGAAGCCATGCGAGATTGTATTCCTCGGCCATTTCTATTCCTGGAACCTTAAACCCCTCTAGGAGAAGAACTTCCTTCCACCAATCGTTTGCTACATTATATGTTGGGGTGTAGTTCTCTGCTGGCAACCAAATGACAGGGTATCGAAATCAAATTCCCATCCACCGAACCCCACATGTTTGGACGCATGCCACATATCTTGGCACCCTGTTGAGTGCTCATGCAAAATTTGGTGCTCCAAACGGTTCTCTGTTCCAAACAGTTGTCGGTGACATCATCCACCTCTTTTGACAACTATCCAGGGCCTCTGCTTGAAATGTGACCAATTTTTTGACATAGAGATTGATACACCACTTTTGTGTCCTTAGCATCCATTCCTTATTTCCCATAATTTCTAAAAATGTAGTGTGCTTATTGTACATAATCACTGATCTCTCGGTTCTCCTCTTACCATAAAAGGCTTCGTGGCTTGATTTGACTCAAATGTGTCAGAAGCCTTCTTCCAGCTTATCTGATTAAAAGTGTAAGAGGTGAGGGCCCTTAAATGAATGTCCCCCACATATGGAACCAGATTAAATTCTCTCTCAACACGCAAGAGATACCCATGCATGTAAAGCTCACACATCAAATGCTGAGTTAGCACATCATGGGCTCTCAATATACAGAGGAACTATACACCATCCTCAATCTCATGACTAATTTCTTTCTAGATGCTTTCCAAACAGAAGAAAAGAAAGCATTCATGCAAAAATAAAGAGTAAATAGAAGCGGGAGGGTGACATGCCATCACTTCCTGTGCTAAATGGAGCATCTGCTCTTTATTGGTTTTCAACTCTGCCACTTTCCTTTCCAGCCGCTCCACCTTAAGTTGTTACTTTGCATGCCTCAATCGCATTATATCAATGTGCTCCACATATTCGAAGATAGTCGTGGATGCTCGTTCTTGGGCTTTCTTCGCTTCATTCCAATATCGTGTCGTGGTGGATTTCCAAGTTTGTACCTCAGCCGTCAAAGAAAACTCATGGCCTTGAAACAAATATTCTATCGGGTCTGTCTGAGTGGCAACAGAGGTTGTTTCCACTCCATATACCTGTGTCCTTGCTTTTACCGTCGTGATTTTGGGCTTCTTAGCCCACCGCTTGTACTTCTTCACCTGTTTCATCAATTGGTGCATCTGTTTTCTCAACCTCCTAACCTCTGTTTTGAGCTGCATTGTTTCTTTGAATTGCAGTTGATATTTTTGCTTGATAGGTAGCTTTTATTTCTCACACAATTCTACCCATTCTTGTTTGACCACCAGCTCATCTGGTACTATAGTCGGTTTGACAGGTGGTGGATTACTCGAGGGAGTATCCACAGGGTTAATTGATGAGGCTTCCTTTCTTGGTCTCTCTTCCTGGGGAGCAGTCGCTTCCTCACTGTTTCCTACCTCATCATGCTATGAAGCTATCTCAATAGGTGGCGAATTCACTTGATGGATGTCCATCAGTGGTTCAGCCAAAATTTCCCTTCTAGGTTCCTTCGTTTCAAAGACATATACCTATTCCTCAATTCTGGGTTCCTGGGAAAGGTCTCTGTGGACATCTACGGCCAAAAAACCTGTGGTAGCTGGTTCCTTATTCAACCCATCATACTTCAAAATTGGTGGAATGGCCACATCCTCCTCTGTGTGTCGGGTGGAGTGAGATGCCCTTGCCCCTTTTGGAATGGAGAAGTAAGAGGAAAATTGAAAGAATTTCCTACCTGATCTATCTCAGCCCTAGTTGTGACCTCAGGCTATTTCTCTCTATTTGCAGCATCTCTGCTCTAGGTTAAAACCCCTGCCTATGTAGTCCCCTATTCTGAGGTTGATGCTAGTTCTTGTGGAATAGCATCAGTCCCAGCATCTAATTCCTCTGTAGTCTCTAGGATCGGATAGGTTGATGGTGGTTCTTGTGTAACACCACCTTCTGTATCCAACAGTTCTTGAATAGATGATGCTAGAACTGCTTCTTCTAGCAAGGCATTGATACAAATGGATTCTTGTATCATCACATCAATTCCATCCATTATACCCATAGCCTCTTCTTCTCTTGGCCCCACGGTTATTTCAACTTCAAGCCCCTCTCGTCCTAGTTCATCTTCCTCCACGGGTTCTACGGTCGAGGGTGGTTCTTGTGGGACACCCCCGGCCACAATATTAACAAATTCCTCCACCTCAGCCTAATGTGGTCCCTCTTCGCTTATTACAGTTCTGCTAATTTTCTCCACTGGCTCCGTGGTCGAGGCTAGTTTTTGAGAGATAGCCTTGGTCGTGGTGTTGGTGGCCCTTTCTATATTGGCCCCTTGCTACAACACTTCCTCTTCCATCAGTTCCGCAGTAGAGGTTGGTTCTTGTGGAGTAGCCTTGACTATCCTCTCTGGTTCACGCTCCTGGTTTTGTTCCAACCCATCGGGTTCCATCTCCGTTTCCTCAAGTTCCTCTTTATCTATGTAGTCATCCTCTGCTTTGGTTCCTTCCTCCATCACTTTCGGCTCTTCTTCTCTAGCGACACTAGTAGCTGCTATCTCTTCCTTTGTAGAATCCTCGAATGTTTCCCACATGATTTGATGTCGACCGATTGCATGCATGACTAACAGTTGGACCAAACCATGGTTGGTAATGACTGTCACCACTTATCGTGAACACCGAGCAGAGTGTGCCACCAATTGGAGACTCTTTAACAGGAAGAAAGGCATATTCAATGAGAAGGCTTCCGCCTATGGGAATAGGACGTGAGCCAATATTCTAAAATGATATTTAAACATGGTGGTATACCTCCCCTCGCAGGTTATGTATCTCATTACAAAACCTGCTACCTCATCCCATGGGTGTGGTAATGAATTCCGGTCGTACCCCCGGCCTTTCTAAACAACATTTTCTCCGGCTTGCAAGAATGCTTCAAGGAACTCCGGGAGGGCAGTTCTTCGTGAAAACCATTTCTGCCCCTGTTGGGGTAGCCCTCTAACCTCTACAATGGTTTCTTATGTAACAGGGATTTCTATCCCCCAGACGCAAGAACTCCCTTCCTCTAAATTGAGTGCAAATTCAATCGCAATCGCCTCGTTAAACCCTTGCAATCTATCGAAATAGACATTCCACCCTGCATTTTCAAAAACCTGCCATACTTCCTAATGTTTCCAACCATTTTCATGCCCTCTAGCTCATGGCGCATAGCCAACCCACCCATCGTTGTAGGAATTGCATCAACATGATGGATACAGTCGGTTGGTAGGGGAGAGAGTAACAACAACCCAACTGACGATGGAAATAATGTTAGCATGGTGGCCGCGGGGTAAAAGAATGGTAATAATGGCTGGTACACCTCGAAAAACACAGCAAATAATGGCAGGGTATGGCAGTACAGGTGAATGATTATGGTGATTGAATACAACGTACTGGGGAAATGACCAGTAAATTTCTTGGCGTACGATTTCAAATTCCAATGTGTAGGAATCATGATTACAAAATCACATGATTTTTGGTTTCCGTTCTCATTGGATTTGGTAATGATGTGATATGATTACGATTTTAGGTACGCCATCATTTATTTATGACGAGACCCCCCCCCCCAAACTTAAATGCGGCCATCCATGACACGTACTAGTCTCTTCTTTGGAATATTTTAATTAAATCTGTAAGAGTCAATGAAGGCGTACCTGGAAACCTACCTGGAAACGGAGTAACAACAAAAATAACCAGCGGAGTAATGGCAATGATGGAGTAACAGCGTCAACGGAGTAATAGCACCGGCTGAGTAATAGCATGACAGAGTAACAGCAGTGGCAGAGTAACAGAAACTACGAAGTAACAACACTGATGGAGTAATAGCAGTGGTAGAGTAACAACAACTACGGAGTAACAGTAACGGAGGAGTAATAGAACCGGCGGAGTAACAACAACAGTGGAGTAACAACAACAGTGGAGTAACAACACCGGTGGAGTAACAGTAACAGCGGAGTAACAACAACTGCGGAGTAACAACACCAATGGAGTAACAACAATCGGTAGAGTAATAACACCAGTGGAGTAACAACAATGGTGGAGTAACAGCACCGACAGAGTAACAACAACGACAGAGTAACAACACCGATGGAGTAACAGCAACAACGAAGTAACACCACCGGCGGGGTAACAACAATGGTGGAGTAACAACACTGATGGAGTAATAGCAATGATGGAGTAACAACACCGGCGAAGTAACAACATGGCAGAGTAACAACATTGATGGAGTAATAACAACAGTGGAGTAACAACAACGACTGTTACTTGAAAAATTTCTCAATTTCTCCTTATCATAATTCGATTCTTATTCCTACAAAAAGACAAACAAGCAAGTAGTACCAACATATATTTATTATTATTATTATTATTATTATAATATATCTACATATATATATATATATATATATATATATAGATATAGATTTTATTTTTTTATTTTTATTTTTTCTTAACAGAAGGCAGAGGGAGCATTCTCTACACCAACAACCATCAAACCAGATGTATCAGAAAGATGTTTGATGAAGGCATCTTTAGAAGTTGGATGGTGGTATAACTTCAGATAGTGTCCATTCACTAGGAAGGAAGTACAATTTTCATTTACTATAACCAATCTTACTGTTCCATTGTCGAATACAACGTCCACTTTATAGGGTCCCATCCAATGAGTGTGAAGCTTTCCTTTAAAATCTTTGAACCGGGAGTCATATAACAATGCCCAGTCTCCTATATGGAACACCTTATTCTTGATAAATTTATCATGCCATTTTGTTCTCTTCTGTTAGATAGCAGCGGTTCTCTGGACAGCTACTCAACGAATCTTGTATAACTCATTGAGTTGTTCCATCCAGTTTTTTTGGGCCTCTGATAAGTCTAATCCCACTTCCAGAGCTGCTTTGAGCATACTGATCTCGAAATCTACCGGAAACAAGGGTGATTTCCCATAGACTACCTCAAATGGTGAAAACCCAGTTGTATTCCGCCATGTTGTCCTATACGCCCAAAGAGATTTTGGAAGTTTCTATGACCAATCCTGGCGATGACTTGCTACAGTTTTTGTCAAGATATTTTCCAATACCTTGTTTTCTCTTTCTACCTATCCATTCACTTGGGGATGGTAAGGAGTTGTCACTCTGTGTTTAACCCCATATTTCTGCATAATCCTCTCTATCATGTGGAATGTGAACTGTGCTCCTCCATCTGAAATAATTTCCCTCAGGGTACCATATCGGGCAAAAATCTATTCAAAAAGGAAATCTACCACCACCTGTTATGTTGCTTTCGCAACCACTCTGGCTTCCACCCACTTAGTCACATAGTCAGTATAGACCAGGATGTGAACATTCTAGTGGCAAGGTGGGTTGATGGGTCCAACAAAATCAATGGCCAACTTCTCAAAAGGTTCAAGGACTATCTAGGGCTGTAATGGCATTTCATCTGATTTCCCAGGTTGTCCCATTCATTGACAGTTGTCACATCTTCAGACATAATCTCTAGCATCACGAAAGATATAAGGCCAATAGTATCCCATTTGTAGCACCTTGTGGCCTCTTCTTTTATCTGCAAAATGTCCTCCACAAGGTCCACCATGGGCGGTCTTCAATATCTCATAGATATCATTGTCTGATACACAGCGCTAAATCTGTTGATCAACCCATGTATGAAAGAGGTATCCTGCCATCCATGAATATCAGGTACTATGATGAATAATTTTTTGTTGGTCCTTATATGAAAAATGACGAGGTACCTTCCCTATAGCGAGATAGTTATCAATATCTGCATACCACGGAGTGTTAGCAGAAATTGCAAAGAGATATTCATCTGGAAAGCTATCTTCGATAGGTGTACCTTCAGCATTATCTTCTAATCTAGACAGAAAATCAGCAACCATGTTGTCCTTCTCTAGTTTATCTACTATGGTAGTATCAAATTCTTGAAGTAGCAAAAGCCATATTGTAATACGACCACGAGTAACGGGTTTATTTATTAGAGACCTGATGGTTGCATGATCAGTGTGTACAAAGGTGGGGTAACCAATGATATAGTGCCAGAACTTGTTGATGACATAGATGACAGTAAGGAATTCTTTTTCAGTCACTGTGTAGTTTAACTCAGCAGGAGCCAAGTTCTTACTAACATAGTATACTGCATATGGTACCTTATCCACTTGCTGCCCCAAAACTGCCCCAATTGCTGTCTAGGAAGCATCAGCATGAATATGGAATGGTAATGCCCAGTCTAGTCCTCTATGGATCGGATCACTACAGACTAGTTCCTTGATCTTTACATAGGCTGCGTCATAGTCATCTATCCACACAAAGTTTGAATCTTTTGTCAGTAATTGAAAAAGCGGATGTGCTATTTTAGCAAAATTTTCTATAAAGTGCCTATAATAACCAACACAACTTATAAAGCTACGTACCTGAGTGGGTGTTCTCGGAAAATGTTGGATTACCTTTATCTTGGCTTGGTCCATCCAGATTCCTATGGCCGAAAGCAAATTTCCCAGGACTATTCCTTCGTTCATCATCATATGGCATTTCTCCATACTTAAAGAGACATGCACCTACTTGCATATTTCAAGAAATTTTTCTAGCTTCCCCAATGCTTCTTCGAATGAATCTCCATATGCCGTGAAATTGTCCATATAAATCTCAACACTATCATCCATCAGATTAGAGAAAATCCCTAAAATTTCCCTCTGGAATGTTGCAGGTGCATTACAGAGACCAAATGGGAGGACTCTGTATGTGAACGTTCCCCAAGGGCATGTAAATGTGGTCTTATCCTGATCTTCAGGAGCTATCTGGATCTGGTTGTACCCACTAAATCCATCCAGGAAGGAGAAAAACTTCTTCCCAACTAATGTATCCAAGACTTGGTCAATGAATGGTAACAGAAAATGGTCTTTCTGAGTTGCCTTATTTAATTCTCTGTAGTCCACGCATATTTTCCATTTACCATTTTTCTTAGGGACCAGTACCAATGGAGAAACCCATTGGCTATCTGAAATGGGGTAGATAAATCCCACGTCCAACAGCTTTTGGAGCTCTTCCTTAACAACGTTTTTCAGATCAGGGTTCATTCTTCTCTGCGGTTGCCTCACAGGGCGACAATCCTCCTTAATGTATATGTGATGGGTGCATAGATTAGTAGGAATTCCCTTCATATCTGAGTAGTCCCAAGCGAAGGCTTCTTTTTGTTTCCGAAGAAAATCCAAGAGTTGTTTCTTCTAGGACTCTGACAGATCTAGATTGATATTCAGGACTTTTCCTGGTTCTATTTCCATAGAAATACTATCACGGGGCACAGTAGTAGGTAGCTCATCAAATCCATCTGTTGTTCCAACACTTTCCTGAGTTTCACAGCTCAAGACAGACTCCAAAATTTGTTGATTCAAATCTGAAATAGAACAGGGATCACTGATAAAGGTAGTAATTGTGTCATCTTCCATTTTGGTTTTCATCTGGAGGGCCTATCCAATAGTAAGAACTAGTCTCAACTCCTCATTTTCTGATTCAGACTCTTTCCTATATAAAGATTTGTTTCGGCGTGTTGATTCTAATGATGGGTTAGGTTCTATAGGAGGATATAACACTAGATTCTTAGTGTTTTTCCCATTCGAAATGATCATATGTCCTGACTGACACCCAATATAAGCATCTACGGTTGGCAGCCACGATCTTTCCAGAATCAGGGGATGGCCTCCAGCTGGAGATTGCATTTGGAGTACTAGGAAGTCCATATAGTAGTGCCATGAATCAACTGAAATCGTGATATCTTCTAACTTCCCTACTGGTTTCACTGTAGATCGATTTGCCAGTTCTAACATTTTAAGTATGTGTTTCAAGTTACGAAGACCTAATGCACACATAGATTCAGTAGTGATGACATTTATGGCAACACCCAAATCTACTAGTACATTTAGAATTTCTACCCCATTAATTTGCACGGTTAAAATTGGGTTCCTGAGATCCCCATACTTTACAGGCATAGACCATCCCATCATGAAACCTGATAGCTTCCCCATTACATGAATGGTGAGCAGGTCTCTTGATTTCTTTTTAGGCTTCTTAGCACAATATTCCCTAAGAGTTTTTGCGTATAGAGGTACGTCCCTCATAGCTTGCAACAGGTGAATCTTAACAAATAAATTTTGTAACTCCCCTAACAGGTCAAACTCAGCTTGAGGGGTTGGTTTACTCAAAGCCAACCTCTCTGGATAGGGTGATTCAGCTTGGTGTTTTTGAGTAACTAGCAGTTGAGGAGGTGTATGATTTTTTGTTGACTCGGTTTGGTTCCTCTTTAACCATTTTTGGTTCCTTTTCCTCAATATCAATCTATTCAATGATCACTGGTGAGGGTTGAGCATCTACTGTCCACCCAGATCGTAAATTCATCTCATATAATTATGTGGTAGAGATGTTGTATGAAGGTAGGTTGAGGGTGTCAGCTTGCTGAGCCCCTTTATTGTTAGGATTCGGATTGGGTTGGATGGGGAGTTGGGGACGAACAAGATGATTACTAGGAGGCACATTAGAGGGCAACTAAATTTGTTGTTATGGCATTGACTGGGGAAACTAACCATGAGGAGAAGGTCCCCGCCAGTTTGGAGCCCACGAGGAACTTGAACTAGTTTGAGGATCCCACTGCTGCCAAGGTGGAAACTGGTATTAGGGCCACATGGGCAGATAAGGCATGGACTAGGGACCCATATTAAAATTGCTAAAATATTGAAATGGATCCAGAAACATACCTTGATTTCCCATTGTCGGCCGAGGTTTCCATGGCTTTTTAGGTACCATAAAGTACAGTTGCTCCATCTCTTCGCTTATCCCTTGAAAAACCGCTTTTAGTCCTGGTAAGGATGGGCATGAACTTGTCACATGATTCAACTCATGGATTGCACACTCCTCTACAGAGTTTAATGGACATTCCCTCTGTGGGTGTTTCTTTCTGCATGTTAGGCAAAATACAGCCATAGTTCTTTCCCATTCTAGCTATTTCTGTTTTACCTACAGCGTGTCTATCTATTTAGACAAGGTACTCAGGATATCAATCCTTAGTCTGTAATAGATTCCCAATTTCTGCTTTTGTAACACCTCCACCAGATACTTTTGTTGATCGAATCCCTTGTTTATTCCTTGCAGCTCCCCTTGAGCACTGGATGCACAACTCGCAGATGGTGTCAAAGTTCTCCTTTGATATATCTCCCTTTCCGACTATATTTAACAATTCCAAAGAGTCTTCACGAAAGGCGCGAAGAAGGATATTTTTCAAAATTTCCTTATCCAGGTCAGAGCGACTTGATCTCTGCAACGTGTATTTAAAGTGTTCCACACAGTCTTCTATTTTTCGTCCTCTTTCTGTGTAAATTTGAAAAGTTCTTATTTAATATATCGTGATTTACAGTAGTCCTGGTACTTCTCCAAGAAAGCAGTTCTCATCTCCTCCCATGTGGTGATAGACCTTCCCCCAAGACCCATAAACCACTGCAGGGTTGTCCCTTTTAGTGTAGCAGGGAAGAATTTCAATTTCTAAGCATCTGTTATGTAATCATACCCTCGACACACAATGTCAAATTCAAACAAAAATGTGTCAGGGTCTACTGAAGTAAACCCATGGAAACTGAGTAAAGATGTTAAAGGAATGGGCTTTGTTGGTGTGCCAGTCCCTAAATCCCCAATTGGGAAGTCAATATTAGAGGTTGTAGATGCCATGAATATCCTCCAATACTCACTAGGAATTTCAGCAAGCTCCCCTGGAAGGGCTTTTCTCACAGGGGTTCGAGTTGCCTTAACAACGCTCACTCTATCTTTTGATGATAGAAGTGTCTCTGCAATTTCTTCCTCCCTGTCACAATGGCTTAACCCTTCGGATCTCCTTTCTGCAACTTCTTCTTCCCTACTAGGATGGACCATTCCCTCGAATGCTTTACTTGCAACTTCTTCTTCTTCTGTTATGAGCAACGGTATCCCTTTATCAAGCATACTATTTCTTGTCTCTCCGGCTACTGGAAGGGCCTGTTGTATCGAATAATCAGGGGGAATTGTGGACAACACTGGATGATCTACATATTGTCCCTTAGATTTTTTCCATGCACCTGGCCTCACGGCTGCACACGAAGACACCTCTGACTCAGCTTTTGCAATGATTTGCTAGATATAAGTGTTCCTTCCCAAATCCTGTCCTCCCTTCTTTAGGGCTCTCCCTCTGCCCCTTTTATTTGGATCTCTGTTCATACATGTTGGTGTGATGATAAATGTTGCTATCAAACCACAATTCTCAAGACCTAGAGTAGGGTGTCAAAAGGCCATTCCCTCCCTAGGACTAGAGATCACGTTGAAAAGAGGGAAGTTCACAAAAAAAAAAAAAAAAAAACAGGAACCTAGGGCAAGGCATTAAATGACTCCTCCCACCCTAGGACAAGAACCCAATCAAGAAAAATAAAGCACGCATGATAAAACCTAACACTTCAAGACCTGAAGTAGGGCGTCATAGGACCCCTCCCTCACCAAGGTGAGATATTTAGTTTCTCAAAGTCAAAACAACAAAAATGCTATGGAAATCTAAACTCAAGGCCTGGAGCAGGGCGTCAAAGGACTCCTCCCTCGCCAAGGCAAGAGATCGGCCCTAATAAAAACAGGAAAACAATAAAAGCATGAAACAAATGAAATACCTATGCTCAAGACCTAGAGTAGAGTGAGAAAGCTCGTTCTCTCCCCAAGATGAGAGATTGACCCTCTGGTTGATACAGATCATGTCTTGCACCTTGTTAGCCTCCCCGGCAACGATGCCAAAATGTTGGTGTCCAGGTATGAACAATTTACTCACACCTTTTCCTTCATTAATGTATCAATCTGGGTGCATATTCTTTTCAAGGCAACATGCAAGGTATATGCAAGGGAAAGGTTACAATTTGTTATCGACCAAGGGTTCGTGATTACCAAATCAAAGCATTACTGAAACAGAAATAGAAATTCAACTGAAAAACTTAAAAAAGTATTCATAATGATCTAAAGAATATGCAACAGCAATCAAGAAATAAACATAGCAATACACAATACACACATAACAAGGAAACATGCAGCACTTGATCAGAAGAGTGGGCCCAGCTCTCTGATCAGGGTTGCGTTACTCATAGCGAATGATAGATCAGCAAAAAGTTTGTATTTTATTAATCTGAACAATGTTGTTACAATACAATGCAGGGTCTGACTAACCCCTGATACAAGAATGACCCATATTTTATACAGTACAAAGGGGAATAACATCTCTCCCCAAAACCTGGAAACTATATGCCCCAAAGATACACATCAGTTTCATCACAGCACTAGAGCAAGAACAAGAATGATTCAAAAATGGGTTGAGAATAGCTGTAAATCAGTTATGTTGTTTCTTTGTGGTCAATCAGCTGCTGTGAATCGCGGAAGTGCTACGATATGTCGTGCGGTCAACACCTGCACTCCATAATCTACAGTCATAACATGTTTTAGTGGTTCGCATAGGTAAAACCCTTATGACTCTACTTCTTTCTTTAAAATATCCCAAGAGACAATAAAGAGGAATTACGTCATAGTTTTACACAGTAAATATATGCGAATAAATACAAAAGGGAAGAAAAGAGGAGTGGAAATATAGGGAAAAGATAGGCCAATTTGGTGCTCAACAAACCCGATCACCCTAATCGAGGGTGATCTCCATGACATTGGGGAGATAGTGCACGATGTCACTAATGAGGCTCTTCAGGATTTTATGCAGGAGCACTAGACTGTGTTGGGGCCCTCAGGGCGTAGTTGCAAGAGTTACAAGTGCGTCCCCCTCATGTGGGTACCCTTTCCATGCATCTCGCAGCAGGATCCTCGACAGTAGAGCAAACGTTGTGTGCACGGATGGAAAAAACAATAGTGTTTCCAGAAGGGGCCCTAGTAGCGGTGAATGAGGCCGATTGATTTTCGGTTAACATGATGAAAGGCCTTGGCCTTAATTTGGCTATCCTTCTATGTGAGACATTGTATCTACTACAAGATGGGATAACGGTAGAATTGCACGCTAGGGAGAGCCGCGCGATCCAAGTTCTCAACGAGCAAAAGATAAACATGGAACAACTCAGTTTGCAGTGCGACGAATTGGTGTCGTAGAATCAACAGTTGGTGTAGGTGGTAGACGACATTTGTTGACATGTCCTGGAGCTGGTCATCCCAACAGATCTACCAGCAGAGGTGCGGATCCACAAGTTAGCAACCAGAGTCAGTGAGGCTAGGGAAGAAACAACTAAGGTTCAGCTAAAGCTAAATCTTCAGATCACCAAGCTGTGGTTAAAGGCGCAACCCTCCACTCCCTAGAATTTAGAGAATAGCGTGCTAGCACTATCACAACGAGATTGGAGGAAATGGGAAGTGCAGCGTGAGACTACACGTGCATGCTGGAAGACACACTTGAGGTTCTCACTACTTTGCAGGAGGACCCCAACATCCAACACTTGGAAACAGAAGCACAAAAACTCCAGTAGCAATATGACATTTTTCGAGGAACTGCGCAGACAATGGTCCTCACCCAGTGGCTTGCCAGGATGCAGCAGGCTAAGGCACTAAAGGAGAAGGTGGATGCGGCACGACACAAGGAGGCATTTTTTTCAGGGAAAACTAGTATTCCTAAAGAATGCTAGCCCTCTAGGTTTGGCAGCTACCCAGGAAACAACAGTTTAAAGCAATTCAACGATTTCTTCTATGTGTAAAAGATAAGAGAAAGATAATGGAACCAACCTGGAACTTCCACTTGATCCCTCTCTTGATCTCTCTCCCCTTTGACAAAACCTGCAACTCCTCCTTGTACTTAACATGCTTGGAGAGTATCTACACAAGTACAGCAACAAAGAACCATTAAAGCATCGTGATATATTACAACATAAACATTACAAAATCAGATATATAATGAACAAATGATAGCATTCACAAATGATAACATTCACAATTGCACAATCATATGGAAGAAAACTTGAAGAACTTTATTAATATAAGGGAGAAATACAACCTATTTGTTTGATCCAGCATTATCCTCCTAGCTTCAATCCTTCTTCAACTCATGAAATAGCAAGATCACTCCAACAATACAATGCTTTTTCCTCAATTACAAACTATCAGCACTTACTTGCAATTCACAACATTCCAGCCCCTTTGGATCTCTTGGATGAGGGATCCATTTATAGATGTGTGCAAGGGTGTGAGTCATCCATGGGGTTTGAGTAGTGTCATTCTACTTGTTACAATTGGTTCCATAAGAGAAGGGATAACTAAAGGTTTAAGATCCCTTATTCATCTTTGGGCAATTTCAGAGAGGCAAGTGGCACAGGAGAAGTTTCTAGAAGATTCCATGAGCATCCACTTAGCAAACTATCCTAGACATTTGTCCATCCTCGCCCATCGCACCCTATAGAAGGCCTAAATATTATGCATCACACCCTACCAGTGGAGCAGTTAGTATGCATCACACTTTTCTAGTGGAGCAGTCAGTATGGTTCAGTTTAGGCAATTTCTAGATGGTTTCTCAGATAGAACTTTTGGCGAATGATGTATTCAGATGATTATGTTCCTTTAGGGTATGAAAAAACTATTTTAGGGTTTGAATGAGCCCTAATACATCGACATATAAGTTGGGGTTGATGTGCCCAAATATGTCTATAAAAGTTGCCCCCTAAAGCATGAGGTCGTAAATATTCATGTCGGGTGAAATGCTTTATCATGAGGATCCGAAGTTTCAAACTTGAAGGTGACCTTCATAAGTTACAATAAAATACGCCATCATAATATAATTTCATGATCTAGCTGAGGAAGGCATTCCCATGCTTAGCTTTATAAATTTCATTTCATGTACATAGATCAGATAGTCGTCTGCAGATACAGAATGGTGATTCTTCAGATATAGAGTCATCATCCATGGTTAGGATGACCACGTGAACTGTACTGTAGTACCTTTAGGGTCATTATCATTATCGGTGACTACTCTCATGTCTATTAACAACTTACATCGTTGGTTGGTACTCAGGCGATGTCTTTCCATGTTCGACTCCAGAACATCTTTCCACATGGATTGAATTGTACATCGAGTGAAGATTGAATGAGTTTGAAGAGCCCCGATCTAGTTTCATTCATCCAGGCTACGATATATTCAAGGATATAAAAACATCAAATATATAAAGGCTTTGCACATATGGTCATCCTAACCATGGATGATGACTCTATATTTGAAGAATCACCAGTCTGTATCTGCAGACGACTATCTGATCTATGTACATGAAATGAAATTTATAAAGATGATCATGGGAATGCCTCCCTCAGCTAGATCATGAAATTATATTATGATGATGTATTGTATTGTAACTTATGCAGGTCACCTTCCAGTTTGAAACTTCGGATCCTCATGATAAATCATTTCACCTAACATGAATATTTACGACCTCATGCTTTAGGGGGCAACTATTGTATACATATTTGGGCACATCAACCCAAACTTATATGTCGATGTATTAGGGCTCATTCAAACCCTAAAAGAGTTGTTTCATACCCTAAAGGAACATAATCATCTGAATACATCATTCCCAAAAATGTTCCATCTGAGAAACCATCCAAAAATTGCCTAAACTGAACCATACTAACTGCTCCACTGGCAAAGTGCGATGCATATTGACCGCTCCATTGCCAGGGTGTGATGCATACTATTTAGGCCTTCTATAGGGTGTGATGGGTGAGGATGGACAAATGTCCGAGACAATTTGCTAAGTGGATGTTGATGCAATCTTCTAGAAACTTCTCTTGTGCCACTTGCCTCTCTAAATTCGCCCAAAGATGAATAAGGTATCTTAAACCTTTAGTTATCCCTTCTCTTGTGAACCAATTGTAACAAGTGGAATGACACTAATAAAACCCCATGGATGACTCGCACCCTTGCACACATCTATAAATGGATCCCTCATCCAAGAGATCTAAAGGCTTAAATGTTGTGAATTGCAAGTAAGTGCTGATACTTTGTAATTGAAGAAAGAGCATTATATTGTTGGAGTGATCTTGCTATTCCATGAGGTGAAGAGGGATTGAAGCTAGGAGGATGATGCTAGATCAGACAACTGGGTTGTAATTATCCCTTCTATTAATAAAGTTCTTCATGTATTCTTCCATAGGATTGTGCAATTGTGAATGTTATCATTTGTGAATGCTATCATTTGTTCATTATATATCTGATTCTGTAATGTTTACGTTTTAATAGATCACGATGCTTTGACGGTTCTTTGTTGCTTTACTTGTGCAGGTAATCTCCAAGCGTGTTAAGTATAGGGAGGAGTTGCGGGTTCTATCAGAGGGGAGAGAGATCAAACGAGGGATCAAGCGGAAGTTCCAGGTTGGTTCCATTATCTTTCTCTTATCTATTACACATAGAAGAAATCATTAAAGTGATAGGAAATGTCATCCCTCAAGTCTTCTTTAAACCGTTTTCAGACTCGTTAAATATGAAAATATTGTTGAGCACTTGTCATTTTCAGCTCGTTAAAGTGATTGGAAATTTCTTCCCTCGAGTCTTCCTTAAACCCTTTTCAGACTCATTAAACTTGAAAGGATTGTCGAGCACTTGTCATTTTCAGCTAGTTAAAGTGATTGGAAATGTCATCCCTCCTGTATTATTTTATCCTTTTTCAGACCTAAGGGATTATTCTATGAAAAAGAACTTATAGGGTCCTATTTAAACCCTTTTCAGACTCATTAAATATGAAAATATTGTCGAGCGCTTATCATTTATAGCTCGTTAAAGTGATTGGAAATGCCATCCCTCTTGTATAGTTTTATCCTTTTTCAAACCTGAGGGATTACTTCACGAAAAAGAACTTATGGAGTTTTCTTTTCGTCCCTTTTCAAACTCTCTAAACATGAAAATGACCGATTTATCCTTGTCGTTAAACTCATTAAAACAATAGCAACAAACTTATCCATTCCAGACAAGACCGAGTTTCATTGTCGCTAGACTCGTTAAAACATCAAATAGTGACAGGTTTTCCCGAAGGGTGAATTATAGGACAAGCATATTTTATCCTCCTTAAGCTTGAAAAAAATAAAGTTGTACTTGTCAGCAATGACTGGGGAAAAAAGGGAAAAAACTTGAAGAATTTATGGTAGCAGGTCGCTCTTGAACATGACATTTTCACTTCGTCTCCATTCTTGAGTTGGGTTGGGTTGTTTCGTTCACCAGTCATCTCACCATTGGTCTTTCATACCATCCATAATTTGGGGTTAACGCTACCAATTCATCTCAGTGTCACCGACATGTTCAACAGAAGTCATTCAGTTGAGAAATCACAATCCAGTTAATGTCTCGTCCACTACAATACCTCCAACCTTCACTTTTTCATGACCGCCATTCCTGAACCTTGTGTCGTCAGTTCTTTTTCACCTCCAAAAGATCATTTTCTTTGTTTCGTGTCATAGATGTGGGATACATCAAGGCCCTCCTACGATGAGTTGCCTCTTGTCAACATCAAATCATTATCCAAGAAGTTGACTTAGAAACAACCCTTTCAGTGCTTTGAAGCTTGCATACATCAATGGCAAGTTTCTCACTTCTGGCAACAAGTTGACATCAATGGCCTTCGACCGAAAAAATTTGCATGGTGTTCGACATCGGATCATATATTCACACCATATGAATTGTACTGTAGTACCTTGAGGGTCATTATCATTATCGGTGATTCCTTTCATGTCTATTAATAGCTTACATCATTGGCTAGTAATCAGGCGATGTCTTTCCATGTTCGACTCTAGAACATCTTTTCACATGGATTGACTTGTACATCGAGCGAAGATTGAACGAGTTTGAAGACCCCAAATCTAGTTTCATCCATCCGGGCTACAATATATTCAGGGATATAAAAACATCAAATGTACAAAGGCTTTGCACAGGTGGTCATCCTAACCATGGATGATGACTCTATATCTGAAGAATCACCAATCTGTATCTGCAGACGACTATCTGATCTATGTATATGAAATGAAATTTATAAAGTTGAGCATGGGAATGCCTCCCTCAACTAGATCATGAAATTATATTATGATGACGCATTGTATTGTAACTTATGGAGGTCACCTTTGAGTTCGAAACTTCGGATCCCCATGATAAAGCATTTCACCTGACATGAAAAAGATAAGAGAAAGATAATGGAACCAACCTGGAACTTCCACTTGATCCCTTGCTTGATCTCTCTCCCCTTTGACAGAACCCGCAACTCCTCCCTGTACTTAACATGCTTGGAGAGTACCTGCACATGTACAACAACAAAGAACCATCAAAGCATTGTGATCTATTACAACATAAACATTACAGAATCAGATATATAATGAACAAATGATAGCATTCACAAATGATAACATTCACAATTGCACAATCATATGGAAGAAAACTTGAAGAACTTTATTGATAGAAGGGAGAATTACAACCTAGTTTTCTTATCTAGCATCATCCTCCCAGCTTCAATCCTTCTTCACCTCATGAAATAGCAAGATCACTCCAACAATACAATGCTCTTTCCTCAATTACAAACTATCAGCACTTACTTGAAATTCACAACATTCCAGCCTTTGGATCTCTTTGATGAATTCAAGCATAGTTTTGTCGTTTCGAGCTTGTGTAAAAATGAAACTGACTTCAAGTATAGTTTTGTCGTTTCGAGCTTGTGTAAAAATGAAACTGACTCCAAGCATAGTTTTTTCGTTTCAAACTTGTGAAAACATGAAACCGAATCCAAGCATAGTTCCCCCATGGTTCAAAATTGTAAAAAAATGAACCCATTCTCAATAATTAACCTTTGTGATTGCCATTCTATCAGCCTTTTGAGCCTTGGTTGTGTACATCCCATCACCACCATCCTTTTGGCCGATCATACGCTCTCACTTGCTTGTTTTACCCTTTTTTAGGAATAGTTGCAATGAGTGGTCTTATTAGCCATCCTCTTCACATAATTCAACGTGTTTTGAGAAGTTCCAAAATCACTGGAACCATTTACTACCTGAGACACCACTCATTCGTCAATATCGAGTCTTCTTTAAACCCTTTTCAGACTCATTAAAAATGAAAAGATTGTCGAGTGCTTGTCATTTTCAGCTCGTTAATGTGATTGGAAATGTCATCCCTCAAGTCTTCTTTAAACCCTTTTCAGACTCGTTAAATATGAAAATATTGTCGAGCACTTGTCATTTTCAGCTCGTTAAAGTGATTGGAAATGTCATCCCTCGAGTCTTCTTTAAACCCTTTTCAGATTCGTTAAACATGAAAAGATTGTTGAGCACTTGTCATATTCAGCTCGTTAAAGTGATTGGAAATGTCATCCCTCCTGTATTATTTTATCCTTTTTTAGACCCGAGGGATTATTCTATGAAAAAGAACTTATAGAGTCCCCAAAAGTTCCATCTGAGAAACCATCCAAAAATTTCCTAAACTAAACCATACTGACTGCTCCACTGGAAAAGTGCGATGCATACTTACTGCTCCACTACCAGGGTGTGATGCATACTATTTAGGCCTTCTATAGGGTGTGATGGGTGAGGATGGACAAATGTTTGGGACAGTTTGCTAAGTGGATGCTCATGGAATCTTCTAGAAACTTCTCATGTGCCACTTTCCTCTTTGAATTCGCCCAAGGATGACTAAGGGATCTTAAACCTTCAGTTATCCCTTCTCTTGTGGAACCAATTGTAACAAGTGGAATGACACTAATCAAACCCCATGGATGACTCACACCCTTGCACACATCTACGAATGGATCCCTCATCTAAGATATCTAGACACTGGAATGTTGTGAATTGCAGGTACGTGCTGATAGTTTGTAATTGAGGAAAGAGCATTGTATTATTGGAGTGATCTTGCTATTTCATGAGCTGAAGAAGGATTGAAGTTGGGAGGATGATACTGGATCAGACAACTGGGTTGTAATTCTCCCTTCTATTAATAAAGTTCTTCAGTTTTCTTCCATATGATTGTGCAATTGTGAATGCTATCATTTGTCCATTATATATCTGATTCTGTAATGTTTATGTTGTAATAGATCACGATGCTTTGACAGTTCTTTGTTGCTATACTTGTGTAGGTACTCTCCAAGCGTGTTCAGTATGGGGAGGAGTTGCGGGTTCTATCAAAGGGGAGAGAGATCAAGCAAAGAATCAAGCGGAAGTTCCCACTCTTATTAGCCAGGTAGCCTTTGAACTGCTCTTGCTTTGCAATTGCATAATAGATGAATGCTGCTTCACCCAATCTCTGGTTTAGTTTATGAATTGAACATCTGACTTGCAAGCACATCTAGATGCTCTTTTGGTAGCTCAGTAACCTCTCAAGACACTCCATCATACTTTTCTCTTCATTGTTCATCAAAACCCACCTTAACTCATTGCAAACAACTCCACATTTGAGCCAAAACCCATTTCAGTTGCGCTCCTTGGACCATCGCACTATCTCCCATTATGACTCAGTATGCATAGCACCTCTCGAGTGCAGTAAGTGTGATGCTTCTAATATTCTCTGAATCCTAGGTGTGATGATTGACTGAACTCTTTTTCCATTCTAGAAATTGAGGGTTTTGACCTTGTTTTCAGTGTTGTTTGGTTGTTTTGCTGCATATGAACAGTGCCTCTTTACTGAAGCTTATTTGTATCACTCATATCAGCCTCAATTACATTAAGATTTGTGAATTTTTTTTGTGTATTTGTTTTTCATTTACAATCCTTGGTCGAAAAGTTGTTTAAATCGATTTGTCGCTTTGGTACAAAAAGTGTCATAATTGTCGTTTTGTGTCACAAAGAGAAGTGTCGTGAATTCTTCCTTCCCTTGATAATTGATTGAACTTTTTCTTCATGCATTTGATTTGATTTTTTTACATTCGAAGTTTTCAAAGCATTTTTTAGTCAAAATTGACAAGTGTTGTGGAGTCTTCCTTTCTCTTTTGAAGAAGAAATTGTCAAAAATGTCATTTTGAGTGAAATATTTCAGATTTGTGTAGCATTTAGTTTTCCTTTTTGGCATTTTCCACATTAAGAAGAATGAAAACAAATACATTCATTTGCATTTAGCATATTTTTGATTTGTGTGCGAAAAGAAGATTTAGGGAAATGCACTAGTGTGTGCTCTTTGTTTAAAAGCATTGTTATCTTCTTTCCCTAGTAGCTAGGATTTTCATTGTTCAAATAAACAACGATTATTTATCATTGTAGATTGCATCTTAGGAATTTCAGATCATCATCACGAGGTGAACCATTGAAAGGAAAACTCTAAACAAGATCAACTTTAAAATGAACTTCAATGAACCTAACAACACTTTGGAACTTAACGCAAATGTTGATGTGAAATGCTTTTTTTAAAAATGCTACAAATGTCTATTAACACATAGTTTGCTAATGAATCAGTCAATGTGTTTAAGTTTCTAGAAATGTGTTGATATTGAATGGAATCAAAATTTGTTTCCAAAATCCTAACTCTTAGGAACATGCGATAAATAGTTGGGTTCCGAACGAAATAAACGCCAGTGAGTTGTAGAATGACGAGTTGTGAATCTAGCCTGACAATGAGTCGGCGTATGCCATGTGAAATGGAATCAGAGAGATGTTCAATCAATGTGCTATACTCAGCGATGTTGTTCGTCGATCGACCAATACATATCCCCCTGAAACTCACTAACTCGCTGCTTGGAGCGAAAATGGCCGATGCTGCAGAAAATACGTTCTGTGTACTACGACTAGCTCCATCGGCATACCCAACAAATGGTTCCAAAAAGTCTGACATCTACAAAAAATGCAAACTGGATTACCTAACCAAAATGACAAATCTAAAATAAAACACTCAAAATTGCAATAAAAGCATATGTACAATGAGTTTACTACACTTAATCAAGCATAGTAAAGTTTAAGATACAACCCTTTTCGGGGCTGCGACAATGGAATCCCTTCATAATCGACTAGCTCGTAGGCTCCTTTTTTCCATACACGTTTAACAACGTAAGGGCCCATCCATAATGGTTCAAATTTACCTGCTCCTAATTTGTCAAAATCCTGATCGTAAAGCAAGACCAGATCACCTTCTGAGAAGACACAAGGCTTAACATTTTGGTCATATTGCGACTTGACGCGTTTCTTATGTGCTTCATTAGCCAATTTGGCATCATGACGGGTTTCATCCAGATGGATTAATTCTAAGAAATGAGCCTCTTCTTCAGAAGTTTCAGGAAGCATATCGATTTCAAGCTTGAGGGATGAGATTTCCCACTGAATTGGTAAGACTTCTTCCAAAGCATACACCAACTGAAAGGACATAAATCCGGTTGCATTTCTCACCAAAGTCCTATATGCCCACAGATATGAGTACAGGATTAGATTCCAATTACGTTTATGGACTCCAATCATTCTCTACAGCATGTGCTTAAGGACTTTGTTGATTGCCTCAACTTTTCCATTAGCCTGTGGATAATATGGAGTAGAACTATCATTGGACAATCCTAATTTGGTAGTTAATTCAATCATCATGTGATTGCGAAAATGCAATCCATGATCTGTGACTATAGCCTATGGAACACCGAATCTAGAAATTACATGATTGAAAAAAAGAGTGCAGCCATTTCGCTGCTGTTGTTCAATGTAGGCATTGCCTCGGCCCATTTGGTAAAATAGTTGATAGCAACTACAATATACCCATGCCCCTCACCCGTGGTGGGGTTACATGTCATGAAGTCAATGCCCCATTTAGCGAATGGGCCAACAACAACGACTGGATGTAGTGGTGCAGGTGGTAATCTGGTTTTGCGATAAAAAATCTGACAAGCATGGCAACTTCTGACTGCAATTATGCAAGGTGAGAAACTCCATTTGTTTCTGGGAAAACTAGTATTCCTAAAGAATGCTAGCCCTCTAGGTTTGGAAACTACCCTAGAAACAATAGTTTAAAGCTATTCAACGATTTCTTCTATGTGTAACAGATAAGAGAAAGATAATGGAACCAATCTGGAACTTCCACTTGATCTCTCTCCCCTTTGACAGAACCGACAACTCCTCCCCATACTTAACACGCTTGGAGAGTACCTACACATTGTTACAGGGAAAAGTGTCTATGCAGAACTGCTAATCCCACTAAGGTGGGTAGCTACCTTAGAAACAAACAAAGTAAAACTACTTTCATTTTCCTTTATGAAAAATAGATGAGAGAAGAATAAAGGAGACCAACCTCTGTCTTGCGCTTGGTTCCTTGGTCGATTCCTCTCTCTTCTGATAGTCCTTTGCTACTTGCTTTCTTGTATACCCGACTCCACAGAGTACCTCTAGAATCAAAGAAGCATAACACTATACAAGAACATGGATCTATTATCATAAACAATCTAGGATCAGATGTAAATTGACCATACAAATGCATGAAACCTAAATGACACAAGAGTATGGAGGAAAAATTGAATAGCTTTATTGATAATCAAGAAAGAGCCAAGAGAGTTACAACTAGATGTTCTGAACCAGCATCATCCTCTTAGCAAGTAAGCCCTTCTTCACCTCATGCAAAGCTTAGATCACCCAGCACTATGATGTTGCCTCAAGAAACCAACAGCAATTCCTTACAAGATGCAAAATTCTAGCCTCTGTATCTCTAGGATGAGGGATCCATATATAGATGTCTGTAAGGGAGATGAGTCAGCTTGTGATTTGATTAGTGTCTTCCCTCTGATAGTTCTTGCTTCCACTTGGAGATTGATGATCTCTTACTCATCCTTGGTCGAATTTAGAGAGGCAAGTGTCACAGGAGAAGTTTCTGGAAGATTCTGTGCTTCTCCACCTCGAGGATTGACACTGCCATTTGTCTCTTCTCTCCCATCGCACCCCATAGAAGGGATTTTTGAAATGAAATGCACCCACTAAGTGTACTTAGGTGAGATGCAACGCACTTTGCCTATGGATGAGGTGAAATGATCCAGTTTTGACCAATTCTGAGTAGTTTTTCATGGAGAACTTCTGGGAGAAGCTGTAATCAGTTGACCTTGTTCCTTTAGGGGTTGGAACAACACTTTTAGGGACTTAGGAGCCCTTGGTTTATGGACATTTTATTATTGGGATTGCAGTGCCCAAAAATGTCTATAATAGTTGCCCCCTAAAGCATGAGGTCGTTAATCTTTTTTTGATGTCGGGTGAAATGCTTTATCATAAGGATCCAAAGTTCTTTCAAGCTGGAAGGAGACCTGTAATAAGATACAATACAATACATTATCTTCATAATATTTTCATGATCTGGCTGAGCCGGGCATTCCCATGCTCAGCTTTATAAATTCATTTTCATGTACATAGGACAGACAATCATCTGAGTGTAGACTGATGATTCTGGTAGAGCCATCATCCCTTTGATTGGATGATTATCTGTGCAGCAATGTTGTACATTTGATGTCTTTATTTTCCTGAATATATATTGCAGCCCGGATGGATGAAACTAGATCTGAGGTCTTCAATCTCATTCGATCTTCACTCAAAGTACAAGTCGATCCATGTGAGAGATGTTCTGGAGTCAAACATGGAAAGACATCGCCTGATTACCAGCCAATGATGTAAGTTGTTAACAGGCGCGAGAGGAATCACCGATAATGATAATGATCCTCAAGGTACTATAGTACAATTCACGTGGTGTGAATAAGGGGTTTGGCGTCGAGCACCACGCAAAATCTTTCGGTCGAAGGCCATTGATGTAAACCTGTCGCCAGAAGTGAGAAACTTGCCATTGAGGCATGCAATTTTCAAAGTACTGAAAGGGGTGTTCCTAGATCGACTTCTTGGATAATGAGCTGATGTCGACAAGAAGCGATCTGTCATAGGAGGGCCTTAATGAATCCCACATCAATGACACGGAAAGGAGCAAATGATTTCAATGGAGGTGAAAATAGTCTGGTGATATAAGTTTCAGGGTGGCGGTCATGAAAGAATGGAGCGTAAATGTATTGCAGCGGGTGAGACACAGGTGAATTCTCTGAGTGACTTCTCTTGAACATATCGGTGACACTAACATGATGGATTGGTAGCATTAACCCCAAATGTGGATGGTGTGATGTGACCATGGTGATGTGACCGGTGAATGAAACAACCCAACCCAACTTGGATGCGGAGTGAAAGTGTCATGTTCAAGAGTGACTTGCTACCAACAAAGTTTCTTCAAGTTTTCTTCCCAATTTTTCCCCAGTCATTGCTGACCAGTACCTCTTTATTTTTGTCAAGCTTGAAGAAGATAGCATATGCTTGTTCTATAATTTTCCCTTCAGGAAAACCCATCGCTATGTTTTAACGAGCCTAGTGATAGTGAAACTCGTTCTTGTCTGCTATGGACAAGTTTGTCGCTATTAGGTTTTAACGAGTTTAACGACAAAGACAACTCGGTCCTTTTCAATTTTAGAGAGTCTGAAAGGAACGTAAAGGAAACTCCAAAAATCCTTTTTCATCATCTAATCCCTTAAGTCCAAAAAATTATAAAACAATACAGAAGGGATGAATTTTCGTTACTTTTAACGAGCTGAACAAAACAAGCGCTCGATCTTTTTGTGTAATAATCCCTCAGGTCCAAAAAGATTAAAATCTAAAGGAGGGATAGCACTTTCGGTCCCTTTAACGAGATGGAGAGGCCAATGGCTCGGCAATCTTTTCATATTTTACGAGTCAGTTGAAAAGAGCTTAATGGAGACTCGTCTTTGAGGAACGAGTGATAAATTCAAGTAGCAGTTGATTCCAGGTAAGGTTTGGAATTTCCCAATCACGACAGTGTTACAAGGATCGCCAACAGGATCACTCTTCGCAACTGTTCCTCAAAAGGGGTAAACAATCAAATGGAGGTGAATGATCGGCCAATACAGAGTGGAGGTGATGATGAGAACACGACCAAGGCTTTAAAGGCTGAAGTACTACATTCACGATGGTTATTTTCCGGAAATTGGTTCATTTTTTATTGAGCTTAAACGTTGGGGGAAACATTTGCTCATTGCTTATGTTTATTTTTTAACGAGCATGAAATCCGCATTAAAACTGCTCGATATATCCAGTCGTATAATAAGGATGTCTCATATATAAAAACGACAATTTTCCAAATCTTTGCCCCACATCCTTGCTTTATGCAAGTTAGGAAACAACCAATCCTACGAGTTTAAAGGGTTAGAGGACCTACAAATTTAAAAAAATAAATGGTCGCTCTTCGCTTGCACACCAAAAGGTTTGCATGCCCCCAGGTATAAAATAGAGTTTCAAGGTCACCCTTCAATCTACCGACAAACATTTGTTTTATCGGGAAAGGTTTACCTCTTTCAGGTTACCAAAGATTGTTTTATCTGCACCGCAAACAAAATACTTCTTCGGCGATGCCTGCCGAAATAGACAAAGGCGAGTGGTGCAGACGCCTCCACCCACATAACTTTGACAAGGGAATCTTGTTCCAGTCTAACCCCTTTTTCTAATCACGGACAGGAGTGTCAAACTAGTCATATAACTCTCATGGAAACCTATCCTATACCTGAAGTTTTCCTGCCGAAGCAGACCAGGGTACATGCCCGCTGGGTTTCAGTCATGTCTCCCAAATTACTCGCGCTCATCAGGTGGACAGACTAGAGATTGATGAGACATTCCTTGTGTGAAAATACCATTCAGGGATTGTATACGACTATTTGCTATGCGTGAACCGGGGAATGAAAGCTGGTCTACGAGCTTGACCACTCTTCCTTCGTGCGGAAAACACATTACTCTAAAGAGTGATGAGACAATGGCTCCCATGCAATAAATATAGTCTCGTCCAAGGATTAGATTATAATCTAGGGGTCCTTGGACTACCATTACGTTCATGTGAACGGTTTTCCCTCTCAATGTTATGGGCACGTTGGGAAGGATCCCTAATGGTCGATTGGTTCCTTTGTCAAAGCCTGTTAGATTTCTCATCTCAAGAAAAAGCGATGGCGAGCCAAGCGCTTTCCAAGCAGTCAAGGAAAGGATACTCACAGAAGCCCCTTCATCTATGATGGTACCGACCATAACCATTCTATATACTTGAGCAATGATTCAGAATGGTACACTAGCCGGTAAACAGGGTCTGCCTAGCTGATTCCAGTCGAAGGAAACAACTAGGTTGCTTGGAGGTGGGACCAAATAGACGGCCGGGTATGACTCTGACAAACTTCCTTCCTGCGGTAAAGGAATGGGTAAATTTCCCCCATGTTCATCAGAGTCTGTGTTTACGAAAAGAATTTGGACAGTGTCATCCTTGTTCTCTTCGGTGACTGTATCATCTGAAGATGGAACCTCTGAAGGCAAGACTGGGTCAACTGCTGCCTCGACCTTTTGACTTTCGTCTGGTATGGGTTCAGATGGTTTATCTTCAATGATAGACGCTTCGGCCGACCACCTGGGCGGGTCAGCCGGATTTTCAACTAGTGACGGACTCGGCAAGAGTTTCTTATATCCAGGAGGAAGTCGTAACGGTGAAACCGGACGATCATCCAAAACTCTTTTAGCCTCGTCTAAGAAGGGACAATGGTGGACGGCGTGATCGCCTTCACACAGTTTACAAGGAAATTTGCACTTTCCTTTTTGTCCAGGGGCTTCACTTTCACTAGTCGACGGTGTGTTTTCAACATGATGATTAGAGGTTGACGACACAGGGTTGTGCAAACAAGGAGACCAGTCCCTTAAGATCCGAGGGATGTAGGGACAATCTCTATGATAGTGGTCTCCTTTGCAAATGACACATGGTGATTTAGGCCGGGTCGGTGCAGTGTGTGGATTTTCGCTAGACGACGCTTAGTTGCCCCTTTTCACCTTTGGCTCCTTCTTCTTCTTCTCTTTCTTCTTCTTTTCCTTCTTCTTCTCATGTACTTGATTTTTGGCTTTACCAGCCTCATCCAGCGAAGAGGAAGGAGGAGAGGAAGAATTGGACGAAGTAGAGGGTTGGGGGGTAACTCTGGAATTGTCTAGTTGCTGACTCGATTGATCAGGAATTGCGGTCTTCTGAACGACGGAGGTTGAGAAAAGCCATACGGGCAAGCCAATCGTCAATTCTGGAAGTGACAATGTGGCCATGTGGGGTACAACAACATCTCCCCAAGAGGAGAAGGGACTAGGATTTCCTCCAAGGGGAACTCCTTCGTTGGTAGACTCCATTCTCTCAACCTAAGACCAATGTAGGAAAGGTGGTGATTATTCCGTTTAAAATAAATTTTAGATGCTTTGACACAACTTGATTTTTCAATTTTAAAGAGTCGAGAAAAAACAAAAGATGACTCTAGTCACCTTCGATCTTTAATGAGCCTGAAGTGACAAGTGCTCAGATGGACCTTTTCCGTTAAGGAGTCTGAAAAGGAATGAAAGGGACTGCTCTGGAAATCTAGGCAGAGGGATTACCAAACCAATCGCAAAACTGCAGAATACTTTTTACAGTACGGCAGTCAATCTTCCCGAATGTTGTGTTCAGTGCATTGCGATTGATAGGGTAGCAAACACGACTTCCTATGGATAAAGGATTAAGCCTATTGTGGTCTCCCAAAATATGCTCGACGGTATGTGGGAGCACAAGTCCGTACTGGCACTTATCATCTCAAAGTGGAGGAATCACCCAACCAACAGTGAGAACAATAGTTACTAGGCTTTATGATGCCGGAATATGTCTCTAGCCTAGACTTCTAGATGTTGTGCGTTAGGTTCCAAAGCGTTGTTAGATTCATGAAATTTATTTTATAGTTGATATTGCTTAAGAAATTTTCCTTTCAGGTTCACCGCATGATGTAGATGTACAATTCCTAAAATGCAATCTAAGATGATAAACAATATTTTTATCTTCTTTGTGCAATGAAAATCCTAGCTACTAAGGAAAGAGAGACAAAATTCTTTCAACAAAGAGCAAAGAGCACACACTATATGCACTGTCCTAAATCAAACCAATCAAATAGTTTAAATGCAAATGCACATGCATGTATTTGTTTTCAGCCTTCTTAATATGTGAATGATAAAAAGAAAGATAATGCGCAAATCTGAATTATTTTTCAAAGCGACAATTACTAACAAGTTTCTTTTCAAAATCAAAATGAAGACAATGACAACACTTTGCGATTTGTAGGCAGAGCAAACCCCAGCTTTAAACTTAGATACTTCTGGGCTGGACGATTTCGTAAAGTCCTATGAAACGCAAGCCCTCATTTGCCGTTTCAACAGTTTTTGGCCCAAACCCCTGGATCTATTTCATTGGATCTTCACCAGTTGGACCATGGAATGCGATATTCATCTCTGCTCAAAGGGGTTTTTTATAGTTAGATTTTCATCCAAGGAAGTCAGAGACACAATTATTAGTGCAGGACCCTGGTTTTGGGGAACATCGAGGTTGTTTATGACCCCATGGTTCCCAGATTTCGATCCAAACAAAATGACTGTAACCAAAATGCCAGTATGGGTTAGATTATATAATCTACCTCTGCATTTTTGGAATGAATGAGTTCTGGAAGGCATTGGGAACAACATCGGGAAATATATCAAAACAGATCTGGACAGGATTGATGAAAGGATCTACACTTACGCACGTATCTGTGTGGAAGTAGATTTGAGCAAAGGGTTGCCGGACAGTATAAGGCTGATCTACAAACAACAAAACTGGATGCAAGTGTTAGACTATGAAAACACTGCTTTCAGATGTAGACTCTGTAGGCAAACAGGCCATTTACAAAGCACGTGCCCAGAAGCAAAGAGTAAAAAGAAGCAGAAAGGGAAGCAGAGGAAAGGATGGCAATTCTCACCACCAGTTTCAGATGACGAAGAATCAGAAGCAGAGGAGTAAGAGATCCCTGCAGAGAAGACCGAGGTAGCTCAAGAAATGGAGAAACAGAGAGGAAACACAACAGACAACAAGGCAGAGATGACAAGCGTGGACCACAACATAGGAGGCATCAAGCGACATCACCACTCAGATACTTCAGATTCAGACAAAGAAATTGGTCCACAGAATGCAGAAACACAGCTGATCATTGCACCGACCGAGCCCACCCAAGGAGAGTGGCGTAAGGTCGAAAAGAAAAAGGGGCGGAAAACTTGAACTATTTTTCAGTCTTTCTGCCTCTTTTCATTCTTTTTTCCCTCTTTCTTTTCTCTTATTTCTTTTTGCACGTTAGTTTTCTAACGTTGCGTAGAGCCCTTGTGGCAGTTCTCAGTATGCTTTAGTGCATATGCAGTTGTAACTTTTCATTATCTTTTTAATAAAAAGTTACTGTTTTTTCTTCGGAAAAAAAACACTTTGCGATTTGGAAATGAAAACTTGCTTTCGACATTAGAAAAACTACTAATTCAGATCAAATACAATGGTAACAGGGTAATCGACTATCAAGAGCAATCAGACTCTCTTCTATGACTAAAAACGACACTTGCGACACTTTCAAATCAAGAAACGACAGTACAATTACGTTACTTCTTTGCAAAGGAGAACTAAAAATGACTCAACAAATACACAAAAACATTTACAGTTCTTTGCAGAATGGAGGCGGAATAACAACAAGGAAAGGGTTTCAAACAGAGGTGTACTGACTACAGGCAGTAAAATTCTTGAATAGATCTGAAAAGAGTGAACATAGAAACCAAAATTTAGGAACAATGCCTAGTCTAATCAGTGCACCTGTAACACAGTGAATCTGAAATGTAGCGCACCTACTACACTTGGGAAGTGCGCTGAATTTGAGATTCACAGAACAGACAGTGTGCTGGACTAGAAACGAGACTTTGCTTGGGTTCCGGGTCACAGTTTGCAGTTCAGTTCAGGGATTTTGGCTGAGCAAGTGGTAATCAGTAAATCAACAATAGAGGTAGATCTAAGGAGGTTACTAGAGCCACCACAAGGGCAATTAGAGAGTTTGTAAATCAGTTGTTTAATTCATAAACAAAACCCAGAGATTGACTGAAGCGGAATTTATCTACTTTTCATTTGCATAGCAAATGCAGTTCGAAAGCTACCTGGCTCAACTTCAGGCTTCGTCTGTAAGTTTATAAAGTAAACAATTGTAGATAGACAAACAACCTAGTCGGTCCCCAGTGGAGTCGCCATTTTGTTACAGGGAAAAGTGTCTATGCAGAACTGATAATCCCACTAACGCAGGTAGCTACCTTAGAAACAAACAAAGTAAAACTACTTTCATTTTCCTTTATGAAAAATAGATGAGAGAAGAATAAAGGAGACCAACGTCTGTCTTGCGCTTGGTTCCTTGCTCGATTCCTCTCTCTTCTGATAGTCCTTTGCTACTTGCTTTCTCGTATACCCGGCTTCACAGAGTACCTGTAGAATCAAAGCAGCATAACACTATACAAGAACATGGATCTATTATCATAAACAATCTAGGATCAGATGTAAATTGACCATACAAATGCATGAAACCTAAATGACACAAGAGTATGGAGGAAAACTTGAATAGATTTATTGATAATCAAGAAAGAGCCAAGAGAGTTACAACCAGTTTTTCTGACCCAGCATCATCCTCTCAGCAGGTAAGCCCTTCTTCACCTCATGCAAAGCTTAGATCACCCAACACTATGATGTTGCCTCAAGAAACCAACAGCAATTCCTTACAAGATGCAAAATTCCAGCCTCTGGATCTCTGGGATGAGGGATCCATATATAGATGTCTGTAAGGGAGATGAGTCAACTTTTGATTTGATTAGTGTCTTCCCTCTGATATTTCTTGCTTCCACTTGGAGATTGATGATCTCTTACTCATCCTTGGTCGAATTCAGAGAGGCAAGTGTCACAGGAGAAGTTTCTGGAAGATTCCATGCTTCTCCACCTCGCGGATTGACACTGCCATTTGTCACTTCTCGCCCATCGCACCCCATAGAAGGGCTTTTTGAAATGGAACGCACCCACTGAGTGTACTTAGGTGAGATGCAATGCACTTTGCCTATGGAGCAGGTGAAATGATGCAGTTTTGACCAATTCTGAGTAGTTTTTCATGGAGAACTTCTGGGAGAAGCTGTAATCAGTTGACCTTGTTCCTTTAGGGATTGGAACAACACTTTTAGGGACTTAGGAGCCCTTGGTTTATGGACATTTTATGCTTTGGGTTGCAGTGCCCAAAAATTTCTATAACACACATGTACAACAACAAAGAACTGTCAAAGCTTCGTGATCTATTACAGCATAAACATTACAGAATCAGATATATAATTAACAAATGATAGCATTCACAAATGATAACATTCACAATTGCACAATCATATGGAAGAAAACTTGAAGAACTTTATTGATAGAATGGAGAATTACAAACCAGTTGTATGATCCAACATCATCCTCCCAGCTTCAATCCTTCTTCACCTCATGAAATAGCAAGATCACTCCAACAATACAATGCTCTTTCCTCAATTACAAACTATCAGCACTTACTTGCAATTCACAACATTCCAGCCTCTACATCTCTTAGATGAGGGATCCATTTATAGATGTGTGCAAGGGTGTGAGGCATCCATGGGGTTTGATTCGTGCCATTCCACTTGTTACAATAGGTTCCACAAGAGAAGGGATAACTGAAGGTTTAAGATCCCTTAGTCATCCTTGGGCGAATTCAGAGAGGTAAGTGGCATAGGAGAAGTTTCTAGAAGATTCCATGAGCATCCACTTAGAAAATTGTCCCAGAAATTTGTCCATCCTTTCCCATCACACCATATAGAAGGCCTAAACAGTATGCATTTCACTCTGGTAGTGGAGCAGTCAGTATGCATCGCACTTTGCCAGTGGAGCAATCAGTATGGTTCAATTTAGGCAATTTCTGGATGGTTTCTCAAATGGAACTTTTGGGGAATGATGTATTCAGATGATTATGTTCCTTTAGGGTATGAAACAACTCTTTTAGGGTTTGAATGAGCCCTAATACATTGACATATAAGTTGGGGACGATGTGCCCAAATATGTCTATAATAGCTTGCCCCTAAAGCATGAGGTCGTAAACATTCATGTCCGGTGAAATGCTTTATCATGAGGATCCGAAGTTTTGAACTGGAAGGTGACCTGCATAAGTTACAACACAATATGTCATCATAATATAATTTAATGATCTAGCTGAGGAAGGCATTCCCATGCTCAGCTTTATAAATTTCATTTCATGTACATAGATCAGATAGTTGTCTGAAGATACAAACTGGTGATTCTTTAGATATAGAGTCATCATCCATGGTTGGGATGACCATTTGTACAAAGCCTTTGTACATTTGATGTTTTTATATCCCTGAATGTATCGCAGCCCAAATGGATGAAAGTAGATCCAGGGTCTTCAAACTCGTTCAATCTTCGCTCGATGTACAAGTCAATCCATGTGAAAAGATGTTCTGGATCCGAACATGGAAAGACATCACCTGATTAACAGACAATGATGTAAGTTGTTAACAGACACGAGAGGAATCACCGAAAATGATAATGACCCTCAAGGTACTACAGTACAATTCACGTGGTGTGAATATATGATCCGATGTTGAACACCACGCAAAATCTTTTGGTCAAATGCCATTGATGTCAACTTGTCGCCAGAAGTGAGAACTGAAAGGGTTGCTTCTAAGTCAACTTCTTGGATAATGAGTTGATGTCAACAAGAAGTGACTCATCGTAGGAGGGCCTTGATGTATCCCACATCTCCGACACGAAACAAAGCAAATGATTTTCTAGAGGCGAAAACGAATTGATGACACAAGGTTCAGGAATGGCGGTCATGAAAAAATGAAGGTTGGAGGTATTGTAGTGGACGAAACATTAACTCGATTGTGATTTCTCAAATGAATGACTTCTCTTGAACATGTTGGCAACACTAAGATGAATTGGTAGCGTTAACCCAAAAGATGGATGGTATGAAAGACCAATGGTGAGATGACCGATGAACGGAATAACCCAACCCAACTGAATAATGGAGATGAAGTGAAAGTGTCATGTTCAAGAGCGACCTGCTACCATAAATTCTTCAAGTTTTTTCCCTAACCAGTACCTCTTTATTTTTTTCAAGCTTGAGGAGGATAACATATGCTTGTTCTATAATTCACCCTTCAGGCAAACCTGTCGCCATTTGATGTTTTAACGAGTCTAGCGATAGTGAAATTCAGTCTTGTCTAGAATGGACAAGTTTGAAGCTATTGTTTTAACAAGTTTAACAACAAGTATAACTCGGTCCTTTTCATGTTTAGAGAGTTTGAAAAGGGATGGAAAGAAAACTCCATAAGTTCTTTTTTGTAAAATAATCCCTCAGGTACGAAAAAGGATAAAACAATACAAAAGGGATGACATTTCTGATCACTTTAACGAGCCGAAAATGACAAGCGCTCGACAATATTTTCATATTTAACGAGTCTGATAAGGGTTTAAAGAAGACTCAAGGGATGACACTTACAATCACTTGAACGAGCTGAAAATGACAAGCACTCGAAAATCTTTTCATGTTTAACGAGTCTGAAAAGCGTTTAAAGAGGACTCTATTTCTTCTTCGTAGAATAATCCCTTAGGTCCGAAAAAAGATAAAATAATACAAAAGGGATGACTTTTCCAATCACTTTAACGAGCTGAAAAAGACAAGCACTCAACAATATTTTCATGTTTAACAAGTCTGAAAAGGGTTTAAAGAAGACTCAAGGGATGACATTTCCAATCACTTAACGAGCTGAAAATGACAAGCGCTCGACCTTTTTGTGAAGTAATCCCTCAAGTCTGAAAAAAAAGATAAAACAATATAGGAGGGATGACATTTCCGATCACTTTAACGAGCTGAAAATGACAAGCACTCGACCTTTTTATGAAGTAATCCCTCAGGTCTGAAGAAAAGATAAAACAATACAGGAGGGATGACATTTCCAATCACTTTAACGAGCCAAAAATGACAAGTGCTCGATAATCTTTTCATATTTAATGAGTCTGAAAAAGGGTTTAAAGAAGACTCGATTTTGAGGAGCGAGTGGTGTCTAGGGTAGCAATTGTTTCCCTGTGAATTCAGAACTTCTCAAAACATGTTGAATTTTGTTAAAAGGTTGGCTAATAATACCACTCTTTGCGACGATCCTCATTATCAACATAATTTGAATTCTTCTTAATTTCAAATGATGTAGAAGAGATCATATGACAGGTTTCCACTGTGGCCACTTCCGCGAAACTAGATGGAGACGGGAGGGCAAAAGTACCCATTAAGGAAGGGTCTTTTAGGAGACCTACTCCAACATTTTGAAGCGATTGTGAACTTCCATGGATCAATGGAATGCTTCTAGTAGCTTGTGAACTGTTAGCAAAAAAGGCTAGTTGGTCAACGATTGTGATTCCACCTTGGAAGGGAAATGCAATCTTTCTAAAATATGTAGACACAACGACAGCCATAGCATAAACCCAAGGTCTTCCTAGTAAAATATTGTAGTCAAGGAGTCCATCAATGACCTCGACTTCAATCTCTACTATCTTGCCCCCCAGTTCAACTTGCAAGCTACTTAAAATCCCATATGGAGTGTACGTTCTTCCATCGAATGCTTTTAATGTTGTTGGTGATCGTGACAAGGGTGGTGAACCAAGAGTTTTCCAGCAACTCATTGACATAATACAGGTAGATGCCCCCTCATCAATGATGGTTCGATGAACATTTTTATTGAGGGATTTTACCTGTATAAGGAAAGCGAGTTGGGCTGGTAACTGTGGTGTATATCCTTTATGATCAAAGGCCACAAGATTGGAATCCGTTGGATCGATCCCACCTATTGCTGATAACAAAGCCTGCTTTTGGGAGGGACAATTTTGCAATACCTCAAGTGTCGACATAGCGGATGGTGATTGAGCTAGATCCTCCACTATATTATAATTCTGAGCAGCTCGAGCACGAGGATTAAATGTCAATTTATGTACAACTCCCTTTGGTGGCTTTATAGTTAATTCAGGAATAATGGGTGGAACAACTTCTGGTGAAGTCATTGTTGAAGCACTAGGTTGATCAGTATCCTGGTTGTTTGACGATGATGGATTCCCATAATCTTTACTCCTTGTCGATACCAAAGCATCATTTTGCTTTTTTTCGATGGATAGCATAAGCACCTGGGATGTGGAAGCATTATCGGTTGCAACCATATTAGTTTCTAGGTTTGGAAATGGATTAGTCAACACTGCTGAGGTTTTCGAAGCCTTCAAAAGTTTTGAAACCTCAGATCGATGTGGACACTCTCTCATATAATGCTCCTCGTTACAGATTAAACATGGAAAACGAGGAGGTTTCTTTGCCACAGTAGGGTTTTCAGATGATTTTTCAGGAGTGGAATTCTCCTGTTTCTTCTTATTGTTTTTCCCTTTCTTCTTGCCCCCTGGTTGCTTTGGATTTTTTCCTTTGTCAGATGACACTGCATTAATCTCCAAGGCAAGAGAATTGTCATTTGCATTTTGATTAGAAATAGCAAGAGCTTGACTAGATGGACCCCTTGTGGTTTGCGTGCTTGAGGCACCGATCACACCATCACCAGCATGAGAGTCCCTATTCGATTTAGGAGGAGGTGGAACGGAAAAATCTGGTCTAGGAGCGTCAGGAATTTTGTCGTAGAGTGTGCCAGATTGAGTGTAGATCAAATCTAAATATTGGGCACGAGCAATGACTTTCTCTTCAGTGACAACTCCTCCTTTCGCCACGTCCTCAGTGATAGATGGCAATAAGTACTTAATAAACCACTCAGCTAAAAGCTAATCAGGAACATACATCTTTACCATTTGATGATGATGCCTCCACTCATGAATATGATCAGATATGTGAGTCAACGTGGTCTATTTAAAATTGGTAAGGAGTTTTGCTCCAATTTTGTACCTGATGGGTAATTGAAAGAGGGTTATAAAAGTAGTGGCAAGGCTGGTGAAGTTATCAAATGAAGCTCTAGGAAATTCAATATACCATTTCGCTGCTGGACTAGTGAGCGTTCTCTGAAAAAGGTGAAGTCTAATTGAATCATCATTTAGAGTGTTAGATGAGCACCACAAATGAAAAGTCATTACGTGATTCGATGGATCTTCACCTGGATTTCCATTGAACTTAGGAATGTCAGAGGGGAGTTTATGAGGAATCGTTGGCCACCAAGGGGCGTATGCAATTGGATCATTCATTAGCCGGTTCAAATATGGTAATTCTAGAGTTGCTACAAAAGGAAACTGCTGATTCAGGTTGGGTGGAGCATACCCAGGATAAGATGGAATCGCCTGAGCAGTAGGTCTTTGCATACCAGCATAATGCATCTGTTGCTGGTAACTTTGATAAGGTTGTTGGACATAACCAGTATAGTGTGGTTGTTGATAACCGGTTTGAAAATGCGGTTGTCCATAACCTACAAAGCCTTGTTGCCCAGGTCCTCGGTAGGCTTGATATTGACCAAATCCAGTCTGATCTTGTAAACCAAGTCCAAACTAAAGTTGGGTTTGTTGGAATTGCGATTGTTGATATTGTGGCTGCCATGGTTGCTGGACCGTTTGTTGTTGCCTAATATCGCAAGATTGACCAAGTTGCGGATTGATAATATCCGTCGGTGCCTAATTCGTTCTATATAAAGGAACACTAACCTAAGGTTGTGGTTGAGCCATTGAGACAAGTGGTTGTTGTATCACAACCTGAGAGACTTGAGGTTGAGACACAACAGGCTATGCTTGTGTTTGCAACATAGTCATAATAGCAGGTGTATTGAGATTATTCGACACAGGTTGGATCGGTTGTATTTGATATACAACCCTTGGTTGTTATAGCAGTATTTGTATCCAACCACTAGATGTAATTCCAGCTTGACCTAAATATTGTTGGAAAATCTCATATGGTTGTTCCCTAGGAGGAAACAATGAAAAAGCATACTGCTCTCCATATGGCGGTAGTCCAGTATTTAAAGGATATATTGATATTTGAAAACTGGTTTGCCCAAATTGATACTGGTATGCAGGATCAAGTTTCTGAGTTTCAACATAAGAAAGACCAGACGGGACTCTAAATGAACAAATAGGAGCAGACCATGGTGCCAAAGTAGCCTGTGAGTGGACTCCAGCTAGCAATTGATAACCAGCTAGAACAGATGACCAGAAAACATGGTAGGAATAGCAGCAGGAGGTTCCACTGCCACTGCATCAGATGACACATTCCTAGATGTTGATGGTTGCTCAGACATGTTTAGTCTATCCAAAAGCTCTCCAAGAAATTCGACAGGAACTCGCGATGAAGGAGGATTAAAAGAACCAAACTCAGGAGTAGAAGGATACAAATGAATCCCAGTTCCAAAATGAAACGGCGTACTAGATGGGGAATCTTCTGCTATATCCTCTATAGCAATTAGACCAGGTGGAAGAGGTAGACCGTCAGGTCCATAAAATATTTCTAGAGCCGAAGAAGGTATAGCTTCTGTAGTGACAGGTATTGGAGGGGTGACACCTTCTGAATACTGAAACTCAACATCCAAATGTTTAGGTAAATGAACTTTAGTCTCAAATGGAGGTTCTTGAACAACTACTAGTTCAAATGTAGCCTCAGTTTGAACTGAGATGGGTTATGGATCAACTCTAGATGGAGTTGTTTCAGGTATAGAAGTGTCTGCCGTTACACTAGGATTAGTTCTAATTTCCTCTTGTAGCTGCAGAACTTCTTCTGTGAAGGAAAATGTACCATAAATAATCAGAGTAACTGGAGTCTCTGACGACGTTGAAACAAATTTTTCAAATAAACCAAATATATTGGACTCAGTTAAACGAGACTGCTTTGTCCAGAATGGCTTCGCTTCCGGAGTCAAAGAAGGTTGACTCACTAGTCTCTGCGAACGACGGGGTTTTGGAGTCCATAAACGTAATTGGCATTTAATCCTGTACTCAGATCTATGGGCATATAGGACTTCGATGAGAAATGCAATCGGATTTATGCCCTTTTAGTTGGTGTATGGTCTGGAAGCAGTCTTACCAATTCAGTGTGAAATCTCATCCCTCAAGCTTGCAATCGATCTGCTTCCCGAAACTTCTGAAGAAGAGGCTCATTTCTTGGAATTAATCCATCTGGATGAAACCCGTCATGATGCTGCATTGGCTAACGAAGCACATAAGAAACGCATCAAGGCGCAATATGACCAAAATGTTAAGCCTCGTGTCTTCTCAGAAGGTGACCTGGTCTTGCTTTACGATCAGGATTTTGACAAATTAGGAGCAGGTAAATTTGAACCATTATGGATGGGCCCTTACATTGTTAAACGTGTATTGACAAAAGGAGCCTATGAGCTAGTCGATTATGATGGGATTCCACTGTCGCAGCCCCAAAACGGGTTGTATCTTAAATGTTACTATGCTTGATTAAGTGTAGTAAACTCATTGTACATATGCTTTTATTGCATTTTTGAGTGTTTTCTTTTAGATTTGTCATTTTGGTTAGGTAATCCACTTCGCATTTGTTGCAGATGTCAGAATTTTTGGAACCATTTGTTGGGTATGCCGATGGAGCTAGTCGTAGTACGCAGAACCTATCTTCTGCGGCCTGGGCCATTTTCGCTCCAAGCGGCGAGTTAGTGAGTTTCAGGGGGATATGTATTGGTCAATCGACAAAAAACATCACTGAGTATAGCACGTTGATTGAACTTCTCTCTGATGCCATTTCACATGGCATACGCCGACTCATTGTCAGGCTAGATTCACAACTCATCATTCTACAACTTACTAGTGTTTATTCCATTCGGAACCTAGCTATTTATCACATGTTCCTAAGAGTTAGGATTTTGGAAAGACATTTTTATTCCATTCAATATCAACACATTTCTAGAAACTTAAACACATTGACTGATTCATTAGCAAACTATGTGTTAATAGACATTTGTAGCATTTGTAAAAAAAGCATTTCACATCAACATTTGCGTTAAGTTCCAAAGCGTTGTTAGGTTCATTGAAGTTCATTTTAAAGTTGATCTTGTTTAGAGATTGCCTTTCAATGGTTCACCGCGTGATGATGATCTAAAATTCCTAAGATGAAATCTACAATTATAAACAATCGTTGTTTATTTTAACAATGAAAATCCTAGCTACTAGGGAAAGAAGATAACAGTGCTTTTAAACAAAGAGCAAAGAGCACACACTAGTGCATTTCCCTAAATCTTCCTTTTGCACACAAATCAAAAAATATGCTAAATGAAAATGCATGTATTTGTTTTTGTTCTTCTTAATTTGAAAAATGCCAAAATGGAAAACTAAATGTTACACAGATCTGAAATATTTCACTCAAAATGACATTTTCGACAATTTCTTCTTGAAAAGAGAAAGGAAGACTCCACGACACTGTTCAATTTTGAATAAAATATGCTTTCTACACTTCAAATATAAAAAAATCAAATCAAATGCATGAAGAAAAATTTCAATCGATTATCAAGGGAAGGAAGAATTCATGACAATTCTCTTTGCGACACAAAACGACAATTACGACACTTTTTGTACCAAAGCGACAAATCGATTCAAACAATTTTTCAACCAAGGATTGTAAATGAAAAACAAATACACAAAAAACATTCACTAATCCTAATGTAATTGAGGTTGATATAAGTGATACAAATAAGCTTCAGTAAAGAGGCACTGTTCATATGCAGCAAAACAACCAAACAACATTGAAAACAAGGTCAAAACCCTCAATTTCTAGAATGGAAAAAGAGTTAAGTCAATCATTGCACCTAGACTTCATAGAATATGAGATGCATCACACTTACTGCACTCGAGAGGTGCTATGCATACTGAGTCACAATGGGAGACAGTGCGATGGTCTAGGGAGCGCAACTAAAATGCGTTTTGGCTCAAATGTGGAGCTGTTTTCAATGAGTTAAGGTGGGTTTTGATGAACAATGATGAGCAAAGTATGATGGAGTGTCTTGAGAGGTTACTGAGCTACCAAAAGGGCATCTAGATGTGCTTTCAAGTTAGATGTTCAATTCATAAACTAAACCAGAGATTGGCTGAAGCAGCATTCATCTACTATGCAATTGCAAAGCAAGAGCAGTTCGAAGGCTACCTGGTTGATAAGAGTTGGAACTTCCACTTGATTCCTTGCTTGATCTCTCTCCCCTTTGACAGAACCCACAACTCCTCCCCATACTTAAAACGCTTGGAGAGTACCTGCACAAGTATAGCAACAAAGAACCGTTAAAGCATTGTGGTCTATTACAACATAAACATTACGGAATCAGATATATAATGGACAAATGATAGCATTCACAAATGATAACATTCACAATTGCACAATAATATGGAAGAAAACTTGAAGAACGAAGGGAGAATTACAACCCAGTTTTCTAATCTAGCATCATCCTCCCAGCTTCAATCCTTCTTCACCTCATGAAATAGCAAGATCACTCCAACAATACAGTGCTATTTCTTCAATTACAAAATATCAGCACTTACCTGCAATTCACAACATTACAGCCTTTAGATCTCTTAGATGAGGGATCCATTTATAGATGTGTGCAAGGGTGTGAGTCATCCATGGGGTTTGATTAGTGTCATTCCACTTGTTACAATTGGTTCCAAAAGAGAAGGGATAATTGAAGGTTTAAGATCCCTTAGTCATCCTTGGGCAAATTCAGAGAGGCAAGTGGCACAGGAAAAGTTTCTAGAAGAATCCATGAGCATCCATTTAGAAAATTGTCCCAGACATTTTTCCATCCTTGCCCATCGCACCCTATAGAAGGCCTAAACAGTATGCATCGCACCCTGGCAAAGGAGTAGTCAGTATGCATCGCACTTTGCCAGTGGAGCAGTCAGTATGGTTCAGTTAGGAAATTTCTGGATGGTTTCTCAGATGGAATGTTTGGGGACTCTATAAGTTATTTTTCGTAGAATAATCCCTCAGGTCCGAAAAAGGATAAAGTAATACAGGAGGGATGACATTTCCAATCACTTTAATGAGCTGAATATGATAAGTGCTCGACAATATTTTCATGTTTAACGAGTCTAAAAAGGGTTTAAAGAAGACTCGAGGGATGCCATTTCCAATCATTTTAACGAGCTGAAAATGACAAGCGCTCGATAATATTTTCATATTTAACGAGTCTAAAAAGGGTTTAAAGAAGACTCGAGGGATGACATTTCCAATCACGTTAACGAGCTGAAAATGACAAGCACTCGACAATATTTTCATATTTAACGAGTCTAAAAAGGGTTTAAAGAAGACTCGATAATGAGGAACAAGTGGTGTCTCGGGTAGCAACTGGTTCTGGTGATTTTGGAACTTCTCGAAACATGTTGAATTCTGTGAAGAGGCTGGCTAATAAGACCACTCATTGCAACTGTTCCTCAAAAAGGGTAAAACAACCAAGTGAGAGTGTATGATCGGCCAAAAGGATGGTGGTGATGGGATGTACACAACCAAGGCTCAAAAGGTTGATAGAATGGCAATCACAAAGGTTACTTATTGAGAATGGGTTCATTTTTTGATAAGCTTGAACCATGGGGGAACTATGCCTGGATTCGGTTTCATGTTTTCACAAGCTCGAAACGAACAAATTATGCTTGGAGTCAGTTTCATTTTTACACAAGATCGAAATGACAAAACTATGCTTGAAATCAGTTTCATTTTTAGACAAGCTTGAAACGACAAATCTATGCTTGAATTCATCCAAGAGATCCGAAGGTTGGAATGTTGTGAATTGCAAGTAAGTGATGATAGTTTGTAATTGAGGAAAGAGCATTGTATTGTTGGAGTGACCTTGTTATTTCATGAGGTGAAGAAGGATTGAAGCTAGGAGGATGATGCTGGATCAGACAACTGGGTTGTAATTCTCCCTTCTATCAATAAATTTCTTCAAGTTTTCTTCCATATGATTGTGCAATTGTGAATGTTATCATTTGTGAATGCTATCATTTGTTCATTATATATCTGATACTGTAATGTTTATGCTGTAATAGATCATGATGCTTTGATGATTCTTTGTTGCTGTAAATGTGCATGTACTCTCCAAGCATGTTAAGTACGAGGAGGAGTTGCAGGTTCTGTCAAAGGGGAGAGAGATCAAGCAAGGGATCAAGTGGAAGTTCCAGGTTGGTTCCATTATCTTTCTCTTATCTGTTTCATGTCGAGTGAAATGCTTTATCATGAGGATCCGAAGTTTCGAACTCAAAGGTGACCTGCATAAGTTACAATACAATACGTCATCATAATATAATTTCATGATCTAGATGAGGGAGGCATTCCCATGCTCAGCTTTATAAATTTCATTTCATGTACATAGATTAGACAGTCGTCTGCAGATAGAGACTAGTGATTCTTCAGATATATAGTCATCATCCATAGTTAGGATAACAATCTGTGCAAAGCCTTTGTACATTTGATGTTTTTATATCCCTGAATATGTTGCAGCTTGGATGGATGAAACTAGATTTGGGGTCTTCAAATTCGTTCAATCTTCACTTGATGTATAAGTCAAACCATGTGAAAATATGTTCTAGAGTCGAACATGGAAAGACATCACCTAATTACCAGCCAATGATGTAAGATGTTAACAGACGCGAGAGGAATCACTGATAATGATAATGACCCTGAAGGTACTACAGTACAATTCACGTGGTGTGAATATATGATCCGATGTCGAACACCACACAAAATTTTTCGGTCGAAGGCCATTGATGTCAACCTGTCGCGAGAATTGAGAAACTTGCCATTGATGTATGCAAGCTTCAAAGCACTGAAAGGGTTGTTTCTAAGTAAACTTCTTGGATAATGAGCTGATGTCGATAAGAAGCGACTCGTCATAGGAGGGCCTTGATGTATCCCACATATACGATACAAAACGAAGCAAATGATTTTGTGGAGGTGAAAACGAACTGACGACACAAGGTTCAGGAATCGCAGTCATCAAAAAATGAAGGTTGGAGGTATTGTAGTGGATGAGACATTAATTGGATTATGATTTCTCAACTGAATGACTTTTGTTGAACATGTCAGCGACACTGAGATGAATTGGTAGTGTTAACCCCAAAAGATGGATGGTATGAAAGACCAATGGTGAGATGACCGGTGAATAGAATAACCCAACCCAACTCAATAATGGAGACGAAGTGAAAGTGTCATGTTCAAGAGCGACCTGCTACCATAAATTCTTCAATTTTTGTTCCCTTTTTTCCCCAGTCATTGCTGACCAGTACCTCTTTATTTTTGTCAATCTTGAGGAGGATAACATATTCTTGTTCTATAAATCATCCTTCAGGAAAAACTGTCGCTATTTGATGTTTTAACGAGTCTAGCGACAGTGAAACTCGGTCTTGTCTAGAATGGACAAGTTTGTCCCTATTTTTTTAATTAGTTTAACGATAAGGATAACTCGGTCCTTTTCATGTTTAGAGAGTTTGAAAAGGGACTAAAATAAAAATCCATAAGTTATTTTTCATGAAGTAATCCCTTAGGTCTGAAAAAGGATGAAACTGTACAGGAGGGATGACATTTCCAATCACTTTAATGAGCTGAAAATGACAAGCGCTCTAAAATATTTTCATATGTAACGAGTCTGAAAAGGCTTTAAGGAGGACTCTATAAGTTCTTTTTCATAGAATAATCCCTTAGGTCCGAAAAGGGATAAACTAATATAGGAGGGATGACATTTCCAATCATTTTAACGAGCTGAAAATGACAAGTTCTCGAAAATCTTTTCATGTTTAACAAGTATGAAAAGGGTTTAAAGAAGACTCGAGGGATGACATTTCCAATCACTTTAATGAGCCGAAAATGACAAGTGATCGACAATATTTTCATATTTACTCGAGGGATGACATTCCAATCACTTTAATGATTTCTTCTATGTGTAACAGATAAGAGAAAGATAATGGAACTAACCTGGAACTTCGGCTTGATCCCTCGCTTGATCTCTCTCCCCTTTGACAGAACCGGCAACTCCTCCCCATACTTAACACGCTTGGAGAGTACCTACACAAGTACAGCAACAAAGAACCATCAAATCATCATGATCTATTACAACGTAAACATTATAGAATCAGATATATAATGAACAGCATTCACAAATGATAACATTAACAATTGCACAATCATATGGAAGAAAAATTGAAGAACTTTATTAATACAATGGATAATTAAAAACCAGTTATTTGATCCAGCATCATCCTCCCATCTTCAATCCCTCTTCACCTCATGAAATAGCACGATCACTCCAACAATACAATGCTCTTTCTTCAATTACAAACTATCAACACTTACTTGCAATTCACAACATTTCAGCCTTTGGATCTCTTGGATGAGGGATCCATTTATAGATGTGTGCAAGGGTGTGATTCATCCATGGGGTTTGATTAGTGTCATTCCACTTGTTACAATTAGTTCCACAAGAGAAGGGATAACTGAAGGTTTAAGATCCCTTATTCATCTTTGGGTGAATTCAGAGAGGCAAGTGGCATAGGAGATGTTTCTAGAAGATTGCATGAGCATCCACTTAGAAAATTGTCCTGGACATTTGTCCATCCTCACCCATCGCACCCTATAGAAGGCCTAATAGTATGCATTGCACCCTGGAAGTGGAGTGGTCAGTATGCATCACACTTTGCCAATGGAGCAGTCAGTATGGTTCAGTTTAGGCAATTTCTGGATGGTTTCTCTGATGGAACCTTTTGGGGAATGATGTATTCAGATGATTATGTTCCTTTATGGTATGAAACAACTATTTTAGGGTTTGAATGAGCCCTAATACATCGACATATAAGTTCGGGTTGATGTGCCCAAATATGTCTATAACAGTTTCCCCCTAAAGTATGAGGTCGTAAATATTCATGTCAGGTGAAATGCTTTATCATGAGGATCCGAATTTTCGAACTAGAAGGTGACCTTCATAAGTTACAATACAATACGTCATCATAATATAATTTCATGATCTCGTTGAGGGAGGCATTCCCATGCTCAACTTTATAAATTTCATTTCATGTACATAGATCAGATAGTTGTCTGCAGATACAAACTGGTGATTCTTCAGATATAGAGTCATCATCCATGGTTAGGATGACCATCTGTGGAAAGCCTTCGTATATTTGATGTTTTTATATCCCTGAATATATCGCAGCCCGGATGGAAAAAACTAGATCCGAGGTCTTCAAACTTGTTCAATCTTCGCTCGATGTACAAGTCAATCCATGTGAAAAGACATTTTGGAGTCGAACATGGAAAGACATCGCCTGATTACCATCCAATGATGTAAGTTGTTAACAGATGCGAGAGGAGTCACTGATAATGATAATGACCCTCATGGTATTACATTACAGTTCACGTGGTGTGAATATATGATCCGATGTCAAACACCACACAAAATCTTTCGGTCGAAGGCCATTGATGTCAACCTGTCGCCGGAAGTGAGAAACTTGCCATTGATGTATGCAAGCTTCAAAGCACTAAAAGGGTTGTTTCTAAGTCAACTTCTTGGATAATGAGCTGATGTCGACAAGAAGTGACTCGTCGTAGGAGGGCCTTGATGTATCCCACATCTATGACACGAAACGAAGCAAATGATTTCTGGAGGTGAAAATGAACTGACGACACAAGGTTTGGGAATGGCGGTCATGAAAAAATGAAGGTTGGAGGTATTGTAGTGGATGAGACATTAACTGGATTGTGATTTCTCAACTGAATTGCTTCTCTTGAACATGTCAGGGACACTGAGAAGAATTGGTAGCGTTAACCCCAAAAGATGGATGGTATGAAAGACCAATGGTGAGATGACCGGTGAATAGAATAACCCAACCCAACTCAATAATGGTGATGAAGTGAAAGTGTCATGTTCAAGAGAGACTTGCTACCATAAATTCTTCAAGTTTTTTCCCTTTTTTCTCCAGTCATTGCTGACCAGTACCTCTTTATTTTTGTCAATCTTGAGGAGGATAACATATGCTTGTTCTATAATTCACCCTTTAGGCAAACCTGACGCTATTTGATGTTTTAACGAGTCTAGAGGCTGTGAAACTCAGTCTTGTCTAGAATGGACAAGTTTGTCGCTATTGTTTTAACGACAAGGATAACTCGGTCCTTTTCATGTTTAGAGAGTTTGAAAAGGGACAAAAAGAAAACTCCATAAGTTATTTTTTGTGAAGTAATCCCTCAGTTTCAAAATGGATAAAATAATACAGGAGGGATGACATTTCCAATCACTTTAACGTGCTGAAAATGACAAGCGCTCGACAATATTTTCATATTTAACGAGTCTAAAAAGGGTTTAAAGAAGACTCAAGGGATTAAATTTCCAATCACTTTAACGAGCTAAAAATGACAAGCGCTCGACAATATTTTCATGTTTAACGAGTCTGAAAAGGGTTTAAAAAGGATTCTATTACTTTTTCGTAGAATAATCCCTTAGGTCTGAAAAAGGATAAAATAATACAAAAGGGATGACTTTTCCAATCACTTTAATGAGCTGAAAAAGACAAGCGCTCGACAATCCTTTCATGTTTAACAAGTCTGAAACGGGTTTAAAGAAGACTCGAAGGGTGACATTTCCAATCACTTTAATGAGCTGAAAATGACAAGCGCCCAACAATCTTTTCATATTTAACGAGTTTGAAAAATAGATAGTTGTTTATAGTTTTCAAAAAATGTTTTGTGTCCAAGACAAAATCAGTCATCTGACCAAGAAACTCAAAATGAATGCAGAAAACCATCCTATACTAGTGATGCTGGTGATAACATGTCACCACCTGTGCTATCATGCGCAGGAGCCTAGTCCAACGACTAGGTACACTAGTAGTATGGCGCTGTAACTGCAAAGGTAACTTATCGGTCCTGACATCCTGGATGTTGAGAGTGAGGCCCTTAATCTGATCTTGCAACACTGCCAGGGTCTCTGATATGTCCAGATCCCGAAGGACGGCCCTCCCTACAGCCTCTCCTGCTAGAGGATCGCCTGCCGCCCGTGGGCATGCCACTGGTCACACTGGTCTAATATCTACACACACATATAAGTTTTTTTAGTCTTGGTAATATCAAATACACAAAAACATTATAAAACTGAAAAAACAAAGATGTGGTCAAATCATTTTACCTATAACACTCCACTGCTCACCAACTGGTAAATCCAAATCTGGATCGCCTCAGAAATCCACCCCGGTATATGGATACTCCACAAATACCATCTCCTGGCGGTGGAACCACTTGAAAAAGGAATCTGAGAAGGAGATCTATGATTGGCCGGCATCTCTAGCCATCAGATCCACCCATCTATGAATCCGTGGTTCCCTCGGTGTTGGCAATCCTAGTGAAATGTTTTGAGGTTGCATTAGTGGAATTATTTCCAAAGAAAAAGTAGTCAATATGGATCCATAACCAAAGTTCTTGGTTCTTCCATTATTTACTTCGGATAGTTGCTCTTTTATGACAGGAAGTATCGCCTCACACCAATTGAACACCTTTGGTTCCAGGCATTCCAAAGCATACTGCATGTAAGATCTGTTCGCTAAATGTAAGGCCGCACTACTAGCCAATCTAGAAAAGTTAAATAAAATGGTCCTCAAAGGTCGATCTATAACATCCTAGATATTTATCATACCATCTCTACTGGGTTGACATCCATCCCTACAGAACTGACAAATGTAATCTTTCACAGATTTGGCCCCACGAGCAAATCCTGATAGTGAAAGAGGGGCACCACGCCTCGACAAACCCATCAAAAAATAAATATCCTCCACTTTGAAAGGAATATATTTACCTCTGATCTAGAATACCTAGCCAATAGGATTCCTATCTTGATCTCTCCCCCCTTTGATAGAACTCGCAACTCCTCCCTGTACTTAACACGCTTGGAGAGTACCTGCACATGTACATCAACAAAGAATCATCAAAGAATCGTGATCTATACAGCATAAACATTACAGAATCAAATATATATGAATAAATGATAGCATTCACAAATGATAACATTCACAATTGCACAATCATATGGAAGAAAACTTGAAGAACTTTATTGATAGAAGGGAGAATTACAACCCAATTTTGTGATCCAGCATCATCCTCCCAGCTTCAATCCTTCTTCACCCCATGAAATAGTAAGATCACTCCAACAATACAATGCTCTTTCCTAAATACAAACTGTCAGCACTTACTTGCAATTCACAACATTTCAGACTCTAGATATCTTAGATGAGGGATCCATTTATGTGTGCAAGGGTGTGAGTCATCCATGGGGTTTGATTAGTGTCATTCCACTTGTTACAATTGGTTCCACAAGAGAAGGGATAACTGAAGTTTTAAGACCCCTTAGTCATCCTTGGGCGAATTCAGAGAGGCAAGTGGCACAGGAGAAGTTTCTAGAAGATTCCAAGAGCATCCACTTAGAAAACTATCTCGGACATTTGTCCATCCTCACCCATCGCACCCTATAGAAGGCATAAATAGTATGCATCACACCCTGGCAGTGGAGTAGTCAGTATGCATCGCACATTGCCAGTGGAGCAATCAGTATGGTTCAATTTAGGCAATTTTTGGATGGTTTCTCAGATGGAACTTTTGGGGAATGATGTATTCAGATGATTATGTTCCTTTAGGTTATGAAACAATACAAGAGGGATGACATTTCTGATCACTTTAATAAGCTGAAAATGACAAGCGCTCGACCTTTTTGTGAAGTAATCCCTCAGGTCTGAAAAAAGGATAAAACAATACAGGAGGGATGACATTTCCGATCACTTTAATGAGCCAAAAATGACAAGTGCTCGATAATATTTTCATATTTAACGAGTCTGAAAAGGGTTTAAAGAAGACTCGATTTTGAGGAACGAGTGGTGTCTAGGGTAGCAATTGGTTCCTAGTGAATTCAGAACTTCTCAAAACATGTTGAATTCTGTGAAGAGGCTGGCTAATAAGACCACTCATTGCAACTGTTCCTCAAAAGGGTAAAACAACCAAGTGAGAGCGTATGATCAGCCAAAGGGATGGTGGTGATGGGAGGTACACAACCAAGATTCAAAAGGCTGATAATGGCAATCACAAAGGTTAATTATTGAGAGTGAGTTCATTTTTTAACAAGCTTGAAACATTGGGGAACTATGCTTGGAGTCCTTTTCATTTTTTCACAACCTCGCAACGACAAAACTATGCTTGAAGTCAGTTTCATTTTCACACAAGCTCGAAATGACAAAACTATGCTTGAAGTCAGTTTCATTTTTACACAAGCTCGAAACCAGATGGAAAATCACTGCGGTGAAGCAGGACAATTATCCAACACCTTCTTGGTTTCGTCCAGAATAGAAAAAAGGTGAAGGGTGTGATAGACCTACAGGGAAACTTATCTTTTCCATTAGGTGTATGCCCCCCAAGCTTCATTACATTCACCCGACTACTCATGGTTATCAGGTGGATGGAACGAAGGTTCAAGTGATACTATTGATGTAAATGGACTATTTAGGGATGATGATTGACTTGTAGCTATGTTTGGACTGGGGAATGAAAGCTGGTCAATGGTGACAATCTTGCCTTCATGTGGGAAATGCATCACTTAGAAGAGTTTTGAAACAATAGCTTCCATGTTATAAACATATTCATGCCCAAGAAGTAAATTGTAATCTAACAGTCCCGAGACTACCATCACGTTTAGATAAATAGTCTTTCCTCCCAAAGTAATAGGTAACTTAGGAAGGATCCCTAACGGTCAACTGATTCCTTTGTTAAAGCCTAATAGATTTTGAGTAATAGGTGTAAGCGGTGGTGAACCAAGCGCTTTCCATGCAGTTGAGGAAAGGATACTCATCGATGAGCCTTCATCTATAATAGTGCCAGACACGATCATTTTACAAACTTGTACTATGATCCGAAAAGTTATATAGGAAGGAAGGCGGGATCTTGCTAGTCGATTTTAATCAAAGGAAGTGACTACACTACTCGGAGGGGGTACCGAAGGAACAGTAGAATTAACTACTTGAGTTACATGAACTGGAGGATTATCCTCTTCTCTTGATGGTACAGGTGGATTTCCCCCAAGCTCATTACAATCTGAAGTAACAAAAAGAACTTGAACGATATCATTTTCACTCTCTTCGAGAAAGGTACGATTAGCTGAAGGTGAAATTGGGTCAACCGTTACCTCGACCTATTGACTTTGGTCAGTTATAGAGTAAGATTCACTTTCAGAGAGAGTGGTTTCGACCGATGGTTGATTTAAGTCAGTCAGTTCTTCAACTAGTGAAGGAATTAGGGAGAGTTTCTTGTAACCAGATGGAAGTCACTGCGGTAAAGCAAGATGGTTATCCAACACTCTTCTGGCTTCATCCAAAAAAGGACAAAGGTGAAGGGAATGATTGCCTTCACATAACCTACATCGAAACTTGACCTTTCCCTTTCGTCCATGAACTTTACTATCACTAGTTGATGGTGTGTTATCAACATGATCTCCAAAGGTTGATGACATGGGATGGTGTGAACGGCAAGACCATTCTTTCAAGATCTGAGGAAAGCAAGGACAATCTCAATGAAAATGGTCGCCCACACAAATTATGCACGAAAATTAAGCTTTGGGAACTTTAATGGACATATTTTCATTAGACGATGCATTCAAAGCAATGGTTGCTTGGTTGCCCCCTTGCTGAATTGGATTCTTCTTCTTCTCCTTCCCTTTCTTCTTCTTCTCAGCCACCTGGTTACTAGTATCACTACTTTCACCAAGCGAAGAGGAAGAAGGGGAAGGAGAAACAAATTAGGAAGAAGGCAAAGGGTCAATTTCAGGTTCATCTGGAGGCATACTCGATTGCAGAGAAATTATGGCATTTTGAACCACAAAGGTTGAGAAAAGCCATACTGGAAGGCCAATGGCAAGTCCCGGAAGGGATAATGTGGCCATATAAGGAGCACCAATATTTCCCCAAGAAGGAAAAGGACTAGGATTCCCCTCAAAAGGGATTCCTTGATCAGTGGACTCTAGATTCATCGCCATATGTCTCAGCCTAAGATCAACTAAGGAACAGAGATGTTATTCCGAATTCAATTAATTTCAATGACACTTGTGTTGGATACCTATAGTAATAGGTTTCATATTTCATGATTGATTATTGAAAATCCAAATATGCTCTGCTTTGTTACTACAAAGATCCCATATTTCCAGGAAATCAGAGGTGTGTGAAATACTTCAAATATTGAGGACCTTATTACAAATTTGGTGGATGATTCAACAGTTCAAGCTGGATCATGCCATGTTTCAATTTTGAGTTGTAGAATAGAGAAAGAAGTCTGTCCAAACAGCTTAATCTTGGCAGACAAGTAGTTCAGGTAGAGAAACAAAGGTTCCCAAAAGTCTAATCTGGGACCTTGGAAGAGATAAGGGTAGAAGCAGATAGAGTAAAAAAGGAAAAAGCCAAAGAAAAGAAAAGGCAATTGAGGGTTGCAAGTCCAAGTGCCCCTCCAAGAAGAAACAAAAAATGCTAGGTGAAATAGTGGGGTAGGCAGTTGTGGTTGCAGAAAAGACATGTTCACCATCACATAGTTGTCAAAGATGTTTTGCCAAGGCAATGAACATATCAGCAAAAAAGGTGGTGAATTTCATGGATTCACAGCAGAGAGCATCACTAACTTCACTTTTTCCCCTCTACTCCATCATTAACACCCCCTTTCTAAATCCCCCTCCTTCCCTCATACTAACTCCTAACTCTACTATGTAATTCCCCTATTTTACCCCTACCCCTAATAATAATAACACTAAGGTGTATAAAACCCCAAATGATATATATTTTCCCTCCCCTAGGCATAATAGCCGAGAATTCTGCAAAGAGGGACCATAATGGCACCTGGCCACCATGGTGAACCTATCTCCACTATTTTTCCTTTGCTGCAAATCATTTCCCCAAAAATATACCTTTGCATGGGTAAAACCCCTCTCTAAACCCCTTTGATCTATAAAACCCTCTGCAAACCTTACAAAAATCAAAATTCCGCCTTCAGCACGTTCCCAAATGCAAGCGCGGGTGGTCAGAATCAAAACATTTGGAAAACCATGCCAAAAACCCACAGACGGTTAATATTTCCGCCGCATTATCGGCCGTGCACCTCACACCTCCGCCAGCCGTCGGATCAAGCCTTCCAGATCCGACGGCCCACAGCAATATCGGAGCGCCATCCGCAACCGCACGTTAACTCCCGAGAACGTGACGTTGCGCCTCGTCACGCCTCCGCCACGCGTCGCCCGATGGACCATCTCGGAGCTCCCTCTGACACCCTGGGCGCCGTACTCTAACCGCCCCGAGAGACCGTGACGGTTAGAGCCTTAACCATAACTCTCACGGTTTCACTTCCGCCCGTCCACCATTAACCTTTTTGCCACGTCCAGCTCACCACTGACTGGACTACCACCTCACCGCCCTTTGACCGGTCGTCTTCTGCCACGTCCTCCCCGATGACGTCAGCTGACGTCACATCACCGTGACCCACCAATGACGTCATGCTGACGTCATTGTAAAAAAGCGCCAAACGGGTAAAAAATTCATATTAACCAAATTTTACGCGTTTTTTCACCATTTCATCGTTATTCCGTCTGAACTCTCTGCTCAACCATTTCTGCCTGGATTTCCGCCAACCGGTAAAATTAGCTAAAGCGACCACTTCAGCAGCTGCAGTACACCTTGCCACGACCTCTGCACGTCGAATTACAGGTATTTACACTGCCCTGCCTTCCATACGACCTGCATTCAGCTCAAAACTGCTCACAGGCATAATAGGACCATAAGATCGACCTTTTCACCGTTAGAATCTAGTTGTACCTCCACCATTGTCACTGTGAGGTCCAAAAATTCCCTGCAGAGCCGTAATAAGCTGCAATTCATCTAAAAACCCCTCAGTTCTGCGTTTCCCCGGCAAATTCACTACTAAATACCTCTGAACTACTACCAGAAGCTCACTTAGGCCCCAAAGAGGCTCTGTTACCAATTACCAGCAGTATTTCAATTTCTAGCTGGTGAATTCCCCTCTGACAGTTCAGAAAATCAAGCTATTTTCCACTGAGGGCAGTCTGCAGTCTGTTTTTGCCCATTCACCTGTCAGATTGCAATAGTTTACCCCTTCAGAAGCTATGGAGACCCCCATTGCTCTCAATATCAAGCCTATCAATGCTCCCCACCAAGAATTGGCATGGAAGCCCCTGGGAGACATGGATTACCAGATGTTGGACTGGTTTCCTATGGGAACTAAGTATAATATCCTGATGCTAAATGAACTGAGAGCCCAGCACATGAGTGGAGCAGATATCTTGGGGATTTGGGAATCAAATTTGCCCATATACAACCTTCCCCAAGTTAATCCCATGCCAGAGCTTATCTACAGTTGCCAGGAGAGCTATGACCCCAGCCAAAGGGCAGTCATTAGCCCCACAGGCCTAGTCCTGTTTCAGATCACTCCAGAGAGTATAAATCAGATGCTGCATTTCCATACAGCCAAGAAACTGACCCCTCTTTCCATGCAAGATTTGATAAAGAGAGGAAATAACCTGTCTAATGACCAGATTGTGAAGATTAACCAGCTATTTCTCACACCTAGCTCTGAAGCAGTCAGAACCCCTCCCATTGGGTACCAATACCTGAATGAGTTGGGCAGGATGATGGTGGACTTGATTGGATATGTCCTGGGATTTAGAGGACTGGAAGATGTAGATGACAGCATATTGGCAATGCTGTCTATATTTGCCCCGGGTAAGCCTCCAGCTGTGCAGTATGACTATGCAACCTACATTGCAGAGAAGATTCATGATCAGTTCATGAACCTGAAGAGAGAGAGACTGTTCAGATACTCCTCATATATCTACCATTTGTTCCTTTTCAATCAGCCAGCCACCTTCTCAGTTCCTTTGAGGCCACTCAATGCCCAAGGAAGCCCAAGATCAGTTATTTTCTGGACCTCTGTGTTTCATTTTACCTCAGTATCACCTTATACATACTGTGAGTTCATTGATCTGTTTGTTCATCCGGCCCTAACAGTTCTGCAAGGTACTCCTCCTCCCAGATTAACCGATGAAATGAGGAGGATTTTACATCTGAACAAATCCTACAATATTGGCAACTGGTACTTCTACCAGAACCACACAGTCCTTAGGATATATGGCTGTGAAATGAGCCCATTTAGATTGCCAAGGTATGTCCCCATGAGGTTGTTTGCCTTGGAGTATTTCAGGCAGTTTGGGAACTCGGATTACCTTCATTTTCAGAGTAGAAACAAAAAGTCACAGCTGAAGGTAAGAAGCCAGCTAGGTTCCTTCTTGTATAACAAGAAAGAGGAAGGATGGAAAGAGGCACACAGCATGCTAGAAGGCCTCAGATTGCAGACCAGTTTTGAGTGGATTCCTTATGACCCCAATCATAGTATCTCCCTCAGGAGAATTAGATACAGACTTGGCAACTATGCACATAAAAGACAACCAGAAATAGAAAAGTATGCCAATGCACTAGATTGGGAAGAGGGTACACTGATAGAACAACTCACTGAGGTAGAAATGCTTGAGAAAGAAGCCAGAAATATACAAAAGGAAACTGACTTGGAAACTTGTGCACAGGTGCCTCACTCCTACAGAAGACAAAGTAGAACAGCTGCTGGATCTTCAGCAGCACAGCAGCAAACCACTGAAAAGACATCCCAGGCAGCAAGCAAAGACAAAGGTAAACAGGTGGAACAGCCACCTGTATTGACAGAGGAACAAGTGGACACCTTGCTACAGCAGCAAGAGGAAATGGAACAGTAAGAACTGGGACAGCAACAAGAAAAAGCACAGTCCAGTGAGCAGCCCTTGCAGCAGGAAAAGGGGACAGATCAACCTGGCAACATCGAGCAGCAGCCTCAAACAAATGTGCCTCCCAGGACAGACACCAATGTTGACACATCAGTCCTCCAAACACCACAAAAGGAAGATGTGACAAGGAAAAGGGAGAGAGAGACCCCCCACACCTCATCTTTCATCAGGGGAGAGAAGAGACAAAGACTGAATGACTCCCAAGAGGAGGATATTGCAGTAAGGCAAGCCATGGGTATGGGCCCACCTAGTGGAGAACTTTCGGCCAGCTCATCCCAGCGAGGGCATGACATGACAACGGGGGGAGAGGTCAGCTCCTCCAGTCAAACAAGAAAGGGACAGTCGAGTATAAAACAGCAATTCATCGACATCAAGAGGAGGAGTGATCCCATAAAGGTGCAGCTATATGATCACTTGCTAAACCTAGATCCTAGTAACCAGCAGAGACTCATGTCTGCTTTCGATGTGAGCGAAGGCAAAATGATAATGAGCCATTTCATGCCTACATCTTTGCAGCCTCAGTCCACCTCAGATTATCTAAGAACCAACATGGAGGTTCTTGCCAAAGACATACACCCCATGGACAAAATTGAACTACATAAGCAGACTGGGGAAATGGTGTATGCCTCCTTGGCAGATGAGACATTAGAAAATTATAAACTAAAGAGCAGCCTAGACAACACAGCTTCTCAGCTGGAGTTAGAAAGAGCTTCATCACAGGCCAAGGACAACAGGATCAAGTCCTTGGAAGAGGTAATCATAGAGATAGGGCATGACCCTAAAGATGTCAAAGGCATCCAAGAGCTCCTGAAGATAAGGGATGCAGATATGGCAGCCCTAAGAAAGAAGATCAAGCTCCCGGCCACCATCCATCCACAGACCGATGAAGTTGCCCAGCAAAGGCAAGAGAAGGAGGCTACAGATCTGCTGATATCCTTATATAAAGAGCTGGTCAGGACTCAGGACCAGCTAGGACAGACTGAAGCTGCAAAGGCAGCACTACAGGAGACACTAAAGCAAAGAGAAGAGGGCCAACCCTCCCAGCCTCCTCCTATCATAATAAACCTTGAGGAAACCCCTCCCAAGATTACTCCTCCTCTTCAGCAAACAGAAACCACAGCACCATCCACAGCAGCAACAACAACAAAATCAGAACAGGCTGCTAGCTTAGACATGCAAAAGCTGCAAGCTGAGATCCAAGCCATGGAATCTCAAATGAAAGAGCTGGATGAGCTTAAGAAAACCTTGACTAAGGTTAATGAAAGGTTTGACAGGAGTAAACAGAATGAGGCAAGCAAGGACAGAGAGGTGAAAGCTCTTAAGAAGAGGATTGCTGAATTAGAGAAGGAGCTTGCACTGGAAAGGGTGACAGCTGATATGAAAGCAGTGTTGTGGAGCAACATTGGGAGGTCCATTGCCAAACAGTGGCAATACATTGAAACCATGGATGAACAAATGGTGCTCATCACCAAAGCAAACAAAGAAATTCAGAGAGCCAGGGCAAGCCTTGGACATATGCCAGAAACTGCTACAAGAATAATCAACACTCTGAATTATAAGACCAGCTCTCAATTAGCTGTCATGGGTATCACTAACAGGACAGAGGCAATTGCTGTAGCAAAGAGAGTTATTACATTGAGAAACTTGGTCGGAACATTGGAGAGAAGGACCCAGGATATGCAAACTGAGATTAATAGATTCCTGGAAAAATTCGTGACTCTGCAGAACAGAGGCCTCCCCAGCATCTTAAGCAGTGTAGGAAGACTGCTCACCCTGGACAATTACAACAAGAGGATTGATGCCCATGCAGTGGCAGAGATTGCACAGCTAGCCAGCACTTCAGCAGAGCCAGGGCCAGCCACAGGGCAAAGTATGTATGACAGAGTGGAAAACCTGTTTTTCCTAATGAATGAAGTGGATCATCTGTTTGACACACCACCTAACTTCTTCAAATTTACAGAAGCAGATGAAACTCTGGGTGCAATTCTAGCACACCAACTGCCCACTCAGGATGCTTGGAGAAATTTGACACAAACAGTTCTGTCAGGCCAGAATCAGTAGCGCGGTTCCTACAGGCAATTAAGCATCATGCGCAGGCACAGTTTTGAGGAAAAATATCTACAGGAAAGAAGCAGAGGCTGAGCCAACTCAGCAGGACCATTGAGCTCAACGCAAGCAACAGTCACAATCACAGGTGACAAGTCCAAGACTCAACGTACAAAGCATTAAAGACAGATTTTCCAGCATTTACTCAGAAAATCTCGACCGACTTAGCTGTCTCCAAAAGCTAAAATATCTTCTGACAGAGCATTAAAATGCCTGTACTCTGTAATCAATGCTGCATTAAATTTTGCCCATAATATCTCAAATAGTTGGTAAGGAAGTGAAATCTGAGATAACGCAGAACTCAGATATTTCTGTAGACCACCGCTAGTATATATACACCCTTCACAGATGCTGAAGAGGTTGCTGGAATTTTCTCTTGGATAACTTCCATCTGCTGTAATATTTTGAGAGAATTAATACAAAGGAGGAATGGAACTTCCAGAAGTTTGGTGTATTTGATGTCTTGTGGTGAAGGATGCATGTTACAGGATTCCATGGGTGTTGCATAAAACTATAAGTATTTTCAAATCTTCTGTTATGTGTTTTTTAGAGTCTTTTGTTCTCTTTGGTTGTTTAAATGTCTTACACTTGATAGTAAGGTGAAAGAATAGTTTCAGGATTTAATCAAGCATTACCCTGAACTCAAACCTGAGCTGTCATCTATGTTTTCTTCAGAAACAGTAATAGAAATTGCAATTCTTAACTGCTGCACTTCAATCTGTCTCTTTGCTGTAACAGACTATTCCCAGGGATTCAAATTATTGCCCCTGTGACCTCTGTTTTCTCCTCCAAAGTCTGTCTCCAGGAAATATGTAAACAATAAGTGGAAATTCTTAAATGCTTTCACTTTGTACTGCCTGTTTCCTGTCACTTAGCCAAAATATGTTTCATAAAAGCACTCAAAAGGCCCTGTAAGTTCCATCTTTCATCTCACAGATTCAAACACATTAAGCCACAGACTCCATTGCCCAATGATATTCAACATATCTGAAAACTACATCACTGAAGTCTAAGGGAATTTCATCAACCGAAACACAAACATAACCTGTACTCAATACCTAGCCTAAAACACCATCACTGTAGATATAAATCATAAAGAGAGAGCCCTCTCTGATCACTGTTTGGCTAGAAACAGTGATTAAAAGATTGGTTAGTGGTTACCCCGGCCGTATTCCCTTGGGAGTCATAGGGAACAACCTGGGTGTTAACATAAATGGCGACTCCGCTGGGGACTTAGAGTTTTTCAATCACTATCTATTTCCAAAAGCTACCATCAAGCCTGAAACTAGCCAAGAGGCCTTAGGACTGTTTCTGTAAACACAGGGACAGCTTTAGGGAAGAGCTAACTAGGGAAACTTCATCTTAGTTTTGACAAATACATAGCCATTCCAGAATTCTTACCCAGTCCTTGTACATACAAAACCTTCTGTATAAAGTTCTGAAAGAACACTTAGAAGCTGGCTCCTAAAAGAAACCCAAGGCATACTAGGGCACACCCTGACCCTGATCAACCCATCATTGTTGATAACCCAAATATCATCCCAAAGAACATAAGGAAACAGCACAAGCAGGATAAACCTGCTGATCCAGTTATAAGTTTAGACCAACCTATCCTCATACCCACTCCTTGTAAAGTCCTTTTCCGTTCCACACCTAATTCCCCTAGTTCATCATCAACACCTCAAAGTCCTCCTCTCCCATCTTCACCTTCTGCACATACTCTTTCAATCAGTTTCCCTCTTGTTACCCCTGTTATACCTGTGATACCAGTTGTTCCATTTGTTCCTATTAACCCTATAAATCCCATAAATATGGCTAACAGATATGCGCCTCTGCAGATACCAGCCAATGCTCCAGCTCTACCCCAAGACTACCAAACTAGACTCTCTTTTTTTGATTCCCAGGGCCCTATGACAGCTACCCAGCATGCTAAGAAGATGCAAGATCACTTTGAGACCTTTGAAATAGATGATGACAGTGTTAGAATGAGAATTTTTGTCCAAAGCCTAACTGGGGATGTCAGAACTTGGTTTAGATCCTTGAATGCAAATTCCATTGCAACCTCTGAAGTTCTATACCAAGAATTTACCAACAGATGGGAGAAAAAGAGAGATCCACACCATATACTTGGTGAATACAACACTATTAGAAGAGGTCCCCAAGAAACGGTTTTGGAGTATTGTGCTAGGTTCAACAACATATACAATGCTATTCCCCAGAACTTAAGGCCGCCTCCTGATTTGGCCCTTTATAATTTCCCTGATGGTTTTGATTCTGATATGGCCTATCAGTTGAGAGAAAGAGACCCTCCAACCCTTGCAGAAGCCCAAAGAGTTGCAGTCACTGTAGAGGCCAACCTAATTGCCAAAAGAAACAGGGCAAAGCTGGAAAAGAAGGTTGGTTTCAAGGAAGAGCCCTCGGGCTTTGATCAGAAGTTGGATGCAATACTAAACAGCATGAAAAGACTAGGTGAGAGAGTGGAATCAGTAGAAAGAAAGTCATCATGGGAAGCACCACAAAACAATACTCCTAGAAACCCAAATTTTAGGAGAACACAGAACCCCAATATAGGAAAAACAGGTGCTGACCAAGATATCAGACCACCTTTTCAAGAAAATTATGCAGAAACTTCCTCGGCTAATCAGCTCAATGAAGATCCTGAGATCAATTTAATAGGTCTGGATGGTAAAAGCCATGTTTTCCTAACACAAGAAGACCATGATGAGGATGAAAACAAAACATTCCAAACACAATCAGGAGAATCCTTTGACTTTAAGCAAGGATATGATACTGCTGTCTATGAAGTCCATAAGCAGTACAAACTAAGAAGTCGGACTGTAAATGCAAATCAGCCTGAAAAGGTAAAGGAGAAACAGCAATCTAAAGAAGACTCAGTCACTGAACCTAATGACAAAACAAACTTGCCTGCAAAGGAAGTAGTGGTTGAGGAGGTCACTGAATTACTGCCTACACCACAAGAGCCCACAGCAACTTCATCCTCTCACCCAAATCCGAACATAACCCATCAAGACATGGGCATGAGGGGCAGGTCCCAAAGTCAAGATGAAACCCAACAAGAAGATTCAATGAACAAGGAAAGGACTACTATCCGTGACCCTAAAATTCAGGTGGATAAGCCCTTTGACCTAGGAACAGAGATTGGCAAGTTAAAGATAGCAATTCCCCTTTCAGAACTAGCCAAGCATGACATATATAAGCAACAGATCAAAAAATCCCTTCAGCTCACCAACAACAAAGATGATGTAAATGTGCTAGATGACACTCCAGAATTACTGTTTGGTCCAGAGGTAGATGGAAAAACAGTAGTCACAGGGGTTTTACCTTTTTATGTCAGCTTACACGTCCATGATAAAATACTGCACAATGCAATGTTTGACTCAGGTGCATCTCACAACCTCATGCCAAAAGCAGTCATGGAAAGATTAAATTTGGATATAACAAGACCATACAAAGACCTGTTTTCTTTTGATTCTAGTCAAGTAAAATGCTTGGGCCTGATTAAGGATTTATGTGTGTCCCTGGTTCAATTTCCCAACAAAACCATTTTAATGGATGTTGTTGTTGCTGATATCCCACCCAAATATGGAATGCTATTATCAAGATCATGGGGAGCCAAGCTCCAAGGCTCCCTGCAATTAGACATGTCATATGCAACCATCTCTGTCTTTGGACAACCCAAAAGACTTTATAGGGAAACACTCATGAAATACATGGTCAGCAGTGAAGAAAAGCCTCAAAATTTTCCAATATATGCTGTCCATTCGGACATAGACTCCTTCATCCTCTTCAATGACAGCACAAGCTCTTTAAACAATGACATTAAGACTGAAACACCCATACAGGAACAAAACATCGGTCAAATAAGTGACACCTGTCAAATTTCAATCAGCCCAATAGTACCCATTTACCCTCCTTTATCTATAAAAAATTGTCAAACAAATGATGAAATTATCCTAGGAGACAAATGGGAAAAGAAACCTCAACTCATGCTCACATGGCCATCCCATGAGAAGAATTTAAGATCCCCTGACCAGCAAGATAGTCTGTGGGTCCTAGAGTTTGATGGCTCAGTTAACAAGTTAGGGGCAGGAGCTGGAGTATGGATACATAACAAAGAGAAAGCATGTGCACAAGGCCGGGCATATAGACTGAACTTTAAATGCACTAACAACATGGCAGAATATGAAGCTCTGCTACTAGGTCTCAAGATTGCAAAATCATTACAAGCACATAGCCTCTCAATCATGGGGGACTCTGATCTAGTAATTCAACAAGTAAAAGGGGATTTTGTCACCAATGACAAAAGATTAAGGTCCTATAGGTCTGCTGTAATTGAAATATTAGAAACTTTCTCCAAGTTTGTTATCACAAAGATTCCAAGGGGCCACAATCTCCATGCTCACAGCTTGGCAACATTTGCCAGCACCTTCAAATTCCCACTACAACCCAACAATTGTTTCACAGCAGAGGTCAAATATAGGCCTTCTATCCCAAACAATGTCAAAGAGTGGCAAGTATTTGAGAATGATAGGCAAATAAACAACTTTTTAACCTTGCAACAAGAGTTTACAGGATTAAATATTGACCTTGAGACAGCAAGTCAATCTCAAATTGTTGATGGAGCAAGTCAATCACAATTACAGTTTCAACAGTCTGTCCACCCAATGTCACCTAGGACAGCAAAACAACTACTCAGTCCAACCATTTTCAACAAAGAAAACATTCAGCAAATTCACCAAATTGACTGTGAAGAGCTGGGCAACGCTGAAGATGAAATCATACAACTCAAAGACAATCTTCTTCCAGCAGGCCTTACCCCACTAGAGGATATTTTTGACTCAAATGATGTTCCCAGGAAACCAAAGATGCAGCCATTAGATGCAACAATTGAAGAATGTAACATTGGTACCACTGACAAGCCTAAAATAATAAAGCTATCTGCTGCTTTGCCCCCTGACCAAAAACCCAAATATGTTGACCTCTTTAAAGAGTTCCAAGATGTCTTTGCCTGGGGTTATGAAGACTTGAAGTCTTATGATACCTCTGTTATACAGCACACCATTCCCCTTAAGCCTAATCAAAAACCATTCAAACAAAAATTGAGAAGAATCAATCCTGTGCTTCTTCCTTCCATTGAAAAGGAATTACAAAAAATGTTCAAAGCTGGGATCATAGCACCAATCAGGTTCTCTGAGTGGATTTCAAATTTGGTCCCTACAAGAAAGAAAACTGGTGAGATTAGACTTTGTGTAGACTTAAGGAATTTGAACCTAGTGTCACTCAAAGACAACTATCCCTTACCCAAAATGGACCACATCCTTCAAAGAGTAGTAGGAGCCTCAAGAATATCATTGTTGGATGGCTTCTCAGGTTTCAATCAAATCCTGGTACACCCTGATGATCAAGACAAGACTGCATTTACTACCCCATGGGGTACTTTCAAGTATGTAAAGATGCCCTTTGGATTGAAAAATGCAGGGGCAACATTTCAGAGAGCAATGGACATTGCTTTTGCAAAGGAAATTCATGATTTCTTGGTCATCTACTTAGATGATCTTACACCCTTTTCAAAATCTGACCAAGAACACTTGAAACATCTGAGACAAATCTTCATAACATGCAGGAAATATGGTATTTCCTTAAACCCCAAGAAGTCTTTATTTGGCTTAGAAGAAGGGAAACTTTTAGGTCACATCATTTCGAAAGATGGCATAAGAATTGATCCAGATAGGATACAAGCTATCCTACAAATGCCTCACCCAAGGAATGTCAAGGAGCTTCAAGGATTCTTGGGAAAAATCAACTTTTTGAGAAGGTTTATCCCAAATTTAGCAGAATTAATCAGATTACTAAACAATATGCTAAAGAAAGATTCAAAGGTCAAATGGACTGTTGAAGCAAAACAAGCTTTTGAAAGTATAAAATTGGCCTTGACTCAAACCCCAGTGTTAACTAACCCTCAGTTTGACAGAGACTTCATCATTTTCTCCTTTGCCTCCCAACACACCATTGCTGCTGTTTTATTACAGAAAGATGACCATGGGAATGAAAAGCCCATTGCTTTTTTCAGCAGAGCTCTTAGAGATGCCCCCCTAAAGTACCAAATAATAGAGAAACAAGCCTATGCCTTGATCAAAGCCATCAAAGACTTTAGGATCTACATCCTTTACTCCCATGTTGTAGCTTATGTACCAAGTCCTATTGTCAAAGACATCCTCACACAAGAAAACTTAGAGGGAAGGAGAGGAAAATGGATTGCAAACATACTTGAATTTGACATTGAAATAAAGCCTACAAAGTTGATAAAAGGGCAAGGTTTGGCTAAGTTAATGACAGAAGCAAATTTCCAAGCCTTAGATATCAACCAACTGGACAGTGAAACAGAGCTGGCGACTCCAAAGATCAATGTAGCCTTTGAACAATCTCCATGGTACTCTGATATCTGTTATGTGTTACAAAACCTGTGTGCTCCCCCAGGACTGTCCAGAACTAAGTCTAGGTTCCTAAAAATGAAAACATCCAAATTTTGTGTGTTAGATGAGAATCTACTCTGGAAAAACCATGAAGGTATTTTGCTGCACTGTCTTCTTGAGAATGAAACTGATAAAATTATGCAAGAATTCCATGCTGGAGACTGTGGTGGACATCTGTACTGGAAGTCCACTGTGGACAAGGTATTAAGGGCTGGTTATTACTGGCCCACTATGTTCTCAGATATGAAGAAATTCACAACATCATGCCACAAGTGCCAACTGTTTGAAGGCAAAAGACAGTTGCTGCCACTTCCTTTGAGGCCCATTGCAACAGAGAGACCGTTTCAACAATGGGGCTTGGATTTCATTGGAGAAATTCACCCCTCATCTTCAAGACAACACAGATGGATTCTAACAGCAACAGACTACTTCACCAAGTGGATTGAAGCTGCCCCATGCAGACAAGCAAATGATTCAGTAATCATTCAATTTTTGGAGAACAATATACTGGCCAGATTTGGCTGCCCAGACAAGATAATAACAGACAATGCTGCTGCCTTCAGATCCAAGAAGATGGTAAACTTTTGCCATAAATTTCACATTACTTTGGGCCATTCTACAGCTTACTATCCTCAAGGAAATGGTCTTGCTGAATCATCAAACAAAAGCCTGATAAACATCATAAAGAAAGTGCTGGAAGAGAACAAAAAGAACTGGCATAAGAAACTAGTAAATGCTTTATGGGCAGACAGATTAACCACCAAAAGATCAATTGGGACCAGCCCATATGAGTTAGTCTATGGATTAGAGGCCAGATTTCCTTCATCACTAGGTGTGCCAGTTATGAAACTTCTACAAGAAAGCCAAGCAGAGCCAAATGATATGCAAAGAAGGATCAACCAGATAATTTGTCTACAGCAGACCAGAGAACAAGTTTTCAGCAGAGTGCAGATACTACAAGAGAAACTGAAAAAGGCTTTTGACAGAAGAACTAAAGCTGAAGATTTCAATGTGGGGGACAAAGTTCTAAAGTGGGATGCAAGAAGAGAAGAGAAAGGGAAACATGGGAAATTTGATTCCTTGTGGAAGGGACCATTTGCTGTCCAAGCAGTACAAGGTAATAACACTTATTTCCTTAAAAGTTTGACTGTGACTGAACTAGATGAAGGTCCTGTCAATGGCAGGATGCTGAAGCACTATTATGATGGTTCACTATGATAAGGATCCAAAGGTTCAATGTATATATGCAGGCCTACATATGTTTTCTATTGTTAGTTTGTAAAAAGAGGTTTTCCAAGTGCTGCAACTAGCAGCAATAGGCAGATAGAACCAGAGGTTCCCCAACAAAAAGCACACAATTTTGACAGGTTACACGCATCAGATCTCAAAGATTAAGATGGACAATCAAGCAACAAGGCAATCTGACCTGCTGTTCTTGGTCTTTCAAAAGAAAAACCATCCCCATGTGGAGCCACTGTTGGATACCTATAGTAATAGGTTTCATATTTCATGATTGATTATTGAAAATCCAAATATGCTCTGCTTTGTTACTACAAAGATCCCATATTTCCAGGAAATCAGAGGTGTGTGAAATACTTCAAATATTGAGGACCTTATTACAAATTTGGTGGATGATTCAACAGTTCAAGCTGGATCATGCCATGTTTCAATTTTGAGTTGTAGAATAGAGAAAGAAGTCTGTCCAAACAGCTTAATCTTGGCAGACAAGTAGTTCAGGTAGAGAAACAAAGGTTCCCAAAAGTCTAATCTGGGACCTTGGAAGAGATAAGGGTAGAAGCAGATAGAGTAAAAAAGGAAAAAGCCAAAGAAAAGAAAAGGAAATTGAGGGTTGCAAGTCCAAGTGCCCCTCCAAGAAGAAACAAAAAATGCTAGGTGAAATAGTGGGGTAGGCAGTTGTGGTTGCAGAAAAGACATGTTCACCATCACATAGTTGTCAAAGATGTTTTGCCAAGGCAATGAACATATCAGCAAAAAAGGTGGTGAATTTCATGGATTCACAGCAGAGAGCATCACTAACTTCACTTTTTCCCCTCTACTCCATCATTAACACCCCCTTTCTAAATCCCCCTCCTTCCCTCATACTAACTCCTAACTCTACTATGTAATTCCCCTATTTTACCCCTACCCCTAATAATAATAACACTAAGGTGTATAAAACCCCAAATGATATATATTTTCCCTCCCCTAGGCATAATAGCCGAGAATTCTGCAAAGAGGGACCATAATGGCACCTGGCCACCATGGTGAACCTATCTCCACTATTTTTCCTTTGCTGCAAATCATTTCCCCCAAAAATATACCTTTGCATGGGTAAAACCCCTCTCTAAACCCCTTTGATCTATAAAACCCTCTGCAAACCTTACAAAAATCAAAATTCCGCCTTCAGCACGTTCCCAAATGCAAGCGCGGGTGGTCAGAATCAAAACATTTGGAAAACCATGCCAAAAACCCACAGACGGTTAATATTTCCGCCGCATTATCGGCCGTGCACCTCACACCTCCGCCAGCCGTCGGATCAAGCCTTCCAGATCCGACGGCCCACAGCAATATCGGAGCGCCATCCGCAACCGCACGTTAACTCCCGAGAACGTGACGTTGCGCCTCGTCACGCCTCCGCCACGCGTCGCCCGATGGACCATCTCGGAGCTCCCTCTGACACCCTGGGCGCCGTACTCTAACCGCCCCGAGAGACCGTGACGGTTAGAGCCTTAACCATAACTCTCACGGTTTCACTTCCGCCCGTCCACCATTAACCTTTCTGCCACGTCCAGCTCACCGCTGACTGGACTGCCACCTCACCGCCCTTTGACCGGTCGTCTTCTGCCACGTCCTCCCCGATGACGTCAGCTGACGTCACATCACCGTGACCCACCAATGACGTCATTGTAAAAAAGCGCCAAACGGGTAAAAAATTCATATTAACCAAATTTTACGCGTTTTTTCACCATTTCATCGTTATTCCGTCTGAACTCTCTGCTCAACCATTTCTGCCTGGATTTCCGCCAACCGGTAAAATTAGCTAAAGCGACCACTTCAGCAGCTGCAGTACACCTTGCCACGACCTCTGCACGTCGAATTACAGGTATTTACACTGCCCTGCCTTCCATACGACCTGCATTCAGCTCAAAACTGCTCACAGGCATAATAGGACCATAAGATCGACCTTTTCACCGTTAGAATCTAGTTGTACCTCCACCATTGTCACTGTGAGGTCCAAAAATTCCCTGCAGAGCCGTAATAAGCTGCAATTCATCTAAAAACCCCTCAGTTCTGCGTTTCCCCGGCAAATTCACTACTAAATACCTCTGAACTACTACCAGAAGCTCACTTAGGCCCCAAAGAGGCTCTGTTACCAATTACCAGCAGTATTTCAATTTCTAGCTGGTGAATTCCCCTCTGACAGTTCAGAAAATCAAGCTATTTTCCACTGAGGGCAGTCTGCAGTCTGTTTTTGCCCATTCACCTGTCAGATTGCAATAGTTTACCCCTTCAGAAGCTATGGAGACCCCCATTGCTCTCAATATCAAGCCTATCAATGCTCCCCACCAAGAATTGGCATGGAAGCCCCTGGGAGACATGGATTACCAGATGTTGGACTGGTTTCCTATGGGAACTAAGTATAATATCCTGATGCTAAATGAACTGAGAGCCCAGCACATGAGTGGAGCAGATATCTTGGGGATTTGGGAATCAAATTTGCCCATATACAACCTTCCCCAAGTTAATCCCATGCCAGAGCTTATCTACAGTTGCCAGGAGTGCTATGACCCCAGCCAAAGGGCAGTCATTAGCCCCACAGGCCTAGTCCTGTTTCAGATCACTCCAGAGAGTATAAATCAGATGCTGCATTTCCATACAGCCAAGAAACTGACCCCTCTTTCCATGCAAGATTTGATAAAGAGAGGAAATAACCTGTCTAATGACCAGATTGTGAAGATTAACCAGCTATTTCTCACACCTAGCTCTGAAGCAGTCAGAACCCCTCCCATTGGGTACCAATACCTGAATGAGTTGGGCAGGATGATGGTGGACTTGATTGGATATGTCCTGGGATTTAGAGGACTGGAAGATGTAGATGACAGCATATTGGCAATGCTGTCTATATTTGCCCCGGGTAAGCCTCCAGCTGTGCAGTATGACTATGCAACCTACATTGCAGAGAAGATTCATGATCAGTTCATGAACCTGAAGAGAGAGAGACTGTTCAGATACTCCTCATATATCTACCATTTGTTCCTTTTCAATCAGCCAGCCACCTTCTCAGTTCCTTTGAGGCCACTCAATGCCCAAGGAAGCCCAAGATCAGTTATTTTCTGGACCTCTGTGTTTCATTTTACCTCAGTATCACCTTATACATACTGTGAGTTCATTGATCTGTTTGTTCATCCGGCCCTAACAGTTCTGCAAGGTACTCCTCCTCCCAGATTAACCGATGAAATGAGGAGGATTTTACATCTGAACAAATCCTACAATATTGGCAACTGGTACTTCTACCAGAACCACACAGTCCTTAGGATATATGGCTGTGAAATGAGCCCATTTAGATTGCCAAGGTATGTCCCCATGAGGTTGTTTGCCTTGGAGTATTTCAGGCAGTTTGGGAACTCGGATTACCTTCATTTTCAGAGTAGAAACAAAAAGTCACAGCTGAAGGTAAGAAGCCAGCTAGGTTCCTTCTTGTATAACAAGAAAGAGGAAGGATGGAAAGAGGCACACAGCATGCTAGAAGGCCTCAGATTGCAGACCAGTTTTGAGTGGATTCCTTATGACCCCAATCATAGTATCTCCCTCAGGAGAATTAGATACAGACTTGGCAACTATGCACATAAAAGACAACCAGAAATAGAAAAGTATGCCAATGCACTAGATTGGGAAGAGGGTACACTGATAGAACAACTCACTGAGGTAGAAATGCTTGAGAAAGAAGCCAGAAATATACAAAAGGAAACTGACTTGGAAACTTGTGCACAGGTGCCTCACTCCTACAGAAGACAAAGTAGAACAGCTGCTGGATCTTCAGCAGCACAGCAGCAAACCACTGAAAAGACATCCCAGGCAGCAAGCAAAGACAAAGGTAAACAGGTGGAACAGCCACCTGTATTGACAGAGGAACAAGTGGACACCTTGCTACAGCAGCAAGAGGAAATGGAACAGCAAGAACTGGGACAGCAACAAGAAAAAGCACAGTCCAGTGAGCAGCCCTTGCAGCAGGAAAAGGGGACAGATCAACCTGGCAACATCGAGCAGCAGCCTCAAACAAATGTGCCTCCCAGGACAGACACCAATGTTGACACATCAGTCCTCCAAACACCACAAAAGGAAGATGTGACAAGGAAAAGGGAGAGAGAGACCCCCCACACCTCATCTTTCATCAGGGGAGAGAAGAGACAAAGACTGAATGACTCCCAAGAGGAGGATATTGCAGTAAGGCAAGCCATGGGTATGGGCCCACCTAGTGGAGAACTTTCGGCCAGCTCATCCCAGCGAGGGCATGACATGACAACGGGGGGAGAGGTCAGCTCCTCCAGTCAAACAAGAAAGGGACAGTCGAGTATAAAATAGCAATTCATCGACATCAAGAGGAGGAGTGATCCCATAAAGGTGCAGCTATATGATCACTTGCTAAACCTAGCTCCTAGTAACCAGCAGAGACTCATGTCTGCTTTCGATGTGAGCGAAGGCAAAATGATAATGAGCCATTTCATGCCTACATCTTTGCAGCCTCAGTCCACCTCAGATTATCTAAGAACCAACATGGAGGTTCTTGCCAAAGACATACACCCCATGGACAAAATTGAACTACATAAGCAGACTGGGGAAATGGTGTATGCCTCCTTGGCAGATGAGACATTAGAAAATTATAAACTAAAGAGCAGCCTAGACAACACAGCTTCTCAGCTGGAGTTAGAAAGAGCTTCATCATAGGCCAAGGACAACAGGATCAAGTCCTTGGAAGAGGTAATCATAGAGATAGGGCATGACCCTAAAGATGTCAAAGGCATCCAAGAGCTCCTGAAGATAAGGGATGCAGATATGGCAGCCCTAAGAAAGAAGATCAAGCTCCCGGCCACCATCCATCCACAGACCGATGAAGTTGCCCAGCAAAGGCAAGAGAAGGAGGCTACAGATCTGCTGATATCCTTATATAAAGAGCTGGTCAGGACTCAGGACCAGCTAGGACAGACTGAAGCTGCAAAGGCAGCACTACAGGAGACACTAAAGCAAAGAGAAGAGGGCCAACCCTCCCAGCCTCCTCCTATCATAATAAACCTTGAGGAAACCCCTCCCAAGATTACTCCTCCTCTTCAGCAAACAGAAACCACAGCACCATCCACAGCAGCAACAACAACAAAATCAGAACAGGCTGCTAGCTTAGACATGCAAAAGCTGCAAGCTGAGATCCAAGCCATGGAATCTCAAATGAAAGAGCTGGATGAGCTTAAGAAAACCTTGACTAAGGTTAATGAAAGGTTTGACAGGAGTAAACAGAATGAGGCAAGCAAGGACAGAGAGGTGAAAGCTCTTAAGAAGAGGATTGCTGAATTAGAGAAGGAGCTTGCACTGGAAAGGGTGACAGCTGATATGAAAGCAGTGTTGTGGAGCAACATTGGGAGGTCCATTGCCAAACAGTGGCAATACATTGAAACCATGGATGAACAAATGGTGCTCATCACCAAAGCAAACAAAGAAATTCAGAGAGCCAGGGCAAGCCTTGGACATATGCCAGAAACTGCTACAAGAATAATCAACACTCTGAATTATAAGACCAGCTCTCAATTAGCTGTCATGGGTATCACTAACAGGACAGAGGCAATTGCTGTAGCAAAGAGAGTTATTACATTGAGAAACTTGGTCGGAACATTGGAGAGAAGGACCCAGGATATGCAAACTGAGATTAATAGATTCCTGGAAAAATTCGTGACTCTACAGAACAGAGGCCTCCCCAGCATCTTAAGCAGTGTAGGAAGACTGCTCACCCTGGACAATTACAACAAGAGGATTGATGCCCATGCAGTGGCAGAGATTGCACAGCCAGCCAGCACTTCAGCAGAGCCAGGGCCAGCCACAGGGCAAAGTATGTATGACAGAGTGGAAAACCTGTTTTTCCTAATGAATGAAGTGGATCATCTGTTTGACACACCACCTAACTTCTTCAAATTTACAGAAGCAGATGAAACTCTGGGTGCAATTCTAGCACACCAACTGCCCACTCAGGATGCTTGGAGAAATTTGACACAAACAGTTCTGTCAGGCCAGAATCAGTAGCGCGGTTCCTACAGGCAATTAAGCATCATGCGCAGGCACAGTTTTGAGGAAAAATATCTACAGGAAAGAAGCAGAGGCTGAGCCAACTCAGCAGGACCATTGAGCTCAACGTAAGCAACAGTCACAATCACAGGTGACAAGTCCAAGACTCAACGTACAAAGCATTAAAGACAGATTTTCCAGCATTTACTCAGAAAATCTCGACCGACTTAGCTGTCTCCAAAAGCTAAAATATCTTCTGACAGAGCATTAAAATGCCTGTACTCTGTAATCAATGCTGCATTAAATTTTGCCCATAATATCTCAAATAGTTGGTAAGGAAGTGAAATCTGAGATAACGCAGAACTCAGATATTTCTGTAGACCACCGCTAGTATATATACACCCTTCACAGATGCTGAAGAGGTTGCTGGAATTTTCTCTTGGATAACTTCCATCTGCTGTAATATTTTGAGAGAATTAATACAAAGGAGGAATGGAACTTCCAGAAGTTTGGTGTATTTGATGTCTTGTGGTGAAGGATGCATGTTACAGGATTCCATGGGTGTTGCATAAAACTATAAGTATTTTCAAATCTTCTGTTATGTGTTTTTTAGAGTCTTTTGTTCTCTTTGGTTGTTTAAATGTCTTACACTTGATAGTAAGGTGAAAGAATAGTTTCAGGATTTAATCAAGCATTACCCTGAACTCAAACCTGAGCTGTCATCTATGTTTTCTTCAGAAACAGTAATAGAAATTGCAATTCTTAACTGCTGCACTTCAATCTGTCTCTTTGCTGTAACAGACTATTCCCAGGGATTCAAATTATTGCCCCTGTGACCTCTGTTTTCTCCTCCAAAGTCTGTCTCCGGGAAATATGTAAACAATAAGTGGAAATTCTTAAATGCTTTCACTTTGTACTGCCTGTTTCCTGTCACTTAGCCAAAATATGTTTCAACAAAGCACTCAAAAGGCCCTGTAAGTTCCATCTTTCATCTCACAGATTCAAACACATTAAGCCACAGACTCCATTGCCCAATGATATTCAACATATCTGAAAACTACATCACTGAAGTCTAAGGGAATTTCATCAACCGAAACACAAACATAACCTGTACTCAATACCTAGCCTAAAACACCATCACTGTAGATATAAATCATAAAGAGAGAGCCCTCTCTGATCACTGTTTGGCTAGAAACAGTGATTAAAAGATTGGTTAGTGGTTACCCCGGCCGTATTCCCTTGGGAGTCATAGGGAACAACCTGGGTGTTAACAACTTGGACACAACTTTCCTTTTTCGGTTTTTAAGAGTTGAGAAAAAGCTAAAGATGACTCTAGTCTCCTTAAATTTTTAATGAGCCTGAAAGGACAAGTGCTTAGATGGACCCTTTCTTTTAAAGAGTCGAAAAGGAACAAAAGTGACTACTCTGGAATATCTAGACAGAGGGATTACCAAACCAATCGCAAAACTGCAATATACAGCTTGGTGATAAATTAAAAAGAAATTACCAAGGACTTATGTACGGTAGTCAATCTTCCTGAATGTTGTGTTCAGTGCATTATAATCAATAAGGCAGCAGACTCGGCTTCCTATGGATAAAGAATATAAGCCTATTGTGGTCTCCCAATATATACGCGACAGTACAGGGAGCACAAGTCCATGCTAGCACTTGTCGTATCAAGGAGGAGGAATCACCCAGCCTTCAATGAGAACAATAGCCACTAGTTTTAACGACGCCGGAACATGTCACTAGCCTAGACTTCTAGATATGTTGCGTTAAGTTCCAAAGCATTGTTAGGTTCATTGAAGTTCATTTTAAAGTTGATCTTGTTTAGAGTTTTCCTTTCAATATTTCACCACGTGATGATGATCTGAAATTCTGAAGATGCAATCTACAATGATAAACAATCGTTTTTTATTTGAACAATGAAAATCCTAGCTACTAGGGAAAGAAGATAACAGTGCTTTTAAACAAAGAGCAAAGAGCACACACTAGTGCATTTTCCTAAATCTTCTTTTCGCACACAAATCAAAAAATATGCTAAATGCAAATGCATGTATTTGTTTTCGTTCTTCTTAATGTGAAAAATGCCAAACTAAATGTTGCAAAGATCTGAAATATTTCACTCAAAATGACATTTTCGATAATTTCTTCCTCAAAAGAGAAAGGAAGACTCCACAACACTTTTCAATTTTGAATAAAAATTCTTTCGACACTTTGAATATAAACAAATCAGATCAAATGCATGAAGAAAACGTTCAATCAATTATCAAGGGAAGGAAGAATTCACGAAACTTCTCTTTTTGACACAAAACGACAATTACGACACTTTTTGTATCAAAACGACAAATCGATTTAAACAACTTTTCGACAAAGGATTGTAAATGATCAAAAAATACACAAAAACATTCATGAATCCTAATGTAATTGAGGCTGATCTAAGTGATACACGTAAGCTTCAGTAAAGAGGCATTGTTCATATTCAGCAAAACAACCAAAAAAAACTGAAAACAAGGTCAAAACCCTCAATTTCAGGTGAAATGCTTTATCATGAGGATCTGAAGTTTCGAACTGGAAGGTGACTTGCATAAGTTACAATACAATATGTCATCATAATAAAATTTCATGATCCAGCTGAGGGAGGAATTCCCATGCTCAGCTTTATAAATTTCATTTCATGTACATAGATCAGATAGTCGTCTGCAGATACAGACTGGTTCCATTTAAATACAGGAGAATCTCCTTTTCATCATGCTGGGGGCATGCAAACCACAATTCAAGCATAGCTTTGTCATTTCAAGCTTGTGAAAACATGAAACTGACTTCAAGCATAGTTTTGTCGTTTCGAGCTTGTGTAAAAATGAAATTGACTTCAAGCATAGTTTTGTTGTTCCGAGCTTGTGTAAAAATGAAACAGACTTCAAGCATAGTTTTATCGTTTCCAGCTTGTGAAAAAATGAAAAGGACTCCAAGCATAGTTCCCCCATGGTTCAAGCTTGTCAAAAAATGAACCCATTCTCACTAATTAACCTTTGTGATTTCCATTCTATCATCCTTTTGAACCTTGGTTGTGTACCTCCCATCACCACCATCCCTTTGACCGATCATATGCTCTCACTTGGTTGTTTTACCCTTTTAAGGAATAGTTGCAATGAGTGGTATTATTAGCCATCCTCTTCACAGAATTCAACATGTTTTGAGAAGTTTTGAATTCACCAGGAACCAGTTGCTACCCTAGACACCACTCGTTCCTTAAAATCGAATCTTCTTTAAACCCTTTTTCAGACTTGTTAAATATGAAAATATTGTCGAGCACTTGTCATTTTCGGCTCGTTAAGTGATTGGAAATGTCATCCCTCATGTATTTTTTCTCTTTTTTTCAGACCTAAGGGACTACTTCACCAAAAGGTCGAGCGCTTGTCATTTTCGGCTCGTTAAAGTGATCGGAAATGTCATTGTTCCTGTATTGTCTTATCTTTTTTTTAGACCTGAGGGATTACTTCACAAAAAGGTCGAGTGCTTGTAATTTTCAGCTTGTTAAAGTGATTGGAAATGTCATCCCACAAATCTCCTTTAAACCCTTTTCAAACTCATTAAATATGAAAATATTGACGAGTGCTTGTCATTTTCGGCTGGTTAAAATGATCGGAAATGCCATCCCTTTTGTATTGTTTTATCCTTTTTCGGACCTTTTTATGAAAAAGAACTTATGGAGTTTTCTTTCCGTCCCTTTTCAAACTCTCTAAAGAGCATTGTATTGTTGGAGTGATCTTGCTATTTCATGAGGTGAAGAAGGATTGAAGTTGGGAGGATGATGGTGGATCAGACAACTGGGTTGTAATTCTCCCTTCTATCAATAAATTTCTTCAAGTTTTCTTCCATATGATTGTGTAATTGTGAATGTTATCATTTGTGAATGCTATCATTTCTTCATTATATATCTGATTCTGTAATGCTTATGCTGTAATAGATCATGATACTTTGACGGTTCTTTGTTGCTGTACATGTGCAGGTACTCTCCAAGCATGTTAGGTACGAGGAGGAGTTGCGAGTTCTGTCAAAGGGGGGAGAGATCAAGCAAGGGATCAAGCGGAAGTTCCAGGTTAGTTTGATTATCTTTCTCTTATTTGTTACACATAGAAGAAAACGTTGAATTGCTTTAAACTATTGTTTCTAGGGTACCTGCCAAACCTAGAAGGCTAGCATTCTTTAGGAATACTAGTTTTCCCAAAAACAATAGTTTAATGTAATTCAATGATTTCTTCTATATGTAACAGATAAGAGAAATATAATGGAACCAACCTGGAACTTCTGCTTGATTCCTTGCTTGATCTCTCTCCCCTTTCACAGAACCGCAACTCCTCCCCATACTTAACACACTTGGAGAGTACCTACACAAGTACAAGAATAAAGAACCATCAAAGCATCATGATCTACTACAATACAAACATTACAGAATTAGATATATAATGGACAAATGATAACATTCAAAAATGATAACATTCACAATTTCACAATCATATGGAAGAAAACTTTGAAGAACTTTATTAATAGAAGGGAGAATTACAACCTAGTTTTCTGATCCAGCATCATCCTCCCAGCTTCAATCCTTCTTAACCTCATGAAATAGCAAGATCACTCCAATAATACAATGCTCTTTCCTCAATTATAAACTATCAACACTGTGATGCAGGAAAGTTTTCCCTCTATGAACAGAGGCAACCCCTCTAGCCCTAGAGTGGGTCTAGTCACAAATAAAGACAAATCAACAATAGCTTTCCTTAAATAGTCCAAGTTGGAGGCCTACCTCAACCGGTGGTCGATGGAGTTTCGTTGCGCTGCTCCAGCTTCTGCTTCCTTCTCCTAATGAGTAATCAACCTGAAACAATGCAAAGGAAATACAACAAAGCACGTAACAATGATATATTTACCCACAAAGTCAAGAAATCATGAGCTATCTAGTACATTACATATAAGAAATACGAAAACATCATTGATTGCATTAATTATGAAATAGAGTAAGCTTACAACCAAAGTCTTGACGTCACAAGCCTTCTCAAAAGGATCCAGCCAGCATGTTCTTCAAGCATTCACTCTTGAAAATGGATCTCCCAATACACAAGTCTCTCTCACTCACAAGTTTTACACAAGATCAAAGGCACTTCACAACCTTCCTCAAGCTCTCAACAAACCCACACTTGTCACACTCACACCAGCTATCTAAAAAGCTCACAAGTACTAATAGCACTATCAGCAACCACTCCAAAGAATAAGAATTCCAAACTAGCAGCACATAGCAATGGTGAGAGTTTAAATAGGAGAAGGAGTCTCCATGAAAGGTGGGAGGATGAGCTTATCTCCAAGGAAGGTATCACAAATGATGGAACAACCATGCCAGAGAAAGGAGGGCGACATAAACTAGGCCAACAACTAGGTCTAGAGTCATCTGCAAGGCCGACTGCTGGAACAAATTCGCCCAATTTGGATCATCGCGGGCACATAACTGGTCTTCCGCGCTGACATCGCTATTACATAATGGTGATGGTCAGGTCATCACGAGAAACTACAAGCGACAGTTGCGCTGGCACATGAAATTTGACCATCACGGGAATCACGTGTACTTCCGCGATGGCATCGCTTCTGGACTATTTTGGAGCGTCCTTCAATGCATTTATTTGGCCAATAGACGCAATGAGGCAGAAACCTTTGGAAAAGTGGGTCATTTTTCAACATCGGAGAGCATTTGCCTAACATGAGCATGAATGACTTGGATGCATGACACAGTAGGAAGACTGGGACGCAGACAGTGACAAATTACTATGTAACAGATGGCCCCTAAACTATGAAGCCCGAGAGAGAGGGAGGGGTGAAATGCTTTACAAAACTGACTAAACTGGAACACCATCTGGAAGAACCTGCACACAAGTACAATTGATATCTCTGATAATGAAGTACATGTAGTCTAGGCATGGGCGCAGCCATCCAAAAGACATACGAAATAGGTCTATGGTATGGACGCAGCCATCCAGCTAATGAGACCATGATGATGATAAAGGTATGGTCACAGCCATCCATGAAGACTCAGGCATGGTCGCAGCCATCCATCAATGAGTCATGTAATCATAAAACCAATCCACGCAGCCTGAACATGTGTAATCTGAGTTCGGGGTCTTGAACCCATCCAATCATAGTACAAATTCTAACATGCGAATAGATGTGTTGAGGTCGAGCATGATAGAACATCGCTTGATTACTGATCAATGATGAAAACCGTTAGCAAGCACGAGAGAAACCACCAATAATTCCAATGGCTCTCAAGGTACTGTGCAGCACAATCCACGAAGTGGGAAAAAGGAGCTGAAGTCGAACACTCGTGGAATCACCCAATCAACGACCAATGATGAAAGTCGACCGTCAGGTGCAAAGAACCTGCCATTGAGGCATGCAAGCTCTAAGGTACCAAAGGGGATCTCTAGATCAATCTCCTGGATAATGAGCTGAAGTCGACAAGAGATGACCCGTTGCAGAAGGGCCAGAATGTTTCCCCCATCAACGACATGAGATAAGGAACAAGAGGTAGATGTCGAAATAGAGTATCAGAGGAGAAGATGAAGGTGTAAACTGCAGAAGGATTATACTCTTGAACATGTTGGCGACACGACTCCGGAGGGGGGTGGTAGCATTCAGGCACCAAGGGATCAAAGGCTCGAAGCGAACGACATGAATCAAATGGAATGAGGCTAGAATGATAACCCAAACCTGCAGAAGGTCAAATGACGATGTATGGATATCCCAACCCGACAAGAACCAAAAGTGTCAATGTTCAAGAGTGACTAGCTGCCATAGGCAATCAATGATAAACCTGTTGTTGAGTCCAACCTAGTAATAGTTTAACGAGACCTAGGAAGGAGAAGCTCAAGTCTCATCATGGTGACGAGTCCAATGTCATCAGGGTTTAACGAGTCCGACATAGGTAAAACTCGGAGTCTTTTTCATGTTTAGAGAGTTTGAAAAAGACACGGAAAAGAAAACTCCAAGGGGGTCCTTTTTCGTAGATTTGTGTCTCTCGAGCCCGAAAAAGTATAAAACGATACTCGAAAGAACCGCCCAACCATTACGATCGAGGAGTACTTTTCGTAACTAGTGACTTCGACTTGAAAAAGTAGAAAAGCGGTCGGAAGCACGTCATTTCATAACTGATAACGAGCTCGAAACGACAAAGGCTTGGTAATCTTTTTGTGTTTAAATGGTCGGAAAAGAGCTTAAAGGTGACCGCCTCTCGTTTCTTTTAATGAGTCAAGAGGAAAACTCGGCTATCCTTTCATCTTTAAACGGTCGGAAAAGAGCTGAAAGTAGACCTCCATTTTTATTTTCTTTAACGAGTCAAAAAGGGAAAAATACTCGGCAATCTTTTCATCTTTTACGAGTCAGAAAAGAGCTTAAAGGAGACTCGTCCTAGAGGAACGAGTGGTATAAAGGGTAGCAACTGGTTCCAGCAATGGTGGAACTGCTCAAAACATGTAATGGTCAAGAGGCTAGCTAATAAAACCACTCATCGTTGCGGTTCCTCAGGAAAGGAAAAACAATCAAGTGAAAGCATATGATCAGCCAAAGAGATGGTGGCGATGGAATGAAACAACCAAGGCTCATCTAGTAGAAATTTAGCGGATAAATGGCAATCACGAGATGTAAATCAGGTATGGGTTCATTTTTACATAACCTTGAACCATAGAGAACTCTACTTGGATTTGGTTTCATGTTTACACAAGCTTGAAATGAAAAACTATGCTTGTTATAAGTTCGCATGCCCCCAGCATAATGACGCAAATCGAGGTACATGCCCCCCAAGCTTCATTGCATTCAATGAGGTGGATGGAATGAAGGTTCACATTCGAGATCTTGGAAAGACTCGACTTGGATTTTACGAGATCTTAAACAAAGACTCGATTTGGAAAGGGAGTTGTTTCATTTTTTAATGAGGTTGACAAAGTGAAAGAACTATCCTCATAACCCTGGTTTCATTTTTAACGAGCTTGAAACGAAAAACTATGATCGTGCACCTTGTTTCATTTTTTAATGAGGTCGACACAAGAAAAGAACTATCCTCGTACTCCTGTTCATGGGCCATCAAAGAACATGGCTCCCAAGAGGTCTTCACGGGGGGGAAGAAACGCACTCTGGGAGGAATACATGTCATGATGTACCAATGACAGATCGGGTTACAATGCCCCCAGTACATGATGTATGAGACCATCTGCATGATCATCAGCAGAGGCGAAGATGGAATGGGTAGCCACATAAGTAACCTATGGCAAGGCACGTACTGCATGCGAGAAAGAGCCAATAGGGAGTGATTGCTGCGTAGGAGGCACCGGGGGGCTAAAGAACGATAATTGATCGATGCTCACCATTCTTCCATCGTGTGGAAAATAAACCACACGGAAAAGGGAAGAGACAAGGGCCCCCATGGCATAAATATAGTCACAACCAAGGAGGAGACTGAAATTCGCACCTTGGACAACCATGACATCTATATAGACGGTTTTTCCCCCCAAAGTAACAGGAAACTTTGGGAGGATCCCTATAGGTTGACAGGGTTCTCTGTCGAATGCCAACAGATTTTGTGTAACCGGCACAAGCTGTGGGGAGCCCAAAGCTTGCCAAGTAGTGGAAGGCATAAGACTGACAGACGCACCCTCATCCAGGATAGTGCCAGGTACTGCCTTATCATAGGCGTGTACTGTAATCTCGAAAGGCACATAGGATGGAAGGTGGAAAGTAGTCAAGTGACTCCAATCGAAAGTAACGGCCAAACTACTTGGTGGGGGAATCGTATGATTTCCCCCATGCTCTACAAGAACCGAAGAAGGACTCCCTAGATTAGCTGGGAGAGGAGAGTCATTTTCAGACTGTGGAGAATCTGATGAGACGAGAAGAACATGAGCATGATGCTCTTCTGAAACAGAGTGATCAACAAGTGGTGAACCTAAGTTGACACTCTCCCCAACCAATGGTTGGTCTGGAACAGGCTTAGCACAACTAGGCTCGAAAGGAGGAGAAGAATCTAAGTTAATCTCTTTGTTAATCGGGAGAGGGTCTGAAGAGAGCCTCTGATAACCAATGGGAAGTTGGGGTGAAGAAGCTATAAGACTTTCCAAAATGGTGGAAGCTTTATCAATGAGCGGACAAAGGTGAAGGGGATGGTTGCCTTCACATAGCCTACAAGGGAATTGAATCTTCCCTTTCTTCTTACCACTGCCAGTTGATAGGGTAGCATCTTCATGAGCTTCAAAGGACGATGAGGGATGAGCCGGGTCGTGAGACCATACTTCTAGGATCCTTGGAATGCCAGGACAATCACGAAGAAGATGGTCACCCTTGCACAATTTACAAGGAAACTTAACCTTCCGCGGAGGAGCAGAAGGTGGTTCATCCTGGGATGGAATCGAAGCAGTAACTGTATAGGTGGTCGTGGATTTATCGGACTTCTTCTTCTTCTTCGTCTTCTTCTTCTTAGTCTCTTGGTTACTAGATGTGAAACTTTCACCAGACGAAGGAGGAGAGGAGGAGGAAGAAACATGGGAAGAAGGCGTAGGCTCAACCTTGGAATCATCATGTCGTGGTTCGGACGAAGTAGACAGTGGAACAAGAGTTATGACACTCGAGACCCCTGAGGTTGAAAATAACCATACGAGAAAACTGATGGTTAACCCAGGCAAAGACAATGTTGCCATATACGGAGCACCAGCATTTCCAAAAGAAGGAAATGGACTAGGATTCCCATCTGGGGAAAGACCTTGGCTGGTAGACTCAGGGAATGTTGCCATCAGGAACAAGCCTGAAAACACTCGAACTGTAATGAAGAACTCTAACTATTACCAGGAATATTTCGTGGGCAGTAAATTTTATGACACAGGAACAAAACTTGACCTTTTCATCTTTAAAGAGTCGAGAAAAGGATGAAAAGATGACTCTATCTCTTTCGAGGTTTAATGATCCTGAAAGGACAAGTTCTTAGATGGACCTTTTCTTTTAGGGAGTCGGAAAAGGAATGAAAGTGACTACTCTGGAGAACTAGGCAAAAGGTTTACCAGACAAATTCGTAAAACTGCATATACACCTTGACAGTCATATGAAAACCAAGGACTTTCTGTACGGCAGTCAATCTTCCCGAATGCTGTGTTCGGTGCGTTACGGCTTGTAAGGCGGCAGACACGGCTTCCTATGGATAAAGGATGATAACCTAATGGGGTATCACAACATATACTCAATGGTACATGGGAGCACAATTCCGTGCTAGACCACTATTGGGTCACAAAAGGAGGAATCACCCAACCTTGAGTGGAAACAACAGTGACTAGTTTTAACGATGTCGGAGCACGTCTCTAACCTAGACCTCTAAATGTGTGCATTATGTTCTAATGCGTTGTTAGATTTATTCAGTTCATTTTAAAGTTGATCTTGGATTATGTTTCAGTTTTGAGGCCTTACCGTATGTATATAACAGAACCTAGGATGCAGCTAAAATGAATGAAATATCCTTTTCCTTCAATGAACACCTACCTATGGGAGGGTAGAAAGATCATTCCAAAACCAAGAAAACCAAGGCAATCAAAACAGTCACTCAATGCAAGCAGACATCAAACGCTAAAGTGCACGGATACTATTAATGAGAGATTTAATTATTCGCTTCTCAATATGAAACTTGAAATGCAAATTCACTTTCACTTTCGCATGCTAAATGAAATGCAATCTTTTTTATTTTGATGCCTTTAATCTAAAAGAAACCAATAAGCAACAAACAAATGTGGAAAAACGGTTGGTCCAAACAATTGTAATCTATGTCCGGGTAGTGAAGAGAAATCGAATCAATGCCAAGATTGGTCCAATAACAATCACTAAACAATCAACCGAAAGTAAGCAAAGGGTAAGGCTCAATCAAACCAACAGCAAGCAGCAAACGAAACCTTGCAAACAAGCAACCGAGCAAAATTGATCCAAAGGACTTGAAACAATAAAACTAGGTAATAAAGCAAAAAGAAAAGATTCGTTCAACAAAGCTCATAAGAGAGTGCCTCAACCTCTAAATAGTGAAAAACAAGTCATCAAACAAGTGAGAACAGCCAAGGACTAGCAAGACTGACGGATTCAGGAGGCAGAATTGAAAAATTCAACTCTACAACGATCAGCGCGGGAAATACACTAGCAAATAAGGACATTTCCTAGATCAGGCCAGGAAACTCAGAAAACAAGTATCTAATCCGCAAAACTCCAAAAGAGACCAAAACAAAAATCAAGACAAGAGTAAAAAATAAAAGAACAAAGGCTAGCTCCCCAGCGGAGTCACCAATTTGTGATGCAGAAAAGTGTTCCCTCTGCGGACAGAGGCAACCCCTCTAGCCCTATAGTGGGTCTAGTCACAAACAAGGACAAATCAACAATATCTTTCCTTAAATAGTTCAAGTTGGAGGCCTACCTCAACCGGTGGTTGATGGAGTTTCGTTGTGCTACTCCAGCTTCTGCTTCCTTCTCCTAATGAGTAATCAACTTGAAACAATGCAAAGGAAATACAACAAAGCACATAACCAGAACAAAAATGATCTATTTACCCACAAAGTCAAGAAGTCATGAGCTATCTAGTACATTACATACAAGACATAGGAAAACATCATTGATTGCATTAATTATGAAATAGAGTAAGCTTACAACCAAAGTCTTGACATCACAAGCCTTCTCAGAAGGGTCCAGCCAGCATGTTCTTCAAGCATTCACTCTTGAAAATGGATCTCCCAATACACAAGTCTCTCTCACTCATAAGTTTTACACAAGATCAAAGGCACTTCACAACCTTCCTCAAGCTCTCAACAAACCCACACTTGTCACACTCACACCAGCTATCTAACAAGCTCACAAGTACTAACAACACTATCAACAACCACTCCAAAGACTAAGAATTCCAAACTAGCAGCACATAGCAATGGTGAGAGTTTAAATAGGAGAAGGAGTCTCCATGAAAGGTGGGAGGATGAGCTTATCTCCAAGGAAGGTAGCACAAATGACGGAACAGCCATGCCAGAGAAAGGAGGGCGACATAAACTAGGCCAACAACCAGGTCTAGAGTCATCTGGAAGGCCGACTGTTGGAACAAATTCGCCCAATCTGGATCATCGCGGGCACATAACTGGTCTGTCGTGCTGACATCACTATTGCATAACGGAGATAGTCAGGTCATCGTGGGAAACTACAAGTGACAGTTGCGCTGGCACATGAAATTCGACCATCGCAGGAATCACGTGTACTTCCGCGATGGCAGCGCTTCTGGACTGTTTTGGAGCGCCCTTCAGCGCATTTATTTGGCCAACAGACGCGATGAGGCAGAAACCTTTGGAAAAGTGGGTCATTTGGCAACATCAGAGAGCATTTGTCTAACATGAGCGTGAATGACTTGGATGCATGACACAGTAGGGAGACTGGGATGAAGACAGTGACAAATTAATGTGTAACAAACACTTACTTGCAATTCACAAAATTCCAGCCTCTAGATCTCTTAGATGAGGGATCCATTTATAGATGTGTGCAAGGGTGTGAGTCATCCATGGGGTTTGATTAGTTTCATTCCACTTGTTACAATTGGTTCCATAAGAGAAGGGATAATTGAAGGTTTAAGATCCCTTAGTCATCCTTGGGCGAATTCAAAGAGGTAAGTGGCATAGGAGAAGTTTCTAGAAGATTCCATGAGCATCCATTTAGGAAATTGTCCTGGACATTTGTCCATCCTCGCCAATCACACCCTATAGAATGGCGAAATAGTATGCATTGCACCCTGGCAGCGGAGCAGTCAGTATGCATCGCACTTTTCCAGTGGAGCAGTCAGTATGGTTCAGTTTAGGCAATTTTTGGATGGTTTCTCAGATGGAACTTTTGGGGAATGATGTATTCAGATGATTATGTTCCTTTAGGGTATGAAACAACTCTTTTAGGGTTTTAATGAGCCCTAATACATCGACATATAAGTTGGGGTTGATGTGCCCAAATATGTCTATAACAGTTGCCCCCTAAAGCATGAGGTCGTAAATATTCATGTCGGGTGAAATGCTTTATCATGAGGATCCGAAGTTTCGAACTGGAAGGTGACCTGCATAAGTTACAATATAATACATCATCATAATATAATTTCATGATCTAGCTGAGGAAGGAATTCCCATGCTCAACTTTATAAATTTCATTTCATGTACATAGATCAGATAGTCGTCTGCAGATACAGACTGGTGATTCTTCAGATATAGAGTCATCATCCATGGTTAGGATGACCATCTGTGCAAAGCCTTTGTACATTTGATGTTTTTATATCCCTAAATATATCACAGCCTGGATGGATGAAACTAGATCCGGGGTCTTCAAACTCGTTCAATCTTCACTCGATGTACAAGTCAATCCATGTGAAAAGATGTTCTGGAGTCGAACATGGAAAGACATCGCCTGATTACCAGCCAATGATGTAAGTTGTTAACAAACGCGAGAGGAATCACCAATAATGATAATGACCCTCAAGGTACTACAGTACAATTCACGTGGTGTGAATATATGATCCGATGTCGAACACCACACAAAATCTTTCGGTTGAAGGCCATTGATGTCAACTTGTCGCTGGAAGTGAGAAACTTGCCATTGATGCATGCAAGCTTCAAAGCACTGAAAGGGTTGTTTCTAAGTCAATTTCTTGGATAATGAGCTGATGTCGACAAGAAGTGACTCATCGTAGGAGGGCCTTGATGTATCCCACATCTACGACACGAAACGAAGCAAATGATTTTCTGGAGGTGAAAACGAACTGACGACACAAGGTTCAGGAATGGCAGTCATGAAAAAATGAAGGTTGGAGGTATTGTAATGGACGAGACATTAACTGGATTGTGATTTATCAACTAAATGACTTCTCTTGAACATGTTGGCGACACTGATATGAATTGGTAGCGTTAACCCCAAAATATGGATGGTATGAAAGACCAATGGTGAGATGACCGGTGAACAAAATAACCCAACCAAACTCAATAATGGAGACGAAGTGAAAGTGTCATGTTCAAGAGTGACCTGCTACCATAAATTCTTCAAGTTTTTTCCTTTTTTCCCCAGTCATTGCTGACCAGTACCTCTTTATTTTTGTCAAGCTTGAGGAGGATAACATATGCTTGTTCTATAGTTCGCCCTTCGGGAAAACCTGTCGTTATTTGATGTTTTAACAAGTCTAGCGACAATGAGAATCAGTCTTGTCTAGAATGGACAAGTTTGTAACTAGTGTTTTAACGAGTTTAACGACAAGGATAACTCATTCCTTTTCATGTTTAGAGAGTTTGAAAAGGGATGAAAAGAAAACTCCATAAGTTCTTTTTCATGAAGTAATCCCTCAGGTCTGAAAAGGGATAAAACTATATAGGAGGGATGACATTTCCAATCACTTTAACGAGCTAAAAATGACAAGCACTCGACAATCTTTTCATATTTAACGAGTCTGAAAAGGGTTTAAAGAGGACTCTATAAGTTCTTTTTCGTAGAATATGTTGGAAATAATACTAAGAGGGGTGGGTGAATCAGTGTTATCAAATCAATATAACTTTTTCATTTCCATATTAAGATTCATATACACTACTTTAGCTAAGGCAAACCGCGTGTATGTCATTAATTACTTACTTATAACTTCGCTCCACTTCCTGACTTCATACATACCTAGATCATTACATATATAAAGATAATATGTATGTTAACAACCAGATCTAGTTCATCAGATCACATAAAGATAAGTCATTCTGATCCTAATCCATTATAGATCTCATCCATCAATACTGAAGCTAAACATAATCAACCAATCTGAATATGCAGAATACTGACACCAGTAAATAGTCATCAGAACTCATCAACAACCAGAAACACCTGTAACTTCAAACATCATAGCTCATATGGTATATGCTACTTAGTTGTATCTAACGTGCGTATGTACGCGCTTTTATCATAGTCAACCAGCGTATACATCTATAAATATTCATTCATGATTTGCAGCTATTCCAAACCTGAGTTATACCCAGATCATAACATTTACAGAACATTACATGCATCAGTATATAGATCTAGACTAAATAATATCAAACCGTATAGAGATGATTCATTCCAAGCCATTAGATCCCAATCTATCCTTAGATCTTGTTCTCCATCAACCGTTGAGATTCCTCCTTAGCTTAGATCAAGCAATGCATCACAAACCCATAACCTGCATACTGGATCTCATCCTTCATCAGATATTCAAGACTTTCTCAATGCCCTTACCTAATGATCTTCTTCTCCTTTTATAGTCTTAGGCCTTACTCAATACCATGGTCCAAAACCATTGAGAACCAATACTAGGAACCCAATACCTGGGTTCAACACTTCGGACGCAATACTAAGGACCAAAATCATAGGTCTAAATACCACAGACCCAAAAATAAACTTTCCCACATGTACGTGCTTTTTCGTGCATGAAAGTTCCTGCATATGCACACATGACTGTTGATCAGCAATCTCGCGTGTATACGCGTCTTTGTATATAGTGAACCTGTGTGTATAACCTGTTTGTATACCCTACTTGGTATATAGCGAACCTGCATATATACGTGACTTGGTACATAGTGAACCTGCGTATAACCTGCATATGTACGCGACTTGTTATATAGTGAACCTACGTATATAATCTTCTTTCTTCTTTCTTTGTAGTCTGATCATCAACTCTTTTCTACTGACCTACTGCACTATGATCTGTCATCTGTGTGAGTTGCCATCAAGGACAACACTTGTATCATAATGCCAACAATCTCTCCCTTTGGACTTGATGTCAAAGCTAACTTGTCGTACTAAGAACTGTCATTTGATTCCTTTGAGTTGTCCTACATCCCATGTATTCTGTCACATCTGATATCTCTTCTGTAGATTCATCTAGTTATATATAAGTGAGTTGTTCTTCTACGAGTGGGTTGCCATCAAGTACAACACATGCATCATAATGCCAACAATCTCCCCCTTTGGACTTGATGGCAACAACACCAAGTCACTCTCCCCTTTGACATCAAGGGCAAAGGGCGGACCAAGATATTCTCTTTCCTTGATAAACATTCCACTGACCATACTCCCCTTGAGTGCCTGCTGAAATCTCTGAATGAGCTCCCCCTTTGTATATGCCAAGGTGTACCAACCTGTCCATGCTCCCTCTAAGTACATGCTGAAATCTCTGCTCTGCTGAAGTGTGTTGTTCATGCTCCCCCTGACTGTAAGCAAGGTCTGTAAAAAGATGTTCTACAAGAAGAACATGACTCTATCATAAATGACCTTCTATCACCAAAGACTCATACATACATCCATCTCCCAACCCAGTGGAGATATACCAATATTGACTCATCCACCCAACCAAGTGGGGATATACCAGATACCAATTGTTTATACATGACTGAAATATTACATCATCTTTCCCATGCATAGTGGGGGTACAAATTACATCATATGACCAAAAGGGATTCATCAAATGACTACAATAGATAGAGACAAACTATTACATTATGAGTCTTGATATGACCTTTACATGAAATTTATAACAAAGACCAAACATCTAAATAAGACCATGATAGTCATCAGCAACTATCATACACAATGTATGATCTGTTCCATAAGCATCTGTCAACAGCATCTAGACCAGCAACAAAATCATTCACATTATATCATATGTGAAAAACACCATAGCCGTCTCATCAAGATCTGCATGATCCAAGTATCATCACTCTGGGAACATCTGCATCAATCAACATATGTAAGTATCAACCTATCATCATATAGGTAAGAACTCATCATCATCATGTCTCCAACAATGCAACTTTGAGTAATCATTCATGTATCTAGCACTATGTATCTTGAGCTCAAGATCATTTGTCAAGACTTCTTGATATCATCAACAACAACAATCCTCATCCACATGAGCGCCAAGAACTATAGGAATCTTGCATCATAACTGTATTATATGATCTTTATGCATATGATGACAGCAGCATATGAGTGACTCATCATCAATTAATGAAGATGTGTATTAAAGTTTTGTACTTCTCCTTATCCTTATGAAAATCACCATGTAAGCACTATATATGCATCATCAAAGAATCAACCACAAATTTGATCTGAACATCAACTATGTAACCCCAAGAATCATATGAGATTCTGTCATGGATAACTCATAACCATATCATAGCAAGATATATCATTTAGCCAAATAAGCATCATTACCAAGGATTGCTAACCATAATGCCAAAAATGCATTATTAAAGGCATATTCTCTTTTGTTCAATAGATCATGTTGATCTCTAATTTTGTCTGTAAGCCTTTTAGATTCTGCCTCTATTTGATATCTTTCTTGCTCACCCATAAGAGCAAATTTAGTTGTTTCACTATCACTTTCATCATCTTCAAATGGATGGATAAATGTATCACCAGAGTATAGCAAATTCATACCTGCTAATTCTTTATCTTCATTTTGAAGTGATTCTGAATCTGAAGTGCTTCTTCCACATATTCCCCAATCAATTCTCCCACTGTCATATCTCTTCTGAGATGTCTTCTTCTTCTTAGGTGCCTTCTTCTTAAGCTTCTTTCCCATTGATCTACGAATCTCCTTCAAGCGATCAAGCTTCTACCAAAAGACCTGCTCTGATTCCAATTGTTGGAAATAATACTGAGAGGGGGGGTGAATCAGTATTCTCAAATCAATATAACTTTTTCATTTCCGTATTAAGATTCATATACGCTACTTTAGTTAAGGCAAACTACGTGTATGTCGTTAATTACTTACTTATAACTTCACTCCACTTTCTGACTTCAGACATACCCAGATCATTACATATACAAAGATAATATGTATGTTAGCAACCAGATCTAGTTCATCAGATCACATAAAGATAAGTCATTCTGATCCTGATCCATTATAGATCTCATCCATCAATACTGAAGCTAAACATAATCAACCAATCTGAATATGCAGAATACTGACACCAGTAAACAGTCATCAAAACTCATCAACAACCAGAAACACCTGTAACTTCAAGCATCATAGCTCATATGGTATACGCTACTTAGATGTATCTAACCTGCATATGTACGTGCTTTTATCATAGTCAACCAGCGTATACATCTATAAATATTCATTCATGATTTGCAACTATTCCAAACTTGAGTTATACCTAGATCATAACATTTACAGAAAATTACATGCGTCACTATACAGATCTAGACTAAAAAAGATCAAACCGTATAGAGATGATTCATTCCAAGCCATTAGATCCTGATCTATCCTTAGATCTTGTTCTCCATCAACTGTTGAGATTCCTCCTTAGCTTAGATCAAGCAATGCATCATGAACCAATAACCTGCATACTAGATCTCATCCTTCATTGGATATTCAAGACTTTCTCAATGCCATTGCCTAACGATCTTCTTCTCCTTTTATAGTCTTAGGCCTTACTCAATACCATGGTCCAAAACCATTGAGAACCAATACTAGGGACCCAATACCTGGGTTCAACACTTCGGACGCAATACCAAGGACCAAAACCATAGGTCTAAATACCACGGACCCAAAAATAAGCTTTCCCACATGTACGCGCTTTTCCGTACATGAAAGTGCGTGCATACGCATACACGACTCTTGATCAGCAATCCCGTGCATATACACGTCTTTGTATATAGTGAACTTGCGTGTATAACCTGCATGTATATGCTACTTGGTATATAGCAAACCTGCATATATATGTGACTTGGTACATAGTGAACATGCATATAACCTACATATGTACACGACTTGGTATATAGTGAACCTATGTATATACTCTTCTTTCTTCATTCTTTGTAGTCTGATCATCAACTCTTTGCTACTGACCTGCTGCACTATGATTTGTCATCTGTGTGAGTTGCCATCAAGGACAACCCTTGTATCGTAATGCCAAAAATCTCCCCCTTTGGACTTGATGGCAAAGCTAACTTGTCGTACTGAGAACTGTCATCTGATTCCTTTGAGCTGTCCTGCATCCCATGTATTTTGTCACATCTGATATCTCTTCTATAGATTCATCTAGTTATATATAAGTGAGTTTTTCTTCTACGAGTGGGTTGCCATCAAGTACAACACATGCATCATAATGCCAACAAAATAATCCCTTAGGTCCGAAAAAGGATAAAATAAGACAAGAGGGATGACATTTCCAAACACTTTAACGAGCTGAAAATGACAAGTGCTCAACAATCTTTTCATGTTTAACGAGTATGAAAAGGGTTTAAAGAAGACTCGAGGGATGAAATTTCCAATCACTTTAACAAGCTGAAAATGACAAGTGCTCGACAATATTTTCATATTTAATGATTTTGAAAATGGTTTAAAGAAGACTCGAGGGATGACATTTCTAATCACTTTAACGAGCTGAAAATGACAAGCGCTCGGCAATCCTTTCATATTTAACAAGTCTGAAAAGGGTTTAAAGAAGACTCGATATTGAGGAACTAGTGGTGTCTCAGGTAGCAACTGGTTCTGGTGATTTTGGAACTTCTCGAATCATGTTGAATTCCATGAAGAGGCTGGCTAATAAGACCAGTCATTGCAACTGTTCTTCAAAAAGGGTAAAGCAACCAAGTGAGAGCGTATGATCAGCCAAAGAGATGGTGGTGATGGGATGTACACAAACAAGGCTCAAAAGGTTGATAGAATGGCAATCACAAAGGTTAATTATTGAGAATGGGTTCATTTTTTGATAAGCTTGAACCATGGGGGAACTATGCTTGGAGTCCTTTTAATTTTTTCACAAGCTCGAAATGACAAAACTATGCTTGAAGTCAGTTTCATTTTTATACAAGCTCAAAAAGAAAAAACTATGCTTGATTTGTGGTTTTCATGCCCCCAGCATGATGAAAAGGAGATTCTCTTTTAACAAGATGGAAAATCACTGCAGTGAAGCAGGACGGTTATCCAACACCTTCTTGGTTTCGTCTAGAATAGACAAAGGTGAATGGTGTGATAGACCTACAGGAAAACTTATTTTTACCATTAGGTGCATGCCCCCCAAGATTCATTGCATTCGCCTGACTACTCATGGCTATCAGGTGGATGGAATGAAGGTTTAAGTGATACCGTTGATGTAAATAGACTATGTACCGAAGAAACGGGAGAATTACCTCCTTGAGTTATGAGAACTGGAGGATTTTCCTCCTGTCTTGACGGTACAGGTGGATTTCCCCCTAGGAATGGATAGATGTTTGTTTGTTTTTTTTGTTTGTTTTATGTTCAATTTGATAAGCTATAGACAGAGCCTGAAGTCAGCCAGGTAGCCTTCGAACTGCTCTTGCTTTGCAATTGCATAGTAGATGAATTCTGCTTCAGTCAATCTCTGGTTTTGTTTATTCATTGAACATTTGACTTGCAAACACACCTAGATGCCCTTTTGGTAGCTTAGTAACCTCTCAAGACACTCCATCATAGTTTGTCTTCATTGTTCATCAAAACCAACCTTAACCCATTGAAAACAGCTCCACATTTGAGCCAAAACCCACTTCAGTTGCACTTCCTGGACCATCGCATTGTCTCCCACTGTGACTCAGTATGCATAGCACCTCTTGAGTGTAGTAAGTATGATGCATCACATATTCTGTGAAGCCTAGGTGCGATGATTGACTAAACTCTTTTTCCATTCTAGAAATTGAGGGTTTTGACCTTGTTTTTAGTGTTGTTTGGTTGTTTTTTTGCATATGAATAGTGCCTCTTTACTGAAAGCTTATTTGTATCACTTAGATCAGCCTCAATTACATTACGTTAGTGAATGTTTTTGTGTATTTTTTTTTATTTACAATCCTTTGTCAAAAAATTTTTTAAATCGATTTTTCGCTTTGGTACAAAAAGTGTCGTAATTGTCGTTTTGTGTCAAAAAGAGAAGTGTCATGGATTCTTCCTTCCCTTGATAATAGATTGAACTTTTTCTTCATGCATTTGATTTGATTTGTTTATATTCGAAGTGTTGAAAGCATTTTTATTCAAAATTGAAAAGTGTCGTGGAGTCTTCCTTTCTCTTTAGAAGAAGAAATTGTCGAAAGTCTCATTTTGAGTGAAATATTTCTGATCTTTGCAGCATTTAGTTTTCCTTTTTGACATTTTTCACATTGAGAAAAATGAAAAAAAATACATGCATTTGCATTTAGCATATTTTTTTGATTTTTTTATGAAAAGAAGATTTAGGGAAATGCACTAGTGTGTGCTCTTTGCTCTTTGTTTAAAAGAATTGTTATCTTCTTTCCCTAGTAGCTAGGATTGTCATTGTTCAAATAAACAATGATTGTTTATCATTGTAGATTTCATCTTAGGAATTTCAGATCATTATCACGTGGTGAACCATTGAAAGGAAAACTCTAAACAAGATCAACTTTAAAATGAACTTCAATGAACCTAACAACACTTTGGAACTTAACGCAACATATCTAGAGGTCTAGGCTAGTGACATGTTCCAGCGTCGTTAAAACTAGTGGCTATCGTTTTCATTGAAGGTTGGGTGATTCCTCCTCCTTGATACGACAAGTGCTAGCATGGACTTGTGCTCCCCATACCATCGCGTATATATTGGGAGACCACAATAGGCTTATATCCTTTATCCATAGGAAGCCGAGTCTGCTGCATTATTAATCACAATGCATTGAGCACAACATTCGGGAAGATTGATTGTCGTACCTAAATCCTTGGTCATTTATTTTTAATTTATCACCAAGGTGTATATTGCAGTTTTTCGATTGGTTTGGTAATCCCTCTATCTAGATATTCCAAAGTATTCACTTTCGTTCCTTTTCGACTCTTTAAAAGAAAAGGTCCATCTAAGCACTTGTCCTTTCAGGCTCATTAAAACTCGAAGGAGACTAGAGTCATCTTTAGCTTTTTCTCGACTCTTAAAAACTGAAAAAGCAAAGTTGTGTCCAAGCGTCATTAAAATTAATTGAATTCAAAATAATATCCATATTCCTTAGTTGATCTTAGGTTGAGACATATGGCGATGAATCCGGAGTCCACTTATCAAGGAATCCCTTTTGAGGGGAATCCTAGTCCTTTTCCTTCTTGGGGAAATATTGGTGCACCTTACCATTGGCCTGCCAGTATGGTTGTTCTCAACCTCTGTGGTTCAAAATTCTGTGATTTCTCCATAATCGAGTACTCCTTGAGATGAACCTAAAATTGACCCTTTGCCTTCTTCCTCATTTGTTTCTCCCTCCCCTTCTTCCTCTTTGCTTGGTGAAAGTAGTGATACTAGTAACCAAGTGGCTGAGAAGAAGAAGAAAGGGAAGGAGAAGAAGAAAAAGCTAATTCAGCAAGGGGGCAACCAAGCAACCATTTCTTTCAATGCATCGTCTAATGAAAATCTGTCCATTAAAGTTCCCAAAGCTAAATTTTCGTGCATAATTTGTGTGGGAGACCATTTTCATTGAGATTGTCATTGCTTTCCTTGGATCTTGAAAGAATGGTCTTCCCATTCACACCATCCCATGTCATCAACCTCTGGAGATCATGTTGGTAACACACCATCAACTAGTGATAGTAAAGTTCATGGACGAAAGGCAAAGGTCAAGTTTCCATGTAGGTTATGTGAAGGTAATCATTCCTTTCACCTTTGTCCTTTTTTGGATGAAGCCAAAAGAGTCTTGGATAACCGTCCTACTTCATCACAGTGACTTCTATCTGGTTATAGGAAACTCTCCATAAGTCCTTCACTAGTTGGAAAACCGGCTGACTTAAATCAACCATCATTCAAAACCACTCTCTCTGAAAGTGAATCTTATGAGTCTATACTAGACCAAAGTCAACAGGTCGAGGTAACAGTTGACCCAATTTCACCTTCAGCTAATCGAACCTTTCCCGAAGAGAGTGAAAATAATACCATTAGTGTTCTTTTTGTTACTTTGAATTCTAATGGGTGTGGGGGCAATCCACATGTACCGTCAAGAGAGGAGGAAAATCCTCCAGTTCTCGTAACTCAAGGAGGTAATTCTCCCGTTTCTTCAGTACAAAGTCCATTTACATGAACGGTATCACTTAAACCTTCATTCCATCCACCTGATAGCCATGAGTAGTCGGGTGAATGCAATGAAGCTTGGGGGGCATACACCTAATGGTAAAAATAAGTTTCCCTATAGGTCTATCATACCATTCACCTTTGTTTATTCTAGACAAAACCAAGAACGTGTTGGATAACCGTCCTACTTCACCGTAGTGGTTTTCCATGTGGTTACAGGAGCATCTCCTTTTCATCATGCTGGGGGCATGCAAACTACAATTCAAGCATAGTTTTTCCATTTCGAGCTTGTGTAAAAATGAAACTGACTTCAAGCATAGTTTTGTCGTTCCGAGCTTGTGTAAAAATTAAAAGGACTCCAAGCATAGTTCCCCCATGTTTCAAGCTTGTCAAAAAATGAACCCATTCTCAATAATTAACCTTTGTGATTGCCATTCTATCAGCCTTTTGAGCCTTGGTTGTGTACATCCCATCACCACCATCCCTTTGGCTGATCATCTTCTCTCACTTGGTTGTTTTACCCTTTTTGAGGAACAGTTGCAATGAGTGATCTTATTAGCCAACCTCTTCACAGAATTCAACATGTTTCGAGAAGTTCCAAAATCACCGAAACTAGTTGCTACCCGAGACACCACTCGTTCCTCAATATCGAGTCTTCTTTAAACCCTTTTCAGACTTGTTAAATATGAAAAGATTGTCTAGCGCTTGTTATTTTCAGCTCGTTAAAGTGATTGGAAATGTCATCCCTCTTGTATTATTTTATCCTTTTTCGGACCTGAGGGATTATTCTACGAAAAAGAACTTATAGAGTCCTCTTTAAACCCTTTTCAGACTCGTTAAATATGAAAATATTATCAAGTGATTGTCATTTTCAGCTCGTTAAAGTGATTGGAAATGTCATCCCTCCTGTATAGTTTTATCCTTTTTCGTACATGAGGGATTACTTCACGGAAAAGAACTTATGGAGTTTTCTTTTCGTCCCTTTTCAAACTCTCTAAACATGAAAAGGACCAAGTTATCCTTGTCATTAAACTCGTTAAAACAATAGCGACAAACTTGTCCATTCTAGATAAGATCGAGATTCACTATTGCTAGAATTGTTAAAACATCAAATAGCAACAGGTTTGCTCGAAGGGTGAATTATAGAACAAGCATATGTTATCCTCCTCAAGCTTGACAAAAATAAAGAGGTACTGGTCAGCAATGACTTGGGAAAAGAGGGAAAAAACTTGAAGAATTTATGGTATCAGGTCGCTCTTGAAGATGACACTTTCACTTCGTCTCCATTATTGAGTTGGGTTGGGTTATTCCATTCACCGATCATCTCACCATTGGTCTTGCATACCATCCATCTTTTGGGGTTAACACTACCAATTCATCTCAGTGTCGCCAACATGTTCAAGAGAAGTCACTCAGTTGAGAAATCACAATCCAATTAATGTCTTGTCCACTACAATACCGCCAACCTTCATTTTTTCATGACTGCCATTCCTAAACCTTGTGTCGTCAGTTCGTTTTCACCTCCATAAAATCATTTGCTTCATTTCATGTCGTAGATTTGGGATACATCAAGGCCCTCCTACGACAAGTCACTTCTTGTCGACATCAGCTCATTACCCAAGAAGTTCACTTAGAAACAACCCTTTCAGTGCTTTGAAGCTTGCATACATCAATGGCCAGTTTCTCACTTCCGGCGACAGGTTGACATCAATGGCATTTGACCGAAATATTTTGTGTGGTGTTCGACATTGGATCATATATTCACACCGTGTGAATTGTACTATAGTACCTTGAGGGTCATTATCATTATCGGTAATTCTTCTCGCATCTGTTAACAGCTTACATCATTGGTTGGTAATCAGGCGATGTCTTTCCATGTTCGACCCTAGAACATCTTTTCACATGGATTGAATTGTACATCGAGCAAATATTGAATGAGTTTGAAGACCCCGGATCTAGTTTCATCCATCTAGGATGCGATATATTCAAGGATATAAAAACATCAAATGTACAAAGGCTTTGTACATATGGTCATCCTAACCTTGGATGATGACTCTATATCTGAAGAATCACCAGTTTGTATCTATAGACGACTATCTGATCTATGAACATGAAATGAACTTTATAAAGCTGAGCATTGGAATGCCTTCCTCAGCTAGATCATGAAATTATATTATGATGATGTATTGTATTGTAACTTATGCAGGTCACCTTCTAGTTCGAAACTTCGGATCCTCATGATAAAGCATTTCACCCGACATGAATATTTACGACATCATGCTTTAGGGGGCAACTGTTATAGACATATTTGGGCACATCAACCCCAACTTATATGTCTATATAATAGGGCTCATTCAAACCCTAAAAGAGTTGTTTCATACTCTAAAGGGACATAATCATCTAAACACATCATTCCCCAAAAGTTCCATTTGAGAAACTATCTAGAAATTGCCTAAACTGAAGCATACTAACTGCTCCACTGGAAAAGTGTGATGCATACAGACTGCTCCACTACCAGGGTGCAATGCATACTATTTAGGCCTTCTATAGGGTGCGATGGGTGAGTATGGACAAATTTCTAGGACATTTTTCTAAGTGGATGTTCATGGAATCTTCTAGAAACTTCTCCTGTGCCACTTGCCTCTCTGAATTCGCCCAAGGATGACTAAGGGGTCTTAAACCTTCAGTTATCCCTTCCCTTGTGGAACCAATTGTAACAAGTGGAATGACACTAATCAAACCCCATGGATGACTTACACCTTTTCACACATCTATAAATGGATCCCTCATCTAAGAGATCTAGAGGCTAGAATTTTGTGAATTGCAAGTACGTGTTGATAGTTTGTAATTGAGGAAAGAGCATTGTATTGTTGGAGTGATCTTGCTATTTCATGAGGTGAAGAGGGATTGAAGCTAGGAGGATGATGCTGGATCAGACAAATGGGTTGTAATTCTCCCTTCTATTAATAGATTTCTTCAAGTTTTCTTCCATATGATTGTGCAATTGTGAATGTTATCATTTGTGAATGCTATCATTTGTTCATTATATACCTGATCATGTAATGTTTATGTGTAATAGATCACGATGCTTTGACGGTTCTTTGTTGCTGTACTTGAGCAAGTACTCTCCAAGCATGTTAAGTATAGGGAGGAGTTGTGGGTTTTGTCAAAGGGGAGAGAGATCAAGTGAGGGATCAAGCGGAATTTCTAGGTTGGTTCCATTATCTTTCTCTTATCTGTTACACATAGAAGAAATTGTTGAATTGCTTTAAACTGTTGTTTCTAGGGTAGCTACCAAACCTAGAGGGCTAGCATTCTTTAGGAATACTAGTTTTCCCAGAGACAAATGATAAGAGAAAGATAATGGAACCAGCCTAGAACTTCCGCTCGATCCCTTGCTGATCTCTCTCCCCCTGGACAGAACCTGCAACTCCTCCCCATACTTAACACGCTTGGAGAGTACCTGCACAAGTATAGCAACAAAGAACCGTCAAAACATCGTGATCCATTACGACATAAACATTACAGAATCAGATATATAATGGACAAATGATAGCATTCACAAATGATAACATTCACAATTGCACAATCATATGGAAGAAAACTTGAAGAACTTTATTAATAGAATGGAGAATTACAACCCAATTGTCTGATCCAGCATCATCCTCCCAACTTCAATCCTTCCTCACCTCATGAAATAGCAAGATCACTCCAACAATAAAATGCTCTTTCCTCAATTACAAACTATCAGCACTACAATACCTCCAACCTTCATTTTTTCATGACTGCCATTCCTGAACCTTGTGTTGTCAGTTCATTTTCACCTCTAGAAAATCATTTGCTTCGTTTCGTGTCGTAGATGTGGGATACATCAAGGCCCTCCTACGACGAGTGGTTTTGTCGTTTCGATCTTGTGTAAAAATGGAACTGACTTCAAGCATAGTTTTGTCATTTCGAGCTTGTGTAAAAATGAAAAGGACTCCAAGCGTAGTTCCCCCATGGTTCAAGCTTGTCAAAAAATGAACCCATCCTCAATAATTAAACTTTGTGATTTCCATTCTATCAACCTTTTGAGCCTTGGTTGTGGACATCCCATCACCACCATCCCTTTTGCCGATCATACGCTCTCACTTGGTTGTTTTACCCTTTTGGAGGAACAGTTGCAATGAGTGGTCTTATTAGCCAGCCTCTTCACAGAATTCAACATGTTCTGAGAAGTTCCAAAATCACCGAAACCAGGTGCTACCCGAGACACCACTCATTCCTCAATATCGAGTCTTCTTTAAACCCTTTTTCAGACTCGTTAAATATGAAAAGATTGTCGAGCGCTTGTCATTTTCAGCCCGTTAAAGTGATTGGAAATGTCATCCCTCGAGTCTTCTTTAAACCCTTTTCAAACTCGTTAAACATGAAAATATTTTCGAGCGCTTGTCGTTTTCAGCTCATTAAAGTGATTGGAAATGTCCTCCCTCCTGTATTATTTTATCCTTTTTCAGACCTGAGGGATTACTTTACGAAAAAGAACTTATGGAGTTTTTTTTTCGTCCCTTTTCAAACTCTCTAAACATGAAAAGGACTGAGTTATCCTTGTCGTTAAACTCGTTAAAAAAATAGCGACAAACCTGTCCATTTTAGACAAGATCGAGTTTCACTATTGCTAGACTCGTTAAAACATCAAATAGTGACAGATTTGCACAAAGGGCGAATTATAGAATAATCATATGTTATCCTCCTCAAGCTTGACAAAAATAAATAGGTACTTGTCAGCAATGACTGGGGAAAAAAAGGAAAAAACTTGAAGAATTTATGGTAGCAGGTCACTCTTGAACATGACACTTTCACTTCATCTCCATTATTGAGTTGGGTTGGGTTTTTCCATTCACCGGTCATCTCACCATTGGTCTTTCATACCATCCATCTTTTGGGGTTAACGCTACCAATTCATCTCAGTGTCGCCGACATGTTCAAGAGAAGTCATTCAGTAGAGAAATCACAATCCAATTAATGTCTCGTCCACTACAATACCTCCAACCTTCATTTTTTCATGACCGCCATTCTTGAAACTTGTTTCGTCGGTTTGTTTTCACCTCTAGAAAATCATTTGCTTCGTTTCATGTCGTAGATGTGGGATACATAAAGGCCCTCCTATGACGAGTAGCGTCTTGTCGACATCAGCTCATTATCGAAGAAGTTGACTTAGAAACAACCATTTTAGTGCTTTGAAGCTTGCATACATCAATGGAAAGTTTCTCACTTCTGCCGACATGTTGACATCAATGGCCTTCAACCGAAAGATTTTGTGTGGTGTTCGACATCGGATCATATATTCACACCACGTGAATTGTACTATAGTACCTTGAGGTTCATTATCATTATCGGTTATTCCTCTCGTGTCTGTTAACAGCTTACATTATTGGCTGGTAATCAGGTGATGTCTTTCCATGTTCGACTCCAGAACATCTTTTCACATGGATTAACTTGTACATTGAGCGAAGATGATAATTTTCCCACGGCTTTTCTCCTATCATCATTGATTGGATGATTCCTTCGTCTGTAGAATGTATACGAGACCAAGGATCAAAAGAGGTCCCATATTCTAAAGACCTATCTACCCAAATACTCGTTGAGTGCAAACTCAGATTTGCCGCACAAGCCCAAAAAATTGATTGCTACCAAGATTCAATGGGGCTTGGCGGCAACTCTTCGCGACGATCCTCATTATCAAAATAGTTGGAACTCTTCTTAATTTTAGATGATGTAGAAGAGATCATATGACAAGTTTCCACCGTGGCCACTTCCGCGAAACTAGATGGAGATGGGAGGGAAAAAGTACCCATTAAGGAAGGGTCTTTTAGGAGACTTACTCTGACATTTTGAAGTGATTGTGAACTTCCATGGATCAATGGAATGGTTCCAGTAGCTTGTGAACTGTTAGCAAAAAAGTCTAGTTGGTCAACGATTGTGATTCCACCTTGCAAGGCAAATGCAATCTTTCTGAAATATGTAGACACAATGGCAGCCATAGCATAAACCCAGGGTCTTCCTAGTAAAATATTGTAGTCAAGGAGTCCATCGATGACCTCGACTTCAATCTCTACTGTCTTGCCCGCCAGTTCAACTTGCAGGCTACTTCAAATCCCATATGGAGTGTACGCTCTTTTAGACTCATTAAATATGAAAAGATTGTTGAGCGCTTGTCATTTTCGGCTCGTTAAACTGATTAGGAATGTCATCCCTTTTGTATTGTTTTATCCTTTTTCGGACCTGAGGGATTATTTTATGAAAAAGAACTTATGGAGTTTTCTTTCTATCCCTTTTCAAACTCTCTATACGAGACCGAGTTTTATTGTCGCTAGACTCGTTAAAACATAAAATAGCGACAGGTTTTCCCGAAGGGCGAATTATAGAACAAGCATACGTTATCCTCCTCAAGCTTGACAAAAATAAAGAGGTGCTGGTCAGCAATGACTGGGGAGAAAAAAAGGGAAAAAAATTGAAGAATTTATGGTAGCGGGTCGCTCTTGAACATGACACTTTCACCTCGTCTCCATTATTGAGTTGGGTTGGTTTATTCCGTTCACCAGTCATCTCACCTTTGGTCTTTCATACCATCCATATTTTTGGGTTAACGCTACCAATTCATCTCAATGTCACTGACATATTCAAGAGAAGTCATTCAGTTGAGAAATCACAATCCAGTTAATGTCTCATCCACTACAATACCTCCAACCTTCATTTTTTCATGACCACCATTCCTGAACCTTGTGTCGTTAGTCCATTTTCACCTCCAGAAATCATTTGCTTCGTTTCCTTTTTTATATGTAGGATACTTCAAGGCCCTCCTACGACGAGTCACTTCTTGTCGACATCAGCTCATTATCCAAGAAGTTGACTTAGAAACAACCCTTTCAGTGCTTTGAATCTTGCATACATCAATGGCAAGTTTCTCACTTCCGGTGATAGGTTGACATCAATGGCGTTCGACCAAAAGATTTTGTGTGGTGTTTGACATCGGATCATATATTCACACCACGTGAACTGTACTATATTACCTTGAGGGTCATTATCATTATCGGTGACTCCTCTCGCGTCTGTTAACAACTTACATCATTGGCTGGTAATCAGGCGATGTCTTTCCATGTTCGACTCCAGAACATATTTTCATATGGATTGACTTGTACATCGAGCGAAGATTGAACAAGTTTCAAGACCCTATATGTAGTTTCATCCATCCGGCCTGCGATATATTTAGGGATATAAAGAAATCAAATGTACAAAATCTTTGCATAGATGGTCATCCTAACCATGGATGATGACTCTATATCCGAAGAATCACCAATCTGTATCTACAGACGACTATCTGATCTATGTACATGAAATGAAATTTATAAAGTTGAGCATGGGAATGCCTCCCTCAACTAGTTCATGAAATTATATTATGATGACGTATTGTATTGTAACTTATGCAGGTCACCTTCCAGTTCGAAACTTCGGATCCTCATGATAAAGCATTTCACCCGACATGAATATTTACGACCTCATGCTTTAGGGGGCAACTGTTGTAGACATATTTGGGCACATCAACCCCAACTTATATATCAATTTATTAGGGCTCATTCAACCCCTAAAAGAGTTGCTTCATACTCTAAAGGAAAATAATAATCCGAATACATCATTCCCCAAAAGTTCCATCTGAGAAACCATCCAAAAATTGCCTAAATTGAACCATATTGACTGCTCCACTAGCAAAGTGCGATGCATACTGACTGCTCCACTACCAGGGTGCAATGCACACTGTTTAGGCCTTCTATAGGGTGCGATGGGCAAGGATGGACAAATTTCTGGGACAATTTACTAAGTGGATGCTCATGGAATCTTCTAGAAACTTCTCATGTGCCACTTGCCTCTCTGAATTCGCCCAATGATGACTAAGGGATCTTAAACCTTCAGTTACCCCCTCTCTTGTGGAACCAACTGTAACAAGTGGAATGACACTAATCAAACCCCATGGATGACTCACACCCTTGCACTCATCTATAAATGGATCTCTCATCCTTCAAATTTGCTTCAGATTCAGAGACTCCAAGGGAAAGCTAACTTTCTGAGGAGGTTCACTCCACATTATGCTGAGCTCGCTAAAGGTTATACATGTCTTTTGAAAAAAGGAATACCCTTCCACTAGGATCAGGTTTCACAAGCTTCCTTTGATGCTTTAAAAGATTCCCTGATAAAAGCATCATTAATGTACATTCCTGACTATAAAAAAGACTTCAACCTGTATCTCGCCGCTACAGATACAACCCTCGCTATGGTTTTAGTGCAAGAACATGATGGAATAGAACATCCTATATATTATTTAAGTCGTAATATTAATGATACAAAAAGCAAGTACTCTTATGTTGAAAAGTTGGCTTTAGCAGCCATTCAAGCAGTACAGATATTTCGACACTATGTACTCTTTCGCAAAACTACCATTATGTCAGATTGCAACCCTATGACGTACATCTTGTCACGTCAATTGCTGGGGGGGGAATATTCCAAATGGATAGCCATTTTGTAGGAGTTTGATTTAGAATTCACCAAATCCAAATCAAAGAAGTATCTCATCTTTGTAGAGTTACTTTGTGACCTTCCCTCGTCCTCCAACGATTTAACATCAAAAGCATCAATCATGGATGAGAATCTATTTCTGATATTTTCAAGTGATCCGTGGTATGGGGATATACTGGTCTATCTCCAAATCCAAAATTTTAGGCCTAACACCTCTCGCTCTGAACAACGATGTACTCAATACCAAGCCAAAGACTATCTGATCCTTGGTGATACACTTTACTGTCGTGGTGTCGATACGGTTCTACGAAGGTGCCTCACGCATGAGGAGGCTGAAAAAGTTTTTGAATGATTGTCATTCAGGTGCTTGTGGGGGGCATCTATCTGGTTACGCTACTGCACAAAAGATCTTATGAGCTGGTTACTTCTGGCCCACCATATTCAAAGATTGCATAATTGCAGTTAGAAGTTTCCATGCTTGTCAGATTTTTGATCGAAAAACCAGATTACCACCTGCACCACTGCATCCAGTCATTGTTGTTGGCCCATTCGTTAAATGGGGAATTGACTTCATGACATGTAACCCCACCTCGATCGAGGGGCATGGGTATATTATAGTTGCTGTCGACTATTTTACCAAATGGGCCAAGGCGATTCCTACATTGAACAACAGCAGCAAAACGACTACACTTTTTTTTTCAATCATGTAGTTTCTAGATTCGATGTTCCATAGGCTATAGTCACAGATCATGGATCCAATTTTTGTAGTCACATGATGATTGAATTAACTACCAAATTAGGATTGTCCCATGATAGTTCTACTCCATATTATCTGCAGGATAACGGAAAAGTTGAGGCAATCAACAAAGTCCTTAAGCACATGCTGCAGAGAATGATTGGAGTCAATAAATGGAATTGGCATTTAATCCCATACTTAGCTCTATGGGCATATAGGAATTCAATGAGAAATGTGACTGGATTTATGCCTTTTCAACTGGTGTATGGTTTGGAAGCAGTCTTACCAATTCAGTGAGAAATTTCATCCCTCAAGCTTGCAATCGATTTGCTTCCCGAAACTTCTGCAGAAGAGGCTCGTTTCTTGGAATTAATCCATCTGGATGAAACCTGTCGTGATGCCGCATTGGCTAATGAAGCACATAAGAAACACATCAAGGCGCAATATGGCCAAAATGTTAAGCCTCGTGTCTTCTCAGAAGGTGACCTAGTCTTGCTTTATGATCAGGTTTCTGACAAATTAGGAGCAGGTAAATTTGAACCATTATGAATGGGCCCTTACATTGTTAAACATGTATTGACAAAAGGAGCCTACGAGCTAATCGATTTAATGGGATTCCACTGTCGTAGCCCCGAAATGAGTTGTATCTTAAACATTACTATGCTTGATTAAGTGTAGTAAACTCATTGTACATATGCTTTTATTGCATTTTTGAGTGTTTTCTTTTAGAGTTGTCATTTTGGTTAGGTAATCCACTTTGCATTTGTTGCAGATGTCAGACTTTTTGGAACCATTTGTTGGGTATGCCGACGGAGCTAGTCATAGTACACAGAACCTATCTTCTGCGGCCTAGGCCATTTTCACTCCAAGCGGCGAGTTAGTGAGTTTCAAGGGGATATGTATTGGTCGATCAACGAACAACATCGCTGAGTATAGCGCGTTGATTGAACTTCTCTCTGATGCCATTTCACATGGCATACACCGACTCATTGTCAAGCTAGATTCACAACTCGTCATTCTACAGCTTACTGGCATTTATTCTGTTCGGAACCCAGCTATTTATCGCATGTTCCTAAGAGTTAGGATTTTGGAAAGACATTTTGATTCCATTCAATATCAACACATTTCCAGAAACTTAAACACATTGACTGATTCATTAGCAAACTATGTGTTAAATAGACATTTGCAACATTTGTAAAAAAAGAATTTCACATCAACATTTGCATTAGGATTTCATCACTTAGCCAAAATAAAACTCCAGAAATCAAAAATAGATAGTTGTTTATAGTTTTCACAAAATGTTTTATTTCCAAGACAAAACCAGTCATTAGGATGATGCTGGATCAGACAACCGGGTTGTAATTCTCCCTTCTATCAATAACGTTCTTCAAGTTTTCTTCCATATGATTGTGCAATTGTGAATGTTATCATTTTTCAATGCTATCATTTGTTCATCATATATCTGATTCTATAATGTTTATGTTGTAATAGATCATGATGCTTTGATGGTTCTTTGTTGCTGTACTTGTGTAGGTACTCTCCAAGCATGTTAAGTACGGGGAGGAGTTACGGGTTCTGTCAAAGGGGAGATAGATCAAGCAAGGGATCAAGCGGAAGTTCCAGGTTGGTTCCATTATCTTTCTCTTATCTGTTACACATAGAAGAAATTGTTGAATTGCTTTAAACTGTTGTTTCTAGGGTAGCTGCCAAACCTAGAGGACTAGTATTCCTAAAGAATGCTAGCCCTCTAGGTTTGGAAGCTACCCTAGAAACAACAGTTTAAAGCTATTTAGTAATTTCTTCTATGTGTAACAGATAAGAGAAAGATAATGGAACAAACTTGGAACTTCCGCTTGATCCCTTGCTTGATCTATCTCCCCTTTGATAAAACCCGCAACTCCTCCCCGTACTTAACACGCTTGGAGAGTACCTGCACATGTACAACAACAAAGAACTGTCAAAGCATCATGATCTATTACAACATAAACATTACAGAATCAGATATACAATGAACAAATGATAGCATTCACAAATGATAACATTCACAATTGCACACCCATATGGAAGAAAACTTAAAGAACTTTATTGATAGAAGGGAGAATTACAACCCAGTTATCTGATCCAGCATCATCCTCCCAGCTTCTATCCTTCTTCACCTCATGAAATAGAAATATCACTCCAACAATACAATTCTCTTTCCTCAATTACAAACTATCAGCACTTACTTGCAATTCACAACATTCCAGCCCCTTTGGATCTCTTGAATGAGGGATCCAATTATAGATGTGTGCAAGGGTGTGAGTCATCCATGGGGTTTTATTAGTGTCATTCCACTTGTTACAATTGGTTCCACAAGAGAAGGGATAACTGAAGGTTTCAGATCCCTAATTCATCTTTGGGCGAATTCAGAGAGGCAAGTTGCACAGGAGAAGTTTCTAGAAGATTGCATGAGCATCCACTTAGAAAACTATCCCAGACATTTGTCCATCCTCGCCCATCACACCCTATAGAAGGCCTAAATAGTATGCATCGCACCTTGGTAGTGGAGCAGTCAGTATGCATCACACTTTTCCAGTGGAGCAGTCAATATGGTTCAGTTTAAGCAATTTCCGGATGGTTTCTCAGATGGAACTTTTGGGGAATGATGTATTCAGATGATTATGTTCCTTTAGGGTATGAAACAACTCTTTTAGGGTTTGAGGGAGCCCTAATACATTGACATATAAGTTTGGGTTGATGTGCCCAAATATGTCTATAACAGTTGCCCCCTAAAGCATGAGGTTGTAAATATTCATGTCGGGTGAAATGCTTTATCATGAAGATCTGAAGTTTTGAACTGGAAGGTGACCTGCATAAGTTACAATACAATATGTCATCATAATATAATTTCATGATCTAGCTGAGGGAGGCATTCCCATGCTCAGCTTTATAAATTTCATTTCATGTACAGAGATCAGATAATCGTCTGCAGATACAGACTGGTGATTCTTCAGATATCGAGTCATCATCCATGGTTAGGATGACCATCTGTCCAAAGCCTTTGTACATTTGATGTTTTTATATCCCTGAATATATTGCAGCCTGGATGGATGAAACTAGATCCGGGTTCTTCAAACTCGTTCAATCTTCACTCGATGTACAAGACAATCCATGTGAAAAGATGTTCTGGAGTCGAACATGGAAAGACATCGCCTGATTACCAGCCAATGTTGTAAGCTGTTAATAGACGTGAGAGGAGTCACCGATAATGATAATGACCCTCAAGGTACTATAGTACAGTTCACGTGGTGTGAATATATGATCCGATGTCGAACACCACGCAAAATCTTTCGGTCGAAGGCCATTGATGTCAACCTGTCGCCAGAAGTGAGAAACTTGCCATTGATGTATGAAAGTTTCAAAGCACTGAAACGGTTGTTTCTAAGTCAACTTCTTGGATAATGAGCTAATTTCGAAAAGAGAGAATCATCGTAGGAGGGCCTTGATGTATCCCACATCTACGACACGAAACGAAGAAAATGATTTCTGGAGGTGAAAACGAACTGACGACACAATGTTCAGGAATGGCGGTCATGAAAAAATGAAGGTTGGAGTTATTGTAGTGGATGAGACATTAACTGAAATGTGATTTCTCAACTGAATGACTTCTCTTGAACATGTCGGTGACACTGAGATGAATTGTTAGCGTTAACCCCAAAAGATGGATGGTATGAAAGACCAATGGTGAGATGACTGGTGAACAGAATAACCCAACCCAACTCAATAATGGAGATGAAGTGAAAGTGTCATGTTCAAGAGCAACCTGCTACCATAAATTCTTCAAGTATTTTCCCTTTTTTTCCCCAGTCATTGCTGACCAATACATCTTTTTTTTTTCAAGCTTGAGGAGGATAACATATGCTTGTTCTATAATTCGCCCTTCGGGCAAACCTGTCGTTGTTTGATGTTTTAACGAGTCTAGCGACAGTGAAACTTTGTCTCGTCTAGAATGGACAAGTTTGTCGATATTGTTTTAATGAATTTAATGACAAGGATAACTTGGTCCTTTTCATGTTTAGAGAGTTTGAAAGGGATGAAAAAGAAAACTCCATAAGTTCTTTTTCGTAAAGTAATCCCTTAGGTCCGAAAAAGGATAAAATAATACAGGAGGGATGACATTTCCAATCACTTTAACGAGCTGAAAATGACAAGCGCTCGACAATCTTTTCATATTTAACGAGTCTGAAAAGGGTTTAAAGAGGACTCTAGGGATGACATGTCCAATCACTTTAACGAGCTGAAAATGACAAGTGCTCAACAATCTTTTCATATTTAACGAGTCTGAAAAGTGTTTAAAGAAGACTCAATATTGAGGAACGAGTGATGTCTCAAGTAGAAACTGGTTTCGGTGATTTTGGAACTTCTCGAAACATGTTGAATTCTGTGAAGAGGCTAGCTAATAAGACCACTCATTGCGACTGTTCCTCAAAAAGGGTAAAACAACCAAGTGAGAGCGTATGATGCGCCAAAGGGATGGTGGTGATGGGATGTACACAACCAATGCTCAAAAGGCTGATAGAATTGCAATCACAAAGGTTAATTATTGAGAATGGGTTCATTTTTTGACAAGCTTGAACCATGGGGGAACTATGCTTGGAGTCCTTTTCATTTTTACACAAGCTCAAAATGACAAAACTATGCTTGAAGTCAGTTTCATTTTTACACAAGCTCGAAACAACAAAACTATGCTTGAAGTTAGTTTCATTTTTACACAAGCTCCAAACGACAAAACTATGCTTGAAGTCAGTTTCATTTTTACACAAGCTCGAAACAACAAAACTATGCTTGAATTGTGGTTTGCATGCCTCTAGCATGATAAAAAGGAGATTCTCCTGTAACCAGATGGAAAATCACTATGGTGAAGCACGATGGTTATCCAACACCTTCTTGGTTTCGTCTAGAATAGACAAAGGTGAATGGTGTGATAGACCCACAGGGAAACTTATTTTTACCATTAGGTGCATGCCCCCAAGCTTCATTGCATTCACCCGACTACTCATGGCTATCAGGTGGATGGAATGAAGGTTTAAGTGATACCGTTGATGTAAATGGACTATGTACCGAAGAAACGAGAGAATTACCTCCTTGAGTTACAAGAACTAGAGGATTTTCCTCCTCTCTTTACGGTACAGGTGCATTGCCCCCAAGCTCATTAGAATTCAAAGTAACAAAAAGAACTTGAACAGTATCATTTTCACTCTCTTCGGGAAAGGTACGATTAGGTAAGGGTGAAATTGGGTCAACTGTTACCTGGACCTCTTAACTTTGGTCTAATATAGACTCATAAGATTCACTTTCAGAGAGATTGCTTTCGACCGACGGTTGATTTAAGTTAGTCGTCTTTTCAACTAGTGAAGGATTTAGGGAGAGTTTCTTGTAACCAGATGGAAGTCGCTGCGGTGAAGTAGGATGGTTATCCAACACTCTTTTGGCTTCATCCAAAAAAGGACAAAGGTGAAGGGAATGATTACCTTCACATAACCTACATGGAATCTTGACCTTTCCCTTTTGTCCATGAACTTTACTATCACTAGTTGATGGTGTGTTACCAACATGATCTCCAGAGGTTGATGACACGGGATGGTGTGAACGGGAAGACCATTCTTTCAAGATCCAAGGAAAGTAAGGACAATCTCGATGAAAATGGTCTCCCACACAAATTATGCACGGAAATTTAGCTTTGGGAACTTTAATGGATAGATTTTCATTAGATGATGCATTCAAAGCAATGGTTGCTTGGTTGCCCCCTTGCTGAATTGGCTTCTTCTTCTTCTCCTTCCCTTTCTTCTTCTTCTCAGCCACCTGGTTACTAGTATCACTACTTTCACCAAGCGAAGAGGAAGAAGGGGAGGGAGAAACAAATGAGGAAGAAGGCAAAGGGTCAATTTTAGGTTCATCTGGAGGTTTACTCGATTGCGGAGAAATCACGGCATTTTGAACCACAGAGGTTGAGAACATCCATACCGGAAAGCCAATGGTAAGTCTCGGAATGGATAATTTAGCCATATAAGGAGCACCAATATTTCCCCAAGAAGGAAAAGGACTAGGATTCCCCTCAAAAGGGATTCCTTGATCAATGGACTCCAGATTCGTCACCATATGTCTCAACCTAAGATCAACTAAGGAACAGGGATGTTATTCCGAATTCAATTAATTTTAATGATGCTTGGACACAACTTTTCTTTTTCAGTTTTTAAGAGTCGAGAAAAAGCTAAAGATGACTCTAGTCTCCTTCGATTTTTAATGAGCCTGAAAGGACAAGTGTTCAAATGGACCTTTTCTTTTAAAGAGTTGAAAAGGAACGAAAGTGACTACTCTGGAATATATAGATAGAGGGATTACCAATCCAATTGCAAAACTACAATATACAACTTGGTGATAAATTAGAAATAAATTACTAAGGACTTATGTATGGCAGTCAATCTTCTGAATGCTGTGTTCAGTGCATTGCGATCAATAATGCGGAAGACTCGGCTTCCTATGGATAAAGGATATAATCCTATTATGGTATCCCAATATATACATGATGGTACGGGGAGCACAAGTCCGTGCTAACACTTGTCGTATCAAGGAGGGGGAATCACCCAACCATCAATGAAAATGATAGCCACTAGTTTTAATGACGCCAGAACATGTCACTAGCCTAGACCTCTAGATATGTTGCGTTAAGTTCCAAAGCGTTGTTAGGTTCATTGAAGTTCATTTTAAAGTTGATCTTGTTTAGAGTTTGCCTTTCAATGGTTCATCGCGTGATGATGATCTAAAATTCCTAAGATGCAATCTACAATGATAAACAATCGTTGTTTATTTGAACAATGAAAATCCTAGCTACTAGGGAAAGAAGATAACAATGCTTTTAAACAAAGAACAAAGAGCACAAACTAGTGCATTTCCCTAAATCTTCTTTTCGCACACAAATCAAAAAATATGCTAAAAGAAAATGCATGTATTTGTTTTCGTTCTTATTAATGTGAAAATTTCCAATAAGGAAAACTAAACGCTGCATAGATCTGAAATATTTCACTCAAAATGGTATTTTCGACAATTTCTTCTTCAAAAGAGAAAGGAAGACTCCACGACACTTTTCAATTTTGAATAAAAATTCTTTCAACACTTCGAATATAAACAAATCAAATCAAATGCATGAAAAAAAAATTCAATTGATTATCAAAGGAAGGAAGAATCCACGACACTTCTCTTTTTGACACAAAATGACAATTACGACACTTTTTGTACCAAAACGACAAATCAATTTAAACAACTTTTCGACAAAGGATTGTAAATAAAAAACAAATACACAAAAACATTCACTAACCTAATGTAATTGAGGCTGATCTAAGTGATACAAATAAGCTTTCAGTAAAGAGGCATTGTTCATATGTAGCAAAACAACCAAAAAACACTGAAAACAAGGTCAAAACCCTCAATTTATAGAATGGAAAAAAAGTTCAGTCAATAATCGGACCTAGGCTTCACAAAAAATGAGATGCATCACACTTACTACACTCAGGAGGTGTTATGCATATTGAGTGAGAGTGGGAGTGTTGTTGGGAAAAGTATCCAATACGGAATGACCCTATCCCACTCTAAGGGTGATAGTTCCTTAGCAACAATCAAAGAAAAGCTATCTGAGATTACTTCTTTATGAGATGTAAAAGAGGGGAGAAAGAGATCCACTAACCGATGTCTTTCGCTAATGGTTGATCCAATCTTCTCTCCTTGATGCTTGCCCCCAGCTCCTTGCTTTTTCACTGGCCCAGCTACACCAAGATCCTGCAAAATGGCAAGAGAGGGAAACTACAAGAAGCATACATTCATAATTGATTCAAGGATTAGAATAAATCAAATACACAAGTATAACAATACACCATTGAGACACATGCATATAGAAGAACCTCAAATGCTTTATTAATGGAAGAAGTAAGGTTCAGGAAGTGATACAACCATAAGAGGCCCAATCCAGCATCACCTTCCCAGCAGAAAGAAATCTCCTCTTCACCTCCTTCAAAGCAAATCACCCAATAGTTCTAAACTCAAACCAACAGCAATTCTTTACATTCACAAGATTCCAGCCTTCTGGATCTCATGGGAGAGAGATCCATATATAGGAGTTTGGAGAGAGGATGAGTCAGCCTGAGATGTGACTAGTGTCCTCTCCTACTCCAGTTCTTCTTCAGTTCTTGAGTCCACTTGGAGGTTCTTGCTTCCACTTGGAGATCTAGAACCTCTTACTCATCACCAGTCGAATTCCTTGATCCAAGTGTCATTTTGGAAGCTTCCTGGGCATTGACTCATTGAGGAATGAGACTTCCACATGTCAAAACTCGCTCAGCGCAGGTAGCCTTTGTTGGAGTTGACATTCAACGCAGGTGGTCCATGGAGCAGTTGACATTCAGCGCAGATGCTCAGTGGAGCAGTTGACATGATCCAGAATTGCCTTGTTTTTGAGTAATTTTCAGTGGAGAACTTGTTTGGATTGCTGCGGTTTGCTGACCTTGTTCCCCTAGGGGTAGGAACAACATGTTTAGGGACTTTGGATCCCTTAGATTATGGACATTTCATGCTTCATGCTGTAAGGCACAAAAATGTCTATAACAGTTGCCCCCTAAAGTATGAGGTCGTTTATCGGGTGAAATGCTTTATCAGGAGGATCCGAAGTTCATTCAATCGCTGAGAGGTGACCTGTAATAAGATACAATACAATACATTATTTTTCATACTGCTTTCATGATATGGCTAAGGCGGGCATTCCCATGCTCAGCTTTATAAATACATTTTTCTGTACATAGAACAGATAATCGTCTGATGGTAGGCTAATAATTCTCTGTTGAAATTATCATCCTTTGAGTAGGATGATCATCTGCTGCACATGTCAATGTCTTTATTTCCTGAATATACATCGCAGCCCGGATGGATGAAACTAGATCCGGGGTCTTCAAACTCGTCCGATCTTCACTCTAAGTACAAGTCGATCCATGTGAGAATTTCTTGGAGTCGAACATGGAAAGACATCGCTTGATTACCAGCCAATGATGTAAACTGTTAACAAGCGCGAGAGGAATCACCGATAATGATGATGACCCTCAAGGTACGGCAATACAATCCACGTGGTGTGAATAAAGGACTTGGCGTCGAACACCACGCAAAATCTTTCAGTCGAAGGTCATTGATGTATACCTGTCGCCGGAAGTGAGAAACTTGCCATTGAGGCATGCAAGCTTCAAAGTACTGAGGGGGTTGTTCCTAGATCAACTTCTTGGATAATGAGCTGAAGTCGACAAGAAGCGATCCGTCAAAGGAGGGCCTTAATCAATCCCACATCAGTGACACGGAACGGAGCTAATGATTGTGATGAAGGTGAAAACGATCTGTGAAATATGATTCAGGGTGGCGGTCATGAAAGGATGAAAGATGATGTATGGTAGTGGATGGGACACGGTTGACTCTTTCTGAACAACATCTCTTGAACATATAACGACAGTGATGCGATGGATCGGTAGCATTACCCCAAATGTGGATGGTTTGGCGAGACCATGGTGATGAGACCGGTGAATGAAACAACCCAACCCGATGTGGTATGGAGGAAAAGTGTCATGTTCAAGAGCGACTTGCTACCATTAAAGCTTTAAGGTTCTCCCAATTTTTCCCCAATCATTTCTGACCAGTACCTCTTTATTTTTGTCAAGCTTGAGGAGGGTAACATATGCTTGTTCTATAACCTGCCCTTCGGGCAAGCCCATCGCTATGTTTTAACTAGCCTAGCGATAGGGAAACTCGTTCTCGTCTAAAGACAAGTTTGTCGCTATTTAATGCATTTTTTAACGAGTCTAGCGACAAAGACAACTCGGTCCTTTTCATTTTTAGAGAGTCTGAAAAGGTACGTAAAGTTAACTCCAAAGGTCCTTTTTCGTCATCTAATCCCTTAAGTCCGAAAAAGCATAAAACAATACATAAGGGATGAATGTTCGATAGTTTTATCGAGCCGAACCAGACAAGCGCTCGATCTTTTTGTGCAATAATCCCTCAGGTCCAAAAAGATTAAAATCTAGAGGAGGGATAGCTCTTCCGGTCATTTTAACGAGCTGGAAGGCTAAAACTCGGCAAACTTTTCATATTTTACGAGTCAGAAGAAAAGAGCTCAAAGAAGACTCGTATTTTGAGGAACGAGTGATAAACAGGGATCGCAGTAGATTCTAGGTACAGGTTGGAATTTTCCAATCACGGCAGTGTCACAAGGATGGCTAGGTGAAATCACTCTTCGCAGCTGTTCCTCAAAATAGGTAAACAATCAAGTGGGGGTGAATGATTGGCCAAATGAAAAGTGGAGGTGACGGTGCAAACACGACCAAGGCTTTTATGGCTGATGAATTTACGGTCTCAAATGGTTATTTACCGGTTCATTTTTTCTGGATGAGCTTGAACTCTGGGGGGAAGCTTGCTCACAGGTGCATTTATTTTTTAACGAGCATGAACTCTTGCTAAAACTGCTCAATTGTGCATTTATTTTTTAACGAGCATGAGCTTTTCTAAAACTGCTCGTTTTACCAGTCATAAGATAAGAAATGTCCCCTCAAGATTCTATTTTTTATGGAGCTTCATCTCACTAAGATTTGCTCCGCTCCTTTCTTTATGCAAGTTCGGAAACGGCTAATCCAAAAAATAGATAAATAACCGCTCTTTGCTTGCACTCCAAAAGGGTTGCATGCCCCCAGGTATAAAATAATATTTCAAGGTTAGCCTTACGATTCCACCTCTGCTTTTCTTTGGATGTTCACAGCTACTTGTCGTCTTGCTAGTTCAGCTTTAGCAGATCTATACGAGATCACAAGAGAACAGCTACTTGCCTTCTCGTTAGCCCAACTTCAATAGATTTTTGCAAGCTCGCAAGAGAACAGCTACTTGCGACAAGAGAACAGCTACTTGCGACAAGAGAAGAACACTACTCAAAGACAAAACATTTGTTTTACCGAGAGAGGCTTACCTCTTTCAGGTCACCCAAAGATTGTTCTGTTAATTTTTCAAACGAAACACTTCTTCGGCAATGTCTACCAAAGGTGAGCGACGACGACCGCCAACTCACATGACTTTGACAAAAGAATCTTATTCCAGAACAACCCCTCTTCCTAGATGGACGGGGTACGGGCTAGTCATATTCTCCCGCAGAAACTTACCCTATACCTGAGGTTTTCTCTGCCCGAAGCAGACCAGGACGCATGCCCCCTAGGTTCCAGTCCCATCTTTCTGAATCACTCGCATTCATCGGGAAGTAGGACTGGGGGTGGAGACATTTCTTGATTGAATAGACCATTCAGGGTTGGTATGTGACTATTTGCGATGCGTGATCCCGTAAATGAAAGTTGGTCTACGAGCTTGACCATTCTTCCTTCGTGTGGAAAACACATTACTCTAAAGAGTGAGGAGACTATTGCTCCCATGCAATATATATAGTCTCGTCCAAGGAGTAGGTTATAATCCAAGGGTCCTTGAACGACCATCACGTTCATTTGAACGGCCTTCCCTTTCAATGTAATGGGCACATTGGGGAGGATCCCTAATGGTCGACTGGTTCCTTTATCGAAACCCGAGAGATTTCTTATCTCAGGTAAAAGCGTCGGGGAACCCAGTGCTTTCCAAGCAACAGAGGAAAGGATACTCACAGATGCCCCTTCATCAATGATAGTGCCAGCCATTACCATTCTGTATATTTGGACTATGATTCTGAATGGTATACTGGCTGGCAACCGGGGTCTGCCTAGTTGGTTCCAGTAAAAGGACACAACCAGGTTGCTTGGTGGTGGGACCGAATACACGGCCGGATATGACCCTTGTTATAGACATTATTGTGCCTAACAGCATGGAGCATGAAATGTCAATAATCTGAAGGATCCAAAGTCCCTAAACATGTTTTTCTTACCCTTAGAGGAACAAGGTCTGCAAACCACAGCACTGAAAATCAGTTCTCCACCTGAAAACACTCAGAAACAGGCTATTTCTGGATCATGTCAGCTGCTCCACTGAGCATCTGCGCTGAATGTCAACTGCTCCTCCTTGTACCTACGGTGAAGGTCAAAACTGATGAAGGCTACCTGCGCTGGGCGAGATTGGCCAAGTGGCACAGTCATTCTGCAAGGTGTCAACTGCCCAGGAAGCTTCCAAACTGACACTTGGGTCAAGGAATTCGCCTAGTGATGAGTAAGAGGGTCTTGATCTCCAAGTGGAAGCAAGATTCTCCAAGTGGACTCAAGAACTAAAGATTAACTAAAGTGGGAGAGGACACAAGTCAGCTTCAGGCCAGTCTCAAGATGACTCATCCTTTCTCCAAAACCCTATATATAGATCTCTCTCATGAGGTCTAAGGAGGCTGGAATTTTGTGCAAGTAAGGAAGTGTTGTTGGTTTGTGTATAGAGCTATTGGGTGTTTTGCTTGAAGGAGGTGAAGAGGAGATTTCTTTCAGCTGGGAGGTGTTGCTGGATTGGGCCCATTGTGGTTGTAACTCTCTCAGAACTTTACTTCTATTATCAATAAAGTATTTGAGGTTCTTCTATATGCATGTGTCTTTATGATGAATAGATGCTTGTATATTTGATTTATGCTAATCCTATAATCGATTATGGATGTATGCTTCTTGTAGTTTCCCTTTCTTGTGCTTTTACAGGATCTGTGTGCAGCTGAGCCGGTGAAAGAACAAGGAGCTAGGAGCAAGCGGCAAGGAGTGAAGACTGGATCGACTATTAGCGCAAGATAACGGTTAGTAGATCATCCTTTTCTTCCCTCTCTCATCTCATAAAGAAGAAACTTTGAATAGCTTTGCATTCAGTTGTTGCTGGAGTACTATCACCTTCAGAGTGGGATAGAGGCATTCTGCATTAGATACTTTTCCCCCCAAACCTATCCAATATTGAAGAGACTATAGCCATAAATATCTTGACCAAGACAGATGTTGTAGAAAATATTTATGTCGGCAAAGGTTGTTCCCCTTCAGAACTGGAAATGTATAACGCTCTTTTTCGCGAATTTAGAGATGTCTTTGCTTGGTCTTATGATGAAATGCCAGGCATCGACTCGAGTATAGTTGAACATGAAATTAAAATGTATCCCGATGTCAAACCAGTAAGACAACGGCTTCGGCAGGTGCACCCGAAGAAAGCCGCTGCCATTAAGGCAGAATTTGAAAAACTTCTCCATGCTGGATTCATCTACCCGGTTCCTCTAACCGATTGGGTATCGAATATTGTCCCTATTATGAAGAAACAAGGGACGATTAGAGTGTGTGTTGATTATAGGGATGTAAACCATGCTTGTCCAAAGGACAACTACCCTACACCCTTCATCAACCAGATAATTGATGAATGCGCCGGATGTGAAATATTTTCATTTATGGATGGATTCTCCGGGTATAATCAAATAAATATCCGCCCACAGGACCGGTCAAAGACTGCATTTATTTGTCCGTGGGGCACATTCGCTTATCGAAAATTACCCTTTGGTTTAAAGAACGCAGGGGCGACGTTCCAGAGGGCGATGAATTATGCCTTCCATGACATCAAGAACATTGTTCAACCTTACCTCGACGATCTTCCGGCTCATTCGAGAAAGCGGACTGATCATCCACAACATTTAAGAGCGATATTTCTACGTTGCCGACACTACAAGATAAGACTCAACCCACACAAATGTGTGTTTTGCGTCAGTTCTGGTCGTTTACTTGGCTTTGTAATCTCTAAAGATGGGATTCGTCTCGACCCCTGTAAGGTTCAGGCAATCATTAATTTGCCTCCACCTTCAAATTTACTTCAGATTCAAAAACTCCAAGGGAAAGCAAACTTTCTGAGGAGGTTCATTCCAAATTACGCAGAACTTGCTAAAGGTTATACTCGTCTTTTGAAAAAGGATATACCTTTTGTCTCGGACCAGGTGGCGCAAGCTTCCTTTGATGCTCTGAAAGATTGTCTAGTAAAAGCATCATTAATATACGCCCCAGACTATCAAAGAGATTTTAACATGTATCTGGCTGCAGCGGATACGACCATTGCGATGGTTTTAGTTCAAGAATTCGATGGAATTGAACATCCTATCTATTATTTAAGTAAAAACTTAAACGATACAGAAAGTAAATATTCTTATGTGGAAAAACTAGCGCTTGCAGCTGTTCAAGCGATTCAAAGGTTTCGACATTATGTCCTCTTTCGGAAAACTACCATCTTGTCAGATTGCAACCCCATGACTTATATACTGTCGCGACAGTTGCTTGGGGGAAAATATTCAAAATGGATAGCGATCCTTCAAGAGTTTGATCTGGAATTTGTAAAATCCAAATCAAAGAAAGCTCTAGTTTTCGCAGAATTATTATGTGATTTCCCATCGTCATCCAACGATGAAACATCAAAAGAGTCATTCATGGACGAAAGTTTGTTTCTCATATCTGCAAGCGATGAATGGTATGGAGATATCATAGTTTATCTCCAAACCCAAAAGTTTAGGTCTAATACCTCTCACTCAGAACAAAAACGTATACGATACCAAGCAAAAGACTACATGATCGTCGGTGATACACTTTACCGTCGTGGTGTCGATAAAGTTCTGAGGAGGTGCCTTACCCATGAGGAGGCCGAAAAAGCCCTGAATGATTTTCATTTAGGCGCGTGTGGGGGGCATCAGTCTTGATATGCAACAACACAAAGAATACTACGAGCAGGATACTTCTGGCCAACCATGTTCAAAGATTGCATAATAGCAGTCAAAAGTTGCCATGCTTGTCAAATCTTTGATAGCAAAACCAAACGACCACCCGCACCCTTGCAGCCTATAGTTGTTGTTGGGCCCTTCGCCAAGTGGGGCATCAATTTCATGCAATGTAACCCCACCTCGACCGGGGGGCATGGGTATATAATAGTCGCTGTTGACTATTTTACCAAATGGGCCGAGGCGATGCCTACATTGGATAACACTGGTGAAAGAGCTGCCCTTTTCTTTTTCAATCATGTAGTCGCCAGGTTCGGCGTACCACAGGCTATAGTTACAGATCATGGATCGCATTTTCGCAATCACATGATGGTCGAATTAGCTGCCAAGCTAGGGCTATCTCACGATAGCTCTACCCCATATTATCCGCAAGCCAACGGACAAGTTGAGGCAATCAACAAGGTCCTGAAGCGTATGTTGCAAAGGATGATAGGGGTTCATAAACGAAGATGGCACCTAATCCTGTACTCAGCTTTGTGGGCTTACCGGACCTCGGTAAAGAACGGAACCGGGTTCACACCTTTTCAACTGGTGTATGGCCTGGAAGCAGTCTTACCGATCTAGTGCGAAATTTCATCGCTTAAACTCGCAATCGACCTCCTCCCCGGAACTTCAGAAGAAGAGGCTCGTTTCTTGGAATTAATCCAGTTGGATGAAACCCGTCGTGACGCTGCTTTGGCTAACGAAGCTCATAAGAAACGAGTCAAGGCTCAGTTCGACAAAAATGTCAAACCCCGTGTCTTCTCAGAAGGTGATTTGGTCTTGCTTTATGACCAAGAATTCGATAAATTGGGAGCAGGAAAGTTCAAGTCCTTATGGATGGGCCCCTATATTGTTAAAAGGGTGTTAGCAAAAGGAGCCTACGAGTTAATGGATTACGATGGAATTCCACTGGCGCAGCCCCGCAACGGGTTGTACCTCAAGCGTTACTATGCTTAAATAGTAACCTGTATGCTTTTGTTGTATTTTGTTTCGCTAAAGTGTTTGTTCTGGTCAAGTGATCCGCCTTTTTCGTTCGTTGCAGATGTCAAACCTTATGGAGACATGTGTTGGGTATGCCGACGGAGCGAGTCGTAGTTCGCGGAACCTGTCCTCCGCAGTCTGGGCCATTTTTGACCCAAGCGGCGAGTTAATAAGTTTCAGAGGTGTATGTATTGGGCAATCAACGAATAACATTGCTGAGTATAGCGCGTTGATAGAACTACTCTCTGATGCCATCACACGTGGCATACACCGACTAATTGTCAGGCTAGACTCACAGCTCGTCATATTACAACTCAATGGTATATATTCTGTTCGCAATCCAGCTATTTATCGCATGTTCCTAAGAGTTAAGATCTTGGAAAGACGATTTGATTCAATTCAATATCAGCATATTTCAAGAAATTTAAACACATTAACCGACTCATTAGCAAACTATGTGTTAGATAGACATTTGCAACATTTATAAAAAGGACACGTCATCAAAGATTGTACATATGGATCACGTAAATCAACCAGAATAAAATCCGAAAATCAAAATATATAAGCTGTTTATATAAGTTCATACATAATGTTCTGTAACCAAGACAAAATTGGTCATGTGACCTAAAAACTCAAAAGATGCTAGGGGGCACCCGAGCCTAATGGTGCTCATGATAGTACGTCACGGCCTGTGCAATCATGCGCAAGAGACGAGTCCATCGTCTAGGCACGCCAATGGTATGACGCTGCATCTGTAAAGGTAACTCGTCGATCTGTACATCAGGAAGGCCACGAGTAAGGCTCTCAACCTGCTCCTGCACAGCTGTAAGGGTCTCGGTGTCGTCAAGATCGCGGATAACAACTCTCCTAGCAGGTTCCCCTGCTGGGGCAGCAGCTGGCGATCTCGGACGAACTGCTGGACGAACAGGACCAATATCTGCATGCACCCAAGAGTACAATTAAAAGTCTTGATAGAATAAAGCACAGCAACGTTATGAATAAGAACAATAAACAGTAATGTGGTCAAAGAGTTTACCAATGGCACCCCACTACTCGCCATTCGGTAGAACCAAATCCGGATCGCCTCGGAAATCCATACCCACATATGGAGACTCAGAAAACGCCATCTCCTGACGCTCGAACCACCTAAAGAAGGCCTCAGTGAAAGTAATCTGAGGTTGACCTGCGTGCCTAGACATGTGGTCAACCCACCTCTGTATGCGTGGCTCGGTCGGAGAAGGCAAGTCAAGTATGATGTACTGAGGCTGCATCAGTGGGATTTTCTCCAAGGCAAAGGCAGTCAGAATAGAACCAAATCCAAAGTTCTTCAGCTTCCCGTCCTTTATCTTGGTCAATTGACCTTTCATCTGAACAAGTACTGCATCACACCAGTTGAATACTTTCGGTTGGAGACACTCCAGGGCGTGCTGCATATAGGACCTGTTGGCAACATGTAAAGCTGCGCTGCCGGCCATCCTACCAATAGTAAACAAAATGGACCTGAGAGCCCGATCAGTAATCTCACGGATAACAATCTTGTCGTCTCTGCTCGGCTGAGAACCTTCCCTGCAATACTGGCGGACATAATCTCTGGTGGAATCAGTCCCCCGGGCCGTACCTGATAAGGAAACGAAGGCACCACGTCTTGACAACCCAGTCAAGAAGTACACGTCCTCTATGGTCAAGGGGATGGTCTTCCCCCTAATCTGGAATACTTGGTTAACAGGATCCCAAGCATCAAGCATATACTGCAGTAAAGAAATCTGTGCTCTCATAATAGAGATCCGGAAGAACTTCAGCAGGCCATAGTTCTGCAGCGCGTTCACCGTGACCGGGTCATGGAGGGCAATCATGTCCTCCTCTTCATGTTCTCGTTCTCGCCATGTAAGGGACATTTTGCTCAAGTCACCCTGCAAAGCAAACAAGAGAGAGAATGAGTTCCTGTTTTGGTGAAAAACTGGCGAAAAATCATCAAAAATAACCTTAAAGCTCATTCTTTTTGAGCCCAGCGCAGGCAGGAAGTCTCCCACTTGCGCTGAGGGTCAGGCTGCCTTAAGGCAGCTTGACCTTCAGCGCAGGTTTCGAAAGGGAAACCTGCGCTGATCCTAGGGCGCCCTGGCAAAACCCCAGGGGCTCAGAAAGACCAGAAAACAGGCAAAAAACAGGAAAAGGAAACCATGAAAAGAAAGAGCTAGGGATTAGCTCCTACCTGGTCCAGACGGCGCCGAAAATCGTCCGCAGAATCTCCCGGAATCAGCTGGTGTAAATCAAGGGGGAAGAGGGACCTCCAGAGCTCCAACAAACCAAATGCAAATGAAATGGTAAATGAGAGGTAAAAACACCTTTTAATGGCTTTTTACATAGTACAAAGTGAAATATTAGGGTTATAACCTCATTTTCATGCAAATATTATCCATTTCTAACATAGTTTGTTGCAGCAATTGAAAATACAGTACTATATTTGAAAAGAGAAAAGCTAGTAATGGTAAAAAATCAAAAATTTGACCACAATTCGAGCAGTTTTGGCATAAAGTTCATGCTCGTTAAAAAATAAACGCAAGATCTGAGCAGTTTTAACGCGGAATTCATGCTCGTTAAAAAATAAACATAAGCATTGAGCAGTGTTTTGGCGCATTTAAGATCTTTAAAAAATGAACCCAATACCGGTAAATAACCATTGTGATCGTAAATTTATTAGCCATAAAAGCCTTGGTCGTGTTTGCACCCGCCACCTCCATTTCATTTGGCCAATCGTTCACCTCCATATGATTGTTTACCCATTTTGAGGAATAGCTGCGAAGAGTGATTTCACTTAGCCATCCTTGTGACACTGCCGTGATTGGAAAATTCCAACCTGTACCTGGAATCTGCTGCTATCCCTGTTTATCACTCGTTCCTCAAAAGACGAGTCTTCTTTAAGCTTTTTTCAACTGACTCGTAAAATATGAAAAGATTGCTGAGTTTTGGCCTTCCAGCTCGTTAAACTACCGGAAGAGCTATCCCTCCTCTAGATTTTAATCTTTTTGGACCTGAGGGATTATTGCACAAAAAGGTCGAGCGCTTGTTTTATTCGGCTCGTTAAAGTTATCGAAAATTCATCCCTTTTGTATTGTTTTATACTTTTTCGGACTTAATGGATTAGATGACGAAAAAGGAATTTTGGAGTTAACTTTCTGTACCTTTTCAGACTCTCTAAAAATGAAAAGGACCGAGTTGTCTTTGTCGCTAGACTCGTTAAAATGATTAAATAGCGACAAACTTGTCTTTAGACGAGAACGAGTTTCCCTATCGCTAGGCTCGTTAAAACATAGCGATGGGCTTGCCCGAAGGGCAGGTTATAGAACAAGCATATGTTATCCTCCTCAAGCTTGACAAAAATAAAGAGGTACTGGTCAGAAATGACTGGGGAAAAATTGGGAGAACCTCAAAGCTTTGATGGTAGCAAGTCGCTCTTGAACATGACACTTTGTCCTCCGTACCACATCGGGTTGGGTTGTTTCATTCACCGGTCTCATCACCATGGTCCTCGCCAAACCATCCGTATTTGGGGTAATGCTACCGATCCATCACATTAGTGTCATTATATGTTCAAGAGATGTGTTCAGAAAGAGTCAACCGTGTCCCATCCACTGCCATACATTATCCTTCATCCACCCATGATCGCCACCCTGAATCATATCTCACAGTTTGTTTTCACCTCCACTAAAGTCATTAGCTCCGTTCCGTGTCACTGATGTGGGATTCATTAAGGCCCTCCTTTGACGGATCGCTTCTTGTCGACTTCAGCTCATTATCCAAGAAGTTGATCTAGGAACACCCCCCCAGTACTTTGAAGCTTGCATGCCTCAATGGCAAGTTTCTCACTTCCGGCGACAGGTATACATCAATGACCTTCGACCAGAAGATTTTGCGTGGTGTTCGACGCCAAGTCCTTTATTCACACCATGTGAATTGTACTGCAGTACCTTGAGGGTCATTGTCATTATTGGTGACTCCTCTCGCGCTTGTTAACGGTTTACATTATTCACCGGTAATCAAGCGATGTCTTTCCATGTTCGACTTCAACGCAATTCTCACATGGATCGACTTGTACTTAGAGTGAAGATCGAACGAGATTGAAGACCCCGGATCTAGTTTCATCCATCCGGGCTGCGATATATATTCAGGAAATATAAAGACATTTGATATGTACATTATTACAGCAGATGATCATCCTACTCAAAGGATGATAATTTCAGCAGAGAATTATCAGTCTATCATCAGACGGTCGTCTATTATATGTACCAAAATGAATTTAAAAAGCTGAGCATGGGAATGCCCGCCTCAGCTAGATCATGAAAGAAGAATGAAAAATAATGTATTGTATTGTATTTTATTGCAGGGCACCTCTCAGCCGATTGAATGAACTTCGGATCTTCCTAATAAAGCATTTCACCCGATAAACGACCTCATACTTTAGGGGGCAACTGTTATAGACATTTTTGTGCCTAACAGCATGGAGCATGAAATGTCAATAATCTGAGGGATCCAAAGTCCCTAAACATGTTGTTCTTACCCTTAGAGGAACAAGGTCTGCAAACCACAGCACTGAAAATCAGTTCTCCACCTGAAAACACTCAGAAACAGGCTATTTCTGGATCATGTCAGCTGCTCCACTGAGCATCTGCGCTGAATGTCAACTTCTCCTCCTTGTACCTGCGCTGAAGGTCAAAACTGATGAAGGCTACCTGCGCTGGGCGAGATTGGCCAAGTGGCACAGTCATTCTGCAAGGTGTCAACTGCCCAGGAAGCTTCCAAACTGACACTTGGGTCAAGGAATTCGCCTAGTGATGAGTAAGAGGGTCTTGATCTCCAAGTGGAAGCAAGATTCTCCAAGTGGACTCAAGAACTAAAGATTAACTAAAGTGGGAGAGGACACAAGTCAGCTTCAGGCCAGTCTCAAGATGACTCATCCTTTCTCCAAAACCCTATATATAGATCTCTCTCATGAGGTCTAAGGAGGCTGGAATTTTGTGCAAGTAAGGAAGTGCTGTTGGTTTGTGTATAGAGCTATTGGGTGTTTTGATTGAAGGAGGTGAAGAGGAGATTTCTTTCAGCTGGGAGGTGTTGCTGGATTGGGCCCATTGTGGTTGTAACTCTCTCAGAACTTTACTTCTATTATCAATAAAGTATTTGAGGTTCTTCTATATGCATGTGTCTTTATGATGAATAGATGCTTGTATATTTGATTTATGCTAATCCTATAATCGATTATGGATGTATGCTTCTTGTAGTTTCCTTTTCTTGTGCTTTTACAGGATCTGTGTGCAGCTGGGCCGGTGAAAGAACAAGGAGCTAGGAGCAAGCGGCAAGGAGTGAAGACTGGATCGACTATTAGCGCAAGATAACGGTTAGTAGATCATCCTTTTCTTCCCTCTCTCATCTCATAAAGAAGAAACTTTGAATAGCTTTGCATTCAGTTGTTGCTGGAGTACTATCACCTTTAGAGTGGGATAGAGGCATTCTGCATTAGATACTTTTCCCCCCAACAACCCTGACGATGTTCCTTCCTATGATAAAGGAATGAGCGCATTGCCCTGACGCTCGTCAGAGTCTGTGTTGATGAAAAGAATCTGGAAGGTGTCATCCTTATTCTCTTCAGTGAGGGTGTCATTTGAAGATGAATCTTCAGTGACGGTGTCATTTGAAGATGAAACTTCTGAAGGGAGAACCGGGTCAACTACCGTTTCGACCTTTGGACTTTCGTCCGGTCTGGATTCAGTAGGTTCATTTTCAATGACTGACGCTTCAGCTGACCACTTGAGTAGGCCAGCTGTATTCTCAACCAACGAAGGACTTGGCACGAGTTTTTTGTATCCAGGAGGAAGTCTCAACGGTGAAACCGGACGATCTTCCAAAACTCTCTTCGCTTCGTCTAAGAAGGGACAATAGTGGATGGCGTGATCGCCTTCACACAGTCTGCAGGGGGATCTTGCTCCCCCTCTTTGTCTTGAACCTTCACTTTCGCTGGTTGACAGTAAGCATTCAACATGGCTATCAGAGGTTGATGCTCCCGAATTGTGCAAACGAGGGGACCAGTCCCTCAGTATCCGGGGAATACAGGGACAATCTCTATGGAAGTGGTCTCCTCTACATATGACACATGGCGATTTAGGCCCGGTTTGTGCTGTGTGTGGATTTTTGTCAGATGTCTTTTGCTTGCCCCCAGTTGCCTTAGGCTCCTTCTTCTTCTTCTCTCTCTTCTTCTTCTCCTTCTTCTCCGTGGGAGCTTGGCTTTTGCCGGCTCTACCTTGCGAAGATGAAGGATTGGAGGAAGAGTTATAGGAAGTAGAAGGCCGGTGGGCAGCTCTAGACTGGTCTAACTGTTGACTTGACTGTTCAGGAAACATGGTGTTCTGAACTACATTGGTTGAGAATAGCCAGATTGGCAGGCCAATTGTCAGTCCTGGAAGCGACAATGTGGCCATGTGGGGCGCACCAACTTCTCCCCAAGAGGAGAAAGGACTAGGATTTCCATCATGGGGAATTCCTTGGTTGGCGTGTTCCATGTTCTCAACCTACAGATCAACGCAGGAATAGGAGGTGATTATGTTCCGTTTTAAAATAAATTTTATAACGACGCTTTAGACACAACTTGCTTTTTCACTTTTTAAGAGTCGAGAAAAAGCTAAAGATGACTCTAGTCTCCTTCGATGTTTTAACGAGCCCGAAGTGACAACTGCTCGGATGGACTTTTTTCAGTTATAGAGTTTGAAAAAGGCCAAAAGAAACTACTCTGGAGTTCTAGGTAGAGGGTGTGCCAAACTTTTCGCAAAACCACAGAATACGTTTTACGGTACGGGTGGTCGATCTTTGTGAATGTTGTGTTCACTGCATTGCGATTAGTAGGGCGGCCGACACGGCTTCCTATGGATAAAGGCTTTGTTCCTATAGGGGTCTCCCAATATATACGCGACGGTACGTGGGAGCACAAGTTCGTATTGATACTTATCGCTTCACCATGGAGGAATCACCCAACCACTCAATGCTAAGATATCACGTTTAACGACGCCGAAACACGTCTCTAGCTTAGACCTCTATGTGTTTGCGTTATGTTCCAAAGCATTGTTATGTAAATTCAATTTATTTTAGGTTGATCTTGTTTAGCAGTTTGCCTTTATGGATCACCACGAGATGTATGGTACAACTCCTAAATGTAGTCTAAAGATGAGAAGCAAGCTTTTTCAATCTTTTCAACTTATGAAAATCTTAACTACTGAGGGAAAAGAAAGACATCATCTTTTCACACAGATCATAGAGCACACACTAATGCGCTTTTTCCTAAATCAACATGCAAGCTGTCAAAATGCACATGCACAATGCAGGTATTTCTTTTCTCTTTCTTAATGTTGATGTACTACAAAAAGAAAGTTGTTGTATAACTTTGAATTCAATTTCAAGTGAAAGCAAACAAGATTTTGTCCAAAATCAAAAGACACCTTAAGATTTACTTGTTTCAACAATAGAAATACATAAATTCAAACCATATGACGAAAGCAAAAGCTCAATCAGCTATGAACAGCAAACAAACTAACTCTTAAGATCAGAACGACACTTATCACAGGTCTAGATCTAAGAGGCCACAGCAAGACTAGTTCACTTTCATTATGGGAAACTGCAAATGATGTAAGAAATACACAAAGAACAAATACAGTTTCTTTATACAACCGAGGCGGAATAGTGGCAAAGAAAGGTGGTTTCAGATAGGTACATTGACTGATAACAGGCTGCAAAACAGGGATCAAAACAGGGCAAAAAGGGACAAAGAACCCCAGCTGCACAAGGCCACACTGGTTCAGCGCAGGTAGAACACTGTCAGTTTGACATTCAGCGTAGGTAGCCCCTTCGGGACCTGCGTTGAAATGCAGACTGCCTTCACAGTGCCTGCAATGAAGAGAGAAACTCTCGTTTCTCTGGGTTTCTGGGTCACAAAATGCTCAAAAATCAACAGTTTTTGGCCAAATCAAAGCTACCAATCAAGTACACACTAAAGGATGATTCAAAGGAGGATGAAAAGCTATCACTAAGAGCTGTTCAGAGTCCTTGTGGATCAGCTCTTCAAATCATAAACATGCCCAGAAACTGAGCTAGAGTAGTTGCCCTCTACTTTGCATTTGAAAGATCCAAATGCAGTTCGATTCGGTACTCCCTGTGTTTAGGAAATGAATAGCAAAAACACAAACAACCAACAAGATACGTTCCCCAGCGGAGTCACCAATTTGTTGTTGGGAAAAGTATCCAATACGGAATGACCCTATCCCACTCTAAGGGTGATAGTTCCTTAGCAACAATCAAAGCAAAGCTATCTGAGATTACTTCTTTATGAGATGTAAAAGAGGGGAGAAAGAGATCCACTAACCGATGTCTTTCGCTAATGGTTGATCCAATCTTCTCTCCTTGCTGCTTGCCCCCAGCTCCTTGCTCTTTCACTGGCCCAGCTACACCAAGATCCTGCAAAATGGCAAGAGAGGGAAACTACAAGAAGCATACATTCATAATTGATTCAAGGATTAGAATAAATCAAATACGCAAGTATAACAATACACCATTGAGACACATGCATATAGAAGAACCTCAAATGCTTTATTAATGGAAGAAGTAAGGTTCAGGAAGTGATACAACCATAAGAGGCCCAATCCAGCATCACCTTCCCAGCAGAAAGAAATCTCCTCTTCACCTCCTTCAAAGCAAATCACCCAATAGTTCTAAACTCAAACCAACAGCAATTCTTTACATTCACAAGATTCCAGCCTTCTGGATCTCATGGGAGAGATATCCATATATAGGAGTTTGGAGAGAGGATGAGTCAGCCTGAGATGTGACTAGTGTCCTCTCCTACTCCAGTTCTTCTTCAGTTCTTGAGTCCACTTGGAGGTTCTTGCTTCCACTTGGAGATCTAGAACCTCTTACTCATCACCAGTCGAATTCCTTGATCCAAGTGTCATTTTGGAAGCTTCCTGGGCATTGACACATTGAGGAATGAGACTTCCACATGTCAAAACTCGCTCAGCGCAGGTAGCCTTTTTTGGAGTTGACATTCAACGCAGGTGGTCCATGGAGCAGTTGACATTCAGCGCAGATGCTCAGTGGAGCAGTTGACATGATCCAGAATTGCCTTGTTTTTGAGTAATTTTAAGTGGAGAACTTGTTTGGATTGCTGCGGTTTGCTGACCTTATTCCCCTAGGGGTAGGAACAACATGTTTAGGGACTTTGGATCCCTTAGATTATGGACATTTCATGCTTCATGTTGTAAGGCACAAAAATGTCTATAACAGGGAGACAGTGTGATGGTCCAAGGAGCGCAACTTAAATGGGTTTTGGCTCAAATGTGGAGCTATTATCAATGAGTTAAGGTGGGTTTTGATGAACAATGAAGAGAAAAGTATGATGGAGTGTCTTGAGAGGTTACTGAGCTACCAAAATGGCATTTAGATGTGCTTGTAAGTCAAATGTTTAATTCATAAACTAAACCAGAGATTGACTGAAGCAGCATTCATCTACTATGCAATTGCAAAGCAAGAGCAATTCGGAAGCTACCTGGCTGACTTCAGGCTTTGTCTATTGTTTATCAAATTGAACATAAAACAAATAATAACAACAAACAAACATCTATTCGTTCCCCAGCGGAGTCACCAATTTGTTTCTGAGAAAACTAGTATTCCTAAAGAATGCTAGCCCTCTAGGTTTGGCAGCTACCCTAGAAACAACAGTTTAAAGCAATTCAACGATTTCTTCTATGTGTAACAGATAAGAGAAAGATAATGGAACCAACCTGGAACTTCCACTTGATCGCTCGCTTGATCTCTCTCCCCTTTTACAGAACCCGCAACTCCTCCCCATACTTAACACGCTTAGAGAGTACCTGCACAAGTACAGCAACAAATAACTATCAAGGCATTGTGATCTATTACAACATAAACATTACAGAATCAGATATATAATGAACAAATGATAGCATTCACAAATGATAACATTCACAATTGCACAATCATATGGAAGAAAACTTGAAGAACTTTATTAATAGAAGGGAGAATTACAACCCAGTTGTCTGATCCAGCATCATCCTCCCAGCTTCAATCCCTCTTCACCTCATGAAATAGCAAGATCACTCCAACAATACAATGCTCTTTCCTCGATTACAAACTATCAGGACTTACTTGAAATTCACAACATTTCAGCCTCTAGATCTCTTAGATGAGGGATCCATTTATAGATGTGTGCAAGGGTGTGAGTCATCCATGGGGTTTGATTAGTGTCATTCCACTTGTTACAATTGGTTCCACAAGAGAAGGGATAACTGAAGGTTTAAGATCCCTTAGTCATCCTTGGGCGAATTCAGAGAGGCAAGTGGCACAGGAGAAGTTTCTAGAAGATTCCATGAGCATCCACTTAGAAAACTATCCCAGACATTTTTCCATCCTCGTCCATCGCACCCTATAGAAGGCCTAAACAGTATGCAACACACTTTTCCAGTGGAGCAGTCAATATGGTTCAATTTAGGCAATTTCTGGATGGTTTCTCAGATGGAACTTTTGGGGAATGATGTATTCAGATGATTATGTTCCTTTAGGGTATGAAACAACTATTTTAGGGTTTAAGTGAGGCCTAATACATAGACATATAAGTTGGGGTTGATGTGCCCAAATATGTCTATAACAGCAGTTCTCAAAGCATGTGTCCAGTCTTGGATTGATGATGCCTTCACTATCACAGCAAATATCGAGGGGAAGCTCGCACACATACAGGGGATGCACACATAGATGCAGAGAAGCATGCCGGACACAGAGGTCTTAGAACAGTGGATGCAGCAGATTCAACAAGCAGCAACTCAGTGCGCTACGGATTTTAGTATAGTTTGAGAACAGTTGGAGGGACTCCACGCCAAGATCACCGTGCCAACAGAGTGACTCGAGGGCAGGTCACGATGTTTGTGTTGGGGGCATGTTGGGCATGGATCCCCCGAAGGCATGTTTTTAGGCTCAAAGCCTGGGTTTTGACCCAATATTGTTGTAAAGTCTCCACGAATTGTGGGCATGGAGCGCGAAATGTATGATAGAGTCACAGGGTTGTCTGCCCTAGTCTTGTAATGTAATGTCGGCCTATCCATGGTCTGCAGACCATGGGATTGTATAAATAGAGTGAGGATCTAAGTGTAAAAGAGGGGAAAATGAAGGAAGTAGAAGCGAAGAGCAAGATCCTAAGTGTCTAACTGTGTCTTGGGTCATAGAGTAGGAGAAGGCTCTGCAGCCGAGTGTGTAGAGGCCTAGTTGTCCGCAACGGAGTGCACGGACCCCTGCAACTGAGTGCGTAGGGTGGAGTCGAGTCTGTAACCGAGGAAGGAAATAATAAAGAGAAGTTTTATCTTAATTCTGTGTCTCTGTTATTGGGTTATTACATGTTTGATATAAATTGCAAATATATTGTTTATTTACTTCGCACACCTGTATGAATGATTTATATTGCCAAGTATAACTTGACGCATACAAGTAGGCAAAGTTAATCAACTAACAGTGGAATACCAGTAAGGACTTGGGTAATAACAACACTCAGCCCCTGAGTAGGGTTGCACGAAGGCAACATCTCATGTTGCGAGGTATGGGTAAGTACGTGTAGCAACATGCGCGTAAGGTCGAATTGTGGACCACTTGCAATATTTAGACATCTCCAAGGTGTGGAAACCTGGTTATAGCACCCTCCCATACTACTTCAGGTGAGACCTCAGTTCGCGTTTCGTGGACTATTGCCGAAAGGGCCAGTAGTATTGGTATTTGTTTGGCTAAATCACCATTGAACCTAGGTTAGGCCCCAACAAGCCAACAAAACATATGAGTCAAATTATTCCATTGGCCAAGCTAGTGAGCACTGTGATGTGTGGTTGGTCTTGTTGGTTGGGGGGTTCCTTTCACTGTGACTTCATGGATAGTTTGAAAAAATAGAGAAAGGAGAACATATATGTATTGTTGGACAACAATTTAGGAATAGTGATCAATTGTATTTGAACTATGGAAGGCTTTTTTCTGAAAATCGTGCAAGTTTATTTTGTGTCAAGATAATGTTTTAGACCTTAAATTTGTTGTACAGGTTAAAATTAGGGACAACTAAAAATTAGTGTACAACATTATGAATATTTTTTCTGAGCTTGATGTTTATTTCCCAGAAGCCTATAATTCAAATAAAGTAGGAAATTTAATAACAATGGCATCTTGATCAAACCCTAAGGGGAGTTGGGTTAGTTCTTGTGTCGAGTCAACAGAGTTGACAGTTTAGGATCAGTCCCTATCTCATTAGAATAACATTTAAGGAGAAAATTAATAACCACGAAGAGAATTATACAAATATTAAAAATTACTAAGGAACTAGATATTTTATAAGGAACAAATTTGAGGGTTCTTGTTTGATTGAAGACCAGAAATTCAAATGTTTAACTGTAACTATGTTTACCCTATTCAGAAAGAAAATTATATCCATTGGCTCATAATGCATAAGCATAACGCATATAGTATTAAGGAATTAAAAGACAGAAATGGGTAAATGGAAACTGTCAAGGTGTTAGAGACTTAAAGGGAACTACTTGGGGTTGATCTTTAGGCCAAGCTAACCTAATATTAGCCTGAGACAAGCCCTAGTCCCAATAAGAACAAATTGAATAATTTTGTAATAAATTTTATGTGCAAACATTTATTGTTCTCAGAACATAGGAAGTGAAATTTATGTTACAGAAAAATTTGCACAATCCAACAACTAAATTTACTACTTTAGAAATCAGTAGAGTCTTTAAGGTAAAATCAATAGTCCAATTGGAATAAGAAAGAGAGCTACAAAAGGAAATCCTTCAAAACGATTTCAACTGTAGAAACAATAGAGAACTTCCATAAGATTTTAAGAATCTAGAATGCCAACATTTCATTACACATTAACTATACAACAAAAATATATTAAATTTATATACTAATGCAGATTAAACTTCCATATGATGCACGCATACTGAATACTATCATATAAGGTCAAACAAATATTTATTTAAGGTATAAAAATAATCAATTTTTGGAAAACAAGCAACACAATGTCACACCATTCATATTCGGCATAATAAACATAATTGTGGGGAAAGCTGTTAAGAAATGGAAGAGGGTGTCGATTGATTATATTCAAGACTAGAAACCCCAATAAAATGGATAAGGGTTTATAGAATTTTCATAGTAATGTAATATCAAACATAATCCAAAAAATATATATAATAAGGTCGACACCCTAAACTAGAAGTGGGAGCAGAGTCGTTCATTCTATCCACTCAAAAAGACATGGTACCAAATATTAACCCCAAAATACCAAGAGGAAGCCCTCATACAGCCAGGACAGTTGATAGTAGAACTTGGAAATGGAGAACACTGAGTCAAATTGGATTTGCATCTCCATAATAAGTAGGCACTTTAATTCACTAAAATCAACCCTAACCTATAACAATAAACACAACAAGGATAGTAAGAACCTAAAGCTCAAGAGAAAATTTTGCAAGAGTAAGGAAAATTGAAAGTGTGGTTGGTCACGGGGGGTTGTTCTAACCTTATCTTAAAATAACCCCTTGTTGGGTGTGAAGGCCTCATGGATACAGCGTAAGAAATGTCATGAGTATTAGTTACATCAATAAATTGGAAAATAATTTATGAAAGTAAAATTATAACAAGCATCAATTATGAAAATAATCCAATATAATCCTTTTATCTAGGAAAAAGAGGTACACAATCGGGTTCTTGGAAACCATCATAGACTCATAGAGCTATGTTAGTCATACCTGTATAACAGTCGAACTGAAAAGGGTGAGTCTATTAAGCTGTCATTGTGAAAGAAACTACGAGGAAGTGAAATCAAAGCTTACAAGACTCTTCAGCATACCTCTAAATTATTTGCAGAAGTTGTCCATGGAAGGAAAATTCCAACAAGCTAGGGTTGCAATGTAGATAACAGAGCTCGCCACGAGCCATACTAGTTGCAAATGAGCCATTGTTATGGTGGGGGTGGGTGCTTTTAAAGTTTACCTCACAATGCTTTGTAACCCCCATACCATGACTACCCTTGGCGTATTATATTAAATTATCGACTAACCAATCATACCACATTATGATCCTCTCCAGAATCCCATTGTTACACACTGGAAAGAGTTTGTGATTGATGTCGTGATCAATACTCTTGATTCTTAGGGTTTAAATCATGGAATTTAAGGAGCAAATCAAATTCTATTGACAACATGTTTCTTTATATGTAGGTGTAAATTGCAGGAATTGACCATAAAACCATCATTAATTGACGAAAAATCGGTAGCATCATCCTTAATTCAAATATATAATGAATTACCTAATTTTTTTAAAGCATTATTAGTGCTCTCTTGCTTGGTGTTGGGGCTTAATCATGATAGAGGCATATTTGTTGTCCTTAATATTAGCTTGTCATATATGTGTATGTGGGGGGTGGAAATAGTCATAAGCATGGAGGAATGCTTATGACAAGCAAATATGTATATATGGGGAATAGTCATAAACATGGAGGAATTCTCTCGGGAATAATAAGTAAGATAGTAGAGGAAAGTTATTTGGAAGTGATATGTAAGTTTGGTTTGGTTTTTTTTGGAATTAATTTTTTTTAATGATTTTTAAATGATAAATTTTTATGATTAAAGTTTTTATTAATTAATTATGTAAATAATAATTATGAATTGTAGAAAAAAATTATTAAAAATATTTCAATAAGGAATTTGTTCACTTTATTACTATTATTATTGTGTGTGTGTGTGTTTTAAGTAAAAGGATTCAAAAAAAAAAAAATTGTTGACTTTGTTACTTTTATCTTATTTATATTGCATATTTAATTAACTTCAGTGGATTTGATTTCAAATTTGCAAAGTCTACTTGACCCAACATAAAAATGGTTTGTTGAAATGGAAATAAATAACTACATTATGAATTAGCTTTAAGGATTTTTAACAAGGCGGCATTTTGATTTTGATTTTAAATTTTATTTGAAATGTAACAAAAACAAAGAAAAATATAATTATAATTTATTAAATAAATATATTATGACTATGTTAAAAAAATTCAAGATATTAAGTCAATTTTATATTTAAAAATGTAATTTAAACAATGAAATATTCTCAACTCAAACTCTCAACAAAAATCATATCACTAGAAGAAAACCAAAAAATAATATCATTAACTTAAATCTTAAAACAATTATAAATGAGTTAACAATTAAATTGATAAGTTAACAAAACTCAGTTCACATTATTTCAGATTTCTCAGAAGATTTGTGCATTGGTTTAGTAGGGTTTTTTCAAAAAACCAATAAGAAAAAGAACCAAAGACACATTTTTTCAAACATACCTATTCCCTAATATGAATTCTACCATATTTCAGTTCTCATAGGAGCCTTCCTACTTGATTGCAGGAAATAAAACATCCAAACTTCATAGTGTCAAAGTTCACCTTTAACGTTCAAGACTCAAGTTCAATCATCTTCAATGCAAAGGCAACTAGCAGTTGGACTCTAGCCTCTAGTTATTGGCCAACTATAAACTATTGGGCAGAGTAAGCTTTTTTTGTGTGCATAATTTTTTTGTTTGCATAAAAATGTCCATTAATAAATCCATCTAGGTAAGGGAATGCCCCAGCTTAGCGCTTTCCAGACAAGGAAACTCTGCATGGGAATGACTGATTTTTGTGTAAGGATAACATAGCATTTAGGGTTATGTATTTGTCTTTAATACAAGACTGTGAGCGAATTTTGTGTGAAATATGAAAAGAAAAAAACATGAATTTTTGACAGATAAATACTCAGTGTTCCACAACTCCATTTTTTACCCATACAAGATCGAAACTTTGTCGTTCGATTTTGTATTGTCCTTTGTTTTTAACAAGATAGTCAATATATACAAAATATGTATATGATGATACAAAAAAGAGAGACATGAATTAGGCTACTTAAGGATCTCTTCAGCAGAATTGGAGATGGACTTGGCTAGCATGAGATCATGGTAGAACTCTGAAATGTTTCCAACCCTTATTGTTAAAATATATTTAAATTAAATTTAGATAAATTTTAGCCATTCCCAATCCAATATTAAATAGAAAAAAAATTATTAGATGGAGGAAATATATATATATATATATATATATAAAAACTAGAACCAACCCAATATTAAATACAAGAACTTCTTATTAAATAAAAGAAATCCTATTAAAGAAAATAACAAAATCAAAGTTACAACAAATTCCTAATACATAAATTTCCACACCAAGGAAAGAGAGACATATCATGTGTAATATGTAAATAAAATTCAATAATTCGAAAATGTGTATTTATGTTACAAAAGACAATGTTTGGATGCAACTTCCCGAAAGGGACGTACTCGATCTAACTTCTCTCAAGGGAACGAGATCTGTGTTTTGGTTTTTTTGCATGCTTGTATTTTGATAATAACTATCGTAACAAATTTTAGATTCCTGTGGTAATTTTTCCTGAAAAAAAATCTATAGAAGGTATTTTGATTGGTAGCAGTTTCAGCTTTTGAGGAAAAAAAAATGGATTCTAAACCTTTACAAATGAAGATGTCTACTATTGATTTTTCCCGTGGGAAACATGTGAACAAACTAATTTGTCTACTAATGAATATTTGAATACTATGCAAACTAATTTGTCTAGCATTTTGCCTTGGGAATTGGGGATGATAGGAAGCTGAATTATTTGTTCTTGTTCAAGAATAATCTCAGCTTAGCCATCTCTGCAACGACATGTCTATAGACTTGTCCAACAACATGATCTCAGGTTCGATTCCCTTGGGGTTCTCTAAGCTCAATAATTTGAAACTTTTGATCCTTCTATATATTAATCTGAGTGGCAGCTTGTGTCAGGGTTCAGAGATTATGCAGATTTGAAAGAATTCTTTGAGTGGAATTTTGCCTTCGACCTTTAAGCAAAGACCTTAATGCTGTTACTACATTTAAATTATATGTGTAAGAGTTTCTAATGTGAAATATTTTCAAAGACAATGAATTCTCTGCATATTGTCACCAACTCCATTTCAAACAATATATTTCCCTCCTTCTACTAGCCATCGCATATGATAATAAGACATGAGGCTGCGAAAGGAAATTTCATAGCTTTAAACCCCAGAAAACATGGAACCCTATTCAAGCTATGGTTTCTTCATGGGGTATTTTAACCACAAGATGTACAGGGACATGGGGTTTGTCATTTTCCATTTTGTTTGAAAAGGTAGAACTACCTTCCTCTATTATGAAGGAATTTTATTGCACAAATATTGCAAAATAATATGCTCAGTTTTCGTAAACATAAGCCTGAAGAAAGAGAAACTTATTTGTCCAGCAAAATTACTTAGAAAAATTGGGAAGAAAATTACTCCTGATTGGACACCAGAGGAAAAATGTTGACCGTATGACACATAAGCAAGCCTAACACATAACCAAATTGTTGGTCATGCTTCATAAAATTCGCATAGTGTTGTTGGTTTCCACTACATGCATCATAAAATTTCTAGTGTTGTTGGTTACCACCGGTCATTGAGGTCAGAGAAACATAAGTTTTAGTACAAAGAACTGAGGGAGAAAATTAAGTTAGCATACGAAAGGGTAAGCGAAAACCTAGTTCAAATGTTCAGTTGTTTGACAATAACGTTGAAAAACAAAAGTACTAGTGACAGTTGTATGATGGAAAACAAAAGGGTAGACAATCTTAGCCAGCTAACCGATTCAAAAGAGACACCTCCAGTGTAACTAGTTTATAAATGTTTATTTTGTTATTTTTATGTTTTGCAATTTCATGTTGAGTGTTACATTCTAAATTATAGGTTTTTTAATGGTTTATTTACATGTATATTTTGGTCTACTATTTTGATATGAATAAGACATGCAAGTAACACTTTATAGTTGCAAATCATTTAAATAACAAAGAAAAATAGAAAGCACGAAATTTACTTTGGAGAACCTAATTGGGAAATCTCTATCAAAGAATGGATTTCTCATCGTTTTACTGAGTTTTAGATAATCAAAATACAAACATGACTTGGGAGATTCAATGTTGTACACAAATTGTGAGTAACTATGCATAACCAATTACCCATGCCTTATAATGGCCCTCGAAATAACTAGCCTTTCACTTTTGAAATTCAATACTTTGCCTTTAATGTTTGAGCTCTCTAGCTATGAAATTTCTTAAGTAACAAGAGGAATAATTCCATCTACCCTTATTTAATTAGTACTCTTGAACCTAGCATGGTTATCTATTGGGCATTACTTTATGTTACACTAGTGTGTTTAATAGCTCTCCAAACCTTCTCCTTGTTGTCAACTCCAACTAGTGAGATGATCTTCACTGATTGAGAGTATTATCTCTATGCATTTTGGAGTTTTCATTTCCTAACATGGGTACCACCTCTACTTTGTGGGTAATATCTTTTCCTTCTACTATAAAATGGGTAATGCATCCAACAACCAACCCACTTCTTATTCTCTGTTAGTGCATCTATTTTCCACGGTCTCCCATTTGATCCTCTTGAAGGCCAAATGACCAAACAAGTTTCAATTACACATAGCATGATTACATCCCCTACATGGAGTCTATGGTATTCCTTTATATTTGAAAAAAAAAATATTTAGAGCAAGATAGGAAGAACTATAATTGTGGAAAGTAAATACTAGAAAAGAGTATGAACATAACAACAATATACAAACAATTATTGATGTTCAAAATTGAGATAAATGTTCACTTGAATCTTTGAAGTGGAAGCATCTAACTAAGTAGAACTACAAATGCATTAAAATTCACTTGACAATCGATTATATAGCTTACACTACCATATTGTTGATGGTGTCGGACCCGTCAACATGTCAAGGGGATCTCCCCAATAAGAAGTCCCAATTAGACCTTAGATCGTTTGGTGTAGGAGTCCCAGTAGTGGGTTGTAAGGTAATGCCTTGACCTCAATGTCACACAGAGATAAGTAGGATAACTCTGTCAGTAGCAAGCATGTGACTGCTGTAGTGAGTCAAGGAAGGTGAATGAGAGGTTCTAACACAAGTGGGTTGGGATGAGTGTACCCCTTGACAACCTGTATCAGTACTCAGCTAGGAAGGGAGCACACAAGAAAATATGCATCACAAGTTGGAAAGCAGATCAGTCAACAATCTAAAGTGATGGTTAAACCAACAGCACATCTGAAACAAGATTCATATAACTGCATATGAAGTAGTTCATACACAAATACGTAAGTTAAACAACATACATCATTAAATCAACTGGAGTAGTCCAACTACAATAAAAACATATGCATCAAAATGTGTTGGCTCTTATTATATACATAAGTGTAAGTTCCAATCATACAATACATCCATGTAAACTTGCTAGCCTCAACAATGAAATGTTACAGCCACATCTGCTTGCTCCTCCAAAGAGATGAAATATCTTTGTGCAGTGGAGAAGCCAAGGTGTGTTACAATACTGTCCAAGCTCTTTCCAAGATAGTCTTATCAGAAGCTTGGCTGACCAAAAGCCCATACAATGAGTTATGAGGGACTATTTATAGCAAAGGGTGGGGTGACCGTTGACATTCCCCTTTGTGACAGTTCAACTACCCTCATGACTCTTCACCTACTCTATGGTTGTTACATCCAACTATTGACACTTGACTTACACTTGACATGACTCAACATTACAATGCACATGTACTCATGTGAGGCAAAATCTCTTGAGCAAGCCATGAAAGACATCACTGGCACTTGGTCCATTGTGATGAGACCAACTCTTTGACATGATTGTGATGGTGAAGGTGGTGAGCTGATGCCAAGCTTGGTCATCCATGATGATGTGCATGCACCCCATGGTGACATATTTCTGAAGTGAACTCTTGCCTCCGTTGCATCCGGTGCATTGGTTCGGCTCCTTCATCCAACTTGTCTGCTAACATGCGCATGCTCTTATTACGTGTGGCTGAACCGGCACACAATGATGCATAGTGTATGTGTAGATCTTTAAGTGTGCGTTGGTGGTCATGAGCATCAACTTGCTAAAGTACATGTTCAGCTCCAGTTGGAATTGCTTCTTGTATTTTCCTTGGTGAGTGTGCTAAATGGTTTGGATTACATGCATGCACACAATGACATCCATGTTGTTGAATCCCTTGCATGTGATCAACAACACTACTCACCATGTCTGCTCCATGCTAGCATGTTGGGATGGATCTCTAAATTGTACGGCCACAGTTTCATCCGTGAGTGCATGTTGCACCCATTGTTGTTCTTGTTCCTGCTACAACTCATTCGTCTGCCTGTGCAGCTTCATGTTCTTCCTTGAGTTGCTGCTTCAACACATGCAACTCCTTCTTTGTTCCATTCTCCGTCTTCACGTGATCTTCATGTTGCACCATCACCTCATATCCTGAGTCTCCAAAGTTGCTTTCATCATCAGTGGATCTACTTGATCTTACAACTTTGTTCTGCCTCTGTGTTGTCAACAACCTTCCTCTTGCATTCATTGCATTTGTTATGTTCGTTGCATTTGCTGCATTCGTTGTGTTCTCTATGTTTGTTGCATTTGGTATGCTGCCTTTAGATTTTTTTCATGATGCTGCTCGCTGTGATATCTTGATGTTCTTATCTACAAACAACTTGATGTCTTCATGAGTAGGCAAGCTCATATACATTTGATCGATTGCATCTCCAGGTGTGCTCTGAATGGTGTCTTCGACTCTGCCCTCTTGAAAACCATTGTATCTGCACTACTGAGAGGCAAATGAACACTTGCAATACCTAGAAACATGGAAACACTCATGGAAAGCAATTTGTCAGTCGAAAACCAAAATGAACTTGAGAACTGACTTGCAACATACCTATGTGACTGATCATGAAGGTTGCGCAATTTCGCTCGGGAGGTCGGGAGACGGACTGCCAAGACTGCGTAAGGCATAGCCTGGGCTACTAGGAGACTGATTGACTACTAAAACTGCACAATGCATAGTCCTGTCTGGCTATTGGCTGCTGGAATTACACAATGTGTAATCTCAGTTGGAAATGGCTGCAGGCTCAGTTACTAAATTGCACACTTTTCTGGGCAAGCAGTCACTGTCCCTCAGAAATGCACAAGGAAATCCTAGAGGACAATCACTGGGAAGAAATGCACATTTACTAAGAGGAAGACAGGGCCTTCCCTCTCAGGATTACGTAATGCTATCTTGGTGAGGCTCTTAGTGAGGCAAAGTCTGGGCCAAGGCTACACATACTTGTCAACAGGCAACTGAAAGTGAATGTGAGTGTGAATGCATGGTGATACTGAGTGTAAGCATAAGTGAATGATCATGCATGTAAATGGAAAATGACAGGTTCAGAAAATGGAACGACATGCATGTGGGTGAGGCGAGTCGCCGAATTAGCGACCATTCATGAAAAATAGTTTCATGCATGCGACAACAGTGAGATAGCAATGAAAACTAAAACAGTGCTAGGACAAGCTAGTATACGTGTGAACGAAAACAATCATTCAAAGAAAACGATCAAACAGTACTCACACAAGAGAAAACACAAAAAGCGATAGAAATGCAACACAAGGCATGGAAAACGGGCTTACCCCAAAACAATTGAGCTAAGTGTGCCGACAGCTCCTAGATGTGATGCAAGGTTGATGTGAGGAATGAGATCTGCAGTGTCCGATTGATGAGTTTTTATAACATCAAGGTTATGACATGCATGCCACAAATCTAAGGAAAACTACACTTGGTGGGAGGTTTCTAAAATGATCCTTGCATGTAACCTCCAACTACTAAACATAGATCCCTAAAACAAGGGATTCCTTTGCATGCTGCCTTGGGAGAAGTAGTCCATGCATGCAAGTCAGTTTTTATTGGTCCTAGAGGGAACCAGTCAACCCCGTTGCACATGCAAGAGACTACTCGACAACTAGGAGAAAATGCGCATTTCTGGCTGGGAGCTAGGTTGGCTGCCCAGTTTGCACAATTTCTAAGCAGAGCAGCTAACTACTGCCCAGATTTGTGCAAATTCTGGGTTGAGCAACCCTACTGGGGAAACTTGTGCAATTCTCATTGGGATTTTTGACTGGTAGAATTACGCAATCTTGGAGCCCAGTGGGCTACCAGACAAGATTGCGCAATTTCTATAGGGAAGGCTAGTTGCCCTCCATAAATGAGCAATTTTCTTGAGGAAGGTGCTCAACCTTCAGTTGGACCAAGTCTAGGTGAACAACCTATGAGGGGAATGGATCAAGCTGTGATTGAAAGGTTACCTTTGTGCAAACAAAACACTGAAGCTTGTGAACTTGACAAAGCAAGGCAAGCTACTATGAAAAGTTGGAAGGAGGCTCCAAAATGAAGCTAGGGCAAAATTTTCGAAGGTGGTTTTTTCCGATACAACACTTGGCGACACACTGGTAGAACTCCAGCTCTCTGAATGGACCTTGTTCGTGAAAAGCAAGTCTAACACCTTCGGAAGTATTGCTAAGCTCTCAGCTCCTCTTGGTTTCACACTAGCTTGATTGTCAGATGTAGCATCTACCAAACTCTTGGTCGATTGACACACATTCCAAGCCAAGTCAATACAATTGTTTTGATTGGAGCTGAGGGGTATATAGATGCACAAGTAGTAAAGTCGTCAAAGTCTTGGTTTCATCTCTGGTGTTGCTCCATTGCCAGCAGGCCTGGATAGTACCATGACGGAGTCACATAGGAACAGAAGCATGGCTTCGCAGCCAACGAGCCTGGTCAGTACCCTGGTGGAGTTACTTGCATCACCTCTCTACACAGGAAGCCCTTCTCTTCTTTCGCCTTATTCATTTTCAATTTTATTTTTTTTAGTTCTTTTACTTTTTCATTTTTTTCATTTTCATCTTCATAATTTTGCATATCACTTACATTTTAGAGGCAAAAGAGAGATCCCGACTTATTGAGAGAAGAAGAGATTGTTCCTACAAAGAAGTAGTATATTATACCTCCGATGTGCCTATTAAGGTTTTCCCCCTCACCTTACTCTACTTGACTGAGCTGACGAGGGTTAACCCAAAAACAACCAAATAGAGTAGGTGACACTAGTTAGTGTGCAAGCATTATGTTTTCACCAAGGCTCACTTCAAACAGTATGCATTTTCCATCGATGTAGTTCTTCATACAGAGGGAGGATGATAGATAACCAAGTAGTGATAATAGCACATGGTCTCTTGTACTTTACCCAGCTTGCTTCAAGAGTCATACATGGTTTCATGTGAAACTATCCTACGAAATGAAACAAGCGAACTAAAAAAAAATAAAGCAAAAGCAAAAGCGAAAGAAAAGAAAGTAAGCAAACAAGCAAGCAGACAAACAAACAAACAAACAAAGTAAGAAAACAAGCATGCAAGCAAACAACTCAAAAGCAAACACTACTTCTACTCCTAAGTTAACAGTGCATGGGTCATCTCACGTGAAGTGATACTTCTAATGTAGCCACCAGCGCATTGGTTGACCCATGTTGGTGAAGGCAAGGTTCGCGAACAAGACAGTTGTGTGAACCAGAAAACAAGAAAGATGTAACAGTGAAGACAAACACACTCCGAGCTTACAAGTAACCACAAAACAAATATGAGTGAGAGCGCATGAATTTCATTCTGTGGTGCTGCCATGATGTTGTGCTACACTGCATGCAGATGTTGAGTGTATGCATTCTCTTGACTGTGACATGCAAGAAAATGTGATAAAGGTAGACCACTTGTGTTGTGCATGTGTGCTTGTTGTGTAAAATTCCTCCAACGCATGAGTGATGGGATCGTATAGTTCAAGTGGAGGAAGTGACATCTGGGTGTTTGGTTGATCTTCCATGCAAAGTAGAGAGTGATGAGGAGCCTTGAGTGTTTCAACAATTTCCTAACCAGAAGTGAAACGAACCTGAGGACAGCGAGGGTCTGACATAATCATCATCTCGGGCTAAAGTGTCTCGACAGTCTGGGATGTTTCGGCCTCATTGATAAATAGATCATTGTAGACCAGTGTCTTGGATACATCAACAATAGTTGAATCAACATCGTGATCAGATGAGGAAGTGAATAGATCATGACAACTAAGATCAGGAAATTTAGGATGTTCGTTGGCATCCTCATGATTTGATGAATCGGGCAGAGGGGTAGATGGGAAGCAAATATTTTCACCCTCTGTGTTTTCGAGAAAGATAAATGACAGATTGAACAGATTTTCCTAGGATGATGTGTCCTCTCCGCACTGTAATGACAGACTGACATCCGAGGTGTCCTGTGAATGATCGAAAGTAGAAACATCCAGAAATGAGTTTTCACAAGGGAAATCAGTAGTGGCATAATCACAAGGGATGTCAGGATGAAGCGGATGAGGCACGGCTGGAAGGGAGTCATCCTTCATCACGGGATCTTCTTTAGATTCCTACACACACTCATCATGAATGATGGTGTAGGTTGGTTTCATAACACCAACTCCATCGACAACTTGACCCTCGTTCACAATAGTTGAGGAGTCCAGAATGGGAGAACACAAGACAGTACAATCCGGAGGATCAACAGAACGTGAGGATGGAGGTCAAGGGAAAGAGTCCACATGACAGCAACCAGGCTTGCAAGCCAAATCTATGCAAATCTCAAGAGAAGGTGGGGTGGGAGAGTGTGACAGTTCAACAGAGGCATGCGCATGATCTTCCACATCACTATGTGGTGATGGAGTTTTTTGATGAGGTGAAGGCGGATAGTCACTTGTGATAGTGGTTGTGCCTTCCTGTGATTGTGCTGCTCCATCACTAAAGTGTGCTAAGAGGGGTTCAGATATATGAAGAAGATACTCAAATCTTCCATCAAGAAATTCCCAATCAATATAATCTTCCGGGATTCGGTATGCAAGATTACAAAAGCATGTGTAAAACTATTCAATGGATTCATCGGGTGCTTTTCATAATTTTAGAATTTCTTTGTTGAGTGCTTGACGGTCGAAGTGATTGAAAGCATGGTCTATCTCTGCGACCAGATGAGCAAGAGAATGAATAGATTTTTTGGGCAGCGTGGCACACCAATGCATTGGGTTCCCTCAAAGCGTGTAGATGAACAGTGCGCAACACATGTATTCTTAAAAGAATCCATGTCTTTCGCATGAATCTACAATGCCAACCGCATGCCTAAACAAGGCTACATAGCCTCCACCATCAAATGTTTTATGAGATTAGTTATCTGAGAGATTTTCCTGGATGATGAAATTGTTTCCATAAGACATACATTCTGGAAGAGTAGCTCAGTAGTGAGTCATGATAGATGTGTAGAGATTCAAAATAGATGTGAGGACTCAGGTTGTCATCTAGCCCTCCTTCTAGTGCCAAAATGTTGACGGTGTTGGACCTGCCAACATTTCAAGGGGATCTCCTTGGTAAGAAGTCCCAATTAGACTTGAGATTGTTTGGTGTAGGAGTCCCAACAATGGGTCGTAAGGTAATGCCTTGACCGCGATGTCGCACAGAGGAAAGTAAGATAACTCTCTCAATAGCAAGGGTGTGACCACTGCAGTGAGTCAAGGAAGATGATTGAGACGTTCTAACACAAGTGGGTTAGGATGAGTGCACCACTTGACAACCTATATCAGTACTAAGCTAGGAAGGGAACACCCAAGTGAAGATGCATCACAAGCTGGAAAGAAAATCAGTCGACAATCCAAAGTGATTGTTAAACCAATAGCATATCTGCAAAAAGATTCATATAATTGCATACGAAGCATTTCATACACAAATATGTAAGTTAAACAACATACATCATTAAAGAAACTGGAGCAGTCCAACTATAATAACAACGCAGGCATGAAAATGTGTTGGCTCTTATTATATAAAGAAGTGTAAGTACCAATCATAAAATACATCCATGTAAACCTGCTAGCCCCAACAGTGAAATGTTACAGCCACATCTGACTACTCCTCCAAAGAGATGAACTAGCTCCATGTAGTGGAGAAGCCAAGGCCATTACAATACTGTCCAAGCTCTTTCCAAGAAAGTCTTATTAGAATCTTGGCTGACCAAAATCCCATACAATGAGTTATGAGGGACTATTTATAGCAAAGGGTGGGGTGACCCTTGACATTCCCCTTTGTGACAATTCAACTACCCTCATGACTCTTCACCTACTCTATGATTGTTACATCCGACTATTGACACTTAACTTACACTTGACATGACTCAACATTACAATGCACATGTACTCATGTGAGACAAAGTGGCTTGAGCAAGCCATGCAAGACATCACTGACACTTGGTCTATTGTGATGAGACCAACTCTTTGACATGCTTGTGATGGTGAAGGTGGTGAGCTGATGCCAAACTTGGTCGTCCGTGATGATGTGCATGCACCCCATGGTTACATCTTTTTGAAGCAAACTCTTGCCTCCGTTGCATCCAATGCATTGGTTCAACTCCTTCACCCAACTCGTCTACTAACATGCGCATGGTCTTCTTGGGTGTGTCTCAATCAACACACACTGATGCATAGTGTCTATGCTAATCTTGAAGTGTGTGCTGGTCGTCATGCACATCAACTTGTTGAAGTACATGTCCAGCTCCAGTTGGACTTGCTTCTTGTCTTCGCCTTGGTGAGTGTGCTAAATGGGTTGGATTGCATGCGTGTGCACAATGACATGCATGCTATTGAATCCCTTGCATGTGATCAACAACACTTCTCACCATGTCTACTCTATGCCAACTACTGGGATAAATCTTTAACTTATACGGCTGCAGTTTCATCCGTGAGTGCATGTTGCCCACTGTTGTTCCTATTCCTGCTACAACTCATTCATCTATCTGTGCAGCTTCATGTTCTTCCTTGAGTTGCTGCTTCAGCACATGCAACTCCTTCTTTGTTCCATTCTATGTCTTCGTGCGATCTTCATGTCACGCCATCACCTCATAGCACGAGTCTCCAAAGTTGCTTTCATCATCAATAGATTTGCTTGATCTTGCAACTTTGTTTTGCCTCTATGTTGTCAACAACCTTCCTCTTGCATTCATTGCATTCGCTGCGTTTGCTGCATTTGTTGCATTCATTGTGTTCATTGCATTTGGTATGTTGCCTTTAGCTGTTGTTCATGATGTTTCTCATTGTGATATCTTGATGTTCTTGTCTACGAACAACTTGATGTCTTCGTGAGTAGGCAATCTCATAGACATTTGATCGACTACATCTCCAGGTGTGCTTTGAACGGTGTCTTCGACTCTGCCCTCTTGGAAATTATTGTACCTGCACTGATGAGAGGTAGATGAACACTTACAATACCTGGAGACATGGCAACACTCATGGCAAGCAATATGTCAGTCGAAAACCAAAATGAACTTGAGAACTGACTTGCAACATACATGTGTGGTAGATCATGAAGGTTACAGAATTTCGGATGGGAGGTTGGGAAACTGACTACCAAGACTATGCAAGGCACAGTCTGTGCTACTGGGAGACTGAATGACTACTGGAACTATGTAATGCACAGTCCATTCTGGTTGCTGACTGCTAGAATTATGCAATGCACAATCTCAACTGGCAATGGTTGCAGGCTTAGTTACTGCATTGCACAATTTTATGGGCCAGCAGTCGCTGTCCTTCAGAAATGCACAAAACAATCCTGGAGGACAGTCACTGAGTAGAAATGTGCATTTCCTGAGAGCAAGACAGAGCCTTCCCTCTCAGGATTGCACAATGTTGTCTTGGTGAGGCTCTTAGTGAGGCAGAGTCCGAGCTAAGGCTACCCAGGCTCGCCAATAGGCAATTGAAAGTGAATGTAAGTGTGAATGCATGGTAATATTGAGTGTAAGCATAAGTGAATGATCATGCATGCAAATGGAAAATGATAGATTCAGGAAACGGAACAACATGCATGTGGGTGAGGCGAGTCACCGAATCAGCGACCGTTCATGAAAAATAGTTTCATGCATGCAACAACAGTGAGATATCAACGAAAATTGAAACAATGCTAGGAAAATCTAGTATACATGTGAACGACAGCAAGCGTTCAAAGAAATTGAGCAAACAGTACTCACACAAGAGAAAACACAAAAAGCGACAGAAATGCAACAAAAGGCATGGAAAGCGGGCTTACCCCAAAACAGTTGAGCTGAGTGTGCCGAAAACTCCTAGATGTGATGTGGGATGTTAGAGTTACAAGGTTGATGTGAGGAATGAGCTCTCCAACATCCAGTTGATGAGTTTTGAAAACATCAAGGTTGTGACATGCATGCCACAAATCTAGGGAAAGTGGCACTTGGTGGGAGGTTACTGAAATGATCCTTGCATGTAACCTCCAACTGCTAAACATAGATCCCTGAAACAAGGGATGCCTTTGCATGCTACCTTGGGAGAAGCAATCCATGCATGCAACTCAGTTTTGATTGGTCCTAGAGGGAACCGGTCAACCCAGCTACACATGCGAGATACTACTCGCCTACTCAAAGAAAATTCACATTTCTGGCTAGGAGATGGGCTCGCTGCCCAGGAGATTTGCACATTTTTTGGGTAGAGCAGCTGACTGTTGCCCAAATTTGTGCAAATTCCGGGCTAAGCATCCATGCTAGGGAAAATTGCACAATTCCTGCTAGGAGTGTTGATTGGCAGAATTACGCAATCTTGGAGCCCAACAGGTTGCCAGAGAAGATTGCGCAATTTCTGGAGGGAAGCTTGATTGCCCTCCAGAAATGCACAATTTTCTTGGGGAATATTCTCAGCCTACAGCTGGACTAAGTCTGGGTGAACAACCTATGAGGGGAATGGATCAAGCTGTGATCGACAGACTGCATTTATGGAAGCAAAACACTAAAGCTTATGAACTTGATGAGGCAAGGGAAGTTGCTATGAAAAGTTGGAAGGGAGGCTCCAAGACGAAGCTAAGGAAAAATTTTGGAGGGTGGTTGGAGACACTACAAAACATATGTAGTCTCTAACTAAGAAAAACCCTAGCCACCTAGTTATACTCCATTCATGAAGCCAACTTACATTTACTGATTTTACACTTTGCTACATCATAAACATTATTTAATAAACATGTTAAGTAATAACCTATTCTCCTAAATAGGGGAGTTAAGGTGGGACCCTAACAAGTCCTCCCCTTTACAAAGAAGTGTTGTCCTCAAGGTTGGAGATGACAAATTTGGTGGAAAATATATATTCATTCCCATGTAGCATCTAGGGGATTTTTATCCTTCCATTGGATTAAAACTTCTTAGATAGTGTGGTGGAAAAGTGTATGCACAAGTTTGACCAAAACAGCCTCAGGCTACAACCAAATGAAACCGTCCCATCTAGTTCAAGAAGGTTGGTTTAAACTATGCAATTGGACTGACATGTATGAAAGACTAGGTGAAGCTTAGAATGACTAGGTGACTCCAATTTGTAATCCATTGGGCCTATAAATTTGAGTATAGTATATGGTTTATAAATTTTATGTGCTAACTTCTAGTGGATCTCTATTTATATAGCTAGAGAAACAAGAACACCTAATCCCCTCCTTCAAAGTGGCATTCAGAGCAATGTTTATCAACTTATTGGTTCATGTAGTTCTAATCCAAAACCAAATTATCCTTGAGGATATGACAAACACCAACATGGGTCATTAGGGTATTTTCCATGTCCCAACCTTAGAGAGACATGGTAAGTATGAGATCATCAAAAACCATTGTTGTCCATAGATCGCCACATAGTGGATCACTTGAGTAGCAACACATTATGTTTATTATACCACCATTTAGTCAGGGGTAACTATTAGACCCATTGGGTTGGTCATTCCAACACAAAACAATGTAAGTAATCTTCTAAAAACTTCTTAATTGTTGTTACCTAGACATGTGTTTTGAGTGATACATTATGTTGAGATTAATTAGGTAGATTGAAGGTGAAATAACTCTTATCACTAATTATTAGTGAAGGTGGTGTCATGATCAGTCATAATTGATTTAAGGATGCCATGGAGTTTAAAATATTGTTCATGAATACCTGTGCTAATTTGGAGTCCCTAAATGGGATTTTTAAGGCACAAAAGTAAACATATTTAAGAAGTCAATACAAAACTACCACAATCATTGATTTCTTCCTTGATTCAAGTAACCCCTAAAATCTATAGAAATCTCAATACACTTGGTGGCTAGAATGTGTAAAGTTTGTTATTATTCTACCATCCTGTGCCATAAGCAATTATGAAATTTAGCCATATAGTTGTTAGGGACGTCCATCTTCATGCCTTCCCAAAAGAATGAACACTTAATCTAGGCATATGTTTTATGAAACCTATAATTATGTATTATGGTAGATGTGTGTAATTCAAATAACACTTGATTTTAGTGTTGAATCATAAAACAAAAAAAATATATGCTTTCTATAGAAGAACTCATCATTTTACCAAGTGTATCCCAAATGTGCAAGTGGTTCGCCTTGTAACTAGTGGATCACATGCACAATCTTGGCATTTATTGATCATTCTCCATGTACTACTTGAAGTTACCAATTTGGCACTTGGAAAGTTAATGCAAAAAAGTAACCTTCCTCTTCATACTTCCTGTAGAGAGCATCAACCACCCAATTTTCCTTTTCCTTATTGTAAATAAGATCATACTCATAACCTAACATTTTAGTGAGCCACTTTCGCTACTCTAGGGAGGAAAACCTTTCTTTCAATAAATATTTCAAGCTACGATGTTGCATTTTTAATTTAGAAATGATGCCACATATCAATTGCATGAACAATATCGAACAGTTCCTTTCTTATGTGGATTTTCTCAGTTTCTATCACGTAATTTCTTACTAGTGAAGGATAACAAGTGTCCCTCTTGCATTAACATTACCTAATTCATTTTTTGGATGCATTACATTCCAACGAAAAATTCTTATTCAAGTTAAGCACAACTAATATTATGGTATTACATATCATTTTTTAGAACCTAAAAATCATGTTGAACCTTCTCATTCCATTAGAAGGCATTATTTTTTAGCAAGGTTGTGAGAGGAGTTGCAACTTTACAATACTCCTACACAAAATCTTGGTGGCCATATGTAAGGCAAAGATATTCACATAAAATTTTGACGGTCTTAGGGTGAGGCCAACCCTTCATTGCCTCAAATTTATTAGGATCAATACATAGATACTTCTCAACCATCATGTGTCCTAAAAATTCCACTTCTAAGACACTAAAATCACATTTAGAATGTTTGAGGAATAAATGGTGATGATAGAGGAATTGTAAGACTTGACCCACATGTACCACATGTGCCACTCAAGTTTTGTTGTAGACTAAGATGTCATCAAAGAAGAATAGGAATAAATGTCATAAAAGGGATCAAAATATTTTGCTCATGAGGCTTTGAAAGTGGAAGTCACATTTTAGAGATCAAAAGACATCACTACAATTGATAATGACCTTCATGAGTGAAAAATCAGTGTTTGGAATACCTACTTGTTAATGATAATTTGGTGATAACTATACTGGAATCAAGTTTGGTGAAGAATTGAGTACCATGTAACTCATTTAAGAAATCATCAATGACTAGAATGGTAAATTACCATTGATGGTCAAATTGTTAATAACACAAAAGTCGACACACATGAACCAAGTGCCTTATTTTTCAAGAACTATAATGTTTAGGGAGGAATAAGGGTTGGTACTAGCATGAAGGACACCAACCGCCAAAAACTCTTAGAGTATGTTTCTAATTTCAATCTTTTGGGAATAACGTGGTGATCATGATCATAATATCCCACTATGATGGAAATATGAGCACAAATTAGGTTGTGTATACTTAAAAGTATTGGGATATTATGATCAGGGTCACCACGTAAGGTTGGGAAGCCTCGAGGAAGTTTCAAACACTTGTTGATGTTTATCTGAAACTAATTGTGAGTTCAAATGAATTGGTTAAGAAGTAGCCTCAAAATCTTGAATAACATGGAATTGTGGAAAAATGCAAGAATGACCCTTTTTGGAGAGATTTTCATGTGGTAGGTGTTGAGTATTTCTAAAGAGCTTGTTTTGATACCTTTGAGAGTGTATGAATGACCATCCTTTTGTAAAATCATATATAATTCTATGAAATCCATGGTGATGGGGCCTAATGTTCTCAATAATTTAGCACTCAAAAATATTTCATATTTCAGGTTTCTGCGATCTTCATACTTGTGTAAATCATCTTCCAGATTCATCTCGCATTAGGTTTGTTATTATGATCAATGTTTTGAACCAGCAATGGTGGTTCATCATTGGGATGAGAAAGATTTATGGAAGACTAGTCTATTATTTAGATAAATAAATAGATGTTTGAGATGCACAACTGACATATTTGGTTAGTTTTAATTAAAAGGATTATAAAACATCAATTTCACTATCATGTACTTCATTCATTGTTACATCAAGAGGTGCATTCTACAACCCAAAATGAGGGAAACATGTAATTCCCACAATGCTTAACCTAAAATTGACACATATTTGTTTTAGAATAAAAATAAAATAATCACTAAAAAAACAATGTCAATGATAATCAACAATAAAAATAAATATACTAGTTTTAATTTAAAGGAATATAAAAAACTTATATTTTCACTCTCATTGTGTGCTTCAATCATTGTTGATATTACAACTCAATATGAAGGAGATGTACAATTTCTTTCATCCTTAAGATAGAGTAGGCATGTAGTATTTAATAATAATAATAATAACAACAAAAATATTTCACTCTCCACCTTTAATAAAATATCTTTATGTCCACATTAAGTAGCATAATTTTTTATCAACTTTATACAGAAAGATAAATTAATTGAAAGCAAAAAAAATCTTATATTTTTACTTCCCAAAATATGAGGAAAATGTATAATTCTTTTGGTTTTTAAAAATATTTCAATGTAAGTCTTAAATAAAATATCTGAATATTCATGTCAAATAATATATTTTGATATCAACAATATGTGAAATTTATTCAATTCTTAATATGAAGTTGATATGTGACAATTTAAAATATTAATAATAATAATAAAAATCAATATGGACCATATGAATATTGTAATGTGCATGGATAAGTAAAATATTTCAATATTATATATAGAGAAAGACTTCCCAATAAGAAAGAGATGTGCATTTAAAAATATATTAATAACAAAAAAACAATTTAATGTCAACAATGTGGATTGTAAATCAAATATTTCAACACCAACAATATATATGTTATGCAAATAAATTGAAAATGAAAGAGATGTGCAATTCCTTTCATGTTCCACATAGAGTTGATACATGGGCCCATGTGGTTACACATAAGCATAAAGAAAAAATATAAATCCATCTTATTATTTGATCCATCAAGAGGGATAAAATCACTTGAGGTGCAAACTTTTCTCAATTTTTGCACTCTAAAAGAGGTTTGCACCTCAAGATATTTGATCCTTCTCGACACTTGATAAATTTAGAGGTAAGAAGAATTTATGTTTGTTGTATGTATTAACCCTAATTATTTAATTGATCAAATTTTCCTAAAAATTCTCCGCAATGGATTACACCATGAAAAAATACTAGAAACATAATAATTCGTGCAATAAAATGGCCAATGCTTAAATAAATCATACAATTTCAACCCAGAAAATTGGCAAGAAAATATTGCAAACCCTAACTAATTTTATTAATTTAATACTGACAATAGATAACATTAATAAGTTGCAAAAAAAATTGAGAATGGAATTAACTGGAAATCCTTGGCTCCTCCAATAATGTGGTATGACAGAGCATGACCTCCTTTCTTGTGATGAACACTAATAAAGAATCTGAAGTGGTTCTTCCTCTTCACTAGCTAGGGTAGAATCTTTCACCACTAAAACTAATCGCCAACTAAAGTGTGTCTCTCAATATCGAAACCAGAAAATATAATGAAGGATTTTCCCTACCACCTTAAACTAGAAAAACTCTTGAGACAATCATACCCCAAATAACTCTCATTCTCCTTTTTATAAATTTTCTTCTTCCATTACCATAATCAAAATACTGAGTAACCAAAATACCATAAGTCACTTTTTGATACTAAAATAACTTAATTTAAATAAAAAAAACACATTATATTTTTTTTTAATTTAATTACTCATTAGATATCATTTTTTGGGATTCAACTGCGTTAAGTAAGTCATTCAAACGTATGACCATTTCCATGAGAGGTAGTCGGAAGTGATGATTGATGCTATGTGATTCGTTCTCCACATTTCACTAGTTTCAATCCCACTTCTTCACCCCTGTGAGCATCACCCGATGCAATGAGTGCTAAGTGAACTATTCAAAAATCATGAGAAATGGAAATGGTCATACGTTTGAATGACTTACTTAACGCAGTTGAATCCCAAAAAATGATATCTAATATAATGCACTGCGTAAATACCCCATACTTAAATTCAAAAAGAGTCAAGGGATTTCTACTTGAATGGTTCATGAGGCACAATACTTGCTAAGGTTTTGCAAATGGGGTAGCAAGCTAAGTGGGCTTGATTGTGGGGAAAAACTCCACAGTTAAGCGCGCTTGAGCCAGAGGAGTTCTGGGATGGGTGACCTCCTGGGAAGTCCTGGTTACCGGGTGCAAGCCCCGGAAGTGATGATTGATGCTATGTGATTCGTTCTCCACATTTCACTAGTTTCAATCCCACTTCTTCACCCCTGTGAGCATCACCCGATGCAATGAGTGCTAAGTGAACTATTCAAAAATCATGAGAAATTAGTCCGTTACGACTACCTCTCATGGAAATGGTCATACGTTTGAATGACTTACTTAACGCAGTTGAATCCCAAAAAATGATATCTAATATAATGCACTGCGTAAATACCCCATACTTAAATTCAAAAAGAGTCAAGGGATTTCTACTTGAATGGTTCATGAGGCACAATACTTGCTAAGGTTTTGCAAATGGGGTAGCAAGCTAAGTGGGCTTGATTGTGGGGAAAAACTCCACAGTTAAGCGCGCTTGAGCCAGAGGAGTTCTGGGATGGGTGACCTCCTGGGAAGTCCTGGTTACCGGGTGCAAGCCCCGGAAGTGATGATTGATGCTATGTGATTCGTTCTCCACATTTCACTAGTTTCAATCCCACTTCTTCACCCCTGTGAGCATCACCCGATGCAATGAGTGCTAAGTGAACTATTCAAAAATCATGAGAAATTAGTCCGTTACGACTACCTCTCATGGAAATGGTCATACGTTTGAATGACTTACTTAACGCAGTTGAATCCCAAAAAATGATATCTAATATAATGCACTGCGTAAATACCCCATACTTAAATTCAAAAAGAGTCAAGGGATTTCTACTTGAATGGTTCATGAGGCACAATACTTGCTAAGGTTTTGCAAATGGGGTAGCAAGCTAAGTGGGCTTGATTGTGGGGAAAAACTCCACAGTTAAGCGCGCTTGAGCCAGAGGAGTTCTGGGATGGGTGACCTCCTGGGAAGTCCTGGTTACCGGGTGCAAGCCCCGGAAGTGATGATTGATGCTATGTGATTCGTTCTCCACATTTCACTAGTTTCAATCCCACTTCTTCACCCCTGTGAGCATCACCCGATGCAATGAGTGCTAAGTGAACTATTCAAAAATCATGAGAAATTAGTCCGTTACGACTACCTCTCATGGAAATGGTCATACGTTTGAATGACTTACTTAACGCAGTTGAATCCCAAAAAATGATATCTAATATAATGCACTGCGTAAATACCCCATACTTAAATTCAAAAAGAGTCAAGGGATTTCTACTTGAATGGTTCATGAGGCACAATACTTGCTAAGGTTTTGCAAATGGGGTAGCAAGCTAAGTGGGCTTGATTGTGGGGAAAAACTCCACAGTTAAGCGCGCTTGAGCCAGAGGAGTTCTGGGATGGGTGACCTCCTGGGAAGTCCTGGTTACCGGGTGCAAGCCCCGGAAGTGATGATTGATGCTATGTGATTCGTTCTCCACATTTCACTAGTTTCAATCCCACTTCTTCACCCCTGTGAGCATCACCCGATGCAATGAGTGCTAAGTGAACTATTCAAAAATCATGAGAAATTAGTCCGTTACGACTACCTCTCATGGAAATGGTCATACGTTTGAATGACTTACTTAACGCAGTTGAATCCCAAAAAATGATATCTAATATAATGCACTGCGTAAATACCCCATACTTAATTACTCATTATTAAATAATTATTAAATTAATTGACTTTGTATGTTATAACTCCATACCACTCTACAAATTTGTTGTATGATTTTTGATGTAGGTTATAGCTTCATACCACTATGCAAATTTGTTGTATGACTTTTGTATGGATAGTTGTTATGGCTTTTTTTTTTTTTTTTTCTTTTTTCTCCAAAGGTGGCAAAACCTATCAAACTCAGGTGTCAAACCAACAGTGAGGACAGCCATCTCTGGCTGCTATCCACGAATGTCGGTTTGACTCATCACTGTTATCAAGGAAAACCACATCACCTGTAATAACCCACTCGTGGTCCGTAAGGGAGCAGGCTTTGACTCCTGCCAGATGCCTCTGGGTCTTGGGTCGTTAACCTGTTTCCTTACGTCTGAGGAAGACGAACTCTTAGCCAAGCAGAAGCAGTTTTACGACATACTCCAGGCCGAAGTTGTTATGACTTCTATTCAATTAGTTTATTTTCATGAAATATAAAATTAAAATTAAAATTAATATTAATCTATCATTAATACATTAAATACACTTTATTAAATTCAATAATTAAATATAATACTTAACCTTTTCATTTCATATAAACAAAAAACAAATTGATATATGATATACTTGTGAAAAAAGAATCAAGCACTATTAAGTTAATTAAATAAAGCATCTGCTCATGTGTCATAATCAATAAAAGATGTAATAATGATACTTGAAACTTTGCTCACATGGGCATTTGGTTAATTGGCAATCAGATACAGTCAGCTGACATGACGTGTATGTGGACCCACTCCATGATGGATAGTCGTTCGTTACCAACTCCATGATGTGGACGAAGATTGAGGGACTTCAATTTATCGTGCGTGTCATAATCAATAAAAGATGTAACATTTAATACTTGGTCACATGGGGCCTCCAATACGGTTAGCTTACGTGTATGTGGACCCACTTCATGATGGATAATCATCGGTTACACCCATTCAACGTGGCAATTGCCGACACTGATGGAGTGAAACTTACGCAGCCCAATCTTCCACGCGTCTAAATTATTATAATAGAGGACAAAGTTCGTACCATTAAATCATTTCTAATGACTTGTAAAGCAAAAAGATGTATGGAGTCTCCCAAGGTCTTTGATTTTTACATGTAAATAATTTCTAGCTTCGTAAATTATAAACTTAGTTTATTCATGTATGAGGAGAGTTTGAGTGGGTTTATTTTTTTTTATTTTTATTTTTTAAGTTTATATTTTTAAATATAAAAAGAGTGAGAGTAGGTTTATTTCTATGTAAAAATCAAATTGCTATAATTTTTTTTATAAATAAGGGATTTTATATACTATTTTTCTGTTTGATTTAGTGGTGACTTTAAAATTAGATAATTATTATTATTATTATATTATTAGTCAACATTTTTTCCAATCAATCATTAACTAGGTGGCATGTCTCTTATCCTATAAATAAAGATGTCTTGTATACCAATTTGATATTTAATGATTATTATTATAATATTGATAGTCAACATACTTCACAATCAATCATTAACCAAAAAGATGAATATTATTCCTTTTTTATTTTTCTTTTAAGTGATTGTGATTTGGATTAAAGGAAGGGTTGGCTTTATTCCATAATGTGATCTTAAATTTTCAAAAGGTTTTTATTTTCGAGATCAACTCCTCATTCAAAAAGATTGGGAAGTTTGTGTTTGAGTTTAAAACTATTTATAAACTTGGTGAAATGATTATAGAGAAAATAATAAACATAATACATGTGAATTCTCTAAATAAAATTAGCTAAATCTTATGAAGAAAAAACTTTTTAATTTGAAAGAGGGCTGAGGGAAAACTTTTCTATGAATCTTATTTATCAAAAGAGTAACCTTTGGATTCCCAAGGATATGTCTCTTTTGGATTCCTTTCCACTTGTCATTATCTTTTATTGATGTTTCTTTAGGTTTAAATGTATGATCCATTGTTTTCCGTCCCTTGGTGACCATTGGTTAAGGTTCTTTGGCCACTTCCAAAATGTCTAATGTGCATTATAACCCTTCATTGTATTCTTAATAGTTGTTACTAATTTTTTCTAATTAATTTATGTTACTCCAAAAATATTTATCAAGGTATGCTCCCTTCTTATGGAGTTACTTCCTTTCCCAAGGCACTATTATGGAGTCGGTGAGGGCGCTTCATTTTCAAGATTTTGGCTCAAAAGATCAATGTCCCTTTTAGAAGGGATATCCGAATGTAAAAGTGATTCAAAGTGAAAGTTGAGGGTGGGATTGGGCTTAGGTTTGAAATGATTATGTTCTAAAAGAAGCATTTTCTTAAGGATTAGATTCATAAACTAATTCTAGTCCCTCAATTATTAAGCACTCTACAAATCTACCTACTATGTCCATGGGGCTTAGAATTTCAAATAAACTTTCATAAAGTATATTAGATCTTTACCATTAGATCTAAAAATTTGATCACACATAATTCGTGAAGGGTATTGTACATCAAATAAAAAAACGCAACCACACATAAGATGTGCATGAATGGACAAGAAATACATCATATAATAAAATTCCCTTAAGGGCATACTTTACAAGGATTTGTGTATGGAAAGAAGAAAAACTTGAAACCAAAATATGATTTCTCCTTTCACATTAGGACAAATCCATTGGTATTTATGCTATCCATCTTCATAATAAGTCAAGAAAACTAATATTATGGTTTGTTTCACATTAGGAAAAAATCCATTGGTATTTATGCTCTCCCTCTCCATAATAAGTCTAGAAAACTAATATTATGGCTCCTTTCACATTAGGAAAAATTCCATTGGTATTTATGCTCTCCATCTCCATAATAAGTCAAGAAACTACAAGATGGTTTTTCCATGTCTCTAAAGGAAAATAAATGAAAACACGATACTTAAGTAAAATTACCAATCAATAATGAAAATGGGCATATCATCATAAAAATATAAGAAATATTATCCACCAAGATCAAACCAGATTGAAATGAGGAAAATACATAGTGCAATTTTAAATGGAAAAACCTACTTAATGAAGAAGCCACATAGGAAATACAAAACTTTCTCAACATATACATATGCTTACTCTTTGAGGACAAAAGTTTTAAGAGGGGAGGGTAAGGTCATGTCCCTTGGCACAACATACAATAAGTAAAACACATAATATAATCTCCCTGCTAGGTATTATAGGTCCACAGGGTTTAGTTAGGCCATATAAGTTATGCGTTGATCATGTTGTTAGATATCCATAATACTAATTTATTATATCTTGGTGTGTTTACCATGCTCTGTAGGGCTAGTACCTACTTCCATTACAAATAAATGACTTCTATCTCTTTGTGAGGCATAATTGAACAAATAAGTTTTGTTACATTAATGAGTTTCATTTTTAAAGTGTCATATACTAACCTTTTTTGGGTAGCAAGGTTCCCTTATTAACCTTTCTATGGCTATAGGTGTGCAATCCATCACTTGAAAAACAAGGATAAGCTACAATGCAGCTAGTCCTACCATCATTTAAAAATATATGATAATTAATCAATAAAATATCATAAAGAGAGAATGAATTAGTATTCCCATGCTACTACAAAATTTTAAACCATTTAAGTGGTATATGTAGGAATTTACAGGGTAAGTTCCTCAGAAAGAACACCAAAAGGACACCGCTCACAACCAGATCACAGATCAATACACCAGTATTTTTGACGTGGTTAAAACCCTCAAAGAGGGAAACAGTCCACGGCCTGAGCCAACGCGGCCACTTCAGGCAATTTATTAATCAAAGAATGAAAATTTACATAAGCTTCTCTCATGCACGGATTACCCTACAAATGACCCTCCATGCGCTTTAAATAGAATTCATGGACCAATCGGGTGTCAAGCCACGGATCAAGTGTCGGTAATACCGAGGAGAGAATGAACCGTGGATCACTACATATCGTGACCGTCGGATTGTAAGTTACAAAATGTACAACGGTAAAGAAACACACTTTACCTAACTCTATACCTAACTCTACACTAGACCAAGTTGAACTTAACTATATCTATGTGTCGGAATATCCTAACATCCCCCCTTAAGAACAACTTGGGATAGGATTGAAGGATTTACAAATATGACACAATAGGAGAAGGAAGGAGGCACTAGAGCCTATCCCCCCTTAGTGACAACTTCCTGAACTCCAACCATAAATCGAAGTTTAGTGAACTTCGCCTCTGTGAGAGCCTTTGTGAAGATGTCTGCAACTTGATCATCTGTTGAACAATATTGCACTTCAAGAACATGGTCGTGAATGAGCTTTCTGATGAAGTGCATGTGCAGTTCAATGTGTTTGCTGCGCTGATGTTGGACTGGATCTTTGCATAGCTGAATGGCACTTTGATTATCACACCAAAGTGTAGTCGGATGCTGCTGCTCAAAGCCAAACTCTGACAGGATCTGACGAAGCCACAAGGCTTCCTTACTAGCTTCTACGGCACCACGATACTCTGCTTCTGCTGATGAAAGAGAAATGGCACCTGTTTCTTGCAAGCCCATGTAATAGGTCCTGAACCAAGAGTGAACACATAACCGGCAGTAGACTTCCGATCATCAGGGTCACCAGCCCAATCGGAATCAGTGAAACCAACCAATAGAGGAGATGCTTTGGCACTGTAATGAATCCCAAACTGAACTGTACCTCGAACATAACGAAGTATTCTTTTAGCTGCTTTCCAATGACTTTCACGGGGGTTTTGCATGAACCGAGCAACAAGGCCAACAACAAAGGAAAGGTCAGGACGAGTATGGGTTAGATACAAAAGTTTTCCTACAAGTTGACGGTATAAGGTAGCATCAACTTCAGGAGAAGTACAAGTGACTGAAAGTTTGACTCCAGACTGAAAGGGAGAAGGGGCTGGCTTACAGTCTTCCATGTGAAAATGACGTAGAATATCACAAGCATACTTGGACTGGGAAAGGGAAATACCCTCCTTGGATTGCAAGACTTGAAGACCGAGAAAATAGTGTAAGTGTCCTAAGTCTGTCATTTCAAATTTCCTTTTAAGGCTAGACTTCACATGGTTTATAAGGTTGGGATCACTACCAGTAAGGATAAGATCATCAACATAAAGAACAAGGATGATAAGAGAGTTGCCCACTTTCTTGGTGTAGACAGTATTGTCAGAATGACACCTAGAAAAGCCAGATTCTAAAAGAAAGCTATCCATTTTGGCATACCAAGCCCGAGGAGCTTGCTTGAGACCATAAAGGGATTTCTTAAGTCGACAAACAAGGCTGGAGTCTGTTTGTATGAAGCCAATGGGTTGTTCCATATAGATTTCTTCATGCAAGTCCCCATGCAAGAAGGCAGATTTAACATCCATCTGATGGACTTCCCATTTGAAAGAGGCAGCAAGGGAAAGAACAAGGCGGATAGAGTTCATTTTGGCAACAGGGGAGAAGGTTTCAGTGTAGTCAATGCCTTCAACCTGTGAAAAGCCCTTAGCAACAAGACGAGCTTTATGTTTATCAACTTTCCCATCTGGTCCATACTTGGTTCTGTAAACCCATTTACATCTAACAAGTTTTCGTCCCTTTGGTAGAGGAACAAGATCCCATGTATCATTTGCCAATAATGAATGATATTCTTCATTCATAGCTGCTTCCCAATCTGGATGGCCTGAAGCTTCTGCAAAGGTGTCAGGATCATAATTTACTGGAGCTTGAGCCAGTAAAGAAGAGGCTCTCTCAAACTGAGAACGTGTGCGTCGCTGATCTGTAGGATCACCGGCAAGATCACCTGCTGCATCTCGAGTAGCACGAACCCATTTTGGAAGCTCAGGAGCTGAAGGAGGATCCTGAGATGGTGGGGGAGGATTGTCATCCTCACTTTCATCATCTGAAGAAGAAATGTTTTCAAAGGTAGAAGAGATAGGGAGAGGTGGCACATCCGCCGGACTAGGCTCGCAGGCCGATATATTTTCATCAAATTTTACATCTCTTCTAATGATAACATTTTTGGACTTAAATGGAATAAGTCTATAGCCTTTGACATCTTCAGAATATCCAACAAAAGTACATTTTTCACTCTTAGGTTCTAAAGCTTTATGCTTTTCATCTGGAATATGGGCCCACGCTTCACTTCCAAAAACACGAAAGTGACTTACATCTGGTTTGATTGAGCTCCATGCTTCTTCTGGAGTGATATTCTTTAAAGCCTTAGTAGGAGTGCGATTTATTATGTAATTTGCACAGTTAATTGCTTCTGCCCAAAAACTAAGACCAAGTCCTTTAGATTGTAGCATACAATTAGCCATTTCCTTTAAGGTGCGATTCTTCCTTTCAGCTACACCATTTTGTTGTGGAGTATATGGAACAGTATGTTGCATTTGAATTCCATTCTCAGTGCAATAGTTGATGAATGTGTTTTTAACATATTCTCCGCCATTATCAGATCTTAACTTAAGAATTTGATGTCCAGATTGTTTTTCAACAAAGGCCTTGAAGGCCAAAAAAGTGTTAAATACTTCACTCTTGAGTTTTAAGAAGTATACCCAAGTGCGTCTGGAGAAATCATCAATGAAAGTTAAGAAATACTTGCAGCCAGAGAATGACACAACTGGAAGTGGACCACATAAATCACTATGCACAAGCTGTAAAGGGGCTGAGGCGTGCCAAGAGGCACGTTTTTCAAAACTGTCCCGATGATGTTTTCCGAGTACACATCCGGAACAAACACCATCTCTGCAAGATACCATAGGAAGACCTGTCACCATATTTTCTTTACATAGATGCTGAAGGGAGCGATAGTTTAAGTGACCAAATCGCTCATGCCAAAGTTTGCTCACTTCATCGTTATGAGCAACAAATACTGAGGGAAGATTTGATGACCCAAAGTTGTGAAACTTATACAACCTTGTGGAATCATCAGCAATGCCAGTAGCCAAAATCTGTTTAGGATCTCTTAAGTCCTTGATTACAACATCATGAGGTGAAAATTCAACGATTTTACCTTCACCTGAATGAGTTATCTGATATACAGATAGAAGGTTGCAGGATAAGGTTGGAACACATAATACATCATTAAACTGACCATTGTCTAGATGAACAGTTCCAGTCCCTACAACATTAAGAGATCTATCATCACCAACATATATATTTTTGGTGTTACAATCATTTAAAGAAGAAAACATGGCTTTGTTTTTGGCCATGTGATAAGAAGCTCCAGAATCAATGAGCCACTCATGAGAATGAGAAGAAGAAGAAGATGCATTTAATGCATAGCCAGACCGAGATGCTTGACAACCACATGCAGAAAGTGCCATTCCTGAAGATGAAGTTGAAGAAGATTGCCCCAAATGGATGTTATGCTTCTTCATTGCTGCTTCCAAGGCTTCCATCTTTTTAAAGCATTTTGATTCTAAGTGGCCATCTCGATTACAAAAATTGCAATGTCTATCAGTCTTCTTCCCTTTGTTTTTATTTGTCTTATCATTTTGTTGAAATGATTTTTCATTTTGGGGCTGAAATTGCTTAGGAACCTTGTTTGGTTTAGGACCATTCTTTTTAGGATATGACTTCTTAGGATTCTTTGAATTTGGTTGCTGCTGGGCGGCTAACGCTTTCTTGGAAGAGTTTCCAAGATTAAGAAGACCAAGGTGTAAGAGTTTTTCTTGTTCTCTTATTAAAGAATCACAAAAAGAGTCAAAGGAAGGGGGCTTGTAGTCTTTTCCTTGAGAAATGAAGGCTTCTCTTGTAGAATGGAAGGTGGAAACAAATACAGAGTAGGCTGGTCCCAACTTAGTAAGGATGGAATAAATAAGGTTACTATCTTCTTTCTTAACCCTAACACCTTCCAAAAGATATCTAAGGGTCTTGAACTTAGACAAGAAATCTTCAATGCAAGAAAAATTATTAGGGTCCAATGTAAGCAACTCATTTTCAAGTTGATGGGCTCTAATTTCATTTTTAATCCCAAAAACTTTATTGATTTGTTCCATTGCTTCATGAGGAGTTTCAAGTTCTGCAATATGGAATCTAAGATCTAGAGAAATAGACATCCCTATCAAACCACGTGCTTGATCTTGTCTATTTCCCATTTAGCAGCCTTGTCTTCATCTTTCGGTTTCTTTTCTTGGCCTGTGGCTATTCGGTAGAGACCTTTACTTCTAAGTAAATCCTCCATGTAGGACAACCATTGGAAGTAGTTGGTGCTGTCAAGGGTAACTTGGTATTGACTTTCCATTTCAACAAAAACTGAAGCTGAAGATGCTGAAAGTAAGTGTTCCAATGGATAGATCTCGAAAAATTAGGCTGGTTTAAAAAAAACGGGTCTGAAAAAGGCTTCCGGATGAAGAAGTTATGGCTTTTTGAAAAAAAGTTGTTGAAGTTGCCGACGAAGTGCGGGAATGTGCGGAAATGAAAAAGTCTGCCCCCACAAAATGGAGACTTGAACCCAAGACCTCTACTCTCTTAAAATAGCTTTGAACCAATTGATCTATACAAAAAATTTGAGAGAGAGAGAGAGAGAGAAAGAGGGGGGGGGGGGGGGCTTTGGGTTGCGTGCTTGCTTTGAGAAAGCTCTTTTTCCCTACAAAACAAAAAACACAAAACCCAACACGGACATGCAAAGAAAACGAACCTTGCGGCTCGAAGTTAGCTTTACCCAAAAAACTAAATATTTTCAAAAATTGAACCTTGCGGCTCAAAGTTAGCTTTAGCCGAAAAACTAAATATTTTTCTCAATGTTTCTGATTTTCCGAGATCACACTAAGGTGCAGGGAAAAGAGCATACGCATGAGAAAAATCCTTCCTTTCTGTTTCTGATTTGCCCAGATCGCACAGAGTCGCAGGGCAAAGAGCATACGCAGAAATGAAAGGTATAGATCCGGTTAAAAAAAAGCTAAATAAACCGAAACCGAAATAAGCAGAGAGAAAATAACAGTAAACTGCAAATAAACAATGTATACCTCCAGATCTTAAAAATGACACAGCTAGGGCTACCAGAAACCTTTTCGCGTGAAACGAAAGGGGTTCCTCACTGGAACAGATGCTCCGAACACAACAGAGTAGTCCTCTCGGCCCGAAAGCAGTCAGAAACAACAGATCTAGGAAACGGCAGTCGGATGCAGTTCTACCGGCTTCAGATTTGGATCACCAATGGACGCGGCCCTCAAATAGCTCTGATACCATGTAGGAATTTACAGGGTAAGTTCCTCAGAAAGAACACCAAAAGGACATCGCTCACAACCAGATCACAAATCAATACACCGGTATTTTTGACGTGGTTAAAACCCTCAAAGAGGGAAACAGTCCATGGCCTGAGCCAACGTAGCCACTTCAGGCAATTTATTAATCAAAGAATGAAAATTTACATAAGCTTCTCTCATGCACGGATTACCCTACAAATGACCCTCCATGCGCTTTAAATAGAATTCATGGACCAATCGGGTGTCAAGCCACGGATCAAGTGTCGGTAATACCGAGGAGAGAATGAACCGTCGGATCACTACATATCGTGACCGTCGGATTGTAAGTTACAAAATGTACAACGGTAAAGAAACACACTTTACCTAACTCTATACCTAACTCTACACTAGACCAAGTTGAACTTAACTATATCCTATGTGTCGGAATATCCTAATAGTATAAGATAATAATGGCCTTTTGGTTCGTTTCAAATAGAATATCATTGTTAATTACATATACCAGAGGCAAGGTGATTCTTTGAGCAAAAAATACAAACAATTCAAATAGAACGTTCTTGTTAGTTACCATCCTTGTTTTTTGTTTCAAATAGAACATTATTGTTAATTATGGATAATGGAGGGAAGGATATTCTAACTATAATGAAAATGCAAACTCAAAGAATTGTGTAGTCCATTATCCTCGTGTCTTTTTTTTTTTAGAGATTGTGAAATTGTTGAAAATGCAACAAGAAAATCCTAATTTAATTTTGTCCTTGAATTAAATTAGGAATAAAATTGTAATTCCACATCACAAGATAACTTGTACGAGTTAATTAAGTTAAATTGACTTAGTTGGCTCAATTAATTCAAGTCAACGGTCTAACTTGAGTCATTTATAGGAGCCTTCATTGAGTTTATTTTGAGTTGTAATTAATTAATTCAGTTTAACCGAGTTAAAGTAAGTTAAAATATTTCCAACAGATGGAGGAACTAGTAGGAGGTAAAACAATGGGGTTTTGCTTCATGTGATCAACTAGTTAACTGATGATTCACTCATAAATAACTCATGCATGTCAGATCTTAGAGTTACCCAGTTGAGATTGGAGTTCAGAGATAGTGTACTATCGGTTGTATAAACATCTGAATTGTACAGGTGGTGCATGTAGTCAGAGGAAGGACTATGAGGATTGCGTGATTCATATTGAGGAATTTCCCTAATCAATAGGGGGCTAATTCCCAAGGAAATAGCACAAGAAAATAGGGACTTGGGCAAGCCAAAATTTGGTTAAGTATCAGCCTAGGCTTGTCTAGGAAGTTGTTAGACATATAGAGATAGTGCATAAGTTGCTCGGGCTTGAGAAAAGAATTGTAATCTTCTCACATTTTCTGACTAATGAAATATATAGATAGCAAGGGCTTTTAGCTATGGTTTTCCCCAGGAAATCATTATGTAATGTGTTGATTGAATTCTTTCTCTTGTATGCTTCATGATTTCACGACCGTTTAATTGTTTTCGCTGATGAGTAAAGTAGATTCAAGTCTATTATTTTATTAAAGTACAATTAGAAGTTTGAATCTATAAGGAATTTCTACATGGTATCAGAGCATAAATCACTCTATAAGAGGAGAATACGAGTTTGTATTTTGTAGGTGAAATCGAATTTGTAGTACCATTCTTCAGAGCCAGCAAGATGTTGTTCTATGGATTGAGACTCGAATTTCCCTTGAGGGTAGTTCAAACTATATTTCTTGGAAGGAGAGGATGGAGGCATAGTTGGAAGGCAATGGGGTGAAGGAATTCATAGAAAAACATATTCCTAAGCCTCCAGTAACGGATTCTCAAGATGTGGTTGAGTGGAAGAAATGTGTTGCGAAGGCGAGAAGGATCATACTAGAAGGAGTTTGAGATCATATTGTTACGAACCTCCACGGGAAGGAGACTCCATATGAAATGTGAAAGGCCTTGACATACCTATTTCATAATAGCAGTGATCACAAGAAGCTGGCAATGAAGGACAAGCTTAGGAAAATCAATATGGAGAAGGGGGACACAATACCAAAGTACTTGGCCAAGTTCACCCAATGTCGAGATGAGCTTGGAAGTGTTGGTGTTACATTTGTTGAAGATGATCTAGTCATCCTAGCACTTCTAGGCCTTCCCAAGAGCTAGCACAACTACCAGGCTTCGGTAAATGGGAGGCAGAAGCTACCTGAGTGGGAGCGTTTATGGTCCAACTTGGTGAAAGAAGAGATTCGACGAAATACCAAAGGTGGATCCTCATCTAAGAATGATGATGAGGATAATTGTGCCTTGGATGGAAAGACAAATAAAGGGAAAGGGAAGTCATCCCATTCCAAATTAGATTATAGTCAAGAAGGAAAGAATAAGGACTTGTCGAAGATTAAATGTTTTCACTGTCACGAGTTGGGGTATTATGCCACAAAGTGTCCACATAAGAAGGTCGGCAAGAATCCCTTAGGAGGATAGGAAGGTGAAGCTCTTGCTTCGCAATTCGAGTTGGATTTCACCCTCATTGCTTGCATGGTGACATTAGTGATGGCTAATGTGTGGCATCTGGATAGTGGAGCCTCATTCCATATGACCAAGAACAAATAATTCTTCAATGACTTGGAGGAGAAGGACCTCCAAATGCACATCGAAATGGGAGATGATGGAAGGTATAGAGTGACCAAAAATGATACTGTTACTTTTCAGAGGGAGTTTGGTTATCCTCTCACATTAAAAGATGTCATGTATGTTTTGGGTCCGAAGAAGAATTTAGTTCTTGTTGATATGTTGGAGGATCATGGCTACGATGTGATATTTAGCAAAGAAAATTATTTCCTTCGTCACATAGCCTCAGGACAGGTGAAGTAGATTGGGGTTCAGGTGAATAACCTCTACAAATTGGATGTAGAAGATTGTGCATCCTTGAACACAAAAGCAGAGAAAGTTGTAGAGTCGAGACATCAGTGAATTGTGGCATAAAATATTGGGTCACTTGCACCACGGAGCTTTGAAGATCATGCAACATATTTCTACAAGACTTGCCAAGGGTGCACTAGAGCAGAGAGATATATGCAAAGGGTACACATTGGGGAAGTATACCAAATCCACCTTTCATGATAAGGATATTTGAGCGCAAGCGATCCTTGAAAGATTTCACGCAAATGTATGTGGACCGTTCTCGACAACCTCCACGGCCAAGCACATGTATTATGTAATATTTGTAGATGATTTCTAATGTAAGTGCTATATATTATTCACGCAGAAGAAAGATCAGTAGTTCTCTAAATTTTTTGAATTTAAAGCACTTGTTGAGAAAGACAATGGCAGGAAAGTGAACACTCTCAAGAGCGATAATGACAACGAATATGTGTCGAATGAATTCAAAAACTTATATGCATCAAAAGTCATTCGACGAGAGTTAATAGAAACCCACAACACACAACGGAATGGGGTTGCTGAAAGGAAGAAAAAAGTATTGTGGGAGCTGCACGGGCAATGTTACATGATCAGGTCCTACCGTTGCACTTGTGGGTTGAAGCATGTAACACAACTGTATATGTGCAAAATGGGAGTCCTCATTGGATTTTTGGGATGAGTACACTAAAAGAATATTTTTCAGGTAAGAAACTAGATGTGACACACTTCAAGATCTTTGGTTCATCAGTTTACTATCATGTTACCAAGGATGCAAGGAAAAGGCTAGAGCCAACAACTGAGTTGGGCATATTTGTGGGCTACACTGATACACCTGACAACTATCGTGTGTACCTTCCATCTCACAGGATTTCAATGGTTTGCAGAGATGTGAATTTCGATGAAGAGAATTCCATGAGATGTTCCCTTGAAAGGGAGCTTTAGTTGCATGTAGATGAGGAGCGTTTAGCTCTAAAGGAAGAACCTCAGGATGATGTGGAGCAACCACATGCCGAGGAGAAGAGAGTGGAAGCACCCACTCATGTAGAGACTTCTAAATATGGAAGGAATCACACTAGAGAGGTTGACAGATTGATGCATGATGCTAGAGAGAATGTGGGAGAACCCACATCATAGTGCAAGTAGAAGACATCACCATATCGGTACACTGACTACATCGCTCTAATGAGCGAGAGTGTAGAGATTTAGCCATCCTCATTTGAGGAATCAGTGCAAAAATCAGTATGGGTTGATGCCATGGTGGAGGATTATGACTCCATTATCATAAATAGTGTTTGGAAAGTGGTCTCAAGACCATCAGACAAGTCAATGGTGAGTTCCAGGTGGCTTTACAAGGTAAAGCAAGAAGCAAATGGGAGTGTGGAGAAACATAAGGCCATATTTGTGGCCAAAGGGTTCTCTCAGGTGGAGGGAATTTATTATGAGGAGAACTTTTCTCAAGTAGCAAGGTACTCTTCAATAAGATCTATTATAATTCTTTCAGCATAGAAGGGATGGAAGATACATCAGATGGATGTGAAGACAACATTCCTCAATGGAGTGATTGAGGAAGAGGTATACGTTGAGAAGCCAGAAGGATGTGAGACCTACAACAAGAGTCACATGTGTGCAGAATCAAGCCACCATTATATGGATTGAAACAACACCTCGTGTTTGGTACACCCGGATTGATAGTTATTTCACTAGGTTGGGCGTCACCAAAAGTGAAGTAGATGCAAACCTTTGCCATATTATGGTTGAAGGTAAATGATTGATTATAGTATTATATGTCGATGATTTAATTCTAAGAGGTGATGAGAAGCTAGTAAAATATTGCAAAGAGAATCTTGCAAGAGAATTTGAGATGAAGGACTCAAAGCTCATGCATTATTTTCGTGGTATGGAAGTATGGCAAGGAGATGATGGACTGTTTGTCTCTCAGGGAAAGTAAGCCAACAAGATACTAAAGAATTTCTGAATGGAGAGTAGCAAACCCATGGAGACTCCTCTAGCAGGAAATTGGAGGAAGGAGATGCTACTTCAGGTGAAGTAGTGGAGGCTACTATTTACAGGCAGCTTGTGGGTTCACTTATGCATTTGGTGAACACACGACCGAACATATGTTTTATAGTTAACCATCTTAGTCAAGTAATGGTTAAGACAACCAAACTCTATTGGAAGGCAGCTAAACATGTGTTGAGATACCTCAAAGGCACCATTCAATCTGGTATTTGGTACAGATGGACGGAGGGAGTGAAGCTGCAAGGATTCACATATGTAGATTGGGCAAGGAGTCCATAGTCAGGAAGAGCACATCAGGGGGAATTTGCAGTATTGGGTCAGCAACAGTTTCTTGGCATAACAGGAAGCAGGGATCAGTTGCACTCAGTTCAACAGAAGTAGAGTACATGGCTTCCAATTAAGAAGCTTGTGAGGCTATCTGGATGAGGAAGATTCTTGTTGGGTTATTTGGTCAGCACATGGATCCTACAATGATTTACTGTGACAATCTAAGTTGTATCAAACTCTCTGAGAATCCAATTTTTCATGACTGGTCCAAGCATATCGACATCCGGTATCACCATCTACGAGATTGTGTGCAGAGGAGAATCATGTTTTTGGAGTACATTCCTGCAGAGGAGCAGGATGCATACATCTTGACTAAGGCACTTTCAAGAGGAAAATTCGATTTCCATAGAGGAAAGTTTGGGGTATGTGATAATCCTTTTTGTTGTTGAGAGGGAGTGATGACAATATAAGAAGAAAATCCTAATTTAATTTTGTCCTTGAATTAAATTAGGAATAAAATTGGATTTCCACATCATAAGACAACTTGTATGAGTTAACTAAGTTAAATTGACTTAGTTGGCTCAGTTAATTCGAGTTTAAGGTCTAACTTAAGTCATGTGGAGTGTCTCCAACATTATAAGATCCCTGGTTGAGTTTATTTTGAGTTGTAATTAATTAATTCAGTTTAACTGATTTAAGTTAGAGAAAGATTTCGGCGTAAATCGAAGCAGTATCTTCACGCCAGTTCCCACCATTTCCCAGCTCAAAAGATGGGGGTTCTTATTACCCTTGCTACTCGGGCTCTGAGGATCTCAGACAAGAAGAGATTTGAGAAGGAAAAATCCCATCTGCTGGATGTCTTTGTGGAGAATGGTTACAGTAGATACATGGGTCATAGGGCTTTCCTTAAAGCTTCCAAGAATTCTCTGGTGAAAAGAGAGCCAAAAGATCGTGTTCCTGGTGTCCTTCTTCCTTATGTCCAAGGGACCACTGATAGAATTGGTAGGATTCTCAGGAGACATAGTATCCCGGTGTCCTTCAGGCCCCTGAACACCATTCGTTCGTCTCTCAGATCGGTGAAGGATCCCATCGACCCTAAAGATATGAAAGGTGTTTATTTCATCCCGTGTTCTTGTGGGACCCCCTATATTGGGGAGACTGGTCGTTCCATTAATCAGAGGATTAGTGAGCACGCAGCGGATCTGAAGCATAGGAGATCTAAGTCTTCCGCTTTGGCTGAGCATGCGGAGAAAACCAAGCATCATGTTTGTATTGAAGAAGCCAGTGTTATTGCTAAGGTTCCGCATTTCCATCATCGAAAATTCAGGGAAGCTCTGGAGATTGAAAAGAGACCTAACAATCTCAATAGAGACGATGGTTGGAAAGTCAGTAGATGCTGGGTCCCAGCCCTCTCCTCCTAGTCGTTTTTCCATCCTCTTTGGTTTTTACTCTTATTCTCACTTATTTATTTATGTTATTGTCATTTTTCTAAGCACTTTTACTTTATGTTCTTGGTTTTTTAAGGGCCTCGGGTATCTTATTTCCTTAATTTGTTTTTCTTTATTACTATTTATCTCACAATTTAGCTGTACCCATGACTCTAGACATCTATTTTTTCCCTTCTATTCTTATTGAGTTATTTTATTTGTTATTATTATTTTTAATCTTTATTAATGTATTTACGTATTTATTTTTGTTATTTTATTTTTACTATTTTTATTTATTTTATTCGTTTATATATTTATTTATTATTATTATTATTATTATTATTATTATTATTATTATTATTATTATTATTATTATTATTATTATTATTATTCGTTCAGTTATGTTTTAGTCCCTTTTAGTTATTCAATTCTATTTATTCATCATTATTTTATTTCATTTTTATTTTTTTTTACTATTATTTCGTGTTTTATTATTATTTTACTTATATTTAGTTAGTTATTTTATTATTATTATTATTAATTTTTAGTTTTTAGTAATTAATTAATGTAATTAATTTATCATTTTTAAGCTTATTATTTTATTTTAGTTATTCAATTTTATTTATTTATTACTATTTTATTTTTTCATGTTTTACTATTATTTTTCGTTAGTTATTTTATTATTTTTATTATTAATTATTAATTTTTAATTAATTAATTTAATTAATTTATTATCACTTGATTTACTTTTAAGCTTATTAGTTTATTTAATTTTACTACTATTTTGCTTTTTATTTTATTTATTTATTTTTTTTTAGTTTTATTCATATTTATTCACGTTTGACTATTATTCATATCTAGCGGTTTATTTTATTTGATTTCTCCTTTATTTTATTTATTTTTATTTTTGTTTGTGTATTTGTTTTATTTTTACTATTTTTATTTCAGGTTGTTATGTCTATTTAGTTATTCAATTTGTTATTTTTATTATTTTATTTTTATTCAGTTAGTTATTCTCACTTAAATTTTTTTTATTAGAAGCGGTCCATTGTAACTAATTTTCTTTTATTAGTAATTTGACCTTTAATTGATCCTAGTCCTTTGGTCAATATTAACGGTTGGGTCAAACTAGCCGTTGGAGGCTCTACTCGGTCTATATAACATGCTACGCTAGATCTGTTTTCTTCATCTTGTCCTGACGATGAACCACACTGGTTGGTTCGAAACACGTCGACAAATGACTCTCCATGTGATTTACGCCGAAATCTTTCTCTAACTTAATATGGATCACAGAAGCCTAAACTCTATTATTAACTGATTTAAAGTCAGTAAAACTAGTTCAAACTGATGGAGGAACTGGTAGGAGGTCAGATAGTGGGGTGCTGCTTCATGTGTTCAACCAGCTAACTGATGATTCACTCATAAATAACTCATGTCTAATAGATCCGAGAGTTACCCAATTGACATTGGAGTTCAAGGACAATGCACTATCATTTGTATAATCGTCTGAATTGTAAAAGTGTTGCATGCAGTGAGAGGAACGCCTATGAGGATTGCGCAATTCATATTGAGGAATTTCAACAATTAATAGGGGGCTAATTCCCAAGGAAACAACACAAAGAAATAAGTACTTGGGCAAGAAAAAATTTGATTAAGTATTGGCTTGGGCTTGTCTAGGAAGCTATGAGATAGATAAAGATCATGCAGAGGTTGCTCGAGCTTGAGTAAAACATTGTAATCTTCTCATATTTTCCGACTAATGCAATATACAGATAGCAAGGGTTTTTAGTTGTGGCTTTCCCTAGGAAATAATTTTGTTATGTGTTTATTTAATTCTTTCTCTTATATTCTTCGTGATTTCACGATCATTTAATTGTTTCCACTGATGAGTAGAGTATATTCAAGTCTATAGTTTTAGAAAATTACAATTAGCAGTTTGAATCTACAAGGAATTTCTACAAAAAATTAACACTAGTCCAACCACTTAACTAGGTGTTAAGTGGTTTATGAACATAAAGAGGCCATGATGGTAAAATATTGGAGGGTAATCCAAGGATACAATGTTTAAAGCCACACATCCCCTCCCATGCAAGAAGCTACTTTGTTGGTTGGTCTCCTTCTTCATGATGTTTCCAATTTTCACAATTCATTGGGAAAGAGGTAATTGTATGTCTCCTCTCATGTGCCAGCCAAATGAGTCAGTTCAACAATGCAACCCTTTCCCCAAATATGTTGCATGTAACCATTAATGGAGAGTAAGCATGTATCCAAACTCGTATCTGACTGTGTTGTGTAATATAATCTATGACTTAATAATTTGTAGCTTAAGCAACTGTAACATTTTCTAATAGGAGATGGAAACACATTTCGTGAATGAAGAATGAAGGTAGTTCCTAAATGAATTTTGTAAAAGGATGTGGTAGACTATATTTTCACCTTTTTGGTGACTTGGTGCTCTTGTTCATTCTAGTTGTGTTGCATTGATTTTCTATCTACTTGCTAAACCTAACCCACAAGTGCTTTGGAATGGTTATGTAAAGGCAGGAAAGAGACACAGAAGCTCTTTATGATTGATTTCTTAACCCATTTCCATGGATATGGATTTATAAGCCACAAACAATGGAAAAAAAAAAACAAAGCCCAATCCGGTCAAGTAGAACCTACATTAGGGCGATGATACGTAGTTTAGGAAACATTTTCAAGAAAACATCCATGAATAAAAGGAAAGGCCTCAAATGGTAGATTTATCTAGAAAAATTCATAACATAGGTAGTTTGAAGAGGAATTTTACAAAAATAAACAAAATAATTACTAAACATTGTAGAGGAATGCTTAAAGAGTCACTTGGTCAATGTTGTTTATATGAAATTTCTTCATCTAGGCCTGACCCATAGGTCTTTGGCTAGAATTTTTTAAATGTATAACTTGTTCCAAGGCTTGAGAAAAGAAAAATTTATTGACATCAAATGAAATTGCATAATTGGACCTCTTTGCAAATGATCAAAGAAACATGTAATTTTCAAACTAGTTTTGACCATATTACTATGTAGAATAATTAGTGCGATCATAAAGTTTTTGATTTTGCATCTACTTACACCACATACAATATTAGCCACACATTTGTTGCCACTCCCCTTCCATCTCCTTAAGGGTTCTTAGGCTACAAGAGGTGTTACCTATTAGTTATAACCTGGTCTCCAATATCTGTTATGAAGATGAGGTTACCAAAAATCTCACTTTTCAAAGTTTGTGGAAATTAATTTTGATGTTATGATTGTGTTCACCTCATCAAGAGTTTTCTAGTAACATAAAATTTACATCGATCTGAGCCCCAAATCAAAAGTTACACTCATTTGAATTTTAACATGTTAAAACAGGACACGTCCTCATGCTCCACATGTTCCTAACAAGTCAGCATAGTGTTATAGAAATTTTTGGGCACTGCAACCCCAATCAAATATGTCCATAAACCAAGGGCTCCTAAGTCCCTAAAAGTGTTGTTCCAACCCCTAAAAGAACAAGGTCAACTGATTACATCATCTCCCGGAAGCTCTCCATAAAAAGCTACTCAGAACTAGTCAAAACTGGATCATCTCACCTACTCCATGGTCAAAGTGTGATGCATACCACCTAATGCACATGGGAGGTGCGATGCATACTGAAAATCCCTTCTATAGGGTGCGATGGACGAGAATAGACAAGTGGCGGAGACAATTTGCGAGGTGGATGATCATGGAATCTTCCAGAAACTTCTCCTGTGACACTTGCCTCTCAGAATCGCCCAAGGATGAGTAAGAGATCAATGAGATCTCCAAGTGGAATCAAGAACTATCAGAGAGAAGACACTAATAAAAAACCCAGAGCTGACTCACACCTCTGCAAATATCTATATATAGATCTCTCATCCCAGAGATCCAGAGGTTAGAGGCTGGAATTTTGTATCTTGTAAGGAAGTGCTATTGGTTTCTTGGTGTAACATCATAGTGTTGGGTGATCTAAGCTTTTCATGAGGTGAAGAAGGGCTTTCTTGCTGAGAGGATGATGCTGGGTCAAAACAATTGGTTGTAATCCTCTTTGCTATTCTTGATTATTAATAAAGCTATTCAAGTTTTCCTCCACATTCTTGTATGATTGATGATATATGCATTTGTGTGGTAAATATATATCTGGTCCTATACTGTTTATGATAGTACGTCTATGTTCTTGGATAGTGTTATGCTGCTTTTATTCTACAGGTGCTCTTTGACGCTAGGTAGACGAGGAAGCGAGTGGCAAAGATCTATCAGAAGGGAGAGGAATCAAGTAAGGAACCAAGCGTAAGACAGAGGTTGGTCTCCTTCTTTCCCCTCTTATCTACTTCTCATAAAGGAAAATGAAAGTGGCTTTAGTTTGTTTGTTTCTAAGGTAGCTACCAGCCTTAGTGGGACTAGCAACTCTGCATAGACACTAGATTTTGTAGGTTTTAACCCTGTACAGAAATTACCTGCATACGAATTCTTAAACAAAGAAAATAAGCATTGCGAGAGCATAACCCATAAAACACATATGCACAAAGATTTTTCCCTGGATCCCAAAACCGGGACTACCAGCTTGATTTTTCATTATGTTCCTTTCAATGTTACAATACATATTTATACATGCCGAAGCATCCAATACCATGGACCGAAAAACCATCGCGTCCAATACCATGTGCGAAAATCATGCACAAAACCATAGGTAGGTTCGCCCAACCTAATATAGGGTCCAAAAAAAAATTTCCCGGGGCGCTGCCCCGGACCCCGTAGAGGGGGGCTACCCGCCCCCCTCAAACCCCCCGGACAGGGGGGGCTGCCGCCCCCCCTGTGACCCCCCCGCTGCGCAATCGGCGCAACGAAGGGGGGCTGCCACCCCCCTCTAACCCCCCGTTTAACTACGACGGTTAGTCGTGGAAAGAATATAACACAACCCAACAATCTCCCACTTGTTGTTTTCTTTCCACAGGGGGCCACAGGAGAGCTTAGTCATTTTTCCAGCCCTGAAACACCCATTGTTTCTCTACACCAAGAGAACTTCTCAGAGCTCACAGATTTTGTCAATGCATCTACAGTATTCTTCAAAGTGTCCACCTTTACCAGCAACACCTTTTTGTCTTCTATCATATCCCTCACAAAGTGATACTGAACATCAATGTGCTTTGTCTTTGAATGATAAGCAGGGTTCTTTGCCAAGAAAATTACACTTTGGCTGTCACAGTCTATTCTTATAGCTCCCTGTACTAACCCCATACTTGAACACAATCTCTGCAACCAAACTGCTTCCTTGCTTGCATGAGTGGCTGCCATGTATTCTGCCTCTGTAATTGATAGTGCCACTACAGATTGTTTCTTACTCATCCAACTGACTGCACCTCCAAATAGGTTAAACACATACCCACTTGTAGATCTTCTCTGATCCAGATCTCCAGCCCAGTCTGCATCAACAAAACCATGAATATCCAACACTCTGTCCAATCCTGGTCTTCCTTGGTAGCACAAACCATAATCACTAGTGCCACGCAAATACCTGAAAACCCGCTTCACAGCTGTCCAGTGCTCCTTCCCAGGTTTTGACATAAACCTGCTCAATACTCCCACTGCATGTGCAATGTCTGGTCTAGTATAGACCATTGCATACATCAGGCTACCGACTGCACTTGCATATGGAACACGGGACATGTCCTCTTCCTCTTCTTGTGTCTTGGGACACTGTTCAACAGATAACCTCACACCTACAGGAATAGGAACCTTCACCGGTTTACTATCCTGCATATTAAACCTCTGCAGTATTGTCTCGACATACTTCCTCTGGTTTAACCAGAGCTTCCTCTTTGCCCGATCTCTTTTAATTTCCATGCCCAAAATATAGTTTGCAGCACCAAGATCTTTCATGCCAAATTTGGAGGACAATTGGGTCTTCAAATCCTGGATAATTTCTTTGTCATTTCCAACCAGCAACATATCATCCACATACAAGACCAGATAAATAACACGGTCACCAATTAATTTAAAATACACACAATGATCTGCTTTGCTTCTGGTGAAGCCAAGTCCCCGTATAAATGTATCAAATTTCTGATACCACATCCTTGGTGACTGTTTTAACCCATACAGAGACTTCTTTAACTTGCATACCAGTTCTTTCTTACCCTTCACCGCAAAGCCTTCAGGTTGCCTCATGTAGATTTCCTCTTCCAAATCCCCGTGAAGAAATGCTGTCTTCACATCCATCTGTTCTACCTCAAAATCAAAAGCAGCAGCAACAGATAAAAGTAATCTAATAGAAGCTACCTTGGCAACAGGAGAAAAAATATCACCAAAATCAATTCCCGGCACCTGGGAATAACCTTTTGCTACCAACCGAGCTTTGTATTTCTCCACCTTTCCTTCTGCATTAGTCTTCTTCTTGAACACCCATTTGCTGCCAATGGGTTTCCTTCCAGCCGGCAACTCTACCAGATCCCAAGCCTCATTTTTGTGCAAAGATGCCATTTCATCAACCATGGCCTCTTTCCAGAGTTTTCCATCCTCTGAATCCACTGCTTCCTTCACAGTTCTGGGATCATCATCAGTAACAGACAAAGCAAAATTTGAACTGAAAGCAGATGGACTATACCTTTCTGGCTGCCTTCTTTCTTGACCTGATCTTCTCACAACCGGAGTTTGTGGCTCTTCATCTTTTGATTCCTCCTCTGCTGCAGAGTCTGATTCTTCCTCCTTTGGCTCAAAATCTATCTTCTCAGGTTCCTTTAGTTGGACTTCAGATTGAATAACATCTTTTACCTCTCTGAACACCACATCTCGGCTGTACACAACCTTCCGTGTGACTGGGTTCCAAAGCTTATAACCCTTTAAACCATCCTTATACCCAATAAAGATGCACTTTTCAGATTTACTATCCAACTTGGTTCGTTTCTCCTTTGGAACACGTACATATGCATCACATCCAAATACCCTCAGATGTGAAAGAGAGGGTTTCTTACCAGTCCATACTTCTTGTGGAGTCTTGTCCTCCAACGCTGATGAGGGTGATCTGTTGATCAGGTAACGTGCAGTATCCACCGCCTTTGCCCAGAATTCCTGTCCTAACCCGGCACCACTGAGCATGCTTCTTGCCCTTTCCATCAACGTCTTGTTCATTCTTTCTGCGACTCCATTTTGCTGAGGTGTATATGGAGTAGTCTTCTGCCGTGCTATACCACACTTCTTACAAAATTCTTCAAATTCCTTGCTGCAAAATTCTCCACCATTATCTGTCCTCAGCACCTTTATCTTCTTCTCTGTCTGATTTTCCACCAGAGCCTTAAATTCTTTAAACCTGTCAAAGACTTCAGATTTCTTCTTAAGGAAATATATCCATGTATTCCTTGAGAAGTCATCTATGAATGATACATAGTACACAGACTTACCCAGTGATGGAACCTTCACAGGTCCAAACACATCACTGTGCACAAGCTCTAATATCTATTTCGTCCTCTTACCACCAGAGGGGAAACTCACTCGATTCTGCTTCCCATACACACAATTTTCACAGAAATCAAAATCCAGAGAGCTATCATTCATACCTTCTACCATACCTTTACCATGAAGTATTCAAAGGCCCTTCTCTCCAATATGTCCAAGCCTTTGATGCCACAACATGGTCTTCTCTCCAGAGACCACTAGATTTTCTACTCCATTTCCAGGAACCATAGAACTATTGCACCCATCAACAACAGTGCTACCTTGCAGTTCATACAGAGTTCCAGTCCGAACTCCCCGCATCAATATCAGTGCTCCTCGAACCATCTTGCAGGTATCTTTCTCGAACACCGTCTTTACACCTGCATCATCCAACTTGCTTACAGAAATCAAATTTCTGGCCAATGCAGGAATATGTAGAACACCCGGAAGTGTTCTAACCCTTCCACCTTGCAACTTCAACTTTACTTTTCCCCGACCAATGATTCTAGCCTTCCTATCGTCTCCTAAGAAGACATCACCACCATCGTATTTCTCATACTTGCAGAACCACTCTCTATGGAACCACTCTCTATGGGGAGTGAAGTGAAAGGATGCACCTGAGTCAATCAACCATGCCTCATGATCTACATGTGTACTTGAAGAAGCCAAGTACACATCCCCACCTTCATCTGAGGTGGTTTTCGCCTCTGCAGAAGGAGCATCATCAGATCCCTTTCCTTTATCAGGAGCTTTAGATTTACAATCCCTTCTGAAGTGCCCTTCCTTTCCGCATTTCCAGCACACCACCTTTGTAGGTTTTCCTGGAGATTTAGATCTCCCTCTAGATTTAGATCTCCCACTCGATGACTTATTTTTGTTTCTGTTCTGGGACCGTCCTCGTACAGAAAAGGCATCACCATTCTGGTTGTCCATATTTTTCCGTCTCATCTCCTCCGTCAGCAAGGCTGAGACTATTTCATCAAACTGCAAAGCAGTTGCATTGCTACCTATTGCAATAACCAGACTATCCCACGAATCTGGTAGAGAACACAATAGACTGATGCACTTATCTTCATCTGAAATTTTAATATCAACAGATAATAACTGACTTACCACAGTATTAAACGCATTCAGATGCTCTGTCACCGAGTCTCCATCTTTCATCCTCAGGTTATACAGCTTTTTCCGCAGGAACAATTTATTCACCAGAGACTTAGATTGGTACAAAGTCCCTAACTTGACCCACAAAGCCTTCGCCGTAGCTTCCCCTGATACATTCAACAATACTGAATCTGAGACACACAATCGTATTGTGCTCTTTGCCTTCCGATCCAATTTCTTCCATTCTTCATCGGTCACTCCCGATGGTTTAGTACCCGGATCTACCGCGATCCACTGATCTTTATCGACCAACAGATCCTCCATCTTGAGTTTCCACAACTCAAAACTCTGACCATTGAACTTCTCAATCTCGATCTTTCCACTGCTCGCCATCTTCTTTCACCACTAGAATCGATCTCGCAGATCTCCCACTGAACAGGGTCTACCACAGGCCCGAGCGAAACCCCTCAGCAACAAAGGCGTCCCCTTGAAGCCAAAACAGCTCTGATACCAAATGTAGGTTTTAACCCTGTACATAAATTACCTGCATACGAATTCTTAAACAAAGAAAATAAACAATGCGAGAGCATAACCCATAAAACACATATGCACAGAGATTTTTCCCTGGATCCCAAAACTGGGACTACCAGCTTGATTTTTCATTATGTTCCTTTCAATGTTACAATACATATTTATACATGCCGAAGCATCCAATACCATGGACCGAAAAACCATCGCGTCCAATACCATGTGCGAAAATCATGCACAAAACCATAGGTAGGTTCGCCCAACCTAATATAGGGTCCAATTTTTTTTTTCCCGGGGCGCTGCCCCGGACCCCGTAGAGGGGGGCTACCCGCCCCCCTCAAACCCCCCGGACAGGGGGGGCTGCCGCCCCCCCGCTGCACAATCGGCGCAACGAAGGGGGGCTACCACCCCCCTCTAACCCCCCGTTTAACTACGTGGGTTAGTCGTGGAAAGAATATAACACAACCCAACAAATTTCCCGATAACAAAATGGTGACTCTGCTGGGGAGCGAATAGATTGTTTGTTTGTCTATATTTGTTTACTTTATAAACTTACAGACAGAGCCTGAATTCAAGCCAGCTAGCCTTCGAACTACATTTTCTATGCAAGTGCAAAGTAGATCAATGCTGCTTTATTCTATCTTCGGGTTTTGTTTATAAACTGAACATTCGATTTATAAGCTCTCTAATTGCCCTTGTGGTGGTTCTAGTAACCTCCTTAGATCTACCCCTGTGATTTATTTACTGATTACCACTTGCTCGCCCTAAATCCATGAACTGAGATGCAAACTGTGACCCAGAACCCAGTTGAAGTCTCGTCCCTGTACCATCGCACTGTCTCTTCTTTGGAATCTGGATGCATCGCGCTTCCCGAGTGTAGTAGGTGCGCTGCATCTCACTTTCCCTGTGTTACAGGTGCGCTGATCAGACTAGACCTCTTCTACTCCTAGATTTTGGTTTCTGTGTTCACTCTTTTTAGCTCTATTCAAGCATTTTGCTATCTGTAGTCAGTATACCTTTGTTGAAACCCCCTTCCTTTCCATTATTCCACCTCCATTGTGCAAAGAACTGTAAATGTTTTTATGTATTTTGAGCCATTTTCAGTTCTCTTTTACAAAGAAGTAGCGTAATTGAATTGTTGTTTCTTGATTTGAAAGTGTTGCAAGTGTCATTTTTAGTCATAGAAGAGAATTCGATTGTTCTTGATAGTCGATTACACTGTTACTCTTGTATTTGATTTGAATTACTAGTTTTTCAAGTGTCGAAAGCAAGTTTTCAATTCCAAATCGCAAAGTTTCGCCATTGCCTTCATTTTGTCTTGAAAAGAAACTTGTTAGTAATGTCGCTTTGAAAAATAATTCAGATTTGCGCTTAGCTTTCTTTTTATCATTCACACATTAAGAAGGCTGAAAACAAATACATGCAGGTGCATTTGCATTTAGACTGTTTGTTGGTTTGATTTAGGACAGTGCATATAGTGTGTGATCTCTGCTCTATGTTGAAAGAATTTCGTCTCTCTTTCCTTAGTAGCTAGGATTTTCATTGCAAAAAGAAGATTAAACGATTGTTTATCATCTTAGATTGTATTTTAGGAATTGTACATCTACATCACGCGGTGAATCTGAAAGGTAAATTTCTTAAGCAAGATCAACTGTAAAATAAATTTAATGAATCTACAAACGCTTTGGAACCTAACGCATGACATTTAGAAGTCTAGGCTAGAGATGTATTCCGACGTCGTAAAGCCTGGTAACTGTTGTTTTCATTGCTGGTTGGGTGATTCCTCCACTTTGAGACGATAAGTGCCAGTACGGACTTGTGCTCCCACGTACCGTCGAGTATATATTGAGAGACCACAATAGGCTTTATCCTTTATCCATAGGAAGCCGTGTCTGCCGCCCTATCGATCGTAATGCATTGAACACAACATTCAGAAAGATTGACTGCCGTACTGTAAAAAGTATTCTGCAGTTTTGTGATTGGTTTGGTAATCCCTCTGTCTAGATTTCTAGAGTAGTCTCTTTCGTTCCTTTTCAGACTCCTTAAAGGAAAAGTTCCATCTAAGCACTTGTCACTTCAATCTCATTAAAAATCGAAGGCGACTAGAGTCATCTTTTGCTTTTTCTCGACTCTTAAAAATTGAAAAAACAAGGTGTGTCAAAGCATCTAAAATTCATTTAATTCAGAAACATACTTCCCCTTTATTTTTAGTTGATCAAGTAATCTGCAATCGTGGTGTTAGCACTCAAATTTTCCTCAGGCTGAGGAAGGCGAAACTCAAGGCAACATCAAACCAAGCTCAGCCTCGTAGCTAGCCCTACGAGGACAGGAGAGGGCTCTCTCCGGGTCTATCTCGGCAAAAGGTCTTCAAAGGGGCTGAGATGAACGATATAAATACTGATTTTAGGCTAGTAAATTGATAAGATAGTTTGATTTAAGATTTTTTTGATTTAAGATTTTTAGGGTTTTGTTGGAAAACAGGGAAAGGCAATTTGGGTGCGGGGATGTGACACAGTTTTTGCAGAGGTCGTTTTGGGGCAAGGTAGGAAATCGTCCTGATGTCTTTAAAGGAATTGAATGGATAGAAATGACTGGTGAGGAGCTAAGGAGAGCGAGAAACTTTCAGGAGTTCTCCTTAAATAGATGAAAACATAGATATTAAACAAACTTAAAGGCAAAGCATACAAGATTATGAATTCTACCTTAACACTTCATTTGTTTAATTTGCAGAAGAGAATAGTTGGAAAATGATACACATAAAAAACTTACAAGTACATGAGAGAAACACACCATCAACACAAATAACCACAGGAATCCAAAAAAGTGCTGCAAAACCCTGGTCTTTCCTTTGCCAAAATTGCAGAGATACAATGTGTAATACAGTCTAAGCTTATCCCCCAAGAGTCCAACCTATGTTACTGAATGAAAATTTACATATATAGACCAAGCTAACCTCATTCCCTAACCTCTAGGGGTCGAGCTCCTCCTTCTAGGAGCTGTTTCAACCAATTCTAAACAAGGAACTGAAAATTAGGTAGTCAAACAACCTACCCCTATATGCTAGGGAACTGATTCATTCATTAAATTTTTGCTATTTTGTGAATGAATCATCTAGAATAGGTAATATAGTGCCAAAATTACATCATATACATCAAATTACATCAAGGAAAAACAAAAATTACATCAAGAGGTGAAACTGGTCAAAACTGGTTGAATTCTTGAGCTGGAAGGTGAAAAATTGGCCAAAATCCTCAACGCGCAGCGCCCTGATCTCTACGCACAGCGCACTTTTCAGACTGATTTTGAGGCACTTCCTGGCATCCAAATTGAGCTCAGGTTGGCTTGTTGGAAAGCCCTGGATGTCTGATTTCCAACCCAAGTGGAATTTTCCCATTTGGAGCTCATTTGCCCCCTCAAAATTGCATTCTCCCAGAGGTACTTCCTGCTGTGGAAAAAGGTGGCAGCAAGGTGGTTTTCATAGTGTTTTTGAGCCTTTTGACCATCCAGATCTCGATGAAATTCTTTGGCAATAGCTGAGCAGGTACATTTCATTATGAAAAATCCAAAAATTCAAACCATTTGTGATTTGGACCTCCCAATCTTAGGGGTAGCGCGCTGCGCGTTGAGACAAAAAACCTGTTTTTAGAGCCAAAAAATTCAAAATTAACAAAATTTTCTCCAAATTCCTTGAAATTTGGGCGGGGGTCCCTAATCAAGAATCATGCTCAGCCAAAGAGGCTTTGGCCAAAATCCGAAGACGGTCAAGCTCTTTTTGTCTTTTTTTGCTTTTTGACCGCTTTCTTCAATTTTGCATTTAGACTCCTAATTCGCGCCTTGCAAACTAGGTTCCGAGCCTTGTAATGCATAGCCATGTGTTTCAATAATGAATTGTCTCTATTGGCCTTTTTCAGTCGTTCCTCCAAGTAGATGTTGACCCTCTCGAGAGTAGCCTCTCGATCCTTATTTACCTGTTCAATGGGTGTCATCTCATGTATATGTATTCGGGCAGCCTGCCGGTCTTCACAGATGTGTCACAACTCCATAAGTGTGTGTTGATATAGGTGTGTTGAAGTCCAAACTTCAATGCATACTCAAAACCCAAATATGTTTACCAAAGCATCATACAAACCATACCATAATAATAATGCTCTGTTTTCAATGATTTGACACAAAACAGTCACCTTTTGACGAATGAGCAAAATACAATGTGTGCTCTTTGGAATGTTTGACTAGGGTGCACAAATGAGCAAGGAACTGGTGTTTTCATCAATGGAGGATGAGGGACATCTTACTAAACCACCCACATATTTTTAAAACAACTCAAGGGATGCCTTTGTTATGAACCTAGGGTTTCATTTTCCCAAAACCCAATACATTAAATCTCATTTTTGAAACATATATCCGACACCCTAACATTACTAGGTAGCAATAACATACCTATTTGCAAGCTAGGAGTAAGTTTGGTTGAGTTCTGGACGCATAGACAAATGTTTCCTGTGGCTGTGTTTCAACGCGCAGCGCGCCACCCCAACGCACAACACACACTCCAACGCGCAGCGCCTGTGTAATTTTGCACTGGCTCAAATCACCCAATGCGCAGCGCACTGCCCAACACGCAGCGCACTGCCCAATGCGCAACGCGCACTTTCTATGCGCAGCGCGCATCTGTAAGACTGTCCACGGGTATATAAACTTGGTCTTTCACCTTCCAATGCTTGAACATGATCTTGCCTTGATTGTTGGTGAAAAACAGACTTGATTCGCCCTTTTATAAGCTAACAAAATATCTCATTTGAATTAAATTGAACCAAAAACCCACTTTGTAAGGTTTGGCACTTTTCACTTTTGGTCCTTTAATACAACACTGTTTTTTTAATTTTCTTGCTTTTCTAAGGTTTGGACTGATCATTTTGGCTGATTTTTGCAGGGATTTGGCGTTTTGACTTTGGAGAAGATCAGAGACTTGCTCTGAAATCCTTTGGGATAAAACAAATATAAATATTTACATTAACAATTTTTAGGTCCAAAACAGAGTTTTGGACTAAAAATGTTTTAAAATGCTTTATGAAAAAATTATTTTGAACACAACCTCATGGCCTGCAGGGTTGTTTTATGTATATGCAAAGGACTAACAACTCTAGACTCTATGACTAAAGACCCTAATCATGTATGATGATGAATGCAATGACCATGTACTTGTAACTTTTAGAGAAATTTTTTACTAACCCTGCAGGGACAAACATGAGGGAACACAAGACAACCAGACCCCCTCGTCAGTAAAGGCATGCCCCTAGCGGAATGCAACGGAGTCGAACAAGCGAGACACCTAAAAATGATATGCAAAAATGAAAAAATCTCTGACGGAGGGCTGTAATAAGGACCGACTCTAACACGTGGAAGAAAGTCAATTGAAACCTCGTCGTTCATGGAGACTTACGAGTCAACCGTCTTTGTCTCCAGAATCAAAACTGTTACAGACAAAGCGAACTCGTTTAACTAGTTCCAAATCCCCTGGTAAAGTTAGAACGAGTGTTCCAACACCATCGGAGACTCCGATTACTCCAAACATTTCTGGTATCCCTGCCTTTACAGAAGAAGTTCCGAAGCCACCAAGGGATAGTAGGGCTGATCCTAGTGTGAAGGTAAACACTTGTATTACTGAACCAACTCCATCTACAGCTGATTCAGAAGGTGTTATTCCCCAAACATCTGTCGCTATAGATTCTATACCTTCTTCGGCACCAAAAATATTTTACGGACCTAACGGTCTACCTCTTCCACCTAGTCTGATTGCTATAGAAGAGATTGTGGAGGATCCTCCATCTAGTACTCCATCGCAATTTGGAGTTGGGATCACCCTATATCCTTCTTCATCAAAAATTAGTCTACCATTATCGGAAGCTCCTGTAGAATCGCTAGGAAATCTTTTGGATAGACTAGAAATGTCTGAACAACCGTCGACATCTAGGACTGTGTCATCTGACACAGCAACGGCAGAACTTCCTGCTGTCACTCCAACAATGTTCGCTGGCATACCATCTGTCCCAACTAGCTCTCAATCGCTAGATGGGGCCCACTCAGGGGCTATTTTGACAGTATGGTCCGTTCCTGTTTGTTCATTTGGAATAATATCTGGGAACTCTTATGTTGAGTCTCAGCAAATTGATCCTTCACGGTGTCAATTTGGGCAGTCCGGTCCTCAAGGACAAACCATTCCTTTAAGTACCAGATTACCGTCATATGGGGGGCAATATACCCTTTCATTGTCTCCTCCAGGAGGACAACCATGCGAGAGTTCACAACAAAATTCAGGTTATGCTGGAATTACATCTAGCGGTTGGGTGCCAATACTACCTCAACAACCAAGAGTTGTATATTCGATGCAACAATGTTTACCTATGTCAAATATACCAACTACACCAGCTATTGTGACGGTGTCACAAGTACAAGAATTTCATGTTGTATGCCAACCTTAGGTTTCTCAGGTTGTAATGCAACAACCTCTTGTCCCTGCGACTCAACCACAATCGCCAACTAGTGGAATGACACAGGCCAAAACGGGTACAATTACCCCTCATCTTGGTCAAACAACCAGTATTGGACAATAGCACATGGGTTCACAACCATGGTTGGTGCAATATCAACAACCGCAATTCCAACAAGTATACCAAGGATCTGAGCAACAAATCTTTGCAAATAATGGGTAGCCGTATATTCAAAACGGTCAAAATCAACCATTCTATAATGGTTATGCCCATCAACCTTACCAAACTTACCAGCATCAAATGCATTATGCTGGTATGCAAAGACCAACTGCTCAGGCAATCCCATCTTATCCTGGGTATGCTTCGCCAAACCTAAATCAACAGTTACCCTTCATGGCAACTTTAGAGTTACTGGATCTAAATCGGCTAACGAACAATCCAATTGCTTACGCCCCTTGGTGGCCAACGATTCCACATAAACTTCCGTCAGATATTCCTAAATTTAATGAAAATCCGGGTGAAGACCCGTTGAATCATGTGATGACCTTTCATATGTGGTGTTCATCAAACACCCTAAATAATGATTCAATTAGGCTTCGGCTTTTTTAGAGAACGTTAACTAGTTCGGCAACAAAATGGTATATCGAATTACCTAGAGCTTCGTTTGACAACTTCAGTGCCCTAGCTACAACCTTTTCAACCCACTTTCAGTTACCCATAAGGTACGAAACGGGAACAGAACTTCTTACCAATTTCAAGCAAACAACGGCCACTCACATATCCAATCATATTCATGAGTGGCGACGTCGTCGTAGAATGGTAAAAACGTATGTTCCTGATCAGCTTTTATTTGAATGGTTTATTAAGTCATTATTACCTTCCATTATAGAAGATGTGGCAAAAGGAGGAGTCGTCACTAAAGAGCAAGTTATTGCTCGTGCGCAATATTTAGACTTGATTTATACTCAGTTTGGCATGCTCTACGATAAAATCCCTGACGCTCCCAGACTGGAATTTTCCGTTCCTCCTCCTCCTAAATCAAACAATGACTCTCATGCTAGCGATGGCATGATTGGTACGACAAACACGAAATCAACAAAGGCTACATCTAAAAATGCCCGTAATATTTCTAGTCAAAATGCAAAAGAAGAACTTCTCGCATCAGAAGTAAATGCTCTCTCAACTCATAAAGGCAAAGAAACCAAGCAACCACGAGGCAAGAAGAAAAACAAAGGGAAGAAGGAGAAATAGGAGGAATCATCACCTGAAAAATCTTTTGCAAACCCTTCTGGAGATAAGAAACCAAATTGTCCATGTCTTATATGTGATGAGGATCATTGGACAAGAGATTGTCCATATAAAGCTGAGCTTAGAAAATTCTTCAAGAATTCAAAAACCTCAGCGGTATTTATTGATCCATTTCCAAATCCAGGAACAAATCTGGTTGATTGTGACAATGCTTCCCCATCCCAAGTGCTTATGTTGTCTATCTCAAAGAAGCAAAATGATGCTTTGACAAGGAATAAAGATTACGGGAATCCACAGCTGTCGAATAACAAGGCTAATGAACAACCTAGTAGTTCGACAACAACTTTGACCGAATTTGTGCCACCCATCATTCCTGAACCAATGATAAAGCCGCCAAATGGAGTAGTACACAAATCGACATTTAATCCTCTTGCCAAAGTAGCACAGAATTATAATATAGTAGAGGACCTAGCCCAATCGCCGTCCGCTATGTCGACACTTGAGGTACCGCAAAATTGCCTCTCCCAAAAGTAGGATCTATTATCAGTAATAGGTGGCATTGACCCAGCGGATTCCAATCTTGTATCCTTTAATAACAAAGGATATGACCCTCAGTTACCAGCTCAACTAGCTTTCCTTATTCAAGTGAAAGCCCTCAACAAAACTATTCATCGAACAATTATTGATGAGGGGGCATCTACATGTATTATGTCGATGAGTTGCTGGAAAAATTTAGGCTCACCACCCTTGTCACGATCGTCAACAATGTTAAAAGCATTTGATGGACGATCATACACTCCATACAGGATTTTAAGTAACTTGCAAGTTGAACTAGGGGGCAAAACAGTAGAAATTGATGTTGAAGTAATCGACGGAAACCTCAATTAAAACATCCTACTGGGAAGGCCCTGGATATATGCCATGGCCACAGTTGTGTCGACCTACTTCAGGAAGATTGCATTTCCCTTTCAAGGAGGAATTACAATCGTCGACCAACAAACATTTCTCCCCAACTGTTCGCAAGTTACGGGAAGCATTCCAATGATCCATGGAAGCAATCATTCGCTTCAAAATATCGGAGTAGGTCTCTTAAAAGACCCTACCTTAATGGGTACTTTTGCCCTACCGCCTCCGAGTTATCTGGAGGAAGTGGCCACAGTGGAAACCTAAAATATGAAATCTTCTATATCTAATGGATTCGGAAGATTCCTAAACATTTTGTCAGCATGGATCATCGCCATTTTAGAAATATTGTAGCAATCAATTTTCTTGGCCTGGGGGGCAAACCCAAATCAATGCTCATCAAGAGTTTGGATAGATAGGTCTAAGGAATATGGTACCTCTTCAAATCCTTGGTCGCATGTACATTCTACAGACAAAGGAATCATTCAGTCAATGATGTTAGGAGAGGCACCATGGGAATATTACCACCATCGTTCCCATCTCCCGGATTACAACGAAGATTATTCCAATGACCTTAATCATCCTTTAGTTTTTGATTTTATATCAAATACTGTAAATACGGTGGATTCGGAGGACGGTTCTTATCTCGTGTCTACCTCGTTAAAAAATGAAACAAGGAGTTTGAGGATAGTTCTTTTACTGTGTCAACCTCAGCAAAAAATGAAACAAATCCCTTTCCAAATCTCAAAGGTAAACCTTCATTCCAACCACCGAGATGAATGCAATGAAGCTTGGGGGGCATGCACCTCTATTTGTGTTATTATGCTTGGGGCATGAAAACTTATCACGAGCAGTGTTACCGTAGGGTTCAAGCTCATTAAAAAATAAACCTGCCACGAGCAGTGTTACTGCAGGGTTCAAGCTCGTTAAAAAATAAACCCGCCTCGAGTAGTTTTAATGCGGAATTCAAGCTCGTTAAAAAATAAACATAAGCAATGAGAAAATGTTCCCCCAGAGTTTAAGCTCATTCAAAAATGAACCAATTTCTGGTAAATAACCATCGTGAATGTATTATCTTCAGCCTTTGAAGCCTTGGTCGTGTTCTCATCATCACCTCAACTCTGTATTGGCCGATCATTCACCTCCATTTGATTGTTACCCTTTTTGAGGAACAGCTGCAAAGAGTGATCCTATTAGCCATCCTTGTGACACTGTCATGATTGGAAAATTCCAAACCTTACCTGGAATCAGCTGCTACTCGAATTTATCACTCGTTCCTCAAAAGATGAGTCTCCTTTAAGCTCTTTTCATCTAACTCGTAAAATATGAAAAGATTGCTGAGTAATTGGCCTCTCCAGCTCGTTAAAGTAACTGGAAGTGCTATCCCTCCTTTAGATTTTAATGTTTTTGGACCTGAGGGATTATTACACAAAAAGATCGAGCACTTGTTTTGTTTGGCTCGTTAAAATTACCAAAATTCATCCCTTTTGTATTATTTTATACTTTTTAGAACTTAAGGGATTACATGACGAAAAAGGATTGTTGGAGTTTTCTTTACGTCCCTTTCAGACTCTCTAAAATTGAAAAGGACCGAGTTATCTTTGTCGTTAAACTCGTTAAAACCTAATAGCGACAAACTTGTCCATACAGACAAGAACGAGTTTCACTATCGCTAGGCTCGTTAAAACATAGCGATGGGTTTGCCCGAAGGTAAAATTATAGAACAAGCATATGTTATCCTCCTCAAGCTTGACAAAAATAAAGAGGTACTGGTAAACAATGATTGGGGAAAAATTGGGAAGAAAACATGAAGAAACTTTATTGGTAGCAAGTCGCTCTTGAACATGACACTTTCACTCCGCATCCGAGTCGGGTTGGGTTGTTCCGTTCACTGGTCATATCACCATTGGTCCATCACACCATCCACATTTGGGGTTAACGCTACCAATCCATCATGTCAGTGTCGCCGATATGTTCAAGAGAAGTCGCTTAGAGAATTCACCTGTGTCTCATCCACTGCAATACATTTATGCTCCATTCTTTCATGACCGCCACCCTGAACCTTATATCATCAAATCGTTTTCACCTCCATTAAAATAATTTGCTCTGTTTCGTGTCGTAGATGTGGGATTCATTAATGCCCTCCTACGACAGATCTCTTCTTGTCGACATCAGCTCATTATCCAGGAAGTCGATCTAGTAACAACCCTTTCAGTACTTTTAAGCTTGCATGCCTCAATGGAAAGTTTCTCACTTCCGGCGATAGGTTTACATCAATGGCCTTCGACTGAAAGATTTTGCATGGTGTTTGACACCAAGTCCCTTTTTCACACCACGTGAATTGTACTATCGTACCTTGAGGGTCATCATCATTATCGGTGATTCCTCTCGCGCCTGTTAATAGCTTACATCACTGGCTGGTAATTAGGTGATGTCTTTCCATGTTCGACTCTAGAACATCTCTCACATGGATTGACTTGTACTTTGAGTGAACATCGAATGAGATTGAAGACCCTGGATCTAGTTTCATCCATCTGGGCTGTGATATATATTCAGGAAAATAAAGACATCAAATGTACATCACTGCTGCACAGATAATCATCCAATCTAAGGGATGATGGCTCTACCAGAATCATCAGTCTGCACTCAGACGATTGTCTGTCTTATGTACATGAAAATGAATTTATAAAGCTAAGCATGGGAATGCCTGCCTCAGCTAGGTCATGAAAATATTATGAAGATAATGTATTGTATTGTATCTTATTACAGGTTGCCTTCCAGCTCGAAAAAACTTTCGATCCTCATGATAAAGCATTTCACCCAACATCAAAAAATTAACGACCTCATGCTTTAGGGGGCAACTATTATAGAAATTTTTGGGCACTGCAACCCCAATCAAATATGTCCATAAAACAAGGGCTCCTAAGTCCCTAAAAGTGTTGTTCCAACCCCTAAAAGAACAAGGTCAACTGATTACACCATCTCCCGGAAGTTCTCCATAAAAAACTACTCAGAACTGGTCAAAACTAGACCATCTCACCTACTCCATGGTCAAAGTGTGATGCATCCCACCTAATGCACATGGGAGGTGCGATGCATACTGAAAAGACCTTCTATAGGGTGTGATGGACGAGAATAGACAAGTGGCAGAGACAATTTGCGAGGTGGATGATCATGGAATCACTTCTCCTGTGACACTTGCCTCTCATAATCGCCCAAGGATGAGTAAGAGATCAATGAGATCTCCAAGTGGAATCAATAAATATCAGAGAGAAGGCACTAATAAAAAACCCAGAGCTGACTCACACCTCTGCAAATATCTATATATAGATCTCTCATCCCAGAGATCCAGAGGTAGGAGGCTGGAATTTTGTATCTTGTAAGGAAGTGCTGCTGGTTTCTTGGTGTAACATCATAGTGTTGGGTGATCTAAACTTTTCATGAGGTGAAGAAGGGCTTTCTTGCTGAGAGGATGATGCTGGGTCAGAACAGTTGGTTGTAATCCTCTTTGCTATTCTTGATTATTAATAACGCTATTCAAGTTTTCCTCCACATTCTTGTATGATTGATGATATATGCATTTGTGTGGTCAATATATATCTGGTCCTATATTGTTTATGATAGTAGATCTATGTTCTTGGATAGTGTTATGCTGCTTTTATTCTACAGGTGCTCCTTGAAGCTGGGTAGACGAGGAAGTGAGTGGCAAAGATCTATCACAAGGGAGAGGAATCAAGTAAGGAACCAAGCGCAAGATAGAGGTTGGTTTCCTTATTTCCCCTCTTATCTACTTCTCATAAAGGAAAACGAAAGTGGATTTAGTTTGTTTGTTTCTAAGGTAGCTACCAGCCTTAGTGGGACTAGTAGCTCTGCATAGACACTAGATTTCCCGATAACACATAGTTGGGATTTCTAGGCTAGGTCCACGTCACGCTAGTCGGTTGCCTGTTTGTAATGTCATCTATGGTGTTTCAAATTTAAATAAAGGAGGAATGGCAGTGGGTAGTACTTTTTGGCTTGTTGGGTCCTGACCCAAGTTCGGAGTTAATTTAGCCAAAAAAATCCCGGTACTACTAGCCGTTTCGGCAATAGTCCATGGAGCATGGACTGAGGTGGCTTCGCTCACTTTCCCCCACCTCGCAGCTTGATATACTGCCTTCGTGTAGCCCTACCCGAGTGATCTGAATGGAAAATGGCATCAACCCATGATATTCATCCACCCATGGAATTTATCCATGGTATTGTAAGTGGCATCCACTCATGGTATTTATCAACCCATGGTATTGTAATTGACATCCACCCATGGTATTCATTCACCCATGGTATTGTGACATCCACCCATGGTATTCATTCACCCATGGAATTGACCCATGGTATTGTGACATCCACCCATGGTATTCATTGACCCATGGAATTGACCCGTGGTATTGTAACTGGAAAATAATATAAGTAACAAGTCGCATTTTGTAAAAGGATAGTTTGTCCGCCACAATGTAGCTCTTACAATTATTCTCCATTTTAATAAAAAAGATCTTTGTGGTTTTGTTTATTAAAATGGAGAATAATTGTAAGAGCTACATTGTGGCGGACAAACTGTCCTTTTACAAAATGTGACTTGTTACTTATAGTATTTTTCAGTTACAATACCACAGGTCAATTCCATGGGTGAATGAATACCATGGGTGGATGTCACAATACCACGGGTCAATTCCATGGGTGAATGAATACCATGGGTGGATGTCACAATACCATGGGTTAATGCCATGGGTGAATGCATACCATGGGTGGATGTCACAATACCATGGGAAATTACCATGGGTGAATGAATACCATGGGTGGATAAATACCATGAGTGGATGCCACTTAAAATACCATGGGTAAATTCCATGGGTGAATGAATAACATGGGTGGATGAATACCGTGGGTTGATGCCATTTTCCATTCGGATCACCTGATTAAGGCTACATGAAGGTAGTATATCAAGCTGCGAGGTGGTGGAAAGTGAGCGAAGCCACCTATGTGCAGGGTCAAACCACGGACCATGTGACCTCATCAGACATCTCCAGGGTGCAGAAACCTGGTTCTAGCACCCTCCCAAACACCCATCATGCATGAGGCAGAGTAGCTGCCTGATGACAAAAATGGTTATTGGGGCGCGGTGGAAATGTGACACCCATAGAAAATTAAGTAGCCCAACCTTCTCCACTCCATGCAACCACTTTCGTGGCTCTAGCTCTGTAACTGCCACTGCAATGTTCTGCTTGGGCTTCATAAGGTTCCTGGTCTCAAGGTGAGGGAACTTCTCATGGTTAGCGAGGTCCCAATCTTCAAATTTCAGGCTTGGCACGTGTCCCAGGTGTGTGCCTTCAAACATAATATTGTCTAGGAGGAGCAGGGTCTCGAGCGAGCTCTTGGTCTCGTCTAGGTCCTTGAGCACTTTTGCCTACCCTTTTCACGGGGCGACGTAGGTGGGAAATTATGTCGCATGGTGCATAGGTTGAGTGTCCTCCTCCATGCCTTCATCCTCTTCCTCCATGATAATAATATCCTCCAGATATTCTTCTTCTTCATCCATCTCTATGGTGATGGCTTCCCCTTCTCCTCCATTGACAGTTTGGTGTGCAGCAGGTTCCATGGGGACAAACATATGGGGACCATTGCTTGTTTGTCCTTCTTGGGTCTTGGCATGCACAGTGATTTCAGGATTTCTGCCACAATCCCAGTGCCTTCTGGAACATCCCCCACAGTCAGGGCCTGTGTGGCCTCCTCGGCGGTCATTTCTGTTATGTCCATAACATCCTGAGCAGTTGCCATTGTACTCGTCCGGAAATCTAGTACTTGTGGTCTTATGGGCTCAATCAACGCTCGGCTCACAACACTTAGGGCTCTGCTCAATCGTTCAATTTGCAAATGACCAAGTGTTGTTTTCTAGGCAGCCCTTTGTATTTTATAGCACTTTTTGAATTTGAATTCGACCGTTCCCCCCAATTCCGATTCATTAATGCTTTCTTGGCAGAATATTTTCCCAAATCTTGCCCATAAATCACGTCTTAAATACCTACCGCCCGCTCCATTTGGCCTCAATTCGAGCATCCCATCATGAATAGTGACTTCAACAGTCACTTTCTGAGCAACTCATGCAGCAGTGCAGCCCCCCGTGCGTAGTCGCGGACCTTGTGACTTTTTGTTTTTGCGTGCAGCTCCAACCTCACGCAGCTTCCGAGCAAAGTAGTTTATAGTCCCGCGCTTCCTTTCAACTGCTTGGAGCACTAAGACTATATTTCCTTCGGCTAGTTAGGTGGCCGCACCACCCGTGTAAAGTTCCATCCTGTCCTCCATCATGGTTCCTGGAGAATCCCCACCTTTTATTATTATAGTCGGCATCGTGCACTTCACCATTTGCAACACGCTACCCTGGTCACTATGCTTAGCAATATGCGGTCCAAGCCAAGGCATCAGACTGATCAATTCATGGCGATAGTGCTCAAACTTGCCAACATGATTGTATGCACCCTGCCATACCATTCTAGTTTTTTTGGCGAGAAAATCTTCCTTTATCTCATCCTCCAGCTTCTTGACTTCCGCATTCACCAGAGCGGTTTTCTTCCTTAACCGTACCCTTTCTTCTTCAAGTTCTTGGAGTCTAAGGTTTCCTTGTTGGATTTTTGCTTTCAAGTTTCCGCAAATTTTCATCCATACCAATGCTAGATTAGGATTTTCAAGTACTAGAAGGCTTAATGTTTGTCTCATATTCCAACCTTGGTGGTGCCTGCGCAGTTAGGTTCTTGCACGTGGTCCTATATGCCCATAGAACTGCTAGTACACACAGGTCCCACTCAGTTTTTTTTTTCGCATTGTGGACCCTGTTCAGCACTTCACCCACTTTGTCAAAGGATTCTGTGCAGATAACCTTCTACATGCTTGGTCTTACCATACCTCCTGGTCCCAAACGGAGGGGTTGTTTGCGCCATTGTCTTGCCCGCTCCTGCTTACCGATCATGTTTCCTACCACGTGAACAGTGTGCCTTCGTGCAGGTTGTGCACCATATGCCTGTATCCATATGGAAAGGTGGATGCGCGAAGCATTTTGTTTGGCATACTTGGCTTTTATCTGCATCTGAGGCTTCCCAAATCATAAGTGCATCATTCTTTTGCATTCATGCTAGTCCTCAAAATTCTTCTGGTGTGTACCCCACCACCTTGCGGGCATAGCGTGTAGTACCCATTTTAGAGTGTCGAAACGTTGTTGTTGTTCTGGAACTTCTTTTTCAAATTTGTTCAGGAACTCCTCCACCTCTCTTAACCCATCATAGGTAGGCAGGTCTCTTGGTTCTGTTGCTACGCAACGCAGTGACCTTATCATCATGTTACAGTTGAGCATGGTTACCTCGTGTAACTAGTTTTTCCATCGTTCTTTCTCTTCATAAGAATCTGATGTGCAGGAGCTTTCGTGCTCCCAAGAGATTCGTCCATCCACAGTGGGAATTACCCAATCTTGATCCCATGCGGTTATCTTGTAGATGCAGTCCAGATCATTGTCGCTGTCGTTGTCACGCATTGGTTTTGTGTAGCGCGATCCTTCTGCCAGGTCTAAAGGTACCACTACGCGTAGTGACTTTTTCTCAAAAATCATCTTGTGCTTCTTTAGATTTATCACTCCATTCATGTCAGTGGCCCAATCTATTCCTAGTAACACAGGATAGGGATTGTTGTCATCAACAATCTCTATCACTTCGAAATCTGCTAGCGTGCTCGCTCATTTTATATCTACTGTGATCCCCTGCAATCTCTCCATAGGTAGGATCTTTTTCTGATTTTTCATTCGCAGTTGGATAGGAGACCATTGCAACGTAGGCCTGACCATGCGCTCCCATGTATGCTTTGGTAGGACATTCGCGTCCGATCCTAGATCTAGAATCACTTGATCCATCTCATATTCCCTGATCTACGCAGTCAATCTCATCTCCCTTCCTGTTTGCATCGTGTGCTTTCTGAGCTTCCAGACTATGTACGGTTCTCCTAGCGCAGTCCCATCACATCTAGTTATGAGTTCTTGCAGCCCCTTCACAACCTTGCTATCGCGCAGCAGCTTCATGCATGTCTCCAAGAATGTAGTGAGCATTTATGGGTCCATTTCCGGTTCCAGTCTATCTTTACTTCCTAAAGTGGAGGCATCTGCGAAGCTCGTCTTAGCTTCCATGAATGTCTCTTTAGTGCACTCCAAATCAAATTTAGGTTCCTTTGTCGGAGCCTTGCGAACCCATGTACTTTCTTCGGGCTACTTGCCCTTGTCATCTCTCGTCGTAATACTACTTCGGAGCACGATATTTACTTTATGTTCTTCCTTGCACGTCTCAGACCTCATCATTTGCAGGTATTAATTAGGGGAGGTTGGAGTGCTCCTTTATCGTGCAGCCTCGCTATCAGTGTTGGACAATCCTCTGTCTTATGATCGAACAATGTACAATACAATCACGATGGTCGCGTTGGATTCGTACAATCGCGGGCATAATTTCCTGGCACTCCGCAATTGTAACATATCGATTGGATGCGACCTCTTCCTAGTCCCATTCCTCCTTAGCCTTGTCCGCGCCCCTGAAATCTGGTGCAAACCATTCCTGTGTTTTGATCATGGGTCCGTGTTTTGGCCTAAACTCTGCAAGTAGGAGTCTGATCCATCATCAGTTGATAACTTCTACAGGTGCGCTCATCATGGCCTCCTGACCTGCAGAAATTACATAACAATTGTTGGGAATTATGTGTATACTTTTGTAATAGATGGCAGTTATCTGTAGCATGCTTCCCTCCTATCTAACAAATCATGCACCACAATGCAGGTGCCGTGCTTGGTCCTACTTGTGCCTCCGATCTCAATGGAATTGGTCGTCCTCCCGTAAGGGAATTCGCGAACACTGGGCAGTGGTCATTATCGTGCCCCTGGCCCTTGCATTTTATGCACCATACCTTGTCGCGCACTTCTAGATGATTTGTCTTGTCTTGTTTCAAACTTCGCATATCAAGGCACAAGTTTTTCTTCTGCGCGTGAATCTACTGAACTCCCAGGTTTGGATCTTGTACCGGAGTCTCGTGCAATCTCATCGCGACGTCCAAAGCTTCAGCTTGCGTTATTAGCCTTTGTTGCGACAACACGTTCTGTAAATGCAGTGTTAATGATGCTACAAACCATTCGCGATGTTGCCCATCTGTTAGTGTCATGTTTGCTTCATGAATTGTGCACTTCAATCTTTGATCCAGCTCCCATGGGGTTTCGCCTGGTAGCATTGTGATTTCCTTGAATACAATGATCGAATGTGCCTATGATTTTGGTCTGATAAATTCCTTGTTTAGCACAGCTTGGATATCCGCTATCCCTGCATCCGAATTGTCATTGGACTACTTAATGTACCAGGTCAACGCACGATCCTGCACAGTGCTGACCAACATTGCCTTCTTTATATTGTCGTCTGTGACACCCTGTGCTTCCCATACTGCTTTTACCACGAACCAAAATTGATCTGAATCTTCATTCCCTACTCCCTTGAACACTGGTAGCTTTATCATGCTGGCCATACTGCTTCGCAGTGGTGGCAGAGGTGGTATGGGCGAAGTCGGGGGTGAAGATGGTGAAACTGGTGGTGGTGTGGGTGGGGGTGGAATGCATGGAATTCTCTGCTTTATCAAATCGATTGCACTTCTTGGTGAAACCTTCGTGAGTTCTTATTCACCTCCGTGCAGAGGTTAAATCAAGGGGCTAGTTTCTAGTTCTGTGCTCCCTTCATTTCTATAGATCCTCCCACTCCACATAGCCCCAAACATCAATCTATTCACATAACATGCTTTTCACACAATAGCATTTTAATCCACTTGTTCAAATATTTAACGTACTTACCTCATGGTCCCTTGAGGAAGTGTCGTTCTGCCTCCCTATAGCTGACTGAAGTATCTACCATGAATTCGGTGATGAATCCTCCAATGATTTGATCCAACCATTGATCAACAGCGCATGAGATCCTATCTTCTGATGCTTCCAGTCTGCGCACCAACTCTGGAGTCCACACAATAGTTTTGTCAATTTTACACCTTCCTTGTCTATCTGCTAGCTTCACGATCCACTCGTACAACTCAGTGGGGAAGGATGCAAAGAAAATTTCGTGGATCTCCATATACAAGTAGCAATCTAACCACTCTTCCTTTGATAATCGTAGATTCCTGTTTTCCTGTGCCGCGAACTCGTGAATATTTCTATCCAACCACTTGTTATAGCACCATTTACCACTTTTGGTATTTTTGATGTTTTTTTTATGGCCTAGGGCAACCCCTCCTTCCAGACTTGGTCCAAATATATTAAAAACAGTGTTTTATTCCCTGTACCCTACTTTGCCCTGAGCTAAAAGCGTGTACACGTGGGTTAGTCAATACCCAACCCGCGTATACGTATTAAAACACTTAAAAAAATTCAAATTTCCTTAATTATGGGCAGAGTTCACGGGTTTTACCTATTGATTACCTCCTATTTCCCATGGCCCAACTGTTTCTCAACTATTTCCCAACTAAAAAACTAATTGGGAGAAGTCTAAATAGACTTTTACGGGAAGGCCTTAAGGAGGAGAAGAGATAGAGTTATTATACTGAGATTATCCCTGACTGAGTCTGATGAATCCTTGTGCCTCATGCACTTCCCTAAGCTTTAGGAAAATCTTGTTTCCTTGATTATAGATATTTTCCCTTTTTCTTGAGATATCATGGTGTTGGTGATGGAAGAAGATTGTTGAAGGCTGGGATAGGACGAATCCGAAGGATGGTTCCGCTTGGAGCCAGAAGAAGAAGACTCAGGTGAATTCTCTCCATGTTATTTATAACTTACTGCAATAAAAGAAATGTTGTCTTGTTTCCAAAATTAACTATGTTTATGCATCAAATTATGTTTTAATTCATATATGAATGATGTTTTGATGTATGATCAATCATTTTTTTATATGATATAAAGTCAATTTTGTGAATATTCTTTACTTCTATACTGCTATGTATGTTTGAATTGAATGATTTTCAGGTTTGAAGAACATTGGGAGTTGCAGAGGGTCTGAACCCTGCGGGACCTACTCGAATGAAGGAAATCCGGGTACGGTCACTCTTACATAGTTTGATTATATAAGCATTTTTCCTAAGCTGTATGAGTGTTTCTTGTTGTAGTTTTCTTCTGCTTTGTTGACGTTCTAACCCAATGCCCTAAGGTGCTTCCACCCGAAACAGAATTGATGACTCCACTGGGGATAACAATCTTGTTATTCTTGGTTTGGGTTGTTCATTACCAATCAGGGCTCAGTCTTTGGTTTGCTTGCTTTTACAGTCTTATTTGGTCTACTAGAGTCTCAGGCTTTAAGTCTAATCTTTTGGATCAAACTTTGTTTTTTATTTTTTCTTGCAAAGCTTTATATATAATTTTTACTTTGTTTACAGTAGCGTATACATGCTTTTTTCTGTAAAGTGAACCCATGTATACGCAAGTTTCCTTTGTCAGAAGCGCATGTGCACGCTTCTGTGTTTGAACACAGTCGTGTATGCAAATTTTTGCATTGTTTTTTCAAATATTTCTGCCCATATATATTTGTTTCCTGGTCTTTTTAGTCTCTTAGTTAGTTTGTGAAACTCTTTGTTGTTATTTGGGTCGTTTTGTACAAGTTGAAGTCTTTTTGCTCAAGTTTTTGTTCATTTTCGAGTTTGTAACTTGCAAAGACTCCTTGTGCTCTCTTTTCGATCTTTGAGGTTTAGTAGCATTTTGGTGTTTTCAAAAAGTTGTTTTTGGTTGTTTCTTTAAAAAGAAAAGATCTCAAAAAACTTTGTTTTTGTTTTTCTTTTGCCAAGTTTGGTTTTTGGTTTCTTTTTGTTTTTGAAAGCGAATTGCAATCTTTTTCAATTTTTCCTTCTTGTTTGGAGAGAATTTTGTGTTCAAAATTTGTATCCTCTTCAGTACTTTAGTTGGCTCATTGTTAGTTATAAACAATTGCTTTTGCTTTTTGAGTGATTTAGGATCTTGCATCTCCATTATATCTTGCATTAGGGTAGTTTTCATTATTAAATAATTGATAGTCTTTTAGTTTTTTGGGTGTGTGAAGCGTGTTTCAAGAAAAGAAGAGAAAAAGTACTTTGCTTTTTAGAAGTTTCGTAGAACCCATATAGAGATCTATTTTCATCGAAAAAAAATAATTGCATTCATGTAGTTAGTTTTTCATTGATTTCTATTGTGTCATACACACATCATTGGTTTCACTCCCATCTATACCCTTGACTTAAAGAACAACCATTAAAATCAAGCGATTAATTAAAATAAACTAGAACTTTTGTATTGTCATCAAAATACACCAACAAGTTTAGGTTTATTAGGGCCTTGGATTAGGCAAGAGGAGAGTTAACTCTCCAAGGCCACTCAAAATTACAAAACATAGAAGTTTGATTAATGAGAAAAATCCAATAGCGTTAGGAAGACCAGGAAAGCTCCATAACTGGGAGTAAAGCATGAGGGTGAGTGAAGATAAGGACGAGAGATACCCCCTCTCTTACTTGTCGGATCCCACCTCACGATTGTTCCGCCCGGCTTCTGATACGAGTTGGTGACCATAGTTGCCTATCCTAGGGACCACACAGGTGGCTGCGGAGGGGAATCCCATGGCACTTGAGGTTGACGTTGTATCACGTTCAACAATACTTCTAGAGGGTACCCTTGCGAAGCTTGGGGGCTTGCACTGGAAAAGGCTGTTGTCTAGAGGTCAGTGTAACTACCTCTGATACCTTCGCTAGTAGGCCTGGGGCGTAATTACCCCAGTCTATTTTCGAAAGGCCCTTGTTATTAACTTTCTTGTATTTTGGTGTCTGGTCCTAATCACTTGGAGCGGAAATACTCGAGAGTTGTTTGATTGTTGATATCTTTAGGGACTTTTTAGTGAGTGTTCTTTGCTCCTAGTTGACCTAGCTCTATAATTTTTTGAGTCTTTAAGTAGATCTTTTAAATAATTCAAAGTGGCTGACCGACCATCTCGATGGTCTAGGAGACTTCGTGGGCTATCACCTACGAGTCTTGAGCCTTCTCCTAGAAGGCGTAGGAGCGATTCTGCCAATGGTTTTCAACTAGTGGCAGCAGGCGCATCAGAGATTGATCCTCCGCTTGGGTTAATTGATTCATAAGATAGACCTGACACTAGTAGAGAGTTAGAGAGGAACACACTAGTGCTTTCTCGAGTACTTTTCCAATCGGAAGATAATATCGAAGTTGAAGAGCTTTCAGCGTCAATTGCGACTCTGAATTCTCCTCTTCCTCCTGATCATCCAAACGTTATATTGTACGTTGGAACTTCGAATCATAGGCCTTTGAGCCCAGGTTTACATACATCTATTCCTTCGATGACCACTGCTAGAAGCATGGCATCTACGACAAGTGTTGCGAGCATGCAGACTCCCATATCTGTACAAGGAGGAGGAACTATTTCCATCCCTTCTATTACTCCCAGCACGACTATATTTGGGTCTACTTCCATTCTGTCAACGAGTGGAAGTTCTCAGGCTACTGCATCCAATTTTGGATTTTTCCCTTATGGAATGTCATCTCACAGGATTCCTTCAATTCCTTTGAACATACCATTGACCGCCTCTACATCCATGATGAGTGGATCGACTTCTTTTTAGGGTTTCCCATTTGGAAGTGGTCATATACCACATTCCAATCTAACAGTAGGGTCAATGCCTTTTCCTTTTACAAGTAAAGGTAGTAAGCCCTTTCAGAGTTGGACAAACCCTGTGGTTAGTGGGATAGGAGCTAGGAATCAATTTTTCATCCAAAAATGAAATGTTTTGTATTCTTCAATTAATTCTTTTCAGAATTTTCCACCCTTTGCTAACGCATGGAATCCTTATCATGGGCTGTCAACTCCTTTCAATAGTTCATTAGTGGGTGACTTCACTAGTTACGGAGGATTTTCGGCAGGAGTTGGTCAAACTCCGAATTATGTTGGACCATAATGTCTAGATTTTGGTTCAGTAGGTTCTACGAGTTACTTCGGGCAACCTGGTGTTTCAAAATCCAGGCCATTCTTTTCAAACCTATGGGAACATCACCTGCTCTGGATGGAATTCCCAAGGTCTGCCACGACTTCCTTTTTTGGCCACGCTGAACTTGCCAGACTTAACTAAATTGACAAATGATCCAATTCGGTACAATCTGGCTTGGCCTCTGGTCACAACTAAACTTCCCTTGGATATACAAAAATTCGAACGAAAGAGTGGTGAAGATCCAGGAGACCACGTAACCAAATTTCAATTATGGTGCTCATCCAACTCCCTGATAGATGATTCGATCAGGTTGCGGTCATTTTAGCGCACCCTAACCGAAAATGCGGAAAAATGGTATATAGAGTTGCTAGGGGGCACCAATACTTCTTTCTATGATTTGGCTAAAATCCTTTTGAACCATTTTTAGTTGCCTGTCCGATATGAAGCCGGAACTGAACTTTTGGCTAACTTTCAGCAAGACAACGCAACTCAGATTTCGAATCACATCCAGGAATGGAGGAGGAGGAAGCTGGAATCCCACCAGATTTCCTTCTTTAATGATTTCTCAAATAATTACAACCTGAGATCTCAAAGGATGTATCTCTTTCCAGTGTTTATTCGGAAGAGCATGCTATTTTCCGAGCCCAGCAATTAGAACTGATATATTCTCAGTCTGGGACTCTTCAGAAAATTCTACCTGATGCTCCTAGATCTAAGGTCGATTTAGCCAAACTGAAGCCAGGCCCACACACCGATGGTATAGTCAGCTCGATTAATATTAACGCGGTGAACCTATTGAGTCAATTACAACAATTGTCTCTATAAATTGCTTCTTCTAACCAGGCAGCACCGTCTACACCTACACCTTCCCAAACTACCTCTATAAACGTCGTCCAGACCTCTAACCTCGAAGGAAATCAACTATTCGATGGGAAGAGGAAGGGATGAGGTAAGAAGAAGAACCAAGAAGGGAAAGGAAATGCAAACAAACCCGGAAATGGTGCCGGAGAGGGTATGAAAGAGTCCAAGAAAAAGGTAAAGTTTCCATGCAAGCTATGCAATGGAGATCATCTGACTCACCTCTTCCCCAAGATGAAAGACACTTAGTGCTTATTAGTACAGCAAGGGTCCTCTTGCTCCCAAGCTGTTCTAACTAACCATTTTTCCCAAGGGCAACAATTACTTCCTGGCACGAATTCTAATACTCGTACCTCCTCCGGGGGCAATCAAGAAGGGGAAAACTCGTCAAATGTTTATATGATGAGCTCTCATATTGAGGTCACTACATGAGCACGCGATTATGGTGAATCGCAAACATCTAAGGCTAAATCTATTCCCGAAGCCACTGAACCGCTTCATATTGAGTGGCCCCCTATTGAGTCTATATCTCAAATACCGAAAGGTTTCGCAAAGTGCTCGACTATTAACCCTAATGCTAGGGCAGCCCATAACTGCTCGATTATAGAAGATCTGGCTCAAAGTCCGTGTGCTATTTCTGCATTGGAGGTACTCCGGTCGTGCCCTGCTCAGAGAAGTTCTTTGCTTTCGGCATTTGGCGCAGTAGATCCAAAGAATTCTTTAGTGCTCACTTTTGATATGTTGAATGTCAAAAAGAGACTTCCTCACCATATGGCTTTCCAGATAAAGTCTACATACTGGAAAACCAATATTTTTCGGACAGTTATAGATGAGGGAGCTTCCACATGTGTGATGTCTATGTCATGTTGGAAGGCCATTGGATCACCTTCAGTTGTTAACAATGTAAACTTTGAAACGGGAACTATAAACTCAAAACGGGAACTCTGGCCCAAAAACCCCAAAAAAACCACAAAAACAGTGCTCAAAACGAAAAGTGTGTATACTGGAACGATGTTTTTTTTTAGGTGTCAATTTTGTGGCTGTTGTAAAAATGGCAGTGACTACGAAATTTTCTACGAAATTTTCCTGCAAAATATAGCTTCAGAACGAAAGTGTTGATACTAGAATAATGATTTTTTTTTTAGGGTCAATTTTCATACTTTTTAAACAATGCTAATAAAACCAATTTTTTATGTCTCAAACAAAGTTAAATTTTAAGGAAAAACACATTAATGTTTCTGGTAGAATATCATTTTTATTTCCGAAGTATAAATTTAGCATGTTTTCAACCACAAAACTAAAAAAACATGACATTATGAACAAATTATATCACTGAATGAATTCAAAAGTCTTTATTTGTACACTGAATAAAACAGACATTATATCTCTAATTTGATATTGCATTGTAGATATTTAAACAATAAAATTAATCATACTTAAGACATAATCCAACAACATAAAAGTGCTTCATAACTTCTCATTTAACAAAATATGGAAAACATTAATTTTATTTGAAGATATGATGCATACATCAGTTATATAAACTGTCTTAAACAATTATTCAAAATCACTCATATTTTCTTGCACACCATCAGAATTCACATCTTCAGATGAGTGACTGGATGCTGACGAAGATGTTCCATATTCTTCTCTGTCATCAACTAGTGCCCCATCTGAGTCCACATGCATGCCCAAGATTCCAGGTTTCAAAAGTCTTCTAGATCTATGACTGGTTTCAGCAGAGTCCCATGTCAACATTGTTCCTTCTGGTAACAACCTTTTCAGAATCTCTGTCGTCTTGAAGCGAAGAGTTCCTCTCTTTGTTAAATTGAAGTCATAAACAAGTATGTCAACATCCTTCAATTGTAATATGTCTGTGCGGCGGCGATTTATATTTGTACCCTTTCTTTTTCTTTTTCCACCATTTTTTTTGTCAACTACCATCTCTGGCTTATACACACCATTGAATGGGTGTGTATTTGTGGCATACCAATGTACTTCAACACCTGTAACATCCTCATTTTCTGTAAAGACATTTATAACTTTAGCAACCCAAAATGGATAGCCATTGGGATCTCCATCTGCTAGCACTGCAATCATGCAACCCTCCTTAATATCCTGTACTGAACCCCTATAAAGGTCTTCCATGGCTTCACGTTGTGCACGCGATCTTCTGGAACCTATATACATCTCTCTTTCCTCTGCCTGTGAAGAATTAATAATACCTTGAGATTGTTGCTGTTCAACAATGTTTACTTCCTCATGTTCATTCGACACATTTTGTGGCCAAATAAATGGATTTTTCAAAGGTATATCTTCATTTATTGTTGTCGAAATGAGATCACTTTGATTATTGAAAAACGACTCCCACCAAACTGAATCAGCAATGTCAAAGTACTCATATGTATATCTAATACATTTTTTAATTTCTTCCAGGCAATCAGAATAATTTATAGCCCTGTTCTGTCTACGTGCATTATGAACTTCACCAACTGATTGTAATAACAATATTTTTGATTCAAATATTGGATGATCTGGAATGAACTTTAAAAATTGCAATCCTGATGACGGTGCCCACTCTGTAGTAGTTGAATACTTCTTGCCCCATATTAGTGTTTTCCCATCAATTTTTTTGATACGAAATTGATGTTGGAAGCTAATGTCATTAAGTTGTTCAATGCATTTCCCCTCACCATATGATCCCAGAATAAACCTTCACATGTCAACAGTTTCTTCCAACACTTCAAAAGCAGGCTCTGGCATGTATGATTTCTTAATACATTCAAATAGTGATGGCAAGCTCCCAACTTCCTTCCTCCTCAATGTGACTGAAAAACGACTGAAAATCTGATCAATATGGTCATGAGTGTGCCCAACAAGAAGGAAACCAACCTTTACCTTTTGAAAAATTCTCAATTCAACAAGCATGTTCAGATACCCAAAAACAACCTAATTTTTGTTTTCACGGCAAGTGTTGTCCAATTGTAGATACAAAACTTCAGGAAGATTACCAGACCAATGAGAAATCACATCATGAATTATGGTTATGGTCAGATTTGCATCATTATGAATATTTGGAGCTGTGAAGTACACCCTTGGCAACATTTTCCCATTGAAGACCATACAACCGACCAAGTGAAACTGAATAAAATTTTCCTCTTGTAGATTTTTGGGTGTGCGAACAAAATGTGGTAAAAGTGTTTTCTTCTGGTCCATACCATCAATTATCAAACCCAAATATTTATTTGGATTATCATAACACTTCTTTCGATGCTTGTACAACTTCTTCCTTTCATTTGTTTGTTGTTCGCGATGCTCCTGAAGTTCTTTGACAATTAAATCTACACAACATAAAAGAAATTCATTAAGAAATATGTTTTCATAGTTGATGACTATACAATTTTAAAAGTAAAAGTTATGAACACTTACCTCTTTCTGAGCCTTCACATTTGTCCCTTTTTGATTTAAGAGAAGCACATGTACTACAAATCCCCATCCTTGTCTTCTTAGGAATATGAACATTATTGAATTCTTTCTTCCATATCTTCACAAAATATTGATATGTAATAAAGTGGCCCTGTCCCTCAGCACTTTCTGCATATTCTTTGTATAAGTTGTAGATTTCTCGTCTTGAAAAATTATCTGGAATATGTATTGTCTCTCTATTTGGAATACACTCTCCATGATTTGAAAAGAAGTCTTTCATCCATGACATTGCAGTATTTGATAATGGCCCAAACTGTCTTTTATAACGTACTTCTGAATAAAATGTGGGATCCTTTTCCAAATTTTCTTGAATTCTCAAGAGACGAAAATTCCCAATTGAATGAAACATTTTGAAAGCTTTTCTACACAATAAAAAATTCCTAATATGATAATCATAACCTGACAATGTAGATTGCATGCAACCAACTAATTATGAGTTTTGCATGCTTTTATTCATTGACAAATATCTCTTCCTGCTTTCTAATGCAAATGTGAAATCCATACGTTTCAAGCAATTTTTTTGGCAACATTCACTTGAAATGAGAGCGCTGATAGAACTTCTTCTCGTCAGATATTCTGCTCTACCCCTTGTATAACTAGAATAGCTTGCATTGATACGAAAAGGTCTGCTCCTACTCCTCGATACAATATTTCTTGGCAACATCTTCATCATTGGATCATCATTTTTATAAGGATTTTCATCATCATTAAGAGGAATGTTATCCACACTATGATCAGCTCTGATTTTCAAATTTTGACTGAGAGGATACCCTTCATCTTCCCCTTCTTCAGTGCTACTATCATAGTCCTTAGAATTCAGACTAAATGAAAAATCTGACTCGATGTTTAATGGATATTCTTCCTCATGTACATTGTCAGTGCTACTCTCATAGTCCATAGAATTAGGACTATGTTGAAAATGTGGCTGTTTACTTATTGACGATGCTACATCCTGTCCTTTGTCACTGCTACCTTTATACTGATTAGAATTATGACTAACTGCATCATCCTGTTCTTCATCACTGCTGCTCTCATAGTCCTTAGAATCAGGGCTAAGAGGACATTATGATACTCCAATGTTTTGAAAATCATCATCCCGCGCTTCATCACCGCTGCTCTCATAGTCCTTAGAATCAGGACTAAGAGGACATTGTGATACTCCAATGTTTTGAAAATCATCATCCCGTGCTTCATCACCGCTGCTCTCATAGTCCTTAGAATCAGGACTAAGAGGACATTGTGATACTCCAATGTTTTGAAAATCATCATCCCGCGCTTCATCACCGCTGCTCTCATAGTCCTTAGAATCAGGACTAAGAGGACATTGTGATACTCCAATCTTTTGAAAACCATCATCCCGCGCTTCATCACCGCTGCTCTCATAGTCCTTAGAATCACGACTAACTGGACACTGTGACACTCCATACTTTTGAAATTCATCATCATGCTCTTCATCACTGCTGCTCTCATAGTCCTTAGAATTAGGACTAAGTGGACACTTTGACACTCCATTTTTTTGAAATTCATTATCACATTCATCATCACTGCTGCTCTCATAGTCCTTAGAATTAGGACTAAGTGGACACTTTGACACTCCATTATTTTGAAATTCGCCATCATGCACGTCAAAATTGCTGCTCTCATAGTCTTCAGAATTAGGACTAAGTGGACATCGTGACCCTCCATTCTTTTGAACTTCACCATCACACTCTTCAAAACTGCTACTCTCATAGTCCTTAGAATTAGGACTAAGTGGACATTGTGACACCCCATTCTTTTGAACTTCACCATCATGCTCCTCATCACCGCTGCTTTCATAGTCCTTAGAATTTGGACTAAGTGGAATCTGTGACTCTTTATTAATTTGAAATTCTCCATCCCCTCTTTCATCAATGCTGCTCTCGTAGTCTTTAGAATCAGGACTAAGTGGAAGAATTGACTTTCTATTCATAATGGAAGAATTCCCGCTATATTCATCAATATGAATAGAGTTGTTACGCGATGAAGATGTTGATGGTGTATAAACCGAAACTTCACCATCAGAGCAATCCATCACTTTCAAATAGAAAATGTTGAATGATACAAATGGAGTCTCCTAAGAATATTATATAGCTTAAAGAATGAAATATTCCCTCCAAAGTTATTCCCTCCAAAAATTTTCGCGAAAATATTTCCCTCCAAAAGTTTGTTAGATTTATTTACCTTTATTATTTTATTCTACAATTGATTGAAAAACGTAAACTAAATTTTTTTTATGAAATAAATCACTAAAATTCAAATTGTAAATCACAACTTGTACATTAATTATTCTAATAGTTAAAGTATATAATATTTACTTAACAATTTTTTTTTTTTTTAATTTTTATAATATATTCTCAAACAAATTAATCCCACATTCAATCCGTTGTAAAACAACTCTACAATATTCGCTCTATAATAATGTAAAACAAACTATCCCACATTAATCGTATGGAAAAACATCTTCGTAATTTCACTTATATAATAAATTTCACTATCACTATTACTCGCCTCACATCTAGGTTTTCTGAAGTCCCTTGAAAGACTCGTGAATTTGTGGAGCAGCGATATTGCTATCAACAATATATACAATGAAGAATTGTCGCAATTGAAAGGTAAGTTAAATTATTTTTTCGAAATTTTCATATTAAATTACTTTAATGAAGAATATATATTTTTTTTTAAATTAAAAAATTTTCCAAGCCAAATTTTAATATTGCTATCTACCGCACCCCGCCCGCCACACCTCCCCCCTTCTCCAACCCCCGCCCCCTAACTCCCTCCCCCCCATATTTGTTTTTAAATTAAAAAATTTTCCAAGCCCACCCCGCCCCGGGCCCACCCGACACCCGCCCCCACCCCGGTCCCCCTGCCCATCCCACCTGCCCCTCCCCCCTTCCTGGCCCCTCCGCGGCACCCCCGCCCACCCCACCCCCACCCGGCGCACGGCCCAACCCCGCCCGCCCCTCCCCCTGCCCAGCACCCCCGCCCACCCCTCCCCCACCCGGCGCACAGCCCACCCGGCACCCCGACCCACCCCGCCCACCCCTCCCCCTCCCCGGCACCTCCGCCCGCCCCTCCTCCACCTGGCGCACGACCCACCCGACGCCCGCCCCGCCCTGGCCCACCGGGCCGCCCCACCCTCCGCCCCCTCCCCCCCCGGCCGGGCCGCCCCACCCCCCTCCCCCTCACCCTCCCTCCCCCGGCCGGCCACCCCCCTCGCCCGGGCCGACCCACCCCCCTCCCCCTCCCTCCCCCGCCCGACCAACCCCGCCCGGGCCGCCCCACACCCCTCCCCCTCCCTCCCCCTCCCCCCGTCGGCCCCCCCCTCCCGGGCCGCCCCAGCCCCCTCCCCCTCCCTCCCCCACCCGGCCAACCCCACCCGGGCCGCCCCACCCCCCTCCCTCCCCCTCCCCCCGCCGGCCCCCCCCGCCCGGGCCGCCCCACCCCCCTCCCCCGCCCGACCCCCCGCCAGGGCCGCCCCACCCCCCTCCCCCGCCCGACCCCCCGCCCAGGCCGCCCCACCCCCCTCCCCCTCCCGGCCAACCCCGCCCAGGCCGCCCCCCCCCCCTCCCCCGCCCGGCCCCCCCACCCGGGCCACCCCTCCCCCTCTCGCGCCCCCTCCCCGGCCCCGCCCCACCCCTCCCGCCCCTCCCCCTCCCGCGCCCCCTCCCCGGCCCCGCCTCCCACCCCGCCCGCCCCCTCCGCCCGCACAGGGCCACCCTCGGGCCGCCCTGCCCTGCCTGAGGGGCGGAGCGTCGATTCCGGGGGTGGGCGAGGGAGGGGGAGGGGGGGGAACGGGGTGGGGCGGCCCGGCCGGGGGAGGGAGGGGGGTGGGGCGGGTGGGGGGGGTCAGAGTGGGGGGGGGGGTGGGGCGGCCCGGCCGGGGGAGGGAGGGGAAGGGAAGGGGGAGGTGGGTGGGGCGGGGGAGGGGGGGAGGTGGTGGGGGGTGGGGCGGCTCGGTCGGGGGAGGGAGGGGAAGGGACGGGGGAAGGGGGGGGGTCGGGGCAGCCCGGGGGGCCGGAGGGGGAGGGGGTGGGGCGGCCCGGGCGGGGCGGGGGGGGGGGTGGTGGGGGGTGGGGCGGCCTGGCCGGGGGAGGGAGGGGAAGGGAAGGGGGAAGGGGGGGGGGGCTGGGGCGGCCCGGGGGGCCGGAGGGGGAGGGGGTGGGGCGGCCCGGGCGGGGGGCCCGGGGGTGGGCTGGGGGGCCGGTCGGGGGAGGGGAAGGGAAATTTTGATTATACAAATAAAAATTTTATGGTATATTTTTGTTGTTAGTTTAAGTTAATATGTTTTTTTATTTACTAATTTATGTGCTTTTTTTTTAGGAAAATGGCATCAAGGAAAATTTCTGTGAATCTTTCTGGACCAAAGAGTCTTAAAGGTGTATCTTCAAAAAACATTGGTGAACGAACACCACCTGAGCTCATACCTACAAATATTTCAAGTGCTTTAAGTGATAAGAAGCTAATCTCAGATTGGAAAAGTTCAAAAGAGGTGAAATTTCCATCAAGAGCCTGGTATGTGAAAAAAAGAGAGAGCACAACTGTGAATATATATCTATACATTGATACACACAATAATAATGAAAATTTGGAGGTGATGGGAAAAGTCATAGATATGTGTTCGGTACCAAACACTGAAGTTGTTTACGTACTTACAAAAGCTGCCAAGTCACATGAAAGGATTAAATACCGACTATCATATTCATTATATGACAGGAGAGAGGTATCTACAAAGTTGTGTAAACAAATTGTAAATGATATGACACAAAACATGGTAAGTATTGTTATTTGTATTTTTATTTTGCGTTTTGAAAACGTCTCGCTATATTTTTTAACTTTGTTTATATTAACATATGATATTTTGTTTGGCAGAATTTTGTTGAAAGCTGTTCAATTATGTTGGGAGGCATTCATTTCATAGAGCATGATATCAAGAAAGTTGTCAACCATTTTTACTCAGTGTCAGAAGAAGATATGAAAAACATGGAAAATGTAGTAATTGATGATGCTACAAAACTACATCCAAAGAATCAGAAAAAAAGGCCTCTGGTGGATAAATCTAGCAAGGGTAAACAAGTTACTTTTGAGGACGATGAAGTTGAAATTGACAATGAATCATATGTTGCCATTACTGAAGATGACATTGAAATTGCGGAAGGTCGTAAAAGACCAAAAGTAACAATGCCCAAGAATAGATCTCTTGAGAATGTTAAGACAAAAAAAAGTAGAGTTGAAGATCTTGAAGTAGTCATTACCAGCAGTCAAGAACCTAGTGAAACTTAAAAAGAAAGTAGAGAAATCATTACACCAGGAGCTGATTTAGGTGATGGCATTATCAAAACAAAACAAAATGCCATTCGACAGAATTTGACAAAGAGAAACTTAATTGATGGTGGTCATACATTTCAGTTAAATGTCAGACAAACCTATAAGGCAAGTGAAGGACAATGCCAATATCAAGTCAGAAAGCCACATCATCTGCATGTTCACAACTTGAAGACATTGATGAGGTACAATCCATATGATCATGTGGTTAGTTATGTGCTTCTTGTTGATCCACTTCAAGTTCCCAACAAAGAAGCATTTGATAAGTCAAAATGTTTTGAATACAATTATTATGTGCTTGGGGGGAACCATTCTGTTGAAGCTCAAAGACAATTGATGGAGGAATATCCTAATAACCCACGTTTTGAAACAATGAAATGTATCATTTATGCTGGTTTAAATGAAACAAAAGCAAAGTTAGTGGCATGGGATCATAATTCAGATAATGAATATAGGATGTCTATGACTTTGATCCAAAAGGTTAGATTTATTCATAGTGAATTCCTAGAAAAATGTGGTGGGGATAAGATCAATATTACTGCAGATTTCCGAAAGGAATGTTGTATGGAAATAGGCTATCAAATTGAAGATAAAGGCAATTCAAAAAGTGGAAAAGACAACAGATCTAGCGATTTATTCAGAGGTGTTGATAACATTTTCCAATTGGCATTTAGAACTGGAGATATTTGGAATTTGATTGATGACATTTTTAGCATGTGGGAAGACATTCGCATTAAAAACCAGAGGGTCAGAAAGTCTAAGCCATTGATATGTAGCAACAATAAATCAGCGCCTGAACTGAAGCAACTTCCAGACGATATGACCATCACGCCTTGGAGGGCGATGCAAGGAGTGAAAGATGAAAAAATTGTCAAAACAATATTATCTCGTGTGAAGTCGGGGGAATTATCATTGGAAGAAATGTCTGAAGAATTTCAAAAGTAAGTTTGCTGAATTATTTTTACTTATTTCCAGGATTATAGTTATCTTTTAAATAAAACATGTTGTTATTGGTAGTATTTGTTATACATATCATTATATTAAATTTTTCTTACTTTATCTATGCAGTCAAAAAGTTTACATGAAAATTCAGGAACAAATGGTTAAATTGTTGAATGAAGATAGTTGGGATGATGTTGTACGCAACTATCCAGATTCAAGTTCTACATCAACATTGAAAGCTTTTTATCTTGCATTTAAAAAGGTAACTTGATTTATACATTCAGTTTTAATCATCTGTGTACTATTTTTAATTTAAAACTTACACATACATTTGTTTGTTTGGTAAAAGATGAATAAAGAAGATAATGGAGCACCAAACAGTTTCAAGACTTTTATTGAAAAAATAAAGATTGAAAGACTGAGAAAGCAACGTATTAAGAATGTTGAACTTGATCCAACTCTTAATCATTTCTTTTGGAATGGGCTAGACACTATTCAATATCAAGTAATACAAGGCGACTGTGAAGACATTGCGAAACTCGTACCAAAAAGGGATTATGCCTTGGTTATTGCAGATATTCCCCATGGTTTCAATATTCCAAACATTTGCTATGATATTGACCCTTATAATTATCAAGCTTTTAATAAAGTGGTGGCGGGATTTAAGGAAGTGACGTCATCACCATTATGGAGATTTGTGACATTTCATTCAGACACACAATTGGCAATGTTATTGTCAAGCTTCAAGGGGAAAACAAATTCAAGGATGCAGCTTACATGGTAAGATTTTTAAAGGTATATTTGATTAATGTTGAAAAATTAATTAATGTACAAGTTAATTGAACTTTTACTATTTTATGTTACAGGCAAAAGTCAAATCTTCTTGACAATGAAGATCAACAATTTATAAATGACTGTGAGTTCATTCATATTGATAGTTGGGCAAAAGATGATAGCCATATGTCTATGATTTTTAATCGGGTGGACAAAAAGAGTCATAGCCAAATACTGACTTATGATGCTGTTGTGAGAAAACTAACATATGAAGACAAAGAAATGAAAGGAGAGATAGTTAACATTTATCAGAAACCACAATTATTGATTAACTATCTTATAGACATATGTTCAAATGAAGGAGATTGGGTTCTGGATTTATTTTCTGGCTCAGGTACGTTTTGCCACATGGAATTGAATTTCAATATGTTCTTTTTTTTAATTAACATGTCATTGTACTAATTTACTTCATTTTTTTTTTGTGCTTGATAATTAGGTACAACACTAGCATGCTGCCTTCAAAAAGGAAGAAATTGCATTGCAATTGAGAAAGATCCATTATAATGCAATTTCATTCAGCAAAGAATTAATGCTCTTCAATTTCTTCCAGATGCAATGCAAGAAATTGGGTTGAAGAAAGGGGACTTTAGTGAATCACGTGTGGCAAAAAAGGCAAAGGAACCCCAACCACCATTATATGGAATGTATGGAAAGACATATATTGGGGGATTTGCAGACATGAAAGACCCATTAGAAGAGGAAAATGAGCAAAATGAGCAAAATGAAACAGAAAATATTGTGGAAGAGGACAATGATGAAACTCTAGAGGACGAAGAGTTTGGATTACGTGACATTGTTGATTAAATTTAAGTTATGCTTGTAACTCAAGCTTTGCAATGTTTTGACTTTGACATTTTTTATGAGAAGAATAAACACTCAATTAGGGTTGTTATACGTTCAATATTGGTAATATGTGATTTTTACATTGATTTTTAAGTTAATCATTATTTTTTGAAAAAAAAGTAGTTATTATTATCTTTTTGACATGAAATTCATAAAAAAATCTATTATTTGACCATTTTTAGTTAATATTTTTGTATAAAAATTGTCATTTTGACATGTTAATTCTAGCAAAAAATTATCAAAACGTTTAGTTTTTTTGTTATATTTATGTTAAAAATGGTTATTTTTTATGTCCATTGTTAAAAAATGTTGTTTTTTAGAAACAATTATTTCATGTGGATTGAAAAATTAATTAAGGATGTCTAAATATGTAGATTATCTAAAATTCAAACTATCGACTTTCTAATTTAAAAACACAAAACAATAAAAACCCCACTAAAAAAAAAAAAATTAAGATAGAGAACAAGAAAATATGAATAAAATGACAACTTCAAAAACTATCAAATTTAGAAAATAATTTTTTACATTTCACACACTAGAAAATTTAAAGTCAAAAAATAGGTCTTTTAAAAAAGGGTGTGATGCAGAATACTCACTTTTTAAAATCAGGATGAAAATCACTACCATTCTAAAACTTAATGCACATGAAAAAAATTAAAGTTCCAAAAACCATGTTCTTAAAAAAACATGTGTATTCTGCATCAACACTTTTGAAAATCGGGTCATTTTTTTGCCACCTCTAAAAAACGGGTAACAGTATCAGTTCCCGTTTCAAAGTTTACATTGTTTGTTCCTTCACCCACTCTTTTGACGACATTTGATGGACATTCTCATAGGTTGCATGGGATTATCTTGGCCTTTCCTATCTGTGTTGGGGGAAAGGTAGTAAATATTGAGGTAGAAATCGTTGATGTGAACCTGGATTATAACCTCCTCTTAGGCAGGAATTGGATTTACAAGATGGATGCCATTGTTTCATCATTATTCCGCATCCTATGTTTTCCTCATGAGGGGAGGATTATTAGAATTAATCAATTAGACTATTCTCCAGGTGACTCACACGCAACTTCGGATTCTACCATTACATTGGTGGACAATCCCCATCAACCTATTGAGAATTTAGGAGTTGGGATGTACTCTTCGCTAATGGGTATTTTTACCTCCCTCCTCCTACAGCTAGAATCAATGCAATTTCATCCTCTAAGGGACCTTCTCGGAAAGGGTTCTTTTGAAATCATTATTTTTCGGACCCTTGGCCCTTACCTTCATCTACCACCACATTAGATGGAGGGCAGGTAGGTGGAATGGAATTTCCCATGTCTATAGCAGAATTTAGTTATCAATCTATCATTAACTCTGTGACAACCATCCCACTCCTTTTTCACAAGAGGAGTTAGATGGCGATGTGGATCTGGCTTGGTCCCTCGATTCTTCTTCAACTCTAGATTGCTTGGATACAGTGTTACCATCTGAAGAAGCAATTTTGGAAGTAATGATGGGAGTGGATTGAACATGGGAGGATTTACATCATCGTTCATATTTTCTCCCTTCATTGCGTGAAGTTGAATCTAGTTTGTCCAATCTGGATGTTCGTACAGTTTCAAACCCTTTGGCTCCAACACAATTTTTGGTTGAAGGTAACATGTCAGTGATGTCACGAACTGTACCTATAAAAATCTCTAAGAATCCTAACATAATAGAAAATGTCTTCATTGGAGTTTATTATTCCTCTGAAGAAATTCAAATCTACACCGATCTCTTTAAAGAGTTTTGAGATGTGTTCGCTTGGTCTTATGAGGAAATGCCTGGAATTGATCCATCAATAGTCTTGTTGAAAATGGCAACAAGAAATGATAAAAATAGCACTGCTATAAATAGCATTTTGGGTACCAGTGTTGGATTGAGCAACAGGGAATGAAAAATGGAAGTGCTAAAAATAACATTGCTATTTTTAGCAGTTCAAGATTGATTCCAATTTTAATTAGTCCCTGAACTAAAATTTGAATTTGATCTTAACAGCTGTTTGTAAAATAATTAATTAACTCACCATGACTTAATTAGTTGTAGAAAATCAAACATGAAGTCTATGTGGGGACATGCAATAGTTTCTCCATTGATTGAGGAACTTATCCCTCAGTTAAAGAGATAAGGATGAGTTGTAATATTGAGTTGTAATTAGGTGGCTCAGTTAACTAAGTCAAGTCTAGTTAGATTAATTCAAACAGTTTGTTGAATTAATTGTGATTTCAGTTAGTTAATGCTTGCATGCATGTAACTGATGCACTTCAAATAACTGAATATTCTCTCATAAATAACTCTTGCATGTCAGTTCTGTTAGAGACCCAGTTTAGATCAGAGGAGGGACAGTGTACTATCGGATGGATGAATTTTTCCTATAAAGAAAACTCATCTATGCAGAAGGATTTAACTCCTTCAGGATTGCACAGTTGGATCAGAGGTTAGTGAGTGTGCGAAGAGGCCAATCCACACAAGTGGCTGCACTGGACCCCAAGGAAAACTTTACAAGGAAATAGGAGGCTTGGAGGGCAGAGGAAAAGGTTGTGAGAACCTTTGACTGTCTATGAGTAGCATTGTTTGATTGCAGAGAGAGAAAGATAGCTTGAGAGTTGATTCTTTTTGTAACTTGAACAATATTTCCACTTGTATGATAATACAGAGATTGGGGTTTTAGGCTGAGGCTTTCCCCAGGTTATTTCTTTTGTGTTATGTGTGATTGACTTCTCATTCTCAGTTATATGTGTTCTCATTGATCTTGCTCAATTCGAGTAAGCTTCTGCAATTTGATTGTAGAAGTAGATATAGTATTTTTCTTTAGTATATTGCATTATCAGGTGATCTACAGTGGGAATTTCTACATGGTATCAGAGGAAAAGTGATCAAAGTGAAGAACAACATACAAAGGAGAGGAGATTTCAAAGTTTTGAGTTTTTGGCCGCGCGTTTTAAGAGAAGATATGAAAATTTTTGTGCAAAATTTTTAGAAACAAATAACAGATCTGGATTCCTTACAGAAAAAGACCCAAATTCAAAAAAAATCGGTTGAATCGGAGTTCGGATGAGGCAGATATCGTTGATTTAAAATCATCTCTTTTTCTAGAAAATTTCGTGACGGAGGGAAAGATGAAATGAATTGGTGTGCTAGCCAAGAACCTGTATGCACTTGAGATACAAGATGCATGCAAAGCCTTGAGGAGCAAGGCAAAGATTAGATACTTGGTGGTTAAGAGGGAGAGTAAATTACCTCTCAACATGCAGCACCAGAAGAAGTCTCAGACAATTGTGGAGGAGCCACATTTGGTGAAGCAGCTTCAAGAGGTTGTGGAGCAGCCACAACTGGAGAAGCCGAGAGGAGATCGAGTGGAGGCATCCACTCATGTAGAGACCTCCAGTAGGGGGAAATTTTGAGCCAAGTGGGCAGAGGGATCACATACAGCCATACCTCCAGCTGGGAGGTGGGGCGATGTAACGTGATAGTCCTAAGAACGTTGAAATAGGGGTAGGATCCTTGAGGTACCCAGCCTCTTTGATTAGATCTTGCTACGAGAGCCTTGACAAGGAGTAGCAGGACTGGCTGATTGGGTAGAGACATATGCGGATGGAGTAGCAGAGAGAGCTACAGTGCAGGAGTCCCAGGACTGTGTAGAGCTAGCAGGCTGCAACAATGCGAGAGGCACATGAGTGTCACACTAGTGCAGGATGGCACAGAGAGGTGTGCAACGGTGTGAGATGCATGGAGTATTGCAGCAGCTTAGAGGTCAGAGAGGGAGCACTTGTTAGCAGCAGGAAGAGCTTTAGTGATCCGGATTTAAACAGGAACGCAATAGATTACAGAGATAACCATAAATACAGAGATGCGATAACCATATACACAAAGATGCAGCGGAAATAATACTTCATTTCATTAATAGGAAATACTGAAATGTGCTTACAAACAGAAATGGAGAGAAACCAGCTAAGGCGATGGTAGCTTATCTCTGAGAAGAGATGTGGCGGCTACATGCCTCTGAACTATTCCGAACTGTATTACAATGAGGCTCGAAGGCCTATTTATTGTTGAGAAACAATGGAAAACCCTTCACATCCCGAAACCTAACCCTAGAAGATGAAACGCCAAATTGTGGGCCCCGTTTGGGTAAATTGGTACATCAATTTCCCGGGGTCGTAACTTTGGCATACGATCTCCGTTTGACGCGTACGATAGCTCGTTAGAAAGATCTATCCGAGAACTACCACTTTGGGAAGGGCAACATCGGTCCATGGACCCATGTTGCCCCCAGATTCCCAAAAAAACGTCGTTTAGGGCCTCAAAACGGCTCCGGAAGTTCAGGACCCGAAAAACTGCTAAAAATAGTAAGTTGTGCTACAATTAAGGAAACTGAAAAGACTAAAAGAGACAGTTGTGGGGGTCCAAATGGGCTGGTGGGTGGCCACCAACATCCACCTGGATCATTCCTCCCCCCTTAGGAAGCAATGGTCCCCATTGCGTTGAGTTCCTCCATCTGCTGGACTTGTCCTGCAATCTCTGATGTGTCCAGTGATGGTGGGAAGCATGGTTGACGATGGTCCACATTGAACATTTGGTGCAGGCGAAGGAATGGAGGAATGATGTGCTCCAAAGCATTGTTCCCCATAGCCCTGGTACTGTTGTAAGGACCATGTTGGAGTGGTCTGAGCTTCTGATGGGTTCTGGTAAGGCGTTCTTTCTGTCGATGCAACCAGACTTTGTTGCCCACCTGAAACTTGTGTGGTACCCATGTGGGTGAGGAGAAGTTGTTCCTGTGTTTTGTCATGACCGTATCCCTTTGCTGCTGCTGCTGCGTGGAGGAACCCTTTGCAGTGGTCATGGATGTAGCAACGATCTTCCCCTTACTTTCGGAGTGAACCATACAGATGAATTTCCTGGTCTCGGAGATGAGCTTGCTGCCTTTCTTAGCAGTGATCAAAGATGTGGCAGTAGGTGGGGCTACCTCTGGTATCCTGTATAATGAATTATTTAAAGAAATAATGACAGCACGAGGCCTTGACTCATACACAACATGTCGCCTCCACAAGTATGGTTGGCCTAATAATACATCACAAACATCCAGAGGTGTAACATCACACAATACCTCGTCTGTGAAGGGATTGATGCTGTAGGGAAGGCGGCACTGCTGGCGAACTTTCAGATCTCGTCCTTCGTGAAGCCACCCGATACTATATGGCTGTGGATGTGGTGTAGTCGGTAGGCCCAACCGCTTCACGACCTCTGCTGAAACGAGGTTCTTTTGGCTGCCACTGTCGACAATGAATTGTAGCGACGAACCCTTCACCCACATTTGTGAGTGGAAAAGACGCTCCCCTTCCTCTGGATCTGCAAGTTCATTCTTCTGGATCTTGGCAGTGGCAACAGTGGCGCTGGGATCCGCATCAATGATCTGCTTCCCTTTTCCATTACCCTTGTCGAGTTCTGGCTCAGGGTCGGAACATGCATCTGATTCGGAAGCCTTCAACTCAGCCACCAGCGACTGCTTGGTCCGACACTCACTTGTGTTATGAGTGGGACTCTTGTGGAACTCACACCACTTCCCTGTGTCCTTCTTTGGCTTCATGGTGTTGTTCTTTTCTTGCGGCTTCGACGGGTTGTCTTGGGTCACCCCGCCTTGGCTTTGTCCTTTGGGCTTCGGATTTGCAGATCCAAAGTCTCGCTTTTTCTGTTTGAACTTTTGCTCGATTTTGACAGCATATCGGTATGCTGTGCCGAGTGAGGGGATGTTCAAGAACCCCATCTCTTCCTGGATGTATCTGTGTAGGCAGCCGCGGTATTTGAGTACCAGATGCAGCTCAGAATCTTTGATACCCAACTGTGTGCGAAGGGTATGAAAAATGTTTGTGAACTCTGGCACATCTTGGTCTCGTCCCTGCCGCAGTGTGGTCCATTTGATGTATTTGTCCTCATAGCTTCCGACAGGGTAGTACTGCTCCTTGATGGCATCCCGGAAGTCATTCCAAGTGGGTGCGGCTGAAAATAGTGAGCCTGTACTCTCATCCTTCTGCTCGCAGTAGGTTTCCCACCAGTCCTTGACGTGGGGGGCTGCTTTGAGAAGAGCAAAAACAATCTTTTCCCGACTTGAAAATTCGTGAACAGAAAAATACCCATCTAGCAGATTTAACCATTTATCTACAGCATCTGCATCTATTTGACCCTCGAAGATGGGGATTTCAAAATTAACTTGTACCTTAAACGGTGTGGCGTTTCCAGAATCGCTGTTGGAAGCCGATGCGTCGCCTCTGGGTAGCCGCTGAAGGATCTGCGCAAAGCTCTCCATCATCGCGTTCCTTTGCCGCTCGAGGGCTTCTTCTAGCAAGATTTTGATAGGATCTCCTGCCCCCTCGTCTTTCTTCTCATCCGCCATGGGAGGCCGTCGGGATTTGCGAGGCTGGTCTTGCAAAGGTTCGACCAGTTCAAGCCCTAACTCCTTATATCCCGACCTCGTTGGGGACATGCAAAGAAAAACAGAGAAAAAGCAGACCGCTCTGATACCACTGATCCGGATTTAAACAGGAATGCAATAGATTACAGAGATAACCATAAATACAGAGATGCGATAACCATATACACAAAGATGCAGCGGAAATAATACTTCATTTCAGTAATAGGAAATACTGAAATGTGCTTACAAACAGAAATGGAGAGAAACCAGCTAAGGCGATGGTAGCTTATCTCTGAGAAGAGATGTGGTGGCTACATGCCTCTGAACTGTTCCGAACTGTATTACAATGAGGCTCGAAGGCCTATTTATTGTTGAGAAACAATGGAAAACCCTTCACATCCCGAAACCTAACCCTAGAAGATGAAATGCCAAATTGTGGGCCCCGTTTGGGTAAATTGGTACATCAATTTCCCGGGGTCGTAACTTTGGCATACGATCTCCGTTTGACGCGTACGATAGCTCGTTAGAAAGATCTATCCGAGAACTACCACTTTGGGAAGGGCAACATCGGTCCATGGACCCATGTTGCCCCAGATTCCCAAAAAAACGTCGTTTAGGGCCTCAAAACGGCTCCGGAAGTTCAGGACCCGAAAAACTGCTAAAAATAGTAAGTTGTGCTACAATTAAGGAAACTGAAAAGACTGAAAGAGATAGTTGTGGGGGTCCAAATGGGCTGGTGGGTGGCCACCAACATCCACCTGGATCATTCCTCCCCCCTTAGGAAGCAATGGTCCCCATTGCGTTGAGTTCCTCCATCTGCTGGACTTGTCCTGCAATCTCTGATGTGTCCAGTGATGGTGGGAAGCATGGTTGACGATGGTCCACATTGAACATTTGGTGCAGGCGAAGGAATGGAGGAATGATGTGCTCCAAAGCATTGTTCCCCATAGCCCTGGTACTGTTGTAAGGACCATGTTGGAGTGGTCTGAGCTTCTGATGGGTTCTGGTAAGGCGTTCTTTCTGTCGATGCAACCAGACTTTGTTGCCCACCTGAAACTTGTGTGGTACCCATGTGGGTGAGGAGAAGTTGTTCCTGTGTTTTGTCATGACCGTATCCCTTTGCTGCTGCTGTTGCGTGGAGGAACCCTTTGCAGTGGTCATGGATGTAGCAACGATCTTCCCCTTACTTTCAGAGTGAACCATACAGATGAATTTCCTGGTCTCGGAGATGAGCTTGCTGCCTTTCTTAGCAGTGATCAAAGATGTGGCAGTAGGTGGGGCTACCTCTGGTATCCTGTATAATGAATTATTTAAAGAAATAATGACAGCACGAGGCCTTGACTCATACACAGCATGTCGCCTCCACAAGTATGGTTGGCCTAATAATACATCACAAACATCCAGAGGTGTAACATCACACAATACCTCGTCTGTGAAGGGCTTGATGCTGTAGGGAAGGCGGCACTGCTGGCGAACTTTCAGATCTCGTCCTTCGTGAAGCCACCCGATACTATATGGCTGTGGATGTGGTGTAGTCGGTAGGCCCAACCGCTTCACGACCTCTGCTGAAACGAGGTTCTTTTGGCTGCCACTGTCGACAATGAATTGTAGCGACGAACCCTTCACCCACATTTGTGAGTGGAAAAGACGCTCCCCTTCCTCTGGATCTGCAAGTTCATTCTTCTGGATCTTGGCAGTGGCAACAGTGGCGCTGGGATCCGCATCAATGATCTGCTTCCCTTTTCCATTACCCTTGTCGGGTTCTGGCTCAGGGTCGGAACATGCATCTGATTCGGAAGCCTTCAACTCAGCCACCAGCGACTGCTTGGTCCGACACTCACTTGTGTTATGAGTGGGACTCTTGTGGAACTCACACCACTTCCCTGTGTCCTTCTTTGGCTTCATGGTGTTGTTCTTTTCTTGCGGCTTCGACGGGTTGTCTTGGGTCACCCCGCCTTGGCTTTGTCCTTTGGGCTTCGGATTTGCAGATCCAAAGTCTCGCTTTTTCTGTTTGAACTTTTGCTCGATTTTGACAGCATATCGGTATGCTGTGCCGAGTGAGGGGATGTTCAAGAACCCCATCTCTTCCTGGATGTATCTGTGTAGGCAGCCACGGTATTTGAGTACCAGATGCAGCTCAGAATCTTTGATACCCAACTGTGTGCGAAGGGTATGAAAAATGTTTGTGAACTCTGGCACATCTTGGTCTCGTCCCTGCCGCAGTGTGGTCCATTTGATGTATTTGTCCTCATAGCTTCCGACAGGGTAGTACTGCTCCTTGATGGCATCCCGGAAGTCATTCCAAGTGGGTGCGGCTGAAAATAGTGAGCCTGTACTCTCATCCTTCTGCTCGCAGTAGGTTTCCCACCAGTCCTTGACGTGGGGGGCTGCTTTGAGAAGAGCAAAAACAATCTTTTCCCGACTTGAAAATTCGTGAACAGAAAAATACCCATCTAGCAGATTTAACCATTTATCTACAGCATCTGCATCTATTTGACCCTCGAAGATGGGGATTTCAAAATTAACTTGTACCTTAAACGGTGTGGCGTTTCCAGAATCGCTGTTGGAAGCCAATGCGTCGCCTCTGGGTAGCCGCTGAAGGATCTGCGCAAAGCTCTCCATCATCGCGTTCCTTTGCCGCTCGAGGGCTTCTTCTAGCAAGATTTTGATAGGATCTCTTACCCCCTCGTCTTTCTTCTCATCCGCCATGGGAGGCCGTCGGGATTTGCGAGGCTGGTCTTGCAAAGGTTCGACCAGTTCAAGCCCTAACTCCTTATATCCCGACCTCATTGGGGACATGCAAAGAAAAACAGAGAAAAAGCAGACCGCTCTGATACCACTGATCCGGATTTAAACAGGAACGCAATAGATTACAGAGATAACCATAAATACAGAGATGCGATAACCATATACACAAAGATGCAGCGGAAATAATACTTCATTTCATTAATAGGAAATACTGAAATGTGCTTACAAACAGAAATGGAGAGAAACCAGCTAAGGCGATGGTAGCTTATCTCTGAGAAGAGATGTGGCGGCTACATGCCTCTGAACTGTTCCGAACTGTATTACAATGAGGCTCGAAGGCCTATTTATTGTTGAGAAACAATGGAAAACCCTTCACATCCCGAAACCTAACCCTAGAAGATGAAACGCCAAATTGTGGGCCCCGTTTGGGTAAATTGGTACATCAATTTCCCGGGGTCGTAACTTTGGCATACGATCTCCGTTTGACGCGTATGATAGCTCGTTAGAAAGATCTATCCGAGAACTACCACTTCGGGAAGGGCAACATCGGTCCATGGACCCATGTTGCCCCCAGATTCCCAAAAAAACGTCGTTTAGGGCCTCAAAACGGCTCCGGAAGTTCAGGACCCGAAAAACTGCTAAAAATAGTAAGTTGTGCTACAATTAAGGAAACTGAAAAGACTGAAAGAGACAGTTGTGGGGGTCCAAATGGGCTGGTGGGTGGCCACCAACATCCACCTGGATCATTCCTCCCCCCTTAGGAAGCAATGGTCCCCATTGCGTTGAGTTCCTCCATCTGCTGGACTTGTCCTGCAATCTCTGATGTGTCCAATGATGGTGGGAAGCATGGTTGACGATGGTCCACATTGAACATTTGGTGCAGGCGAAGGAATGGAGGAATGATGTGCTCCAAAGAATTGTTCCCCATAGCCCTGGTACTGTTGTAAGGACCATGTTGGAGTGGTCTGAGCTTCTGATGGGTTCTGGTAAGGCGTTCTTTCTGTCGATGCAACCAGACTTTGTTGCCCACCTGAAACTTGTGTGGTACCCATGTGGGTGAGGAGAAGTTGTTCCTGTGTTTTGTCATGACCATATCCCTTTGCTGCTGCTGCTGCGTGGAGGAACCCTTTGCAGTGGTCATGGATGTAGCAACGATCTTCCCCTTACTTTCGGAGTGAACCATACAGATGAATTTCCTGGTCTGGGAGATAAGCTTGCTGCCTTTCTTAGCAGTGATCAAAGATGTGGCAGTAGGTGGGGCTACCTCTGGTATCCTGTATAATGAATTATTTAAAGAAATAATGACAGCACGAGGCCTTGACTCATACACAGCATGTCGCCTCCACAAGTATGGTTGGCCTAATAATACATCACAAACATCCAGAGGTGTAACATCACACAATACCTCGTCTGTGAAGGGCTTGATGCTGTAGGGAAGGCGGCACTGCTGGCGAACTTTCAGATCTCGTCCTTCGTGAAGCCACCCGATACTATATGGTTGTGGATGTGGTGTAGTCGGTAGGCCCAACCGCCTCACGACCTCTGCTGAAACGAGGTTCTTTTGGCTGCCACTGTCGACAATGAATTGTAGCGACGAACCCTTCACCCACATTTGTGAGTGGAAAAGACGCTCCCCTTCCTCTGGATCTGCAAGTTCATTCTTCTGGATCTTGGCAGTGGCAACAGTGGCGCTGGGATCCGCATCAATGATCTGCTTCCCTTTTCCATTACCCTTGTCGGGTTCTGGCTCAGGGTCGGAACATGCATCTGATTCGGAAGCCTTCAACTCAGCCACCAGCGACTGCTTGGTCCGACACTCACTTGTGTTATGAGTGGGACTCTTGTGGAACTCACACCACTTCCCTGTGTCCTTCTTTAGCTTCATGGTGTTGTTCTTTTCTTGCGGCTTCGACGGGTTGTCTTGGGTCACCCCGCCTTGGCTTTGTCCTTTGGGCTTCGGATTTGCAGATCCAAAGTCTCGCTTTTTCTGTTTGAACTTTTTCTCGATTTTGACAGCATATTGGTATGCTGTGCCGAGTGAGGGGATGTTCAAGAACCCCATCTCTTCCTGGATGTATCTGTGTAGGCAGCCGCGGTATTTGAGTACCAGATGCAGCTCAGAATCTTTGATACCCAACTGTGTGCGAAGGGTATGAAAAATGTTTGTGAACTCTGGCACATCTTGGTCTCGTCCCTGCCGCAGTGTGGTCCATTTGATGTATTTGTCCTCATAGCTTCCAACAGGGTAGTACTGCTCCTTGATGGCATCCCGGAAGTCATTCCAAGTGGGTGCGGCTGAAAATAGTGAGCCTGTACTCTCATCCTTCTGCTCGCAGTAGGTTTCCCACCAGTCCTTGACGTGGGGGGCTGCTTTGAGAAGAGCAAAAACAATCTTTTCCCGACTTGAAAATTCGTGAACAGAAAAATACCCATCTAGCAGATTTAACCATTTATCTATAGCATCTGCATCTATTTGACCCTCGAAGATGGGGATTTCAAAATTAACTTGTACCTTAAACGGTGTGGCGTTTCCAGAATCGCTGTTGGAAGCCGATGCGTCGCCTCTGGGTAGCCGCTGAAGGATCTGCGCAAAGCTCTCCATCATCGCGTTCCTTTGCCGCTCGAGGGCTTCTTCTAGCAAGATTTTGATAGGATCTCCTGCCCCCTCGTCTTTCTTCTCATCCGCCATGGGAGGCCGTCGGGATTTGCGAGGCTGGTCTTGCAAAGGTTCGACCAGTTCAAGCCCTAACTCCTTATATCCCGACCTCGTTGGGGACATGCAAAGAAAAACAGAGAAAAAGCAGACCGCTCTGATACCACTGATCTGGATTTAAACAGGAACGCAATAGATTACAGAGATAACCATAAATACAGAGATGCGATAACCATATACACAAAGATGCAGCGGAAATAATACTTCATTTCATTAATAGGAAATACTGAAATGTGCTTACAAACAGAAATGGAGAGAAACCAGCTAAGGCGATGGTAGCTTATCTCTGAGAAGAGATGTGGCGGCTACATGCCTCTGAACTGTTCCGAACTATATTACAATGAGGCTTGAAGGCCTATTTATTTTTGAGAAACAATGGAAAACCCTTCACATCCCGAAACCTAACCCTAGAAGATGAAACGCCAAATTGTGGGCCCCGTTTGGGTAAATTGGTACATCAATTTCCCGGGGTCGTAACTTTGGCATACGATCTCCGTTTGACACGTACGATAGCTCGTTAGAAAGATCTATCCGAGAACTACCACTTTGGGAAGGGCAACATCGGTCCATGGACCCATGTTGCCCCCAGATTCCCAAAAAAAACGTCGTTTAGGGCCTCAAAACGGCTCCGGAAGTTCAGGACCCGAAAAACTGCTAAAAATAGTAAGTTGTGCTACAATTAAGGAAACTGAAAAGACTGAAAGAGACAGTTGTGGGGGTCCAAATGGGCTGGTGGGTGGCCACCAACATCCACCTGGATCATTTAGCATCAGAGTATGTTTCTAGCCCAACAGAGAGGTCAGTTGGGAGTTTTTTTTGTTTCTAGAGTTGTTGGAGCAACCACACTTGGTAGAAGTGTTGCATGCAAAACATTCCAAAGTTACATGATGGGGTTCGAGTTGAATGCCTTTCTTGTTGAGAGGGAGTGTTGAAAATGGAAACAAGAAATTCTAAAAATAGAAGTGATAAAAATAGCACTGCTATAATTAGCAGTTTGGGTATCAGTGTTGGATTTGAGCATTGCTATTTTTAGCAGTTTATGATTGATTCCAATTTTAGTTAGTCCCTGAACTAAAATTAATAAGTAAAATTCGAATTTGATCTTAGCAGTTCTTTGTAAAATATTTAATTAATTCACCATGAGTTAATTAGTTGTAGAAAATCAAACATGAAGTCTATGTGGGGACATGCAACAGTTTCTCCATTGATTGAGGAATTTATCCCTTAGTTAAAGAGATAAGGATGAGTTGTAATATTGAGTTGTAATTAGTTGGCTCAGTTAACTAAGTAGTGAGCTCCAGTATTGTAGCAATAATGCTACAACTCCTGGGCCTTCCTGTCTCTTAATTTTATCAACCCGGTAGTTCGTACAAACTTGGAAGCGACGGTGCTGTATGCACAAGTACTAGCTCTTGTCGCAGCTGTCACTTGGTCAGCTGGCACAAGTCCGCTAGGGCTCAAGCCAACTTCTATAGGCTCTCAGAAGAAGCTTGTTAAATGATGGACGAAAGCTAGCTCAAAGAAGACTAATCTACTTGGAAGAAATGAACTGAAAGCAAATCAAAACATGGAAACCCTAGGAAACCCTAATTTAACTAGTCTAACCTCTATGATGCAAAGAATGTGAAGGAAACTTCTACCAATGATGCCATTACTTCTAATAAGTGAAAATGCATGAATCTAATCTACTTGCATCTTAAAAGACATGTTTTTATATTTTTTTCTTTAAGTGGATGGAGTAATTGGGATTTTGTGCTTATTAGGGTTTGGTTGTGCAGATGTGATGCGGAAGGAAGGAAAGCTTGGGAAAGGTTGGGGAGGCTAGGAGAGGTCCCCAGAGATCCTTAGCATCAGTCCACAGTGGTTCCTCATGTTCAGAGGCTCAACAACCAAGTGAGTGGCCTCCTACAGGATGTCTGCAGGGGATTCTACAGGAAACGCAGGGGTTTTCTACAGGAAGTCTACAAATTTCTACAGGATGACCTACCGTGGGTGTTTGAAGTGATGGTGGAGTGATGGAATGGTAGGGGGAGATGTGCAAGGTAGGAATAAAGCTGGTGATGGCTCAGGAGTGGAGAAGTAGGATGGAGAACGAGTGTATGAAGTGGGTTGATGGATGAAAGGTTATAACAATGAAATGTCTAAATAATGAAGTTACGTGAGGAGTGGAGGAGTTTGGGAGATAACAGAGCGGAGCAGAGGTCAAGGATGTGGTTCTATGCGTGATCAAGACGAAGAAGGAGGTAATAGAACGATGAAAAGCAGTGTAAATAAAACAAATGGCTCATGACTGTCACCAAGATGAAAATTCATGAAATTATGCTACCTGTGCTATGAACTCAATGAGCAGCAATATAAAGCATGTAGAGGAATGTGCATGAAGCGGTGATGAAGGTGTATGGTGCAATAGTGAAGTGCATGGAAAGATCTATCATAAATGAGACTATGTTGCAGCATGTATAAAGTGAAGAACTGCGTATTTTTGTGGCTGGTATAGGCTGCACTCCAATCTCCAAACAGAGATGGCAGTGGAGACTTCCTCAACCTTTTTGCTGGAGCTCCAAGAGATTATATCTATCCTCCTATCAAACTTAAGCAATGAAAGCAAATCACCATAAACTAGTCCTATCTATGCTCATGAAAACGACTAAATTACCAAACTGTGAATTCGAATTGCATGTGAAAGTAAACAAACTCAAAGTGCTGGAATGAAATGCAAACACATTACAACACTGAGGAGATCTATTGCTCTCAGGTTGGGCCCTAACCTGAGAGCTATAGCTCCTTGAGAAAACTCAGAACTAGATCAAAATCTGCCTTCTTTATTCATAATCTGATGTCATGCCAAATTGGCTTACAAAAAGGAACAAAAACTGAGCTCTAGCTCGTACTTTCCAATTACAAGAGTAATGCCAAGGTTCAAAAAGATTCTATCCAAGGCTACGGCCTCAGTATTTATGCAAAAACGATCATCCAACAGGTGTCCTTGATTTTAGGAGCTCGGCTGTCCAACTGAAGTTTAACTGCTGATCCTGTAGGACAGTCATAACTACTGTTCTTGTAGAACAGTTATAACTGTTGTTCCTGTAGAACATCTGGTTGCTTCTAAGCTCGGTGGGGAGATGGATTGGAGCTCGGAGTTCTTGGTGGGAATCACGAGGAAGGTCCCCAAGACCGTCGACATCCTCTCCTAAAAACCAGCAGTGCCACCTCATTGTCTCCTTGTCTCCTTTTTCGTTGTCTTTTTCCCCCTTTTAATGCCAAAAACCTGAAAGCATTATGCATTAGCCACGTAGATAAAATGTCTACCCTTCTTCCTACAAACAACACGAATAGACTAAGAAATGCATGCATAAGCAGTAAAAAGTGAATGGTTTGAGCAAAGCAAGTAGGCCAAATGAGCCCAAATTATACCAAAAATTGGGGCTCATCATCACCCCCCAGCTAAACTATTTGCTCATCCTTGAGCAACCTTGCCCTGGCTCCTCGTCTTTGGCCGAGAACTAGAGCCCGGAGCATGCTTTTCCTTCCCTGATTTTGGTGGTTCTGCCTTCTCTGCCGAGGGTGGCGCTTCTTCCTTTCCCGTTTTTGGCGGCCCTGCCTTTGCTGCCCCTGGTGGTGACGAAGGTGATGCTTCCTCCCCCTTCCCTATTTCCTTGAGCTGGGCTTCGGAAGGCGACTGGCCTATTTTTCGTGTCCAGGAAGTTATTTTTGGGCTCCCCTTTTCGGGGGTAGCTGATGTTTTAGAGGGGGTTCTTGTACTGGGTGTAGTAGGGACATCCCCTGAAATGGTTTGGCTGCTGGGTGGAGGCTGTGGCTTGCCCGTGGTCATCCTCTTGCTTCTCCTGGCTTCAGATGGTAGAGGGGTCTCCCTCTCCCTTTTCTCTTTCGATTTGGGAGGTGTACTGAGGGCAGCCAGCGCCGCTGCTGCCTCCTTTTCGAGAATGCCAGCCTTCTCTTTCTTGCGTTTTGCTCTCTCAGAGCTCCTTGTAGAGGGCCCCTCCTTTTCAGATTTCGGGCTTCCTGTGGAAGACCCTGGTTTGCCCACTTCTGGGCCTCCTGTAGAAGATTCTTTCTCTGTCTTCAGACTCTCTATAGGAGGCTGTTTCTCAATGACTTTCGGGCCTCTTGTAGAAGCCCCTTTTTCCAATTCCGAGCTTCCTGTAGAAGCCCTTGTCTCTGTCTTCGGGCTTCCTGTAGAAGCCTGTGGTTGCACTTTCGGGCTTCCTGTAGAAGCCTTTGTCTCCGTTTTTGGGCTTCCTGTAGAAGCCTGTTCCCCAACGATTTTCGGGCTTCCTGTAGAAGCCTTGGTCTTTGCTTTTGGGCTTCCTGTAGAAGCCTGCTTCTCACTGATCTTCGGGCTTCCTGTAGAAGCCTTTGTTTTTGTTTTTGGGCTTCCTGTAGAAGCCTGTTTTTCACTGATTTTTGGGCTTCCTGTAGAAGCCTGTGTTTGTGTTTTCGGGCTTCCTGTAGAAGCCTGTTTTTGCTTTCCTGTAGAGACAGGTGTCTCCACTTCCGCTTGCTTGCCTGCTTGAGTTTTGCTTTTTGCTTTGGGTGCAGGTGCTGTTGAGGTACTTGGGTTGACGTGGGCCACCTCTGCTTTGTCCATTCTGCTCTTCATCCTCTTTTCCCTTGCTGACAGGATAGGTGTGCCACCTTTTTCTTGGTCCTTCTTTTCCTCATGCTTCTTCCTTTGTTCTTCGGCCACTGCTTCGTGTTCCTCACTACTATAGGAACCCGTTTCTTCGATCAACATTTAAAAATCCCCATCTTTGGTCAAATTGCGGAAGGATTCCCATGAGAGGGGGACCTTATACGAGTGCAATGCATCTTCCACAAGCAGCTTTATTAACCCATGGTGGGCTATCTGATCAGGTATGCCCTCTCTTAGCTTTGTAGCACACTCCATTAGGGACTGCAGGAGATAATAAGGGATGCTCAGTTTTTGCTCTACAGGAAGGTCAATTCGGTGCCTCAACTCAGTGAGTAGCCGAAAGTGATATGCATACACGATGCTGAACCGGCCTTCACAAGTAATATATTTCATGATTTGCAAACTGACTTCATTCCAAGGTGGTGATAGGCTCGTTCTTCTCACCCCATTTTTATCCTCCGAGAATTCTTCCTCAGGTGGAAAGAATTCCTTCTTTTCCTGCTGACTCAGCTTTCTCTCTTCTTTATCCCACGACAGACCCATAGGAAGTTCTGTGATCCGACTGATATGTTCTGGGGTGAGTTTGAGGCTTAGACCTCTGAAGTTTACTGTGGCCGGTGTCTGGGATTTAGGCTTCAAAGCCTGCAAGAATTCCTCGGCTACTTCATCATCGTAGCCCTGCAGCTTATCACAAAAAGGCATCCATTGTGCTCTGGTGAAGAGCTCTACCACTGCCGGGTTTCTCCTTAAGTTAGTTGAATCAGTGGGCTCTCGTCTTATAAACCCACCCGGCATGATGAACACGGTCGTTTTAACAAAGGGTGGCAGATGCAAAAGAGATTTGGTCTATGAAGACAGAGCATGCACATACAAAATTTCAACACAGACTACTTATACCAACATCCTGTAGGATGGTAGCAACGGCACAACAAACAACAATTCCACCCATATCTTTATAACCCGACCGTGGACGATGGTCTTGCCACTTCTAATAGCCAGTTACATTAAGAGTTCAGGGTTACCTCCTTAATTGGCCACCTTTTTTCCGCGAGGCACCTGCTTTCCTGTAGATGACTGCGTTCCTGTAGACTGCGTTCCTGTAGAACTGCACTCCTGTAGAACTGCGCTCCTATAGAACTGCTTCCTGTAGAAGCCGTGCGCAATTCTCGGGGAGGACTGTAGTTGGCCGCGCTCGCGGTGTGCTTGACCAGCGTTCTGGTAGCCAACAACTCGGCGTATCAAAGTGCAGAGGAGATCAGAATAGCTATCCGAGTTGAAGTGTTGGCTGATAAATGCATGCGCACGATTTAGCCGATTGGATTTTGAATCGGCGCAATCCGTGGCGTGGGGGATGAGCTGTCCCCGCCGGACCGTTGGGTGACGTCATCCATCCTCCGCCTGCGTATTCACTTGCTGCTGCATTCATTCCCACAGATTTGCCGCCGCCTTTCCTGTTAAACTCATGCTTCTGACGAGAGTGTTCCCACGTGCATTCTGTTCATTCTCTTTTTCGTGGCCGCCACCCAAACATCCAGTTACACTTTAACTAGCTGGCGTGGCTAGTCGACTGGCCATACGGCCGCTCAACCATTCAATTTTACGCTTTGCAAACAATTTCAAAGTTAGATTCATGCGATTTGATGGAAGGAATGGTGGAGACACTTACCTGCGTGGCTGCACACGATTTTTCCAGTTCTCGGACGATGGTGAGCGGATCTACCTGCTGCGTGCGACTTACACAGACCCGGAAGCTCGTGGGTACCGGCTGCCAACGCTGGAGTGGGTGGTTTTGCTTGCATGCGCCCGCGTTTCATTTCGGATGGCGGTTCTGTAGAAAATCCACTCGAGCAGGTTGAACTGTTACAGGATCCCCGCGAGGGGTCTCGTAATAGTCCTTTCTCCTTGGGTGCATGCTGCACGATGGCGGTTCTGGCCTTTCCATCACGTTCCCGGAGCTCTTTTGATGCCTGCGGTATGAGATCCAGCCTTTGTTTGACTGTGAAAATTGCTTTCCTGCGAGAACTCATCGATCTTCTTTGTTTGTGCAGGGACTTGGCCGCATGTCGACACGGGTGGTGGAGCATGGTGACAGCAACGTGCAAGGATGCCAACAGAGGCTTGCATGCATCCAAACCAATCCATGGTCATGAAATCTCTTTTTAAGATGAATTCTGGCCGTCCAAAACTCCTACAGGAAGTTTCCTGTAGACACAGAGCTTCCTGTAGAAAGTTCGGCCTTCCTGTAGAAAGTCTGCACTTTCCTGTAGAAAATCCGTGCCTTCCTGTAGAAAGACTGCGCCCTCCTGTAGAAAGACTGCGCCTTCCTGTAGAAAGACAGCAGCTTCCTGTAGAAGATTCAAACCATGATAAAATTGCACATACCTTGAAAAACATGGGTGCTCTTGGAGGAGGTACTGATGAGGTTCCTTGGCAGCATGATAAGGACCCTTGGCTGCGAGTTGAAGGGCTTCCTCTTCTCCATAGAGCATCTGCAACCTGCAATTTTTACCATATTTTGCTTATTGTGTTTTCTTTTTTCTCTTTTTTCTTCTTTTTTTTTTTTTTTTTTTTGAAAGATAACAGGGGCACCTCAAGGAGGTTTTCACCCGTGCCATCTGCCCTGAGCGCCTCAGAGAGGTTTTTACTCAAGGATATTTTTCAACCTTTTTTTTTTTTCTTTTTTCTTTTTTTGAAAAGCAATATGAGCGCCTCAATGAGGTTTTCACCCCTACTACCTGCCTTGGGCGCCTCAGAGAGGTTTTCACCCAAGGATCTTTATTTATTTTTTTTTTTTTAGATCTTCTTTCAGGGTGTGCCAGAGGCAGAGGCAGAACCCTTCTCTATGACCAATACAGATTTCTCCATAGTTTTGATAAACTCTTGTCTTGAGAGAGGTCTCCTGTAGATCTTCAATCGATGCCCATTGACAAGCATGGGAATGGCTTCCTCATCAATGGTTCGAATGAGGACAGATCCATTGTCATGGAATTTCTCCACTATATATGGTCCTAGCCATCTGGTTCTCAACTTCCCCTTGAAATCTTTGTATCTGGAATCATACAACAAAGCCCAATCTCCCGGCTGAAATTTCTTGTCATTGAGATGTTGGTCATGCCACACCTTCCTCTGAAGTTGAACCACTTCTGAGTGAAGGAGGGCCTGCATGCGGTGCTCGTCCATGCCATTCAGCTGCAGCATCCTTTCTTGTTGTGCATGGCTGAGATCTAGGTCCAGCTGAGCTGCCATCCTCAAGGTGTTGTATTCAAACTCAATGGACAGCAAAGCTTTCTTCCCATAGACCAGCTCATATGGTGTGAAACCGGTGGTGGTCTTCCAAGTGGTGTTGTAGGCCCATGTGGCTTCTACCAGGCAATCTGCCCAGTCCTTTCTGCTGCTGCTCACTACTTTAGTCAAGATCCCTTCTAATGCTCTATTGGTGACTTCCACCTGCCCATTTGCTTGAGGGTGATAAGGGGTGGAAGTCCTGTGCTTGATCTTGTGATGAGCTAGGAGATCTTCAACCAGGTTGGAGGTGAACTGGCTCCCTTGATCGGTGACCAGCTCTCTTGGATAGCCAAACTTATAGAAGATGTTCTCTCTTAGGAACTCGGCCACCTTTTCTTCTGTTGCTGCTTTGATTGCTTTGGTATCTGCCCACTTTGTCAAATAGTCAGTACACACAATGATGTAAGTCCTTTGCCTCGAAGAGGGGTTGATTGGGCCCACAAAGTCCATGCCCCACTTCTCAAATGGCTCAAGAGTCACTTGAGGTTGGAGAGGCATCTCATCCCTTTGGGTCAGTTTCCCCATTCTTTTGCATTGGTCACACTGACTGACATATCTTCTGACATCTTGATGAAGTGTGGGCCAATAGTAGCCTGCCTGCAGGATCTTGAAGGCAGTTCTCTTTGCTGCAAAATGCCCTCCACAAGGCCCATCATGACAAGTGAGGAGGATATCAAAGACTTCCTCCTCCCTTACACAACGCCTTAAGATCTGGTCGGGGCCAAGCTTGAACAGATTGCCCCCGATCCAAGTGAATGAGGCACTTTTTCTGATGATTCTGCTCTTCTCTCTGGAAGATAGGTGTGGAGGGAACTGTGCTGAAACAAGATAGTTTGCTATATCAACAAACCATGGAGAGAGTACTGAAATAGCAAACATATGTTCATCAGGCATCTGATCGTCCACTGTTCCATCCTCATCTACAGACAAATCCAATCTAGATAAAAAGTCAGCAACAACATTTTCTTTATCTAGTTTATCAACAATGGTTAGATCAAACTGCTGCAATAAAAGTAACCATCTAATAATACGAGCATTCACATCTGGTTTATTCATCAAATATCTAATAGCAGCATGGTCAGTATGTACAAAGGTCTGGTAACCAGTAATATAATGTCGGAACTTGTTCAATGCATGGACCACAGCCAAGAATTCCTTCTCGGTTACAGTGTAATTCAGCTCAGCTTTGGACAAGTTTTTGCTAACAAAGTAAATGGCATATGGAAGTTTCTGCTCAACTTGTCCTAAAGCTGCGCCTATGGCTTTGTTCGAGGCATCAGTGTGGATGTGGAAAGGTAGGGCCCAGTTTGGACCTCTCAGGATTGGGGCTGACACCAACTTGTCCTTCAATTCATTTAAAGCCCTCTGACAATCGTCAGTCCATTTAAACTCCACATCTTTTGCCAACAGACCAAACAATGGCGAGGCTAGCTTGCTGAAATCTTTAATGAATCTCTGGTAGTATCCTGCTAATCCCAAGAAACTCCAGACATCCCTTACCTTTTGAGGAGGTGGAACCCTCTTGATGAGAGCAATTTTGTTAGGATCCACCTGCAATCCTTGGGAAGAAATGGTATGGCCTAGCACTGTCCCCTCAGTCATTAGGAATTCACATTTTTCAGGACTAAGGGACAAGTTCATCTCGGTGCATTTGGTTAGGACTTTCCCCAGGTTGGACAATGCTTCCTGGAAGTTGGCCCCATAAGGAGTAAAGTCATCCATGTATATTTCCACTGCATCATGGACCAACTCCGAGAAGATGCTCAAGACAGCTCTCTGAAAGGTAGCAGGAGCATTGCATAGCCCAAAGGGAAGGACTCGATAGGCAAAGGTACCCCAAGGACAAGTGAAGGTGGTCTTATCTTGGTCTTCTGGGCTGATTTGGATTTGATTGTACCCGCTAAACCCATCCAGGAAAGAGAAGAACTTCTTTCCTACCAGTCCATCCAACACTTGATCTATGAAAGGTAGAGGGAAATGGTCCTTCTTGGTAGCTTTGTTCAGTTTTCGGTAGTCCACACAAATTCTCCATTTCCCATTTTTCTTGGGAACCAACACTAGAGGGGACACCCATTCACTATCTGAGATGGGGTAGATGAATCCGGCATCCAACAGTTTCTGCAATTCTTCCTTGACAATGTCTTTAAGGGCTGGATTCATTCTCCTCTGAGGTTGCCTAACCGGTTTACAATCCTCTTTGATGTATATATGATGGGTACAGACCGAAGGATGGACTCCTTTCATTTCCTTATAGCTCCAAGCAAAAGCATCTAGGTGGTTGGCCAACAGACTACACAGCTCCTTTTCCTGGGAAGGAGATAGGGAGGAGCTGATCTTCAATGCTTTCTCAGGGCCGAACTCCACATTCTTGGCTCTGGGAGTAACAGGGTTGGTTGTACAGAGATCCACTAAGGTGCTAGCTTGGGCAACCTCCACCAATTCCTCTAAGGGTAGTGCACTGGAAGGTGGATTTTGGATCAAGGTCTCGATCAAGTCATCCTCGGTTGGGGGGTCTTTTCTAGTGGTATCTAAGGTGCACAGAGGTGCTGAGTACACCTCGTCTTCTTCTCCTTCTTCCAACCAGAGTGGTAAATCATGCTCTAAAGAAGGTTGGGCAGGAGGGTATAGGACTAGCTGCTTGGACATGGGACCATTTTTGATGGTCATGTTTCCTGCCCGACAACTTATGTAAGCATCTGCAGTAGCTAACCAAGGCCTTCCCAAAATGAGAGGATATCCAGTAAGCTTGGCCTTTGGTTGCAGACCAGGAAGTCTGCAGGGTATTCCCAAGAATTAATGGAGACCATGACATCCTCCACAATCCCTTCGGGAGTCACGGTGGAGCGATCTGCTAATTGCAGTACTGTCGAGGTCTTCCTCAAGGAACCCTGAAGATTGAGTTTAAGCATGGTATCCCTGGTCATCACATTGATGGCCGCCCCCAGATCAATCAAGGTGTGGGGGATAATGGTGCCATTGATGTGAACATCTACTACAGGACTTCCATGATCTAGGTACTTTGGGCAGATGACTTGTCCTAGCATAAGGTCAGACAGTTGTCCTATGACATTGATAGTTGAGGCATCTTTCTTCCATCTGCCTGGGTGTTTGAAACACTTCTTCTTAATCAGCTTGTTATATATTGGCACATCCTTGATGGCTTGGAGAAGTGGGATTTTTACACACAACTGCTTGAGCTCACCCAAAAGCTCATCTTCTTCTGGATTAGGTTGTGTGGTGGCTGTTAGTCTCTCAGGAAAGGGTGGAATAGCCTTTGGTTCACTTTCCTGTTTATCTTCCTCATCCTCTGGGGGAGGAGGTTGGCGATCTGGTAGAGTCTTTCCAGATCGAAGGTTGATCTCCTGGATCTCCATAGCATAGGTAGGGCATGAGGTTTCCCCAGTGTATACCTGCTGGGCCTGTCTATTGTTGGGGTTCAGGTTCGGTTGAGCAGGCATTTGAGGTTGCCTTGGAGGAGCAGGAGGTAATGGTTGAGGTTGAACTGGTGGTGGAGGCAAAATGGCAGGAGGAGTGTTGTATTGGGGCGTCCACCCCAACTGAGGTGCATTCCATTGAGGCTGTGGCTGGGTATGTGAGTGATATGGATGAGAAGTAGGTTGAGTGGGGTACTGAGGTGGATAAGACCATGGAGGAGGCATGGACCATGAAGGATGAGCAGGGGGACCCCAGGAAGGCATAGGCGTTGACTGGTTGGGGTTGTAATAAGCTTGAGATGCCCCTTGCATCCCCTGCTGATAAGGTCTAGATCCTTGTGGCCTCCTTTGGTTGAGGTAATAGAGAGGCTCTGTGGGAGCTTCGGTCCCTTGATACATGGCTTTAAACCCAGGTAAGGTTGTACACTGATTTGTGGGATGGTCCTCCTCACAAACGAAACACACTTCAACCGAATGCAATGGACATTCGTTCTTAGGGTGCCTCCTTGTGCACCTAGGACAGAAGACAGCCAAGGCTCTCTCAGCCTCTTCTTTCTTTTGTTGAATCCTGAATGTATCAAGCTGCATGGCAATGGTTTGTCTCACCTCACTCTTAAGATCTTCTAATTGGTTTGCAAGCTCATGTTTGGAGAAAGGGACACTAGTTGAGAGGTGGTTTCCTCTACCTCGTTTCTGAGCTGCCCTGGAGTGGTTTCTAAACACAGTCTTGATGTCCTCATAAGGCAGTTGGTAAATGTCCCCCCCAGCTAACATGTGAAGGGTATCTAAGAGGTCTTCAGGGACTCCTCGGAGTAGGACCAACTTGAGGGATTCAGGGTCAAGTGTGCACCTGGCCCGCTTATAGCTTAGTTGGAACCTCTCCTCATAATCTTCTAAGGACTCATCATTTCCCATGGACATCCGAAAGATTTCCCCCTTTGTTTCCTTGGACCTACAGTAATCCCGGTACTTGGTGTTGAAAGCTTGCTGCATCTGAGCCCAAGTAGTGATACTATTCCCAGGTAAACCCATGAACCAGCGTAGTGCTGCATCCTTGAGAGTGGACGGGAAAAGTTTCAACTTTTGCTCATCTTCAGTATAGTCATAGGTTCTACAAAGGACAGCAAACTCAAACAGGAAGGTATCTGGATCTTCAGTGGTCAACCCATGGAAGTGAGGTAAGGCGGAGGGGCTAATGTTTTTCATTTTCATCTCTCCATTGGTCTCTCGGATGGGGAAGGCACCTTCTATTCTCTCATCTTCTCTTCTATTATCAGCCATAGCTTCAAATGGAGTAGTCTCTAACTCTTCTTCTTCTATAGGATCTTTGGATATCTCAGGATGTTCACCTATAGGTTCTTCTAGGTCACTGTCACCAAAGAGGAGAGAAGGGTGACTCAGTGATGTGGTGGGGGTGTTTGGTAGGAGTTTGCCTGATCTATCTCGGTTCCTACGAGGCATGAAATGGAAAAGACTTTCTTTTTCTCTTTGATTGCTTTTGCTTTGCTTTTCTTTTGGTACCTGCAAAACTGAGACAGATTGATCTACAACTCTCTATGAAAGATGCAAAATTAACTGAAAGCAGGAAAGGACTAATCTACTTTGCTCAAATGAAATTGCAGGAAGGAAATGCTAGTCTACGCTTGCAGAAAGGAAATGCTAATCTATGAAAGCAGGAAATGCTAATCTATGAAAGCAGGAAATACTATGCTACTTTTGCAGAATGGAAATGAAGTAAACTACTGAGCAGAAGGTAAGAGTAAGAAAGTAGAAGAAAAGCAACAATTGCTAATACTCTGACGCTTCCCCGGCAACGGCGCCAAAAAGATGGTGAGCTCCAGTATTGTAGCAATAATGCTACAACTCCTGGGGCTTCCTGTCTCTTAATTTTATCAACTCGGTAATTCGTACAAACTTGGAAGCGACGGTGCTGTATGCACAAGTACTAACTCTTGTCGCAGCTGTCACTTGGTCAGCTGGCACAAGTCCGCTAGGGCTCAAGCCAACTTCTATAGGCTCTCAGAAGAATCTTGTTAAATGATGGACGAAAGCTAGCTCAAAGAAGACTAATCTACTTGGCAGAAATGAACTGAAAGCAAATCAAAACATGGAAACCCTAGGAAACCCTAATTTAACTAGTCTAACCTCTATGATGCAAAGAATGTGAAGGAAACTTCTACCAATGATGCCATTACTTCTAATAACTGAAAATGCATGAATCTAATCTACTTGCATCTTAAAAGACATGTTTTTATATTTTTTTCTTTAAGTGGATGGAGTGATTGGGATTTTGTGCTTATTAGGGTTTGGTTGTGCAGATGTGATGCGGAAGGAAGGAAAGCTTGGGAAAGGTTGGGGAGGCTAGGAGAGGTCCCCAGAGATCCTTAGCATCAGTCCACAGAGGTTCCTCACGTTCAGAGGCTCAGCAACCGAGTGAGTGGCCTCCTACAGGATGTCTTCAGGGGATTCTACAGGAAACGCAGGGGTTTTCTACAGGAAGTCTACAAATTGCTACAGGATGACCTACCGTGGGTGTTTGAAGTGATGGTGGAGTGATGGAATGGTAGGGGGAGATGTGCAAGGTAGGAATAAAGTTGGTGATGGCTCAGGAGTGGAGAAGTAGGATGGAGAACGAGTGTATGAAGTGGGTTGATGGATGAAAGGTTATAACAACGAAATGTCTAAAGAATGAAGTTACGTGAGGAGTGGAGGAGTTTGGGAGATAACAGAGTGGAGCAGAGGTCAAGGATGTGGTTGTATGCGTGATCAAGACGAAGAAGGAGGTAATAGAACGATGAAAAGCAGTGTAAATAAAACAAATGGCTCATGACTGTCACCAAGATGAAAATTCATGAAATTATGCTACCTGTGCTATGAACTCAATGAGCAGCAATATAAAGCGTGTAGAGGAATGTGCATGAAGCTGTGATGAAGGTGTATGGTGCAAGAGTGAAGTGCATGGAAAGATCTATCATAAACGAGACTATGTTGCAGCATGTATAAAGTGAAGAACTGCGTATTTTTGTGGCTGGTATAGGCTGCACTCCAATCTCCAAACAGAGATGGCAGTGGAGACTTCCTCAACCTTTTTGCTGGAGCTCCAAGAGATTATATCTATCCTCCTATCAAACTTAAGCAACTGAAAGCAAATCACCATAAACTAGTCCTATCTATGCTCATGAAAACGACTAAATTACCAAACTGTGAATTCGAATTGCATGTGAAAGTAAACAAACTCAAAGTGCTGGAACGCAATGCAAACACATTACAACACTGAGGAGATCTATTTCTCTCAGGTTGGGCCCTAACCTGAGAGCTATAGCTCCTTGAGAAAACTCAGAACTAGATCAAAATCTGCCTTCTTTATTCATAATCTGATGTCATGCCAAATTGGCTTACAAAAAGGAACAAAAACTGAGCTCTAGCTCGTACTTTCCAATTACAAGAGTAATGCCAAGGTTCAAAAAGCTTCTATCCAAGGCTACGGCCTCAGTATTTATGCAAAAATGATCATCCAACAGGTGTCCTTGATTTTAGGAGCTCGGCTGTCCAACTAAAGTTTAACTGCTGATCCTGTAGGACAGTCATAACTACTGTTCCTGTAGAACAGTTATAAGTGTTGTTCCTGTAGAACAACTGGTTGCTTCTAAGCTCGGTGGGGAGATGGATTGGAGCTTGGAGTTCTTGGTGGGAATCACGAGGAAGGTCCCCAAGACCGTGGACATCCTCTCCTAAAAACCAGCAGTGCCACCTCATTGTCTCCTTGTCTCCTTTTTCGTTGTCTTTTTCCCCCTTTTAATGCCAAAAACCTGAAAGCATTATGCATTAGCCACGTAGATAAAATTTCTACCCTTCTTCCTACAAACAACACAAATAAACTAAGAAATGCATGCATAAGCAGTAAAAAGTGAATGGTTTGAGCAAAGCAAGTAGGCCAAATGAGCCCAAATTATACCAAAAGTTGGGGCTCATCACTAAGCCAAGTTCAGTTAGATTAATTCAAATAGTTTGTTGAATTAATTGTGAGTTCAGTTAGTTAATGCTTGCATGCATGTAACTGTTGCACTTCAGATAACTGAATATTCTCTCATAAATAACTCATGCATGTCAGTTTTGTCAGAGACCCAGTTGAGATCAGAGGATGGATGAATTTTTCCTATAAAGGAAACTCATCTATGCAGAAGGATTTATCTCCTTCAGGATTGCACAGTTGGATCAGAGGTCAGTGAATGTGTGAAGAGGCCAATTCACACAAGTGGTTGCACTGGACCCCAAGGAAAACTGCGTGAGAAAATAGGAGGCTTGGAGGGTAGAGGAGAAGGTTGTGAGAAACTTTGACTATCTATGAGCAGCATTGTTTGATTGCAGAGAGAGCAGGATAGCTTGAGAGCTGATTCTTTTTGTAACTTGAACAATATTTCCACTTGTATGATGATACAAAGATTGGGGTTTTAGGATAAGGCTTTCCCCGGGTTATTTCTTCTGTGTTATGTGTGATTGATTTCTCATTCTTAGTTATATGTGTTCTCATTGATCTTGCTCAATTCGATTAAGCTTCCGCAAACTTTGATTGTAGAAGTAGATCTAGTATTTTTCTTTAGTATATTTCATTATCATGTGATCTACAGTGCAAATTTGTACAAGTCCAGCATGGCATCAAAACATATGAAAGCACCAAACCGATTCATCAAAAACTTCGACTGGTCAATCCTCAGAAAGGAGCAACTAGTAAAGCTGAAGTTGAAAAGCTGCTTAAGGCGGGTTTCATATAGCCATTCCACTAACTGAATGGGTTTCCAACCTAGTCCCGGTAGATAAGAAGCAAGGAACGATCCGAGTATGTATTGACTTTAGGGATTTAAATAAAGCTTGTCCAAAAGACAACTACCCCATGCCTTTTATTGATCAAATTTTTGATCAATATGCGGGTAATGAAATTTTTTCGTTACAATCAAATTACTATTCGTCTAGAGGATCAGCAAAAGACAACCTTTATTTGTCCATGGGGCACATTTGCATACAAGAATATACCTTTTGATCTTAAAAATGCTGGAGCTACTTTTCAGCGGGCCATCTCTTATGCTTTCCACGACATCAAACATGTTATTGAAGCATACTTGGATGACTTAGCTGTTCGTTCTCGCAAGAGAATTGATCATCCTAGCCACCTTTGGTTAGTATTTGAGAGATGTCATTTTTATAAAATCTGGTTGAATCCGAATAAGTGTGTTTTCGCGGTCACATCCGGTCGGCTGTAAGGATTCAGCGTATCAATTGAAGGGATTCATGTTGATCCTGTTAAGTTTGAGGCAACAATTCAGTTTCCTCCCCCATCTTCCATTTGTCAACTTCAAAGTCTCTAAGGAAAGGAAAATTTCATGAGGATATTTATAGAAAATTACGCCGAGATTACCAAAGGATTTATGTGTTTGCTTAAGAAAGGCATTCCATTTTTATGGTACGATTTTGCGCAACGAGATCTTGATGCTTTGAAAAAAGAATTAACCTCTGCTGCATTATTGAGTCCACTAGATTATGGAAGAGATTTCCTTTTGTATCTCGTTGCAGTAGAATCAACCATTGATATGGTTCTAGTTTAGGAGGATGATGCTCTCAGTGAGCATGTAATCTAATACGTGAGTCGAGGCTTAGTAGGACCTGAGCTACGCTATTATCCCATAGAGAAATTGGCCTTGGCAGCTATCCATGCTGCCAGTGGCTTTGCCATTACATTCAGCTACAAAAAACATTCGTCTTAGCGGTTTTCAATCCTTTTTAGTTTGTCCTTAGTAGGCAAGTGATTGGGGGCAAGTATAATCGATGGATTGTTATTTTGGAAGAGTTCGATCTTGAATTCTTGTTAGCTAAATCTAAGAAGTCATTAGTTTTTGCAGAATTGATTTTGAAGCTGCCATGTGAGGAAGCTATTGTTAATGAGGAAAAATTTCCCGACGAACATTTATTCCTCATTTCTTCACAAGATCCCTGGTACAGAGATATCATTATATATCTCTAGACTTCGAAGTTTCCACCTGCTTTCTCCAAAGATGAGCGTCAAAAGTTACGTCACCTTGCCAAAAGCTATGTTATTATTGGTGATACATTATATCGTAGAGGGGTTGACTCAATCCTTAGGTGGTACTTAAGTTTGGAAGAAGCTAAGTTTGTACTTCATGATTTCCATAGTGGAGCTTGTGGCGGTCATCTATGAGGGCTTGCAACAACCCAGAAAATTTTGTGAGCAGGCTACTTTTGGCCTTTGATTTTCAAAGACTATATTGAAGCGGTCAAACATTTCCATCCTTGTCAAATTTATAATCGGAAAATGCGCGCACATCCAGCTCCACTTTTTCCTGTTATCACTGTCGGTCCATTTACGAAGTGGGGCATTGATTTTACTACTTGTAATCCGCCTTTGGCAGCGAATCACAAGTACATCATTGTGGTCGTAGACTACTTTATGAAGTGGGCCAAGGCCATGCCTACTTACAAAAATGATAGTGAGACAACAACCTTATTTCTCTTCAACCAAGTTATTTCATTATTTGGTATCCAAAGAGAGATTGTCACTGACCATGGCAGTCACTTCCAAAATCAAATGATGACCGAATTGGCTCTCAAGTTGGGCTTCCAGTAGGAGCATTAATCTCCATACTATCCTCAGGCCAATGGGTAGGTTGAAGCCGTGAATAAGTCCCTTAAGACCATCCTACAAAGGAAAATTGATAAAAGTCGATCCAATTGCCACATCATGTTGTACCCGGCGCTCTAGGCATATCGAACCTCCGTTAAGACTGCAACTAGTTTTACTTCTTTTCAACTAGTTTATGGGTTAGAATCTATTTTCCCTGTCGAATGTGAAATTTTGTCCCTTAAGCTAGCTGTAGAACTTCTTCCGGAGACATCTAGTCTTGAAGAATGCCTCGTTCATTTGGAACATCTTGATGAGCAACGTCGAGATGCCGCCATAATAAACGAAGCCCATAAGAAGAGGATTAAAACTCAATATGACAAAGTTGTCTGTCCTCGGGTTTTTTCTAAAGGCGACCTTGTCTTAGTCTATGACCAAGACAAAGATGCCTTGGGGGCAGGAAAATTCAAATCTATGTGGTATGGTCCCTTTATAGTCAAGCGAGTTTTGGGAAAAGGGGCTTATGAATTAATTGATTTTGAAGGGAACAAGCTAGTGGAGCCCAGAAATGGGCTCTACCTTAAGAAGTATTTTGCTTAGGCTTTGGCCGAGCAATTGCTTGTTTGTATATATTGTATCTTTGTACATATTTGTCTGGCATTTTGTGATATCGAAATTTTTTGATCTGCTATGGCAGGTATTGATGGATGATTCAATATATTTTGGATTCGCCGATGGTGCAAGTCGGCACACTCGGAATCTTGCTTCCGCAGCTTGGGTGATTTATTATCCATCTGGCCAGTTGATGGTGTCAAGGGGAGTTTGTATTGGCCCTTCCTCGAATAACATTGTCGAATACACTGCCATTATTAATTTACTATCCGAAGCAATATCTTATGGGACTAATTCATTGGTAGTTTATCTAGACTCAAAACTGGTCGTGTCGCAGTTAAATAACACTTATCAGGTTCGTGATCCTTATTTATATCACCATTTTTTGAGAGTGAGAGTGTTGCAACGATCATTTATTTATATTATATATGTTCACATTCCGTGATCTGAGAATTCATTAGCAGACTCTATTGCTAATCAAGCATTATATTGGCATATTAATCATTCATCAAATTAAATAACATCAAAAATCAAATCTGTATATATATCATAAAATCGCCTGTATATAGATGGAGTGTTCAAAAAATAATATACAAAATTGGGATAGGATGCCCTCAAAATTTTAGGCTTATGCCCATAATCATGTCCAGTCATACATAGATCTATCTATTGACCCAGCTTAGGATGAGCGGCTAAAAATTTAACCACAACGTTGGCTACATGCCGAAGTATCCAGACCCAGTCCTGTGGTAACCCTACCACGTGGTGCTGCATCTCCTCAAGCAGATCCTCTATGGCTATCATAGGTACCTGGTGAGTTAGTCTCACCAAGTTCCTCTAAACATCATATAGGACTCTCTGTCTCAACTTCCGCCTCTTCGGCCCCTCTTCCGCCATGCCTGTGCCTTAGAAATCCATTTGGTCTCACTGGATCCACATCTAGAACATGGTTATTTTGTCAGTATTTTGTCTCATCAAAAATATTTTCTAAGTTCATTTCATATTAAAAAATCCAAAAATCTTAAAAATCACAAAAACTTAAATTTTTTTTACCTGTGTCTCCCCATGCCACATTTTGTGGTAACACTAAGTCTGGATCTCCTCGAACGTCCATGCCGGAATATGGGTAGTCGTCGATCGCGATGATTTGTTAATCCCACCAAGTGAAAAAATCATCATCAAAATTCATTCTAGGAACGTCTCCGCCCCCAAAGCGCTTCATCGAGTCCGCACATCTACCCATTCGTTGATCTCTAGGACTACTGATAGATGGTGATACTTTGGGACGTAGCCCAGGTACCTTCTCGAAGAATAATGAACACAAGATGGTTCCGTATCCAAAATATTTCATTTTACCCTTCTGTATAGAGGTCAATTGACTCTTCATGTTAGTCAGAAGAGGTGTGCACCAATCAAATACTGTGGTAAGACAATCCACTGCCAGGTTCATAGATACTCATGATGCCTGATGTAGGGAAGATGACCCATTTACCCCTGCAATGGTAAATAGTAAAATCCTCGGCGATAAACTTTCCACATGTTTGATTGGAATTTGACTTCCAATCTTCTATGGATGTCTAGGGCAATATATATGGACATAGTCTTCTACTCAAAGGCTACTTCTCGTCCTGCCAGTCAAATGCATGATCTCCCCTCTGCGGGAGAGATCAGTAATAAAATAGATGTCTTCGACCTCAATCTGTAGAGGCATCTGGTCTATGATGAAAGCGTCATCCTCTGCACTCCAGTAGTGGATCAAAAGTTTGAAAAAGCACATATTAGCTTTCATATATCGCATTTTGAAGAACTTAAGTAAGCCATAGCCTCTCAGAGCATCCAATGCATTTTGGTCATTCATTACCTCATTATCAATAGTGGTATGCTCTCTTTCCCTCCAAGTGATAGTCATCCTGCAAAAAATTAGAGTTTCAACCGTTAGTTTTTATGTTCAAACTTTAACTCACGTAACACAAGTTCCCTTTACACATAGTAGCATGTAGGGTTGTCGTATACGCAGATTGTTCACATCCAACCCGCGTGTATGCAGAGTTTAATTTTTTGGCATAGTTTCCCACAGTCAAAACTTTGAGAAAAAATCTAAAAACTATGATAAAACATTGCAAGTAGGATTTGAGGGTTACCTAGAAACTTTGGGGTGATTTGAACCGTCCAATTGTTCAGAGCAAAGCGTGCTTCGTTTTGCTCCACAACTCTTTGCTCCAAACATAAATGAAAAAAACTGTGAGTCTAAAAGTCATTATATAACTTTGAAATTACAAAAAAAAATTAAAAATTTAATTTTTGGTCTCATGGATTTTTTGACCTGTGGGCTTGGATTGTCGAGAGTGGGTTGTTTTTTCAGGAAATTTTGGAGACTTCTTCAAGATGTTATTTTGGTCCCATGACTGCTGACCTGTCATGGCAGGTATCATTCTCTCACTAGCATTTAGGTTAGGGAAAACCATTTTCTGCTACATCTTGCATACTAGCCTCCATTTAGTGATACATTAGCCATAGGGTCGACCCCATCGTATCTTGGTTAGCAAACCATTTTCACTCACCAATTTTTAAATCATGATGCGATGGTAGAGCCATCCTTTACATGGGCATCTTAGTTAGAACCTCATTGACATTGGTTGCCCATGCTGCTATACTGAGTAGGCTTAGGAGTCCTCTTTAGTCCCGCCATGACTGATGCGTTGAAGACACATTATCCTTTCTTCCATGCTAATTTTTGGCCTTATACCCTAGAGGCTCCTTTGTGTTGAGTTGTACTGCTGCATTGCATTTTGACTATTTACACCTTTTGGCCTTAAGCCCACTTCACTTGGACTCGTGTTTAGCCACTTATCTGACCATGTCTTCTGCAAAATCAACCATGCAATCACTTAGATTCTCCAAGTCGACGCATCCTTTTACCCATGGAAAGGACATCCATTTGAGTGTCCTTGACTAGTTTCACCTCCCTACATTGAGCATAGGAATGTTCCCCTCCCAGGAACTAGATCATTTGTTTCTCTAACACTTGTTCTTTCCACTGTACTATAGCATTCTTTTATTCTTTTTCCAACTTAAAGAAAATGACAAAAAAATTATATATTCCAAAATGATTGGGAACGGGACAACATTTCCATATTTTGTTGGCAGCTAGAGTCAGTCGTGTCGCCCTTGAACAAAGAACTCAAAAGAGAGTCTCTCCTCCATTTGGGTGGGATTTAGTTTGACATAGGTGAGCCTTAACCTTGTTATTGAGTCAGTACTCCTCAGATTGGTTACCTCTTCCAATCATATGGAGAGTTTGCTTATGCCTCTTGCATGACAAACTTATAAAAAGTTATCCTATGCTGCCATATAGTCATCATTGAGTCATGCTTTTGTTCAAGGGAAGTAAACCTGAGTCAGCCTCTCTATGGTGTCTCTTGCCCTATTTTTCAGTTGGCCATCCCTGGTTGTCAGTTTCATGTTTTTCATCACATCAGTTATATTGGTCCTTTGCTCGTGTCAATTTGAGAAGGTCTCCTTTGACTTCTTGTTGGCAGGTCTTGTCCTTATCGACTACAACATATTGCTATGAGGGCAGCCCTAGAGCCGCACCCTAGCCCTATTTTCATTATTGATAGGTCACCTTGTGCTCAGCATCGGTCAGTATCATGAGTATTTGACTAGGTGGCTTCCCTTGTGTTCGACATCAACTTTGATTATCACACATTGGGATTCATGCAGTGCCTTGGTTTCCATTTGACCCTATTGGTGGATTCCTCACCTTTGTGTCATCTTTCATTATTGGTTGGTTCAGAGGGTTTCTATTGTACGGTAGCTACATCTTGTGTACGTCAAAAACGTGCTTCGGTTGGGTTAATACATCTTTTTCGTCTGATTCCTTCTACATTATTAGCCTACGGGTTACACTTGTGCTAGATTGGTGAAGGATGCCTTAATGCCTTCCTTCTAGTGGATCTTTTCCTATCAACTACAAGGCATTTTCTCTGGGACAAAGATCTAGAATCCATTTGGTAGTACCTTGGGGTTTGTAGTCATTAGTGGCAGATTCTTTCGCTATCGATAGTGAGAAACCATCATTGTCTCCTGACTGATAGATTCTTTCAAGTGTTCGACTTCAACTCATTTATTCGCACTTGTTAGATTGTACTGGGTACCTTGAATCTCATTATCATTATCGGTGAGTAGTCTCGTGTTTGTAACGGTATACATCAATGACCGGTAATTAAACAATTTCTCACGTGGTCAACCTCAGATCATTCATTCCCGTTGTGTAGAAATGTACCGCGGCGCTCGGTGAAGACATCAAGTTGCATCAACATCTTTTGGTTCACTTTTCAGTTTCTCCTGTTGCTGCTAGTTGACATCATCCACCTTATATGTTGCAGTTCTTCACAACGACATCTTATATGCTGGCATTTGAGTTGCGATGTAGTATCATTTTATTCCATCATGTTCATTTGGTACTATTGGGATCAGTTTTTGACATCAGTGATCAAATTCATCCTTCAGCGTCATTGGTCGTCTTCTTATATGTGATATTCATACATGTACTTTTTCGATCACGATTAGATGATCCATTATGTACTTTCAGTTCCTTTATACTTGTATACATATTTGATCTGCTTGTACTTCATATGCTGATATACTTTACTTTTCTGAGCATGGGTATGCCTGCCTCAGATATCAGTTTCTTTCTGATCTCTTTTAATGGCTTGGCAGATTGAATTCCAGTGAAGTCCTTCTCAGTCTCGACATGATTCTTTCCATACACTTAATACATTTCAGCCATCATGTTCCCCTTCTAACCTCATATATTAGGGGGCATCTGTTATAGTGCCATTTACCACTCTTAGTATTTGTGATGCTTTGTTTATTGCCTAGGGCAACCCCTCCTTCTGGACTTGGTCCAAATATATTAAAAACAATGTTTTATTCTCTGTATGCTACTTTTCCCTGAGCTAAAAGCGTGTACATGCAGGTCAGTCAATACCCAACCCACGTATATGTATTAAAACACTTAAAAAAATTAAATTTCCTTAATTATGGGCGGAGTTCATGGGTTTTGCTTGTTGATTACCTCTTATTTCCCGTGGCCCATCTGTTTTCCAACTAAAAAACTAATTGGGAGAAGTATGAATAGACTTCTATGGGAAGGCCTTAAGGAGGAGAAGAGATAGAGTTATTATACTGAGATTATCCCTGATTGAGTCTGATGAATCCCTGTGCCTCATGCACTTCCCCAAGCTTTAGGAAACCCTTGTTTCCTTGATTATAGATATTCTCTCTTTTGCTTGAGATATCATGGTGTTAGTGATGGAAGAAGATTGTTGAAGGATGGGATAGGACGAATCCGGAGGACGGTTCTGCTTGGAGCCAGAAGAAGAAGACTTAGGTGAATTCTCTCCATGTTATTTATAGCTTAATGAAATAAAATAAATGATGTCTTGTTTCTGAAATTAACTATGTTTATGCATCAAATTATGTTTTAATTCATATATGAATGATTTTTTGATGTATGATCAATCATTTGTTTATATGATATAAAGTCAATTTCGTGAATATGATTTACTTCTATACTGCTATGTATGTTCGAATTGAATGATTTTCAGGTTTGAAGAACATCGGGAGTTGCAGAGGGTCTGAACCCTGCGGGACCTACTCGAACGAAGGAAATCTGGGTACAGTCACTCTTACGTAGTTTGATTATATAAGCATTTTGCCTGAGTTGTATGAGTGTTTCTTGTTGTAGTTTGCTTCTACTCTGTTGGGGTTCTAACCCAAAGCCCTAAGGTGATTCCACTCGAAACACCACTCCTTAATTCCTTTCTTTGTCAGATTCTAGTGGCATGACATCAGACATCTTTATGTAGATCCCAGTCATGGCAACGAAACCATTTGTTGGCTTGTTGGGGCCTAACCCAAGTTCAGAGTTAATTAGCCAAATAATTCCCGATACTACTGGCCCTTTCGGCAATAGTCCGCGGAGCGCGGAGTGAGGTCTCACCCGAAGTAGTATGGGAGGGAGCTAGAACTAGGTTTCTGCACCCTAGAGATGTCTGATGAGTTCGACTGGTTCGCGGTTTCTCCTTGCACGCAGGTTTCTTCGTGCACCTTCCGTTCCTCGCGACCTGATACATTGCCTTCGCGCAATCCTACCCAGGGGGTGTCCCGCGCTTTGCACTTATTACCCCAGATCTTTCTTATATTCCAACATTAGTTAATTATTCTTGCCTACTTGAGTGCTTTAATTTATACTTAACAACATTAAACATTCATACAAGTGCTCGTAGTAAATAAACATAATATTTGCAAGTTATATCAATCATGCATTAACCCAAGAACAGATACACAAAATTATAACCAAACTTCTCTTTATTGATTCTTTCCACGGTTATAGACTCGACTCGCCCTACGCACTCAGCTACAGGGGTCCGCGCACTCAGCTGTGGACTACTAGGCCTCTGCGCACTCAGCTGCAGAGCCTTCTCCTACTCTACGACCCAAAGACACACTTCACACTATGACTCAATCACCTCGACTTCTCATGCTCTCTCTCTATTCTCTATTCTGTCCATCTCCCCTTTTTATACTTAGAGCCTCACTCTATTTATACAATCCCATGGTCTGCGGACCATGGGTAGGTCTATCCAGCCAACATTACATTACAAAACTAGGGTGGACAACCCTGTGACTCTATCATACTTTCGTGCCCTGCGCCCACAATTCACGGAGCTTTACAACAAAATTCAATCAAAACTTGGGCTTTGAGCCCCAAAACATGCCTTGGGGGGATTCCATGCCCAACAGTAAGTAACCCCTATTAATTAGGGAAATTCCTCAATTGGAATTTCATAATCCATCATAAGCCTTCCTCTAAATGCATGCACCACCTGTAAAATTTGGATGATTATACAATTGATAGTACACTGCCCCTGAAATTAAATCTCATCTGAGAAACTCTTAGATCTCACATGCATGAGTTATTTATGGTTGAATTATCAGTTAACTAGTTGAAAACATAAAGCAACACCCCATGGTTATACCTCCTACTAGTTAATCCATCAGTTGGAACTAGTTTAACTGACTTTAACTCAGTTAACATGAATTAATTAATTACAACTCAAAATAAACTCAACCAGCATTCCTATAGAGTAGGAGATGCTCTACATGACTGAAGTTAAACCCTCAACTCGAATTAAATGAACCAACTAAGTTGAATTAACTTAGTTAACTCATACAAGTTGTCTTATGATGTGGAATTATAATTTTTCTCCTAATTTATTTCAAGGGAAAATTAAATAAGTATTTGTCTTGTTGCACTTTCAACACTTCTTTGCAATCATAAACCTTCGAATATCAAGCATCCCCTTCTCCACTTCCTCGATCCTTTAGGTGATCCATCACTTGGAAAGGATTCCTTGAACAAGGAGAGTCTTGATATTGATGGAATATTATAGCCAAGGGATCCCTCTAGATTTCTTTAATAACATAACACATTTTTCATAACATAACTCATGGCAATTAATGCCTATCACAGGGTTCCTTTGTCACCACAATGGCCCAATCCCTTAGGTCTTTAGCTCCACTATGTTATTGCTACACCACTCTAATGTTTCTTGTAATTAGTATCACCAGTCCTTTCTGGATAGTTCATCAACTAATCCATATCATAGGGATACAATTCTTATGAGATTAATCATAATAATTTTAAATCAATTTACACTAAAATTTCAACAGGAAATTGTTTAAACCGATACTTATATTTATGGTTACTCATTTCTTCCTTTGTATCCATAAGTAATAGGTTCATATCAATATCTTCACTGAACATGCCCCCTCATGCTCACATCTCAATGAACATGGTGCATATTTCTTTTCTGATTAGTTACTCACCCTTCCATTCCAAGAAATCTACCTCTCAAAAGGTTTTCTTGCATGGGTCACCATCGGTTACTCACCCTTCCGGGCCCAAGAAACACCCATTCCAATAAGTCTACATGTCCAAGATATTTCCTACATGGATTCATAATTAGAGTCTTATAGCCAAGTGTTGGTATGGAAGGCTCTATTATATTGTGAATGGAGTATTTTGGCCAAGTATTAGTTTGGTGTGCTCCACTGCACTACTCATGGAGTCTTAGAGTCAAGGTACTAGTTATGAATTTCTCTCATGACATAATCAAGGTGTCATGGGGATTCCATGTCACCAAAACAAGCTTCTTACTAAGATCCATTCTCCCTTGTTTAACTTGTGTCACAACATTTAGTTTCCACGAGATCTATTCAAAATTTTCAAATTTCAATTTCCCAACTTTGCTTCATTCAGATCCCAATCTCATATGCATGTGACTTTTATTCATATTTTTGGGATCCCTTACAAGCGGTTTTATTATATCATGGTCACTTTTATCTCACACCCCATTCCAACACTCTACCTACAATTTGAACTTTCAATCAACCAAACGTCTATCAATGTTTATACATACAATCTCTTTATTGCAAAAAGTAAAAACATCCTCAAGTGATCTCAAAATTATTGTAGAGGTAATTTAATTGCTTAAATTCCTTAACATAAATTGTCAACTTGGGGGTCCGTAGACTTGTGAGGCACACATGCACCATATGTGCTAGAGATCGGTTTCCAATTTCAAAAGAGAAATCTTAATCTATTAAATGAAAGATGACAATTGACATAAAAATAAATCTATTCTACAAAGCAATAAATCACACCACACACTTCTGGAAATAAAAATCATTTGCAAAAATTGAAGGCACTCATTTGCATAAATGAAATAATTAATATAAGCACTCTTGCAGAAATTGAAATCATTAATCTATGCACACCTTGCAAAAAATGAAACACGCTTGCATGAATTGAAATGTTATACTAAAACATGCTTGCAGAATGGAAAAACACACTCTATTGAAAATCAAAGAAAGATCATGTATTCTATAAATTCACAAATTACATCAAAAAGAAGAATCCACAACTATCAACTCAAACTCTATCCTAAAATTCTATCACTAACTTATCTCATTACATCCTCACTTTACATCTCCTTCCATGATTCTAAACCTCTCCAATATTACAAGTTTCACATTACAAATTCTTTTTTCTTTTCTTTGAAATGAGAATGTTCTCTTATTTATACAAAAATTAAACAACTACCTCATTAATGGTGATCCACCATTCTCTCCTTAGATCCATAAAAGTCTCAACCAATTAGACACATATCCATGATTTTTCTCCATGAGATATGTTTGACTCCTATTCCAAATCTCCTTCCAATCTTGAAGAGAATTCTAAATTGAACCTTGGAGGCCACATAAGAGTGTCTTGGAAGCTTCCAAATCACCTACACATCACCAAACTCATTCCACCTTTAGGTATAAGTAAATACATGTTATTTTTATAACTTTTAATCATAAATTCACTTTAAATACTTGAAACTAATAACTTTGGAAAATACAAATATGAACCCATATGGTAATGAAAATGGAGGCTAATGTAATGACAAGGTGATGAAATGAGGTAATAAAGTGGGAATGAAGGTGAAAATGTATGACATTTTGAAGACATTTTGGAGGCCCAACAATTATTACACCAACGATAATTATATCACTCAATTTTAATTCAAATAAATTGAAATAACACCATCATTTCATTCTATATGTCCATCACATTCTCTCCAAGTATTTCACAATGAGATCAAACAATTATTTTAGCATCCCAAAGAGAAAAAAGTTGAGCTATGCATATATTTAAATTCATGGGAAATTAATCTCTCCTTTTTATTTTGTGGGAATTACAAAATTCCTAGTAATATTTTCACTCTCAAGGCTCCCTTCCTTAGCCATGCCCTTGCTTGGGAATCCATGCAAAGAATTCATTAACTTGGAAACCAAAAGATATCAATTCAGTGAAAAGTAATTCTTACAAAATCCCTTTCCTTTACCCTTTTACATTTTCTTGTTTATTTTCTTATTTGGTTGTCATCACAAGCATTCTTAGATGAAGCATTTTTAAAGAGTCCAATTGGTGTTTAGCATACTTATTTTTGCAATATTCAATAATCACTAAAATTATCTCAACTTCACAGATTAGTCACAACTTTATTAGTTCGACTTCTTATTAATTTGGTAGCTCAGTGAGAAATTCCATTCATTGTAACAGATTCCTATTTCGGAGTGGACCAAAATTGACCTTTTAAGCACTAAATTTGGATAAGGAAAAGTGTAGTTTTGAAGTCAAGCCCACAGGTACACAAATTTTCAAGATCAACTTAAGGACATATTGCCCCTCCAAAGTTGCAGATAAATACAAGTGACCTCAAGCTCATTTGGACATCACATCACAACTTCTCTTCTCTCTCAATTTTAATAGGTTCGTATAGGTTTGAGGCATCTTTCTTTTCACAATTCCGAGGGTCCTTGGAGGCATTTTCTGCATTGACTTTTCATCTCAAAAGTTTGACTTTAATTAGACTGAGTTTGACTTCATCATTTGACATGCTTTAACTGGGAAAATTTCAATTTCTTGAGGCCCAGTTGACTAGAACAAAAACCAAGGTGATCTAGGTTGTTTGACTGGAGTTGACTTTAGGGTTGAACACAAGGTTTGATTGTATAATATCTCTTTCATTTGACCGAGTTTGACTGGGTTTTCTTGGACTATTTTGAGCTGATTTTGACCAGTTTTGGAGGCCAAATTTGTGATTTGTTGATTGAACGCTTGGAGGACATATTTGACCATTCATTTTGATTGGTTAGGGCACACTTTGACTGTTGTTGATTTGGATATGATTGCATATTTTTTTACAGTTGACCAGAGTTGACTATTTCATCATTGGCATATTGGTTTTTGGTTGGTTGATTTTTTGGACAAGTCAAGGCTTTGACTTTGACTCTTATTTATGGATTTGGTTCATTGTTTTCTCTACTAAAAATTTGAAGACAATCTAATAGAAGAAGAATTTTCAAAGGGTTTCCCCCCTTGTGGTGTTTTTCCTTAGTCTTTGACCAAATCAATGTCTCTTGTTGATGTTGTTGATTGTCTCCTATTGTCATTGCATTACTATTCTATCTTCAATTACTATTGATTGATGAAAATAATTAATTGCATTGAAACATTTCTAATTGAAGAATTGAATTGGGCTAAAGTAATTGAAACTGCATAGAATAATCCTAAAATTAGCATGGTATCAGAGCTAAGGTAAAGGACAAGACAAAAGGAGACATTAGCTAGAGAAATCATCTTTTGGAAAGTTGAAGGAATCTATCTGAACACATCAAAATGACTACCTCATACTTCAAGAAAATTGAGAAGTTGGGAGACTCATCGATTTCTTTTTCTTGGAATATAAGGTTGGAAATCATATCAGACGACAATGATGTCTTGGAGTACATACAAGGAAAAGTTCCTAAGCTCCCTGAGTGCCAAGGTACCTAAGTACATCTTGCAAAGTGCGAATAGATGAGATGATGTCAAGCCAATTGCAAGATCCAACGATCAAGGGCCATTGATGTATTCCCATGATTTTCAGCGAGATAACTTGTCATTAAGGCATACAAGCCTCAAGGTACTAATAAGGACTCTAGCCTTGAACCTAGATAATGTGTTGATTTCGATAGGCCAAGACTTGTTAGAAGGGAGGCCTTAATGAATCCTCCATCATCTAACGTGAGCATAAAAAAATAATTTTGAAGGACTATGGATGAAAATTTTTGTAGTGGATCAAGGTTTATTTGACAAAATGAAAGGGAAATGGAATGAATCATCTTTGTAGGGGAGCTGAATGGTTTTATTGTTGGGTTACAGGCTAATGAAAGCGAGGCAAGAAATTATAATTACTATGAAGGAAAATGAAATGAATATTTTATTCATTGAATAAGTAGGAATGCGATGGAAAAACTGGTATTTGAGAGGCTTCCAAATGGTGATGTGTTAAGTCCCTATACTACTAGTGTAACCCCTTATTGTTATTAGTAAAACCCTCTTATTATATTTTTGTGCGCATGTAGTCCCCATATTGTTATTATTGTGCCCCATAGAAGCCCACTATTGTTATTATTGTGCCCTTACATTATTATTGTTATGTCGGCTCTGATTATATTATGAACCCTTAGACTCCTATATATAGAAAGGAGGTCTTGTCATTTGTATCATCCAAGAATTGTTCATTTGTGTAATGTAAAGGAGGTTTCCCCCTCAAAGAGGCTAAATTCTAAAGTGTTTATCTCTCTTTTCCATCTTTTTGTGAGCTGGTTTCATAACATTTGGTATCAAAGCTTTGGATTCTAGGGTTTCGCTGCTCCAAACAGATCATCGTGGTATTTCCACTATAATGTTTTTCTATGACGTTTCAGAAGCTAAAGAAAAAACCCATTTGAGAAGAAATCATTCTGAATCTCAGGTCTGAATTTCAGATCTTGTCTCACTATATTTTCCAATATATGATCTGAGGAAGTTAGGGTTTTTGTAGACTCCCGAATTACATCCTAAACAGGTGACCTTGGGAAAATCATCATAACTTTCTCTCTGAGCAAAAAAATTGAAATTTTGTAAGAAGTTATAGAAAGAGGACGGATTTCAGTTTTTTGTGCATAATTTTCAAATCCGAAGGTCGAAACAGTGACACGTGGCACGTCATACAAGTTCGCTCTACTGAAAAATTGTATAATTAGGTCATCTTAGGAGATTCGGCATAACTCTTTCTTGAAGAATCAAATTCTAATCAGACTTGCGAGGTTAGAAAGAGGACTCAGAGGGCTTATGCAGGAGAATTTCAGAACTTTGAGATCTGAAAGTACAAATTTACAGTCATTTCAAGATCGATCTCTTGAAATCAAGAAAAGGCGATAAGAGGAAGTTTGATGGAAATGATCTAGTAAATTGGATACGACATATGGAGCAATATTTTGATCTACATGGTGTACCACTGTTACAAAAGGTATGTATTTCATCTTCATATTTAGAACCAGATCAATGTTTATGGTATAAAGGGCTTTGTTCTCGTAAAAAACTTGTTACATGGTCAATTTTCACAGAGGAAATGATAGCACAATATGAGGATACAAAGAGAAACACCTTCTTTAGAGCAACATCACAACAATTGGAAGAAAAAAGAGAAAAAGGGCTTTGTTACAAAGTGGAAAGCAAAATTATGGCAACAAGGAAGTCTACCCTTCACAACTATAAAGATGGAAGTATTGTTTCTCCTAGACTTCCACAACCAACAAGGGTTACACCACAACAATTGGAAGAAAAAAGAGAAAAAGGGATTTGTTACAATTGTGATAACAAATACATTAAAGGTCATAAGTGTGCCGAAAAGGAAATTATTTTACATTGATTTTGGAGAGGAGGAAGAAAAGGATCAATAAATGTCAAAAGAAGAGTATATACACCAGGAATCAACACCAGAGAAAGAAGAAATGAATCCGACCTTATCTTGTAAAGCATTGGAAAGAATTACCACTCATAAAACTCTCAAGATAGAAGGACATATCAAGAAGAAAAAGGTTCAAGAAGTGAAAGATCACATCGAGAAAGAAGAAATGAATTTGACCATATCTTGTAATGCATTGGATGGAATTACCACTCCTCAAACTATCAATATAGAAGGACATATCAAGAAGAAAAATGTTCAAGAATTGAAAGATTACATCGAGTCTCAAGAAATCAATCCGACCATATCTTGTAATGCATTGGAAGAAATTACCACTCCTCAAACTATCAAGATAGAAGGACATATCAAGAATAAAAAGGTAAGAGTGTTGATTGATTCGGGCAGTACCCATAATTTTATTCATTATAAGATAGCCAAGGAATTGAATTGCTTCCTATATCCAGCACCGGAGTTTCAAGTGATAGTTGCAAGTGGAGGAACCATAAATTGCTCTCGAAAGTGCAATAATATCAAGTTATCCATGGGAGAATATGTATTGAATAGCCCAATGCTTTCCATTCCAATGGGTGGTGTTGATGTTTTACTAGGAGTCCAATGGCTACAATCTTTGGGTACGATAGCTTTTAATTTTCAAGAACTTTTCTTGAATTTTTTTTGGGAAGGAAAGGAAGTTGAATTGAGGGGTATTGAAGGAAAACCTGGAAAGATAATCAACTCTAACAGCATGAAAAAGCTTCTAAATAAAGAAAAACAAGGTGTAATTGCACAATTATGTTCACTAGAGGATCCCACATCGAAATCATGTATTTCTCCAGATCTCCAAAACATTTTAGACAATCATTCCAAGGTATTTGAGACTTCCAAAGGCCTCCCACTTATTTGTGATCATGATCATGTTATTCATTTGATTCCACGAAGTGTCCCTCCAAATATCAGGCCTTACATATATCCATATGTCCAAAGGAGTGGGAACTCATTCAAAAGTTGCAGAACATCCCAATTCAAACAGTATTACGAGAACTTGACAAGGAAGGAAAAATCATATTGGAACCTGAAGCAGTCACAGAACCGAGAAATCAAAAGCTACGAAATAGATCAATTTCAGAGTATCTCATCAAGTGGAATAACTTACCCACTAAAGATTCCACATGGGAGGACAAGAATTTATACAGAAGCATCAAGAACTACTCAAGAATTGAGGACAACACTTTTTGAAGGAGAGGGGCATGTTAGGTCCCTATACTACTAGTGTAACCCCTTATTGTTATTAGTACAACCCCCTTATTATATTGTTGTGCCCATGTAGTCCCCATATTGTTATTATTGTGCCCCATAGAAGCCCACTATTGTTATTATTGTGCCCTTACATTATTATTTTTATGTCGTCTCTGATTATATTATGACCCCTTAGACTCCTATATACAGAAAGGAGGTCTTGTCATTTGTATCATCCAAGAATTGTTCATTTGTGTAATGTAAAGGAGGTTGCCCCCTCGAAGAGGCTGAATTCTAAGGCGTTTATCTCTCCTTTCCATCTTTTTGTGAGCTGGTTTGATAACATGATGGATTTGATTTGACATCCTTTATCCAAATTCATGTGCTCATTCTTAGATATTTCATATTTGATGTTACTCTGATCATGTTCTTTCGAAAGAATTGTGGTCTTTGAGAGACATTGTTTGCTTATGGTCATCTATTTATCTTCTTGGAACCTGCAAAAAAACTTAGTACTTTTTCTACAATGAAATGTATTATTATCAAAAGAGAGAGGTGATCAATCTCTCTATTTATGAATTTTACACAAAAAACTGAGAATTGGTACTAATAAAACAAATTCGTGAAAGAAAATTAAATGAATTTTTACCTGTTTCGAAATTATTGCATTCTTTTACCTGTCATGTCTTGTTGGCAAATTTTTATTATTATTTTGATGTTTCAAATTCTAATGAGATGTTTCTCATTGTGTAAATATTATCGAGATCTTTATGTCGACATTTGAATCATCGAAAACCGATGTCGTATGAGAAAGTTATGCTTATTTGAAATTTTTGTGAAATAGTGAAAGTAGTCATGAGTAAATGTGACATGGCAACATGATGTTGATGTGAAATATGAAGTAGAAAAATGATAAGGCACGTTGATCATGAATTTCTGATTAGAATGCATTGTTTTTCAAATAGATCATTAAGTCGAATACAAAGCTACAAAATTGTTATTCAGCTGCAGAATGTGCATAGTTTCTATAGTTAAAACCCTGAACAAACAATTAAGTACACACAATTATGCATTTTTTTTACGAACAAATAATTAGTCCAATCTTCAAATTAAGTACTGTGTCTTCCAGAAAAACTATCAAATACCCTACTTTTTTTATTGATTATTTACTGGAAAATGACTAATGAAAGAGTGCAATTTGTATTGAACAAATTTTTATTAAAAAGGCAAGTGATTTATGATCTACTTATTTACCTGTAAAACCTTCAATGATTGAACAATGGCAGAGAGATTTTTTTGTTGTTCCATTGCTTCATGTATAGTTTCTCTATTAGGTCCTCTTATACTGGATCACCCACTAACAATGAGTTAGACTCTCCATGAATCTTTGTTCCAGAAGCATCGTTTTGTTGCACACCTCCAATCAAAGTCAATGCAACTGCAAGCTTTGCTGTGAATAAGTCATGTATTTGTGGGAAAATGGCTTGCAATATTATATTTCTTCCCTTCACTAGACTGTCTTTGTAATGGCCTATTCGTATATCTCAACTACTGAAAGGTTGTGTAGATATGTGTAAACTTCAAAGCACTATCACTAGTTGTAAATTTAGCCGTAGGAATAGTACTCGAAATCTTGGCAGTGGGCTTCAAAGCCTTGACCTTCTTACCAGGATCTCTCCTCAGAACCTTAGGGCTAGTTTCCTTGGTAAGAGATGCCATAGAAGTACTGATAGAATTTAGTTGCTGCTTCTATCTTTCATCCTCGGATAAATGAGCAGCAAACCCTGCCTGAGCTCCTTTAATGGGAGTTGAAGGCACGAACTTCTTCTTATGCAACAAATGGAACTCGTCCAGAGTTTATATATTGGACTTAAGAAGCCATCTATAAACTGAATAAACCACCACGTGACGTGGAAGGACAACATTAAAAAAAAAAAACCTTGTGACTTGACTAGTAAGCATTGGGAGAACTCGAAGAACTCTTGGTGGAATGTAGAAATTCTTATAGCTCTAAAGCTCACTTCGGTATCTGCCACCAATAGCTATTGCTTAGGTAGAATCCAATGCTAATTGTTGTACTTGGCATATGGGTGATATCGTCTATTGGTACTACTCCCATAGGCTCCCCTTCCACTCCCATAAGCACCACCACTGTCATAAGCACCACCAACACATGATGAGTCAAAGCTACCGCCATAACCACTATCACCATAGGCACCATAAACATCACCTCCGCCTCCATAACTATCAATCATCCTGCTGCCATAGCCACCAAACCCATCACCATAAGTTCCAAGACGACCTCCATAGCCACAGGATGGCTCTTCTTCGTTAAAGCTGACAAATAATATGTTTTTAGAAGAAAGGTATAAACTGTTTGGTGGTCAAATAAGAATATAAAAAAAAATAAGGGCCCTTTTAAAAGAAAGAATCTTCATGTGACTTGCCATGGAAAGAAGGTGATAAGGTGGGACGCCTTGTAGAGGAGAACTTGGCAAGAGCCAAGTATCAGTACACCAGAATCGATGGGAAAATCAATTAATCATATGCTAGTGCAACGTCCTTTTGAAAAGGATATATCGGGTGCTTCTCCATCTTTGACAGGTCAAAGGTTAAAAGATAGATCCCTCAAGAAGTATAACACTCTACAACTAGTGGTTTTTTGGGCCTTGTGGCTAGCCTAGGAACACCAGGAGTATGTGGTCCAAGTGGTACACTTTTAGGTGCAAAACCTGCTTTATGATAGGTCTAAGAGTAGGCAACAACCGAGCTGATGGAAATTATGTGTCTCATCATAAACTCCGAATAAGAACCCCATAAAAAAAAATCCCATAGTGATGATTGAAATGTAGACATGGCAATGTCATTGAAACATGAGAGGATTTCTGCCCTCTGCATCCAAAACTGCCAGAAAATCAAGAAGAATCTTAGCTAGAAATATCGAGAAATAAGGAACCATAAATGCGTCTAGATGCCAGAGACCGATGTGGATGAGGATCGAGATTGAAGATGTCAGTGAATCAGATTTTCCCATTGATTGGTTGGTTAAGGAGGAAAGGACATTGATCTCTTCTAATATGATGCACCTGATTCTCCAGATCGATACCCAACAACATCCCTTCCGGATTGAGATACGTGGTCATAGTTTACAGTAGCATAAACTGTCCTACAGGAGTAGTTCCAAGCCCAGGAATAGGACCAACTTATCCACTACCCCTTTATCTAGCATACCTTTGATATCAAGAGAGATTTCTACTTTCGAGAGCAATGAAAAGTCTAGAGTTATAATCATATCTTCGTGACCTAAATTATGTTGTTTTAGATCAAGAGGCACAATCAACATATCTTCCAGCACTATGAACAACATCAGTGCACGTATATGGAGAATATCCAAAGCTAGCACCAAACATTGGGTGACTATTGAAGTTGTAGCACATAAGACAATGTGTATGCAGATGGCTATCATCAAAGGCATCGAAATGAGGAAAACATTGGGCATATCATGTGTAAAAGAGTTTGGTTAGAGGAGGGATTGCTTCCAGAAGTTCTTGCAAAGAGGATTTGCAAAGGATAACGGAGACATCTACTGTGGTCGATGATTTATTGTGGTCGAGCCATCAATACATCGAACTTTATCTACACCACTTCAAATGTTGTCCATCACTTCAAATAGATTATGATGCTCACCACAGGTGCCACCATTCACCGGAACCATTGACACTCTTTCCTTGATTTTTGCTAAAACAACCAAATGGATTTGAACTTAGGTCTCACCTTGTGGTATTGAGTAGTGGACTGTAGGTTTCGATTGCAACGGGGAAAAGCCCTCTCGGAAGTAGCTCAATATAGCGAAATCGGGATTCCCTCTTCCATCTTGATGGAGAATATCTTTGTTGTGGGGAAAAATGCCTATGCAGGACGAACCTATCCACCTAAGGTGTGACAGTGCCTTAGCAACAAATAGACACAGCTATTCTAGTATTCTTCCTTTATGAATTAAGAATGAAGAGAGATGGATGGACTAACCGGTGTCTTCCGTTTGTCCCTCGATCCAGTTTCTCTTCTCTTTGAGAGTTCCCAGCTACTTTCCTTCTCGCTCACCCAGCTTCAACAGGTTCCTGCAAGATCACAAAAAGGGAACACTACACAAAGACATAGATTCATATTCATAACTAGTTCAGGATTAGAAATAAACTAAACATACTAATGCAATCATACATCAAAGATACATCAGTATATAGGAGAAACCAAGATAGCTTTATTGATGAATAACAAGGTTCAGGAGGAGATACAACAAAAAAGTTCCAATCCAGCATCTACCTCCCAGCGAATGAAATTCCTATCTTCACCTCCCTTCAAAGCATCAAGCACCCAATGATTCCAATCTCAAACCAACAGCAATTCTTTGCAATAACAAAATTCCAGCCTCTAGATCTCATGGAGAAGAGATCCATATATAGATGTTTGGAGTGAGGATGAGTCAGCTTGTGATCTGAATAGTGTCCTCTTTCTCTGTCAGTTCTTACTTCCACTTGGAGACTAAGAGCCTCTTACTCATCACTTAGTCAAACTCAGCAAGGCAAGTGTCATGGAGGAAGATTCTGGAAGCTTCCACAGTCTTGACACCTCTCACAAGAGACCCTGACATTTGTCATTTCCCGCTCAGCGCACCCTGGTAGTGCTTCCACCTGCGTTGCAATGCAACTAGCCAGTGTAGCCTCTACATTTCAACGCAGGCAGCTAGTGGAGCTTCTGAATTGATCTTGAATTGACTTGTTTTTGAGCAGTTTCTGGTGGAGAACTTCTGTGAATTGCTGTGGTTTGTTAACCTTGTTCCTCTAGGGGTAGGAACAACATGTTAAGGGACTTTGGATCCCTTGGATTATGGACATTTCATGCTTATAGCTGTAAGGCACAAAAATGTCTATAACAGTTGCCCCCTAAAGTATGAGGCCGTTTATCGGGTGAAATGCTTTATTAGGAGGATCCGAAGTTCTTTCATTGCTGGGAGGAGACCTGTAATACAATACAATACAATACATTATTTTTATACTTTTTTCATGATCTAGCCGAGGTGGGCATTCCCATGCTCAGCTTTATAAATTCATTTTCATGTACATATAACAGACAATCGTCTGATGATAGACTGATGATTCTGATAGAGCCATCATCCTTTTGGTAGGATGATTATCTGTGCTGCAAAGCTGTACATTTCCATGTCTTTATTTTCTGAATATATATCGCAGCCCGGATCGATGAAACTAGATCCGGGGTCTTCAATCTCGTCCGATCTTCACTCTAAGTACAAGTCGATCCATGTGAGAATTGCTCTGAAGTCGAACATGGAAAGACATTGCTTGATTACCAGTCAATGGTGTAAACTGTTAACAAGCGCGAGAGGAATCACCGATAATGAAGATGACCCTCAAGGTACTGGAGTACAATTCACGTGGTGTGAATAGAGGACTTGGCGTCGAACACCACGCAAAATATTTCGGTCGAAGGTCATTGATGTATACCTGTCGCCGGAAGTGAGAAACTTGCCATTGAGGCATGCAAGCTTCAAAGTACTAAAGGGGGTGTTCCTAGATCGACTTCTTGGATAATGAGCCGATGTCGACAAGAAGTGATCCATCAAAGGAGGGCCTTAATGAATCCCACATCGATGACCCAGAATGGAGCTAATGATTTTGATGGAGGTGAAAACAATCTGATGACATATGATTCAGGGTGGCGGTCATGAAAGAGTATAATGTATGGTAGTGGATGGGACACAGGTGACTTCTCTTAACGACTTCTCTTGAACATATGGCGACACTTATGCGATGGATCGGTAGCATTACCCCAAATATGGATGGTATGGCGAGACCATGGTGATGTGACCGGTGAATGAAACAACCCAACCCGATTGTGGTACGGAGGAAAAGTGTCATGTTCAAGAGCGACTTGCTACCATCAAAGTTTTCTTGAGTTTCTCCCAATTTTTCCCCAGTCATTGCTGACCAATACCTCTTTATTTTTGTCAAGCTTGAGGAGGATAACATATGCTTGTTCTATAACTTGCCCTTCGGGCAAGCCCATCGCTATGTTTTAATGAGCCTAGCGATAGTGAAACTCATTCTCGTCTAAAGACAAGTTTGTCGCTATTTCATGCATTTAACGAGTCTAACGACAAGGATAACTCGATCCTTTTCATTTTTAGAGAGTCTGAAAAGGTACATAAAGTTAACTCCAAAAGTCCTTTTTCGTCATCTAATCCCTTAAGTCCGAAAAAGTATAAAACAATACAAAAGGGATGGATTTTCGATATCTTTAACGATCCGAACAAAACAAGCGCTCGATCTTTTTGTGCAATAATCCCTCAGGTCCAAAAAGATTAAAATCTAGAGGAGGGATAGCTCTTCCAGTCACTTTATCGAGCTGGAAGGCCAAAACTCGGCAATCTTTTCATATTTCACGAGTCAGATGAAAAGAGCTTAAAGAAGACTCGTCTTTTGAGGAACGAGTGATAAAAAGGGTAGCAGCTGATTCCAGGGAAGGATTGGAATTTCCAAATCACGGCAGTGTCACAAGGATGGCTAATGAAATCACTCTTCGCAGCTGTTCCTCAAAATGGGTAAACAATCATATGGAGGTGAATGATCGGCCAATGGAAAAGTGGAGGTGATGGGCAAACACGACCAAGGCTTTAAATGGCTGATGATATTACATTCACGGTGGTTATTTACTGGAATAGTTCATTTTTTAACGAGCTTAAACGCGGGTGGAAACATTTGCTCGGTCTTATGTTTATTTTTTAACGAGCATGAACTATGCGCTAAAACTGCTCGGATCTTGCGTTTATTTTTTAACGAGCATGAACTGTATGCTAAAACTGCTCGATAATCCAGTCATATGATAAGAAAGTCTCATTAAAGATACTATTTTTTATGGAGCTTCATCTTACAAAGCTTTGCCCCGGATCCTTTCTTTATGCAAGTTTGGAAACGACTAATCCTACGAGTTTAAAGGGTTAGACCTACAGGTTTAAAGGGAGGACCTAAAAATTTAAAAAAATAAATAGTCGCCCCTTGCTTGCACTCCAAAAGGTTTGCATGCCCCCAGGTATAAAATATGATTTCAAGGTTACCCCTCAATTTGCAGACAAAACATTCGTTCTATCGAGAGAGGCCTACCTCTTTCAGGCTACCCAAAGATTGTTCTGTTATTCTTTCAACAAAACACTTCTTCGGCGGTGTCTACCGAGATAGACAAAGGTGAGGCGCCAAACACGTAGCTTTGACAAGAGAATCATATTCTAGAATAACCCCTCTTCCAACCACGGACGGGGTATAGACTAGTCATATTCTCCCGCGGAAACCTACCCTATACCCAAAGTTTTCCTGCCGAAGCAGACCAGGACGCATGCCCCCTGGGTTCCAGTCATATCCTTCCGAATCACTCGCGCTCATCGGGAGGACGGACCGTGGGTTGAGACATTTCTTGTGTGAAGAGACCATTTAGGGATGGTATATGACTATTTGCGATGCGTGATCTGGGAAATGAAAGTTGGTCCACGAGCTTGACCACTCTTCCTTCATGCAGAAAACACATTACTCTAAAGAGTGAGGAGATGATGGCTCCCATGCAATAAATATAGTCTCGTCCAAGGAGTAGGTTATAATCCAAGGGTCCTTGAACGACCATCATGTTCATTTTAACGGTCTTCCCTTTCAATGCTATTGGCACATTGGGAAGAATCCCTAAAGGTCGACTGGTTCCTTTATCAAAGTCTGTCAGATTTCTCATTTCAGGAAAAAGCGCTGGCGAACCAAGCGCTTTCCAAGAAATAGAGGAAAGGATACTCACAGATGCCCCCTCATCAATGATGGTGCCAGCGATTACCATTATGTATATTTGAACGATAATTCTGGATGGTATGCTTGCTGGCAACTGGGGTCTGCCTAGTTGGTTCCAATCGAAGGATACAACTAGGTTGCTTGGTGGTGGGACTGAATAGACGGCTGGATATCGCTTTGACGAACTTCCTTCCTGCAATAAAGGAATGGGCGAATTGCCCCCTTGTTCGTCGGAGTCTGTGTTGATAAAGAGAATTTGGACGGTGTTGTCTTTATTCTCCTCTATGATGGTATCATTCGAAGATAGAACCTCTGAAGGCAAGACCGGGTCAACTGCCGCCTCGACCTTTTGACTTTCGTCAGGTATGGATCAAATGGTTCATCCTCAATGATAGGTGCTTCGGCTGACCACCTGGGTGGGCCAACCGGGTTCTCAACTGGTGTTACACTAAAAAATGTCACCATGGCTATTTACAGTCGGTATGGCCCTATCAACAGTCATACTACCCTCTTGAGCAAGTCTTATGCCTCTACTATTCATGTCAAACTCCAAGAAAGAGAGAAAGTCTTTAAAAATATGTTTATCTCTGGGTACGCAGGTTCTCTCAAGCCTTGCCTGCGGGTACGCACCTATTGTTCATAAGGTCTGCGTCCAAGGACGCTCTGTATCTAAAGGGGCAGGTGCGTCCCTCTGAAAAGGTTAAAATGCGCAAGTTTTATCTTCAAAAACTTACTTGTGGTCATTTCTAGACCATTCTAGAAGGTTGTTTGATGTGTATTGAGCGCCTCCAGATGGTTCATGCACTCCTATCAAAGAGGAACTTATCCCATCAATAAGGGAGTGATCCCATCCAAAGAGGGGACTATCCCATTGATGGTGGACCTGATTAACTTCCTCTTGAGCACTATAAAAAGAGGCATTGAGCCAGAAGGAAGAAGGTTGAAAGCTATAGATTTCTAAGGGTAAATGCTGCAGGAATTAGGACTCCCATTTAGAAGCTTGTGAGGAGAGATTGTCACCCTTACTTGTTCTATTTGGAAGTGGGTGAGCTTTGTCAAAGTAGAGGAAGACTCTTGTGGACCCTGGAAGGAGCTTGCACAACACCAAGGCTCAGGTTGTAATGGTTCCTTTTGATTACCTTTAATGCAAATTGGTCCATTCTTCTCAATAGCTTGTTGTTAATGGGTTATTTCATGTACTCCTTGGTCTATGTGTTGAACATGCTTTGTTTTATGTTATAATCAGGTGCTATTTAATTGTTTGACTGTTGGTGATTGCAGGTTTTGGAGAAAGGGAGGAGCTCATCCGGATCAACAAAGCTTGGACTTCTACAACAGCGTTTGGACAAAGGTAAGAACGAAACACTTGATTTCTCATATCATAATGTATGTTTAGAGAAGGATAGCTCCAGTTTGTTTTGTTTGTCATTAGAATGTCTTAGACTTCTAGGAAGGTCAGCTGTGTCCGCACCCTTGACTGATTCCGTGTGACAAATTGGCGACTCCGCTGGGGATAGATTCCATTGATGAGAAGAGTCTTTTCTTTTGTGTGAACTTTGCTTTGAGAAAATTGGTTTATTTTTCTGGTTTTTGGCTCTGTGACTTTGTTTTTGGGTGGGTTAGCTTAGGGTTAGTTTCATTTTAGTTTTTCTTGAATTTTCCAGTAGGACGCACCCTCTGAGTATTGCACAGTGCGTCCCTGGACGCACTGTCGCTGTGTGCACAGTGCGGGCCCGCACCTGTCTTAACGGGTTGCCTGCGTCCCCTGCTAAAATTTGAGAAAATTCCATTTTTTGCATTTTTGCTCTTAGATTTTCCTTTTTCTTAGTTTTTACTGCCCAGATCCACTAGTTACCTGCCATAAATCTTCACCTAAGCTTGTTTCATCGGCATTCCTGCTTTAAGCTTTCATCAATTGGGTGTTTTGAGTCTCTTTTTTGAGAAATTCTTAATTTGATTTCCTTTGGTCATTATTTGGAGGTTTGGCTCAGTCTTTTCACAATTTTGCATCTTTTTGCTTCTGTTTTTGCAAAAAAAAATTCCCCCTCATTCGCCGGGGGGGGGGCTAAATTGTGTATGAGTGTTAATCGCCTTTGACTGTTTTTATTTTTTGATCTTTGGAACTCTCACCCAATTTTCTTGACTTGCACTTGATTGGTTCTTAGATCACATTAGAATCATCTTGTGTTTGAGAATTCTCTTGCATAGATCACATTTGCATAATTAGAATTCTCATTTTCGGAATATTAATGAAAATGTGCATAGATTACATTTGCATACTTTTCAAGTGAATTGTGCATAGATTACGATTGCATAGTTTACATTCTGGAAAATCAATCATAGATTTAGATCAGTTTTCTTTGATTTGAATTTACACAAAATAAAAATAAAAAAATGGTTTGGAATTGATTTGCATTAGTTTTTCTTGATAAAATTAGTGCATTAGAGAATTTGTTATATTTTCTCTTAGTGATCAATTTTTGCATTGTTGGAAGTGAATGGAAACTCTCTCCTTACTTTAGTTAGGATTCATTGAATTGAAAAGATTACATTATCATATTCGATTGCATTCAGTTGAGTCGGGTCATAACACCATTGCTTTCATATCCATTTACCCCTTTGAGTAATAACAGCCTTAATAACACAGCGCTTAATTAAAATTCATCTAGTAATTTTTACATTTCTAGGGCTCTGAAACACCAACATAGCTTAGGCTAGTGTCTTGGAGTAGGTGAGTGTTGGCATTATGTTTTCTGGTATGACTGTATGTTACAGATGTTGTACTTGATGGCAACTCCAGTGGTAAGGCTCTCAGTTTGATGAAAATTAAGAAGGACGCAGGCAATCGGTTCAGAAAGTGCGCCCCCGCAGGTATACCATGCAGAAACCACGTCCAGGGACGCCGGCCAGCCGTTCAGGGGGTGCGTCCACCCAGTGCACACATTTCAAGGCAGAGAAAAGCATGTGGGGGTTTCTTGTGTGGTATCTAGCCGACGGTTTTGTGTTTCTATGGTGTCGGCTCGTGGTATTGTTCCATGTTTTGGGGAGAAGCTTGCCTATATAAAGCAAAGGAGTTCATTTGGATTGTGCAATCGTCTTGGGTTGAATATCTTATTTGGTGAGATCTAGTCCAGATCTAAAAAGGCGAATCTTCTAATGGACTGTGATCTCTATGGCGCATGAACAGATCGATAGATCTGACTGTTTGGGTTTGTTCTGAAGTCTTCATATCATTTATATCTGAAGGGTCGCAGGTTCAGTGAAGGGAAAGTGCGCCGGGACGCAGGTACTGTAAAGGGCAAGTGCGCCGAGACGCAGTACAGTAGAGAGAGACCTACGTGGGGATGCAGGGCGATCAAGGTTCAGGTGCGTCTCAGAAGCAGAAGGACGCGGCACGATAGTGTTTTCAGGTGCGTCTCTGTAGCGAAAGACGCGGCGCGATAGTATTCTTGGGTGCGTCCCTAAAGCAACAGAACACAGAGAAGTCAAAGGAACAGTGCGTGGGCACGCAGCGAAGCAGAAGGATATCTGCGGGTGGACGCAAAGTAACAGAAGGTTAACAGCGTCTGGTCGCAGGCCACAGAAAGGAAAACTGCGTCTCTGTTTTAAGATGTTCTGTTGATTGAATTTCTCTATTGATAAGGTGTTATGGGTTAGTTCTGTTGTTGCTGATCTGATATCTGTAGTGATCTATATCTGTTATGTACTTGTTGATCATCTGATGCTTTATGAAAAGAAGTAGGGGGTTGTAGCTCCCTTCCAGGAGTAGACTGGAAAACAAGAGAGAGAGGGAGTTGCAGCTCTCTGCAGGTTGCAGCCTGCGTACTGGTAAAGGACTGCACCAGTACAAAATCATTGTAAAAGAAGTTTCTAAATTGAAAGAAGATAGAGACATATTGCAGCAGGTGGTTTTCACCCACATTGGGTTTCCACCTTACATCTTGTGTTCTTTGGTGTGACTATCTGTTTTTCATGCTCATTATTTTATGGTACTGACATGCTAAAATAATTCAAAGATCAAATAAGGAAGATTCATATTATTGCGAGATAATACTGATTCACCCCCCCTCTCAGTATTATTTCCAACAATTGGTATCAGAGCAGGTCCTTCAGAGAAGCTTGATCGCTTGAAGGTAGATCGTTCATCATGAGCAACTACGAGAGAGAAGCATCAATCAGGCCACCGATTTTTGATGGGACAAACTTCAATTATTGGAAGGTAAGAGTTACTGCATATCTTCAATCTCTTGGTACAGAAGTTTGGGACATTGTAGAAACAGGCTATGCTTTTCCTTCAGCTACTCCTACAGATCCAGCTGAGAAAAAGAAGTATGAAACAAATGCAAAAGCAGTCAGTACTATATTAGGAAGTATATCCCAAACAGAATTCATGAAGGTCATGCACTTCAAATCAGCAAAAGAGATATGGGACAAAATGATCACTAGCTATGAAGGAGATGATCAGGTAAAACAAGCTAAACTTCAAACTCTCAGGATTCAATATGAGACTCTCAAGATGTATAATGATGAAAGTGTGGCTAATTATTTTCTTCGGGTAGATGAGATTGTTAATTGTATGAAAAATTTGGGTGAAGAAATAAAAGAGACTATAGTAGTTCAAAAGATTCTAAGATCATTATCCCCCAAGTTTGAATCTAAAGTATCTGCAATAGAAGAAAAGGAAAACCTCCGTGTTCTCACTATGTCTCAGCTACATGGAATTCTAACTGCTTATGAAATGAGAAAGGGAGGTCCATCAGACAGAAGGGAAGCTGCTTTTAAGGCATCAGGCAAAGAAGATTACTATGAAGCAAGCCATGTTCCAGAAGAAGAGGTAGAAGAATCAAATTTTGTCAGAAGTCTTCAAAGGGGTTCTGGAAGGTTCAGAGGTAAGCTACCTTTCAAATGCTTTGCTTGTGGAAGAGTAGGTCATTATGCTGCAAAATGTCCTTATAAGGATAAAGGAAAAGAACCTGCTAGATGGAACAAGAAACAAAGTGCAAATAAGAAAAGCTATTACACCCATGAAGATAGTGATGGCTTATCAAACAGTGATGAAGATGAACAAGGTAATAAATATAAGCTGTTAATGGCATTTGAAGATGATGATTATGAGGATGCTGTAGATGTGGATAATCTCTATGATGAAATTACTAGACTCAAGAGATGCATAGAAGAAAAGAATGTGATCATTGATACTTTGCAATTTCAAATTGATGAAAAGGAAAAACATCTTGAAAAACTAGAAGGTGAAATTGTTGGTCTCAGAAAAGAAATAGAGAAAACAAAAGCTATTAATCTTAAGTTTGTCAAAGGATCTGAAACTTTGGATGAGATTATCAATGTGCAGCGGTCTCCTCTAAACAAGACAGGTTTGGGCTATAATGGAGAAACCTCTCAAGCATCCACCTCAAAAAGTTATCTTGATGCAGCAAGAAGAAATGAGCAGAAGAACAATGAAGATAATCAGGTAAAGCAGGGACGAATTACAAACAGAAACTATCAGGGACAATCCATCTTAAGGGTGAACAAAAGCTACAACCAGCCACAGGTAAAATCTTCTCAGTTTGGTTCAAGAATAGATGAAAATAGAAATTACAATCAGTTGGCTGGTAGATTCAATAACCGCAGAAGCTTCTTCAATGGACAATGCTTTTCTTGCCATAACTTTGGTCACAAAGCAGCTCAATGTGTTGCATATAAAACAATCATGACTAGGGAAGCTCAAAAACAAAGAAGTATGACAGGGATTACAAAAAGGACCTATAACAACTTTTCGGTTCTTGAAAATGAAGTTGAATGTTCTATTTGCAATAATTTTGGTCATGAAGACTCTGAATGTAGGAGCAGGTTTCAGGAGAAAAAGGAACAAGCCACAAGCACCAAAACATGGAGAATAAAGGAACCTCAAACAGAAAGATGTGGGATAGCATTTTATGCAGAAGGACAGGAAAATCTATGGTACATTGACAGTGGATGTTCAAAACATATGACAGGTGATAAAGAAAAACTTGAATCTTATTCTACTTTAGAAAAGGGAAAGAAAGTTTCTTTTGGAAATGATACTCCTGCAACTATAAAAGGAAAAGGTATTGCTCCTTTAAAAGAAAAGGTCAAGGCTGGAAATGTTCTGTATGTTGATGGATTGAAGCATAATCTACTAAGTGTCAGCCAGATGTGTGATAAAAAACCGAGGTTATTTTCAGATCGAATGGATGTCTTGTTCGTGATCTTGATACAGGTAAAACAGTACTCAAAGGCAAAAGAACTCCAAATAATCTGTACATATTTGAAGAAGGACAACAACAATGCTATCTTAGCAAGGATGAAGAGCACTGGTTATGGCATCGAAGGTTGGGACATCTAAGCTTCTCACAAATAAGGAAAGCATGCAAATATCAGGCAGTTCGCGATCTTCCAGATATTAAAATTCCTGACAACACCATATGCAGATCATGTCAGTTTGGAAAACAAACCAGGACTAACTTTCCAGAGAAAGAGGGATCAGCTAGCATGCCTCTTGAGCTAGTACATACAGATACATGTGGCCCATTCAGGAAAAGAACACCTAGAGGAGAGGAATACTTGATATTATTTATTGACGATTTCTCCAGGTTTGTCTGGTTAGGACTTATGAAGCACAAAGATGAAGCATTCGAAAAATTCAAGACCTTCAAAGCCTTGGTTGAAAATGAATCAGGTCACAAAATTAAGTGCCTCAGATCCGACAGAGGTGGGGAATTTACTTCAAATGAATTTTTCGATTTCTGTGATGAACATGGGATAAGGAGAGAATTCTCTACATCTAGAACTCCTCAGCAAAATGGAGTTGTTGAAAGAATGAACAGAACAATCCAACAAATGGCTCGTGCTATGCTTGATGAATCAGGAACTCCCGCAACTTTCTGGGGTGAAGCTGCACATGCTGCGGTTATTATTCTCAACAAGACAAATGTCCGGGTAAACAGCACTCAAACTCCTCATGAGCTCTGGAGTGGTAAAACTCCTTCGGTAAAGCACTTCAAAATCTTTGGGAGCAAATGCTATATCAAGAATACTGATGAGCAGCTTGGCAAACTTGAACCTAGAGCAGATGAAGGCATTCTTCTTGGCTATTCTCCACACAGCAAAGCATACAAATGCTACAATAAAAGACTTGGCAGAATTGTTGACAGCATTGATGTAGTGGTTGATGAGAAGGGATATATTCCTAGGCAAGTACATCATGAAGATATAGAAGAAGATGAAGGCTACCCTCAAAGACAGAATAATGAAGAAGAAGAACCCCAAGGAGAACTTCAAGAAGAACCAGAGGAGCAGACAAGAATAGAAGAGAAAACTCCATCCAGATATGTTCAGAAGAATCATCCAGAATCTCAGATTGTGGGGCAGAAAGAAGCAGGTGTACAAACAAGAAGAACAGCTGCAGAAGCCTCAAGCTATTTGGCATTACTCTCCTCTACTGAACCACAAAATGTGAAAGAAGCATGCAAAGATGAATGTTGGGTGAAAGCAATGGATGAAGAACTTGAGCAAATCGAAAAGAACAACACTTGGGAGCTGGTTCCTAGACCAAAGGATAAGAATGTTATCGGAACAAAATGGGTCTTCAAAAATAAATTGAATGAAAGTGGAGAAGTAATTAGAAACAAAGCCAGACTTGTTTGTAAAGGGTATGCGCAGCAAGAAGGAATAGACTTTGAAGAAACTTTTGCTCCTGTTGCAAGACTTGAGGCCATCCGAATGTTCCTTGCTCTCTCAAGTTTTCAAAACTTCAAAGTATTTCAAATGGACGTGAAATCAGCCTTTCTGAATGGAGACTTGGAAGAAGAAGTGTACATTGAACAACCAGATGGGTTCATTCTTGGAAATGATCCAAATCTTGTATGCCGATTGAAAAAGGCTCTCTATGGTCTCAAACAAGCTCCAAGGGCTTGGTACTACCGGTTGGACAAATATCTTCATCAACAAGGTTTCTCAAAAGGTTCAGCAGATAGCAATCTGTATATAAAAGTTGAAAATGACAAATTGCTAATACTTGTTGTGTATGTAGATGACATTATTTTTGGCAGCAATGAAGAAGCTATGAGTCAAAGCTTTGCCTCAGTCATGCAGAAAGAATTTGAAATGTCCTTGCTAGGAGAACTGACATATTTCCTTGGTTTGCAAATCCAACAAAAGGAAGGAGGAATCTTTTTATCTCAAACTAAGTATCTCAAGCAGATTTTGAAGAAATATGGCATCGAAGATGCAAAACCTGTATGTACACCCATGGTCACAGGATGTAGTCTCAGTGCAAATGATGAATCTGCAGCAGTACATCAACCAACCTACAGATCCATGATTGGAAGTTTACTATATTTGACAGGTACCTGACCAGACATCATGCATGCAGTTGGAATAGTTGGAAGATTTCAGGCAAATCCGAAGGAGACTCATCTTCAGGCAGTAAAGAGAATTTTCAAATATCTTCAAGGGACTCAAAATTATGGCTTATGGTATCCTAGAGATACAGATCTTACTCTTCATGCTTATACAGATGCAGATTGGGCCGGAAGCGTGGATGACAGGAAAAGCACAAGTGGTGGTGCGTTCTTTATGGGTTCCAGACTGGTATCTTGGTTCAGCAAGAAACAGAGTTCGATTGCCTTGTCTACAGCTGAAGCGGAATATGTTGCTGCTGCATCTTGTTGCACTCAACTCCTTTGGATGATGCAGACTTTGCAGGATTTTCAAATCACTTGTACACCACCTATCCCCATCTTATGTGATAACACAAGTGCAATCAGCATCTCAAAGAATCCGGTCATGCATTCAAAAACCAAGCACATACCAATCAAGTACCATTTTCTCCGGGAACAAGTGCTTGAACAAAAAGTCAAGTTGGAGTATGTTCCTTCCAAGGAACAAGTTGCTGATATTCTTACCAAACCATTGCCCAGGGACACGTTTGAATACCTCAGGCAAAAGCTGGGGGTTGTTGATGCATCATCCTGTTGATCCTCTTCTTATTGGTGGTACAGGCTCAGGGGGAGCACATAATGCATTGTTGGCATTATGGAGAAGGAGATCTTGGAAATAGCTGCAATATGTCTCTATCTCTTTCATGGTGGTGCGTTGCTGCAGATCTGGTTCATATTCAGGGGGAGCATGTGCTTAGGGGGAGCATACACTTTGCTCTTGATGTCAAAGGGGGAGAATGACGCTGAAGTTTGTGAGGTTGCCATCAAGTCCAAAGGGGGAGATTGTTGGCATTATGTTTTCTGGTATGACTGTATGTTACAGATGTTGTACTTGATGGCAACTCTAGTGGTAAGGCTCTCAGTTTGATGAAAATTAAGAAGGACGCAGGCAATCGGTTCAGAAAGTGCGCCCCCGCAGGTATACCATGCAGAAACCGCGTCCAGGGACACCGGCCAGCCGTTCAGGGGGTGCGTCCACCCAGTGCACACATTTCAAGGCAGAGAAAAGCACGTGGGGGTTTCTTGTGTGGTATCTAGCCGACGGTTTTGTGTTTCTATGGTGTCGGCTCGTGGTATTGTTCCATGTTTTGGGGAGAAGCTTGCCTATATAAAGCAAAGGAGTTCATTTGGATTGTGCAATCGTCTTGGGTTGAATATCTTATTTGGTGAGATCTAGTCCAGATCTAAAAAGGCGAATCTTCTAATGGACTGTGATCTCTATGGTGCATGAACAGATCGATAGATCTGACTGTTTGGGTTTGTTCTGAAGTCTTCATATCATTTATATCTGAAGGGTCGCAGGTTCAGTGAAGGGAAAGTGCGCCGGGACGCAGGTACTGTAAAGGGCAAGTGCGCCGAGACGCAGTACAGTAGAGAGAGACCTGCGTGGGGACGCAGGGCGATCAAGGTTCAGGTGCGTCTCAGAAGCAGAAGGACGCGGCGCGATAGTGTTTTCAGGTGCGTCTCTGTAGCGAAAGACGCGGCGCGATAGTATTCTTGGGTGCGTCCCTGAAGCAACAGAACGTAGAGCAGTCAAAGGAACAGTGCGTGGGCACGCAGCGAAGCAGAAGGATATCTGCGGGTGGACGCAGAGTAACAGAAGGTTAACAGCGTCTGGTCGCAGGCCACAGAAAGGAAAACTGCGTCTCTGTTTTAAGATGTTCTGTTGATTGAATTTCTCTATTGATAAGGTGTTCTAGGTTAGTTCTGTTGTTGCTGATCTGATATCTGTAGTGATCTATATCTGTTATGTACTTGTTGATCATCTGATGCTTTATGAAAAGAAGTAGGGGGTTGTAGCTCCCTTCCAGGAGTAGACTGGAAAACAAGAGAGAGAGAGAGTTGCAGCTCTCTGCAGGTTGCAGCCTGCGTACTGGTAAAGGATTGCACCAGTACAAAATCATTGTAAAAGAAGTTTCTAAATTGAAAGAAGATAGAGACATATTGCAGCAGGTGGTTTTCACCCACATTGGGTTTCCACCTTACATCTTGTGTTCTTTGGTGTGACTATCTGTTTTTCATGCTCATTATTTTATGGTACTGACATGCTAAAATAATTCAAAGATCAAATAAGGAAGATTTATATTATTGTGAGATAATACTGATTCACCCCCCCTCTCAGTATTATTTCCAACAGTGAGTACTTAACTCCCCAAGACAGTAAAACCAAACAAGTAGCTGATCTTGTGATAGAATCAAATCCAATTGTTACATTTACACTCTGGGAAAGCTCCTCTTAAAGGAGAAGCACGAGCTCGTGTCCGAACCAGTGAGGGGATCATTCCCCCCTCATTGGGAACGACTCCAGACAGTACGTATTACAAACGGTAAACCTCGGATTAACCATTGTCAAGGAGCCAGGGGTCACTTATCGGTAAACCTTGGATTACTGTCAAGGAGCTGGTAAGGGGATTGAGCTTGCTACTCTGCCCTTGCGTGCTGTCGGAGTTTAGACTGTTCCCCAGGTGTACTTGTGGCCGTTGGTAACCTTAGTGACCATAATCTCTAGGATTCTACCCAAGGTGACGGTGGAGGGAAGGTCCCACTGTACCTGGAGCAGACGTCGGCTATACTCACTTGGATTTTCTGGGGGGTTCACTTCACTCGAGACGGTTAAAGTGGAGGAACTTGGTCCAGTCTATTCATTAAGCAGGTTGTCGGGGTAACTGTTCCACCCACTATTTCTGTACTGGATTCTGCGAGGTTGGGCTTAATCACCAACTAGTGTTTTCGGTCCGGAGAGCTTACTGTTTGTGTGTGGTTTGACTCCTAGATTTGATAGCGCGTGTTAATTTGTTTGTTTTTACTTTTAGAGACCATAGGTGTGAATTGTGAATTTTAATTGTTAGGTGTGAATTGTGAATTGTTAATTTTAGTTTTAAGTTGTTAATAAAATTCACTGAAGTTGAATATAATGGCAAATGTTCCGGAATTTATCAACCTAGGAACCCCTCCAAATGAGAATCCTAGTACTTTTCCTTACTTTGGAAATGTTGGTCCTCCTTATATGGCTACTTTGTCATTACCTGGATTTACAATAGGTTTACCGATATGGTTATTTTCAACTTCGTTGGCCCAAAGTACTCCAATTGTTCCATCTCAACCGGATGCTTCACCTCAAGAGAGTTCACCATCTCAACATCACCAACCTTCTGTTGACCCTTTACCTTCTTCGCCTAATTTTTCTTCCTCCATTTCTTCCTCTTCGCCTGGTAAAAGCCTTGATGCTAGTAACCAGGAGGCTAAGAAGAAGAAGAAAGGGAAGAAGAAGAAGCAAGATAAGAAAGAAGTCAACCAACCAACCATGGCTGTAAGTGTTAGTTGTGTTGAGGAAAATTCCGACATGCATCGTAAACCCAAATACCCTTGCAGGCTTTGTAAGGGTGACCACTTCCTTTTCAATTGTCCTGGTATTCCAAAGGTCTTGGAAGTATGGTCAGAAAAATCACATCAACTTCCCATTGATCCATCAACCAATGATAGTTAGGTTCCTGGGAAAAAGGGTAAAGTTAGGTTTCCTTGTAAGTTATGCAAAGGGAGTCATCAAACTCACATTTGCCCTCACATGGATGAAGCCTCAACATTGTTGGGAAAACTTACTGTTCCACAACAAGAATTTCCAACTGGTTACCGTAAACTTTCTCCCAACCTACCGTCAACTGACGGAGTGATTGATCTAAATTCAAGTACAGTCAATCGCACTCTCCCATTGGAAAGTGAAACTCATGTCACTCAGGTTGATGATCCATTAGTTGATCAAGTGGTCGATTCAATTTTACATTCAGTCGATCCCACTTTCCATTTAGAGAGTGAATTTCATACCGCTCAGGTTCTTCTTGTTACATCAGATTCTTCTACGCCAGGGGGCATTTCACCTGTTTCTACAAAACCCCCTCCAAGCACTGAGGTCTTTTCCTTTGATTGGAATAGACTGACAGAACCTCGTCTTCCTTCCTCCATCCCTTTCCAAATCATTGTCAAGGATGGTGGTAGGGACATACATCGTACTCAGGTAGATGAAGGTGCTTCTGTTAGTATTTTATCCTCCACTGTTTGGAAAACTTTGGGTTCCCCTCAGCTTGCGCCTATTACGCAGAATCTGAAAGCTTTTAACAGAACCATTAGTGAACCTTTAGGGATCCTTCCTAAGTTTTCTATTACCTTGGAAGGTAAAACTGTTTGTATTGATCTTATGGTAGTTCGAGGTCCCTTGGATTTCAATTTACTCCTTGGGCGAGACTATGTTTATGCAATGAAAGCTGTCGTATCGACACTCTTTCGCGTGATGTCTTTCCCTCACAATGGCAGTATTGTGACTGTAGACCAGCTTTCGTTCCCTAGTCTTGTTTCAACTACCACTAATATGACACCCCTAAATGTTCCTGATTCTAAAGTGGTATCTACCCTGCCACGGGTTAATTATGTGGCAACCGGTCCCATGTTTTCAGTTACCGATGTAAGTGAGCCTCTCACTGTTGATTTAGATCCGGTAATTGACATGGAAAACTCTATGGGATTACTTGAACACGATGTTCTTATCCCTTTTGAGTCCCTTGACATGTGCTCCTTCCAGAGTAGTATTCTTCCTTCTGATGAAGACCTCTTGGAAGCCATGATCAAGGTGTGTCCATTGACATGTCTTTCTTCCAGTTGGAAGCCATGATCAATGTTGTGAGGATAGTTTCTTCTAGTCTCAACCTCGTTAAAAAATGAAACTGGAAGTCATGAGCATAGTTCCTTGTCTTGTGTCAAGCTCATTAAAAAATGAAACAAGGAGCGCGAGGAAAGTTCCTTTTACTGTGTCAACCTCGTTAAAAAATGAATCAGTGTGTGCGAGGATAGTTTTTTCCTGAGTCAACCTCGTTAAAAAATGAAACAGGCTAGCATGAGGACAGTTCCTTTTACTGAGTCAACCTCATTAAAAAATGAATCAGCTAGATTTTAGGATATGTAGGTAGGATTGTAGAAACAAGGATTTTGAGGACAGTTCCTGTTACTGAGTCAACCTCATTAAAAAATGAATCAGGTTTGAGGACAGTTCCTGTTACTGAGTCAACCTCATTAAAAAATGAATCAGGTTTGAGGATAGTTCCTGTTACTGAGTCAACCTCGTTAAAAAATGAATCAGGTTTGAGGATAGTTCCTATTACTGAGTCAACCTCGTTAAAAAATGAATCAGGGTTATGAGCATAGTTCCTTGTCTTGTGTCAAGCTCATTAAAAAATGAAACAAGGAGGTGAGAGGAAAGTTCCTTTTACTGTGTCAACCTCGTTAAAAAATGAATCAGTGTGAACGAGGATAGTTTTGTTCCTGTCTCAACCTCGTTAAAAAATGAAACAGGGTGTTAGAGGATAGTTCTTTTACTGAGTCAACCTCATTAAAAAATGAATCAGGTAGATTTTAGGATATGTAAGTAGATTGTAGAAAGTAGGGTTTAGAGGATAGTTCCTGTTACTGAGTCAACCTCGTTAAAAAATGAATCAGGTATGAGGATAGTTCTTCTCTTGTGTCAACCTCCTTAAAAATGAAACAACTCCCTTTTCAAGTTAAATATTGAAAGTAAACCTTCATTCCTTTCATCCATCTTGTTGAATGCAATGAATCCTGGGGGGCATGTACCTCGCTTTGCATCATTATGCTAGGGGCATGCGAACTTTTTGAGCATAGTTCCTTGTCTTGTGTCAAGCTCGTTAAAAAATGAAACAAGGGTAGGTTAAGTAGGTAGTTTGTAGATAATAGTCATGAGCATAGTTCCTTGTCTTGTGTCGAGCTCATTAAAAAATGAATCAAGGATTTAAGAGCATAGTTCCTTGTCTTGTGTCAAGCTCGTTAAAAAATGAATCAAGGTTTTTAGAGTAAATTTTTTGTTAGGTTTTTTGAGAGTAGTTATGAGCATAGTTCCTTATCTTGTGTCAAGCTCGTTTAAAAAATGAAACAAGGGTTTTGAGGATAGTTCTTTTCCTGTGCCAACCTCATTAAAAAATGAAACAACTCCCACAAGTCTTTCCATGATCTTGAAAGTAAAGCTTCATTCCATCCACCTCATTGAATGCAATGAAGCTTGGGGGGCATGTACCTCGTTTTGCGTCATTATGCTGGGGGCATGTGAACTTATAACAAGCATAGTTTTTCGTTTCAAGCTTGCATAAACATGAAACCGAATCCGAGCATAGTTCTTTTCCTGTGTCAAGCTCGTTAAAAAATGAAACAAATCCTCCTATACTTGAGTCGAGAGATTGACGAGATCTTATAAATGTTAAGTTTTTAGGTTAGTTATTTTAGTTATAGTTTTTGGTCGAGTCTTCCAATGATCTCGTAACTCAACCTTCATTTCATCCAACTGGTTGAATGAAATGAAGCTGGGGGGGCATGCGCTCTAGCAGTTACGCTTAGGGGGCATCAAGCATAGTTTTCTCTCTGTTTCAAGCTTTTGTAAAAATGAAACCTATCTCGAGTCAGTTTCAGTTATTTTCAAGACTCGTTAAACTCATGAAAATCCCGAGATTATTTTGCTATTTTTCATTCTCGTAAAACAAATGAAAATGCCGAGTTCTTTCCGTCTTTTCCTGCTCGTAAATTAAATTGAAAGTCGAACATATGAGTACATTTTTATCATTTTTTCGAACTCATTAAAACTTACGAAAAAGTGAAACCTTGGAGTTCTCTTTTAAGCCCTTTTCTGACTCCTAAAACATGAAAAGATTGCCGAGCGTTTCTTTTACACTCGTTAAAACGAAATTAAAAGACGGTCCCCTTATAGCTCTTTTCTGACCGTAAAATCAGGAAAAGATTGCCATGTTTTTGTCGTTTCAAACTCGATACGGAAATAAAACGACGTGTCCTTGATCGCTTTTTAATTTTCAGGTCAGTGACACTAACTATGAAAGTACTCCTTGGTCGCAAGATCAAGCGGTTCCCCCAGGTATTATTTTATACTTTTTTGGGCTTGAGGGACACAAATTTACGAAAAAGTTCAACTTGGAGTTTTCTTAAGTTTTTCAGACTCTCTAAAATTGAAAAACACCGAGTTTCTCCTATACTGGGCTCGTTAAACATTTCACAGTAAAGGACCTGTTCAATTACAAACAGGAACGAACCACTCCTTCCTAGGGTTCGAATCAAAACTGGGTTGGACTCATCCGAAGGATGAGCTTATAATCAAGCACATGTTATCCTCCTCAAGCTTGTTAAAAATAAAGAGGTACTTGCCAGAAATGGTGGGGGAAAAGAGAGAAGAAGGAGCCTATTTGTTACCTTTTGTCTCAGAAGAAACTTTATTACCACTCTTGGACACGACACTTTTCATTCACCTGGGTTGGGAAATCTTTTACCTCACAGTTGATCAAACCACTTTTGAAAGTCTTCAACCGGGTTCCGGGGATTAACTTTGAGTTATTTAGCACCAAACCATCTGTCACGTCGTTATGTGTTCAATAGGTCTGCAAACAAAACTTTCATCTGCAAAATACTTGTCATCCATTTGACCATCCCTGAGTCAGTCCTTACAGCAATATTTCTTCAACTTGAACAATGATTTCGTGTTGTGGGCTCACCCACAACGGGTCTCTTTCTATCGACATCAGCACATTATCTAGAGAGATGACTTAGAAATTGTCAGTACCTTGAATTCTGCATGCATCAATGGCAGGTTTCTCGCCTTTGACGTCAGTTTACATCATTGACTTTCGATCGAAGGATTTCGTGAAATGTTCGACATCAACTCATTCATTCACATCTCATGGATTGTACTGGGTACTTTGAGAACCATTGACATTACTGGTGGTCTCTCTCACACTTGTTAACAGTTCACATCATCGACTGGTAATCAAGTGGTTTCTAACATGTTCGACATCGACTCATTTATTCACATGGCTAGAATCGTACCAATTCGAGAAGTAAGAATGAAGACCCTGGATCAAATCTTTACCGTCCAGGCTGCGAGGAGTTTTGTATTCATTATCTAAGTAGACTAATCATAAACAGATGGTTGCGCCCATACTGTGTCTACAAAAGTCTATGATTATGATGTACTACAAGATCATTTCTGTATCAGAGTAGTTAGTCTGTTAGTTAAAGTTTTTATCTGAGTATGGGAATGCCTACCTCAGTGATGATATAATCTTATCCATGTATTTTGTGTTGAAAATTGCAGGTTCCAACCAGGTTCTCCACGAGATAATCCTCGAAATGATAAAGCGCTTCACCCTTCCTAGATAATACAAAACCCTAATCTATTCCAGGCTTCGCACTTTAGGGGGCAATCTGTTACACTAAAAAATGTCACCATGACTATTTACAGTCGGTATGGCTCAATCAACAGTCATACTACCCTTTTGAGCAAGTCTTATGCCTCTGCTATTCATGTCAAAATCCAAGAAAGAGAGAAAGTCCTTATAAAATATGTTTATCTCTGGGTACGCAGGTTCTCTCAAGCCTTGCCTGCGGGTACGCGCCTTTTGTTCACAAGGTCTGCGTCCAAGGACGCTCTGTATCTAAAGGGGCAGGTGTGTCCCTCTGAAAAGGTTAAAATGCGCGAGTTTCATCTTCAAAAACTTACTTGTGGTCACTTCTAGAGCTTTCTAGAAGGTTCTTGGATGAGTATTGAGCGCCTCCAGATGGTTCATGCACTCCTATCAAAGAGGAACTTATCCCATCAATAAGGGAGTGATCCCATCCAAAGAGGGGACTATCCCATTGATGGTGGACCTGATTAACTTCCTCTTGAGCACTATAAAAAGAGGCATTGAGCCAGAAGGAAGAAGGTTGAAAGCTATAGATTTCTAAGGGTAAATGCTGCAGGAATTAGGACTCCCATTTAGAAGCTTGTGAGGAGAGATTGTCATCTTTACTTGTTCTATTTGGAAGTGGGTGAGCTTTGTCAAAGTAGAGGAAGACTCTTGTGAACCCTGGAAGGAGCTTGCACAACACCAAGGCTCAGGTTGTAATGGTTCCTTTTGATTACCTTTAATGCAAATTGGTCCATTCTTCTCAATAACTTGTTGTTTATGAGTTATTTCATGTACTCCTTGGTCTATGTGTTGAATATGCTTTGTTTTATGTTATAATCAGGTGCTATTTAATTGTTTGACTGTTGGTGATTACAGGTTTTGGAGAAAAGGAGGAGCTCATCCAGATCAACAAAGCTTGGACTTCTACAACAGCGTTTGGACAAAGGTAAGAACGAAACACTTGATTTCTCATATCATAATGTATGTTTAGAGAAGGATAGCTCCAGTTTGTTTTGTTTGTCATTAGAATGTCTTAGACTTCTAGGAAGGTCAGCTGTGTCCGCACCCTTGACTGATTCCGTGTGACAAATTGGCCAAGGCTCAGGTTGTAGTGGTTCCTTTTGATTACCTTTAATGCAAATTGGTCCATTCTTCTCAATAGCTTGTTGTTAATGGGTTATTTCATGTACTCCTTGGTCTATGTGTTGAACATGCTTTGTTTTATGTTATAATCAGGTGCTATTTAATTGTTTGACTGTTGGTGATTGCAGGTTTTGGAGAAAGGGAGGAGCTCATCCGGATCAACAAAGCTTGGACTTCTACAACAGCGGTTGGACAAAGGTAAGAACGAAACACTTGATTTCTCATATCATAATGTATGTTTAGAGAAGGATAGCTCCAGTTTGTTTTGTTTGTCATTAGAATGTCTTAGACTTCTAGGAAGGTCAGCTGTGTCCACACCCTTGACTGATTCCGTGTGACAACTGGTGAAGGACTTGGCAGGAGTTTTTGATATCCAGGAGGAAGTCGCGCTGGTAAAACTGGGCGATCTTCCAAAACTCTTTTAGCCTCGTCTAAGAAGGGACAACGGTGGATGGCATGGTCGCCTTCACACAGTTTGCAGGGAAACCTAGCTCTCCCTCCCTGTCCTGTGACTTCACTTTCACTAGTTGACGGTGTGCTGTCAACATGGCTATCAGAGGTTGACGCTACCGAATTGTGCAATCGGGGAGACCAGTCCCTTAGTATCCGAGGGATGCAAGGACAATCTCTGTGAAAGTGGTCTCCCTTGCATATGACACATGGTGATTTAGGCCTGGTCAGTGCAGTGTGTGGATTTTCATTAGACGCCATTCGCTTGCCCCCAGTCGCTTTTGGCTCCTTCTTCTTCTTCTCTCTCTTCTTATTTTCCTTCTTCTCCTTAGGAGCTTGGCTTTTGGCTTTTCCAGCTCCATCAAGCGAAGAGGAAGGAGGAGAGGAAGAGTTAGAGGAAGTGGAAGGCTGGTGGGTAGCTCTGGACTGGTCTAACTGCTGATTCGATTGTTCAGGAATAGTGGTGTTTTGAACAACATTAGTTGAGAAGAGCCAGACAGGCAAGCCGATTGTCAGTCCCGGAAGCGACAATGTGGCCATATGGGGCGCTCCAACATCTCCCCAAGAGGAGAAGGGACTAGGACTTCCACCAAGGGGAATTCCTTGGTTGGAGGGCTCCATTTTCTCAACTAAAAGATCAACGCGGGAATAAGGGTGATTTATTATTCCGTTAAAATAGATTTTAATGACGCTTTAGACACAACTTGCTTTTTCAATTTTAAAGAGTCGAGAAAAAGCTAAAGATGACTCTAGTCTCCTTCGATGTTTTAACGAGCCCGAAGTGACAAATGCTCGGATGGACTTTTTCCGTTATAGAGTCTGAAAAAGGCCAAAAGGAACTGCTCTGGAGTTCTAGGTAGAGGGTGTGCCAAACTTTTCGCAAAACCGCAGAATACTTTTTAAGGTACGGGCGGTCAATCTTCCTGAATGTTGTGTTCAGTGCATTGCGATCAGTAGGGCGGCCGACATGGCTTCCTAAGGATAAAGGTTTTATGCCTATAGGGGTCTCCCAATATATACTCGACGGTACGTGGGAGCACAATCCGTACTGGCGCTATCGTCCCTCAGGAGGAATCACCCACCATCAGTGAGATCGACAGTCACCAGGCTTTACGACGCCGGAACACGTCTCTAGCCTAGACCTCTATGTTGTGCGTTATGTTACAAAGCGTTATTAAGTTCATTCAGTTTATTTTATGTTGATCTTTCTTAGAATTTTTCCTTTTGAGGTTCACCACGAGATGTATAGACAACTTCCTAAATGCAATCTAAAAGATGATAAGCAAATTTTATCTCTTTTTTAACAATGAAAATCCTAGCTACAAAGGGAAAAGAAAGACACCATCTTTTCTTAGAGAGCAATCATCGCACTCTAAATGCACTTTCCCTAAATCAATCATGAAAAATATCAAGATGCAAATGCACAATGCAAGTGTTTGTTTTCCGCTTTCTTAATATTGATGCCTAAAAAGAAAGCTTTTTGCACAACTTTGAATTTTATTTTAAATGACAAATACAAACAAGTTTACTTTTTCGAAATCAGAAAGGGTAGAAGAGATTACAACACTTAATGATTTTCGAAATGAATACTTGTTTTGACACTCAAAAGAGACAAACTCAAACCAAAAGCAAAAATGAATGTATAACCAACTGTAAACAGCCAATGAACTCTCTCCTAAGATCACAATCAACAGATCTGAATCAAGGGCTACAGGATGACTATTTCACTCTTGCAATGGAAAACTGTAAATGACGCCACAAACACATAAAACACTCACAGTCTTTTTGTACAAAAGGAGGTAGAAGAGAAAAGGGTTATCAGACAGGTACCTATGTTGGTTACAGGCTGCAAAAATCAGAGATCAAAACAAGGCAAAACAGAGCAGAGAACCCGAGCTGCACAAGGCCTAACTGGATCAGCGCACTTGTATAACAGGGAAACTGAATTTCAACGCAGGTAGCCTTCACGGGAACTGCGTTGAAATGCAGAGTCTCTTCACAGAGCCTGCGCTGAAGGAGAAACGAGAGTTCCTCACTGGGTTCTGGGTCACGGTTTTCTATTTAATCTACAGTTTCAGGCCAAATCAAAGCAACAAGCAAGGTACAATCAAAGGGATGCTTTGAAGGAGGACTAAGATCTATCACAAAGGATCATCAAATCATTTGTGAGTCCATTGTTCAGATCATAGACAAATCCAGTGATTGGATCAAAGCAGCAGCTGTCTACTTTGCACCTGAGAATAGCAGATGCAGTTCGATTGTTGTTGTTGAGTCTATGAAACAAACAATGATAGAAACACAAATAAAATGACTAAACAGATGTCCCCAACGAAGTCACCAATTTGTTGTGGGGAAAAATGCCTATGCAGGACGATCCTATCCACCTAAGGTGTGACAGTGCCTTAGCAACAAACAGACACAGCTATTCTAGTATTCTTCCTTTATGAATTAAGAATGAAGAGAGATGGATGGACTAACCGGTGTCTTCCGTTTGTCCCTCGATCTGGTTTCTCTTCTCTTTGAGAGTTCCCAGCTACTTGCCTTCTCGCTCACCCAGCTTCAACAGGTTCCTGCAAGATCACAAAAAGGGAACACTACACAAAGACATAGATTCATATTCATAACTAGTTCAGGATTAGAAATAAACTAAACATACTAATGCAATCATACATCAAAGATACATCAGTATATAGGAGAAACCAAGATAGCTTTATTGATGAATAACAAGGTTCGGGAGGAGATACAACCAAAAAGTTCCAATCCAGCATCTACCTCCCAGCGAATGAAATTCCTATCTTCACCTCCCTTCAAAGCATCAAGCACCCAATGATTCCAATCTCAAACCAACAACAATTCTTTGCAATAACAAAATTCCAGCCTCTAGATCTCATGGAGAAGAGATCCATATATAGATGTTTGGAGTGAGGATGAGTCAGCTTGTGATCTGACTAGTGTCCTCTCTCTCTCTCAGTTCTTACTTCCACTTGGAGACTAAGAGCCTCTTACTCATCACTTAGTCGAACTCGGCAAGACAAGTGTCATGGAGGAAGATTTTGGAAGCTTCCACAGTCTTGACACCTCTCACAAGAGACCCTGACATTTGTCATTTCCCGCTCAGCGCACCCTGGTAGTGCTTCCAACTGCGTTGCAATGCAACTAGCCAGTGTAGCCTCTGCATTTCAACGCAGGCAGCTAGTGGAGCTTCTGAATTGATCCTGAATTGACTTGTTTTTGAGCAGTTTCTAGTGGAGAAATTCTGTGAATTGCTGTGGTTTGTTAACCTTGTTCCTCTAGGGGTAGGAACAACATGTTTAGGGACTTTGGATCCCTTGGATTATGGACATTTCATGCTTATAGTTGTAAGGCACAAAAATGTCTATAACAATCTTGGCATGATATCTGTGAACTGAAACTTAGCATCGATCTTGATGGATAATATCTTAGCATGATCTCTGCGAACTGAAACTTGGCATCGATCCTGATTTTCATGGATTTTAAAGATTTTAGAACTCTATCAATAGCAAGGATCACGATAAGGATCATCTCTTTCATTTAATTCCATGAAAACATTCTTCTGAGAATTTCCCTACAAATTATTAGAAAATGGGGTGGCTCATATAGTACCACCGAAAAATAAAAATTTCGAAAACTAAAAAAAAAAATTTGTCAACGTTGATTTTTATTTTGTCAAAATATAATAAAAACTAATTTTATGTAGTAAAATGTTTTTTTTTTAATTATATGAAAAATGAAAAATTAATTGTGTAAAATAAAAATGAAATTGTATTTTAACTATGAAAATTGTAGTTGCAGGTGAAAAAAAATTAAAAATGAAACTCTAAATTAAAAACTTGAAGCGAATCAGAAATTCTAAAAAAAAGAATTTGAAATCAAAGGTTGATCCCCATGTGTGCCTCCCTGGCAACGACGCCAAAATGTAGAGGTAATTTAATTGCTTAAATTCCTTAGCATAAATTGTCAATCGAGGGGTCCATGGACTTGTGAGGCACATGTGCACCATATATGCTAGAGATCGGTTTCCAATTTTGAAAGATAAATCTTAATCTATTGATGAAAAATGACAATTGACATAAAAGTAAATCTATTCTAGAAAACAATAAATCACACCACACACTTCCAGAAGTAAAAATCATTTGCAAAAATTGAAAGAACACATTTGCATAAATGAAATAACTAATCTAAGCACTCTTGCAAAAATTGAAATCATTAACCTAAAACACTATTGCATGAAAATGAAATGATTAATCTATGCACACTTTGCGAAAATTGAAACACGGTCGCATGAATTGAAATGTTACACTAACACATACTTGTAGAATGGAAAAGCACACTCTATTAAAATTCAAAGGAAGATCATGTATTCTATAAATTCACAAATTACATCAAAAAGAAGAATCTACAACTATCAACTCAAACTCTATCCTAAAAGTCTATCACTAACTTATCTCATTACATCCTCACTTTAAATCTCCTTTGATGATCCTAAACCTCTCCAATATTACAAGTTTCACATTACAAATTCTTTTTTCTTTTCTTTGAAATGAGAACGTTCTCTTATTTATACAAAAATTAAACAATTACCTCATTAATGGTGATCCACCATTCTCTCCTTAGATCCATAAAAGTCTCAACCAATTAGACACATATCCATGATTTTTCTCCATGAGATATGTCTGACTCCTATTCCAAATCTCCTTCCAATCTTGAAGAGAACTCGAAATTGAACCTTGGAGGCCACATAAGAATGTCTTGAAAGCTTCCAAATCACCTACACATGTCACCAAACTCATTCCACCTTTAGGTATAAGTAAATACATGTTATTTTTATAACTTTTAATCATAAATTCACTTTAAATACTTGAAACTAATAACTTTGGAAAATACAAATATGAACCCATATGGTAATGAAAATGGAGGCTAATGTAATGACAAGGTGATGAAATGAGGTAATAAAGTGGGAATGAAGGTGAAAGTGTATGACATTGTGAAGACATTTTGGAGGCCCAAAAATTATTACACCCACGATAATTCTATCAATCAGTTTTAATTCAAATAAATTGAAATAACACCATCATTTCATTCTATATGTACATCACATCCTTTCCAAGTATTTCACAATGCAATAAAACAATTATTTTAGCGTCCCAAAGAGAAAATATTGAGATATGCATATCTTTAAATTCATGGGCAATTAATCTCTCCATTTTATTTTGTGGGAATTACAAAATTCCTAGTAATATTTTCACTCTCAAGGCTTCCTTCCTTAGCCATGCCCTTGCTTGGTAATCCATATAAAGCATTCATTAATTTGGAAAACAAAAGATATCAATTCAGTGAAAAGTAATTCTTACAATATCCCTTTCCTTTACCCTTTTACATTTTCTTGTTTATTTCCTTATTTGGTTGTCATCACAATCATTCTTAGATGAAGCCTTTTTAAAGAGTCCAATTGGTGTTTAGCATACTTATTTTTGCAATATTCAATAATCACTAAAATTATCTCAACTTCACAGATTAGTCACAACTCCATCAGTTCAACTTCTTATGAATTTGGCATCTCAGTGACAAATTCCATTCATTGTAATAGATTCCTCTTTCCAAGTGGACCAAAATGGACCTTTTAAGCATTAAATTTGGATAAGTAAAAGTGTATTTTTGAAGTCAAGCCCACAGGTACACAAATTGTCAAGATCAACTTAAGGAAATATTGCCCCTCCAAAGTTGCATATAAATACAAGTGACCTCAAGCTCATTTGGACATCACATCACAACTTCTCTTCTTCTCTCTCAATTTTGATAGGTACGTATAGGTTTGAGGCATCTTTCTTTTCACAATTGCGAGGATCCTTGGAGGAATTTTCTGCATTGAATTTTCAGCTCAAAAGTTTGACATTAATTAGACCGAGTTTGACTTCATCATTTGACATGCTTTGACTGGGAAAATTTCAATTTCTTGAGGCAAGGTTGACTAGAACAAAAGCCAAGGTGATCCAGGTTGTTTGACTAGAGTTGACTTTAGGGTTGACCACAAGGTTTGATTGTATAATATCTCGGTCATTTGACAGAGTTTGACTCGGTTTTCTTGGACTATTTTGGGTTGATTTTGACCAGTTGTGGAGGCCAAATTTGTGGGTTGTTGAATGAACTCTTGGAGGACATATTTGACCATTCATTTTGATTGGTTAGGGAACACTTTGACTACTGTTGATTTGGACAGAATTGCATATTTTTTTACATTTGACCAGAGTTGACTATTTCTTCATTGGCATATTGGGTTTTGGGTGGTTGATTTGTTGGGCAAGTCAAGTCTTTGACTTTGACTCTTATTTATGGATTTGGCTCATTGTATTCTCTAATGAACATTTGAAGACAATCTAATAGAAGAAGAATTTTCAAAGGGTTTCCCTCCTTGTGGTGTTTTTCCTTAGTCTTTGACCAAATCAATGTCTCTTGTTGATGTTGTTGATTGTCTCCTATTGTCATTGCATTAGTGTTCTATCTTCAATTACTATTGATTGATGAAAATAAATAATTGCTATTGAAAGATTACTAATTGAAGAATTGAATTGCACTAAAGTAATTGAAACAACATAGAATAATGGTAAAATTAGCATGGTATTAGAGTTAAGGTAAAGGACAAGCCCAAAGGAGACAATAGCTAGAGAAATCATCTTTCGGAAAGTTGAAGGAATCTACCTGAACATATCAAAATGAGTACCTCATACTTCAAGAAAATTGAGAAGTTGGGATACTCATCAAATTTTTTTGCTTGGAAGATAATGTTGGAAATCATATCATATGACAATGATGTCTTGGAGTACATACAAGGAAAATTTCCTTAGCTCCCTGAAAATGTTCCCGATACTACCAAAAGAAAATATGAGAAAAATGAGTTAAAAGCAAAGAAAATTATAGTTGATGGTTTATAAGATCATTTAATTTCATATGTTGGAAATTTGAAAACGTTTAAGGATATGTATGATAAGCTAGCTGGCATGTATGGTCAATAATTTGAGTGAAATCATCTCCTTCAAATATCAACTCGAATATATGAAGATGAATAAAGGAGAATCTATGTAATCTTATATCACGAGAATATCTCGTCTTAGAGATCAATTGTAGAGAGTTGGGGAAATTGTACTTGACAGGGAGTTGGTGTTGGTAACCCTTAGAGGCCTCCCTCCTATCTGGGAAAATTTCATTACAACAATAATAAATAACAACAGTTTCCTACCATTTGATTAACTTGTTTGAAAGTGTACTCAAGAAGAGTCGAGGATGATCTCAAGAGGGAAAATTAAAAAGCATGAAGAAGGAGAGTCCGCTGCATTTGTTACTCAATACAAGAAGAAAAAGGGAAGAGGAAGACCATATAGTTCAAATAGGCCTTCTCCTTATTCATAGGACTCTAATAGAATATTAAGGGATATTGAATGCTACAATTGTCACAAGCGTGTTTACTATGCCTGAGATTGTTTGAGAAAGAGATATGCTCCAAGATTTGACCGAAGATACAACAGAAATAGGTAAAATTATAAGGGAAGTAATGAATATGGAAGAAGAAGAGATGATAGAAGAAGAGGAGATGATAGAAGAAGAAGGGATGATAGAAGTAGAAGTGGTGCTCCGAAAGATCGTGAAGAAAGTCCTCATCCTCAAAATAAGTCAAGGAACTCTAGGTTTGAAAGTAATGTAGCTAATAGTCATTTGGCTATATTTTTATTTCAACTTTTTCTAGTTGTTCTCCTCCAGATTCATATGATAGTTGGCTGGTAGATAATGGTGATTTTAGACACTTCTATGGGTATAAGGAAGTCCTCTCAAATCTAGTTGAGAGGGAGACAAGTTTGAAGATTATTCTTGGGCGTAAGACTTCGTATCTAGTGAAGGGATTTGGTGCTATCAAATTTGATTTGGACTATGGAGAATATGTTATTCCTCATGAAGTGATGTACGTTCCAAAACTAAAGAAGAACTTGGTATCTATTTTTTCTTTGGAAGACAAAGGAATGAGAGTAGCCTTCATCAAAGGAAAAGTCCTTACATGGCCTCGAAAATCTCGCATGAGGGATGCTTTTACATTGGGACCTAGAGTTAAAGGACTCTATAGACTCAATACAAAACCTCTTCTAGAAATGGTCCATGACACTAATTATTAAAGAGAGCTATGGCACCGAAGTAAAAAGAAGTCAAGGGGACCATTCCCCTCTAGCAGAATCAAGACTAATGATAATCCTGAGCAGAATGGAGTAGCGGTGAAAGAAAATTTTTGGAAGGATGGTATGGCCGAAGAACTGATTATGAAGAATGATGAATGGGATCTTGTTTCGAGATATAAAGGAAAGTCTGACACAACTTCAAAATTCCTATATCAAATAAAACATGATGCAGATGGAATCATTGAGAAGTACAAGGAAGAAGTATGTGTTGAGAAGCCTCAGAGATTTGAAGTACAAGAAAATAAGACTAACATTTGTAGATTGAAGAAAGTATTATATGGCTTGAAGCAAGCCCATGGAGCATGGTATGCCTACATAGATAGTTACATGATGAAGCTTGGATTCACAAGAAGTAGCGAAGACCCCAATCTCTAATTCAAAGTGGTCCAAGGTATTCCATTGATTTTTGTTTTATATGTTAATGGTCTATTTTTGACAAGTAGTGAGCCCCTGATGATTGAGTGTAAGAGGGAGCTAGCCTCTGAATTCGAGATGAAGGACCTTGGACTCATGCACTACTTTCGATGGCTCAAGGTGTGGCAAAGGCCTAGTAAGAACTTCTTTTTACAATAAAAATATGTCATGAAGTTGTTGGAAAGATTTGAAATGACATAATACAAGTCCTTAGCCACACCGATGGAAATTAATTTTAGGAAGCTATGTGGAGAAGTCGCAAGACCCAATTTGGAAAATCCATCTGAGTATAGACAGTTGATTGTGGCTCTGATGTTCTTAGTGAAAACTCGTTTGGACATATGCTATGTAGTGAACACGCTGATTCAATTCATGTTCAAGCATTCCATGCACATTGGGTTGCTGCCAAACACATTTTGAGATATTTGCATGGCACGATCACCATTGATTTGAGATATTCCTCCATAGATTTTCGACTACATGGATATAACAATGTTGATTGTGAAGGAAATTTTCTTGATAGGAAAAGTAGTTTTGGATGTTGTTTTAGGCTTGGATCTATGATGATATCATGGATAAGAAGGAAATAGAATTTTGATCCTTTAAGCATGGCCGAGGCAAGATACATTGTTAGCTTGGAAGAGTTGTTTGAGCAGGTCTTAGATATAATAGTGATATATTGCAACAATATGAGTAGAATCTAATTGGTAGAGAATCTCATGTTTTATGATAAGTCCAAGCACATACAGATCCAATTTAGTTACATTCGAGACATGGTGTAGAGAGGAGTCATTAGACTCCATCCCATATCGAAAAATGAGCAAATTTCATACATAGAGCAGCTTGGACTTATGGATGTGACCCTCCTGGGTAAGGGTCTCGACTGATCGAGGACATTGAGCTATGCTCGTTCCCCCTTGTTTGACCTCCTAGGGTGAGGAATTGAGCCTTAGAGCTCCTAGGTTTTAGGGAACTCTAGATTTGACAGAGTATACCCCAGTTGGCATTTGTATTTCCCACCCATATGGCTAATGGGTGTTGGCTGCTTGAGTTAGGAAAGATCCTTACCACTTATGGTAAGTGGCATCCCACTCAAGCTAGAGATGCAAGTGTTCTACACTGATTCTTGAGGGTCAAGATGGGAAGATCAATAGATAATAGGATAGGCACGATCCTTACCATTTATGGTAAGTGGTATTGCTCGTATAATCGCCAAGAAGTGGGATAGGTGTGATCCTTACCTCATAAAGTAAGTGGCATCCCTCCTATTGTCTGTGGATTCCCGAGTAGTAGAATTAGCTCCCCGCTGACATATGATTACCAGGTAGTAGAATTGGATCCCCACTGACATATGATTACCAGGTAGTAGCATTGGCTCCCTGCTGGCAGATGATTCCCATGTAGTAGCATTGGCTCCCTATTGGAAATTATTCTGGGTGGTAGAATTGGCTCCCCTATGGATGTAGGGTGGTAGCTATAGCTCCCCCATTCTTCTTGTTCTTTAGATTCGAGAATGATTCAACAAATAGAGTCGAGAAAAGATGGGACATAATATGATGATAGGACACTTATTTTGATTATATGATGTTGTTGGAATTTCTCCCTAGCTGAGAGGGAGTGTTAATTTGGCAACTCAGTGACAACTTCCAATCATTGAATTAGATTCCTCTTTCTGAGTGGACCAAAATTGACCTTTGAAGAATTGATTTTGGATAAGAAAAAGTGTATTTTTGAAGTCAAGCCCATAGGTACACAATTGCTAACGTCAGCTTAAGGACATATTTCCCCTCCAAAGTTGCATATAGATATAAGTGACCTCAAGCTCATTTGGACATCACATCACAACTTCTCTTCTTCTCTCTCAAGTTTTATTGGTTTGTAAAAGTCTCAAACAACTTTCTTTTCACATGTGCGAGGGTCCTTGGAGGCATTTTTTGCGTTGACTTTTTAGCGAGAAGGTTTGACTTCAGTTTGACCAAGTTTGACTTCATTATTTGACATGCTTTGACTGAGAAAATTCCGATTTCTTGAGTCCAAGTTGAATAGCACAAAAATCGATGTGATCTAGGTTGTTTGACTAGTGTTGAATTTAGGGATGACCGTAGGGTTTGATTGCAAAATTTATCTCTCATTTGAACGAATTTGACTGGGTTTTCTTGGACTATTTTGGGATGATTTTGACCAGTTGTGGATGCCAAATTTGTGGGTTGTTGACAAAACTCTTGGAGGACATATTTGACCATTGACTTTGACTGGTTAGGGCACACTTTAACTACTATTGATTTGGACAAGATTGCATGTTTTTTATAGTTGACTAGAATTGACTATTTCATCATTGGCATATTGATTTTTGGTTGGTTGATTTGTTGGACAAGTCAAGGCTTTGACTTTGACTCTTATTTATGGTTTTGACTCATTGTACTCTCTGATGAACATTTGAAGGCAATCTAATAGAATAAGAATATTCAAAGGGTTTTAACCCTTATGGGCTTTTTCCCTGGTCTTTGACCAAATTAGTGTCTCTTGTTGGTGTTGTCGATTGTGTCCTATTGTCATTGCATTACTGTTCTATATTTAGTTACTATTGATTGATGAAAAGAATTAATTTCTATTGAAAGATCGCTAATTAAAGAATTGAATTGGGCTAAAGTAATTGAAACAACATAGAACAATGGTAAAATTAACACTTCTTACAAGTTTCATTGATAATTCATAAAGGTATTTGCATAATGTATCCAATTTACGCATTCAAACATGCCTTCATCCATGCACCCAAAGTTGTGCATATTGATTTGATAAGCATGCATCGTACATGCACACATTTCATGTTATTCATAAGCTGTTATTGTTAAAGTCAATTTTCATCCGCTATTGTTTTCATTTATTCACACAACAAATGTCATAAGCATAACCATAAGCACATAGATAATGGTAGTTAACAACAAGAGATCATTCTTGCACACTTTCTCTTGAATTTTCCTTGTGACATGGAATCCATTAAGTATTTTCACTATATTATCCAAAACATAGCAAGCACCAGTTTCTTATTTTCTTACCATTCACACATTCATATTATTTCAAGAAAAAAATATATCAATGAAGCATAAATTTTAGTTAAGGAAACTCCATTCTTAAGCTATTTTTAGTTGTGACTTCATTGTCCAGCTATTTCATATGGACCTAGTCAAGTCCCCCTCAACTGATCCTTTATATGCCTCTTCCTTCTAATGTGGTTCTATAAGGAAGAATCCCAAGCTCATTAGAGATCTCATCACATGAATAAACATAGGATTTTTATTACACATAAAAATATAATTTCTCATACTTTTGTCAAGATTGCAACTAAACTTCTTTCTCATAACAATCTTGAGATCCTTTCCCCTTTTGCACTCTTGTGCATATCAGCTATCTACTCAAAATTCATTTGTTAGTAAATTAATTCATGCAAGATCCATAATGTCTTGAATTCGTGGGTTCAACATGTCAACTTACAATAGACATTTGTGGCAAATTAAACCCTTTATATTTACTTTTACAAAAGTACTTAACATACTATCACAAGCACTTAATTTAATCAAAGTCTTTCCTAAGGTCTATGACAACGTTAGATCCTAAAATCTTCATAAATAATCGAAGGAAAACTCTGCAACATTTCAGAAAACTTGTGGGGATGCTCCCTCATCTCTCTTCCTCTATGTTTGGCTGCAAATTATGTCTTCTAATGTGATATCACACACATGCAACAATCAACTAAATCAGACATAAACATGTTAATTCATTACCTTGTCATACCAACACTAAGCATGTTGATCTTAAGTATGTTGATATGCAATTATTCACACATCTAAAACCCATGTTAGTCTTATAAAATGAAAAAACATTTAAACATTCTATTACCGTTAGTAACCACAACATCTACGAGTTTAAATTTAGTATATATATAACAATTAAATTATCAATCATTTATATATGGGCATTTTTAAATCAAGTGTTAAACTTTTACTTTAATACCACTCTATAACCACTCCCTTTCCACCTCTCAAGTATTCTCGAATTACAGAAGTGACCTATTCTCTATAACCCGATCTCTAATATCTGCTATGAAGATGGGGCTACTATAATTAATTAAATAATTAAATAATAGTATTGTTTAAGAGAGAAAAGTGATAAATAAAGACATTTTTATACTAAATTTATCATTTTATAATTAATAATTTGTAGGTTGGAAGTTAAGATTCATGTTACATGATACGGACTCCGAGGGTTTCAAAACTCCAATCTCTGAATTCAAACTGAATCTATGATTTCACGATTTTCAACTCGCCCAAATTACCAGGAACGTTGTCACCCCGTTCACGTCGCCTCCAGTGTGCATGGAAATCTATCATTTTATCCTTCCATTCATTTTCCATTGTCTTATTATAATAAGAGTGGGGAGAAGTGGAGAATTGGTTTATTTTAATTGCTTTGGGTTTTGATTTAAGGGCATTATACATTGTTCCTGAATATCGAAATGGAGCTGCAGGTTCCTGAGATTGGGTTGTGGAGATTCATTCCTGGTGGATTCGAAGTCTCATAACATTAAATATTGCTCTCAATTTGACATCATTTGAATGTAGAGCCGTGTCAAAATTTTAAAATATTTTCGGTAACTATATTTAAATTAAATTTATGTTGAAATTGTTGAAATTGGTTAGGTTTATTTTGTTTTTTAATAAAATTAATTAATTAAAAATTTGTTATATAATACTTATTTATATGAAGTGGTTATGATTTTTTGGACATGCGGTATTGATTACTATAATATTGGTCATTAGTATTGTAACAAAGTATAAATGAAAATTAAATTTCCATGGTTAAAATCATGTTTTCTGTTTTTTTAAATGTATATATGTTTAAGTTATATATTAAACTTTTTTACAATTAATAATAATAATAATAATAATTTAAAATAAAGTTACAATTTAGTTATCTTTTATGATATTTTTAAATTTTAGCCATGTGAGATTATCATGAAGTAAATGTTTAGATGCTTATTGAATATTCAACATTTACCAACCTTTTAAATTATATGGTTGTGCTAGTATATGAATTAAACATATATACATTTAAAAAAATATGTAACAAGAATCTCAAGTATGAAGATTCACTTCCACTTTATCACAGAGATTCCTAACTTATAAATGAGATTTGTTACAATATTATTGATCAGTATCACGTGCCTAAAAAACCAAAACTTATTTTATATAGAAAATATTGTTTTATTTGTCTCATTGTGGGATGATCAAATAATTGGCATAATGGAATATTATCTGTTCCACCTGGTTTCAAATAGTGGACATCTTAAACCCCTTGTGATAAGGCTCAAGGAGTAACCCCACCTTCATGGAGTCTTGCTTACCACCCTCATATTAGAAATATGCACAAATATATGATATTTATTTATTTAACCTACCACAATTGTCTTTGAATTGATATATATATATATATCTATATATATATATATATATGTGTGTGTGTGTGTGTGTGTGTGTGGACGAGTTGATTCTACTATAAGGTGTCTCGAGAAACCCTCATAGTCACAAGAGTCCCTTTCTCCATCATTATCATATCAAAATAGAAATAATGATTCCAAGTTATAGTTTATAAAATAAAATTTTGAATGTAGTGAGTTAATAATTTTAAATAGATATATAATTTAATTAAGAGAAAATTATTATGAAAACAAAATTCCATTATAACGATATATTTTATTGTAATAATTAATTTGTAATATAAAAATCACATATTATATAAATAACAATTAAATTAATAAATTTCCTGATTAGGGTGATATTCTACTTGGAAAAAGGGATTGTGAGGGTGCTCGCCCCCTACTACCTGTTGTTGCAATTAATCAAGTGGCATCGCTTGTTGGAGCAACTAAGCTCGGGGATAAGCCCAACTATGCAGTGAGTTCACACAAAGACTAACCCAAATACACAACAATAGAACTAATGTATTTTTGCTAAACAAAATTTAATAAGTGATTTATAGTGCAATCTCCTCCAAGATTACAATACTGAGAATATGTTCCTTGTTATCCAGGATTTCTAGTCTTTCGGTACTTGTTGTAGTTGGAAGGCCACATTTCACATTCAGCTCCTGAGTTCCCCCTTAAGTATTCTTGGCATGGACTATATAGTTATGCACAAATATCTTATACTTTTGAGGTTAATCAAATCTTCTCACTAATGACCAAACATTTATGACTCCCCTCCAATGAAAAGTGCTTCGACGTCTCCTCTTTATTCCCCTTCAATGGTAATGCTTCAACCCCCTTTCTCCAATTCTCATGTTCACTGCCTCCCAATTATTCTTTCTCGAGACCAAATATTCCAACTGTTCATTTCTACATTGATGTGGAGGAAGTTCAATAATTTTTATGATCATGACATGTGGTCGACTAGAGCCAACGTCTCTCATGTAAGAAACATGGACACAAATGTTGACAATACCTCCAGAAAATGACAAAGTTGAAGTAAAAAGAGAGAAAATTATGTTCAATTTCAATCCCTAACTTGTCAAGAGTTTCAATGCAGTATTGATATGCAATATAAAATGTTATGCATACCCAAATATAAATATTTTCAATATTGATTGTCTTGTGCTATGTTATTTTTAGTAAATTTTGTTTTACAATTCTCAACATTTGTCAGCATGTCGATGAGAATGCCACATCAAATTGGCTCCTCATGTGGAAGTATTTTAGCAGCTGAAAATATTCATACTCGGAGACATTTTCTCATTGTCACCTAGGTGAGACAAGAAGAATTATATCAACTCAATGGAAGCCCAACTCTCAACCAGAGGAGCTCTATGTGGATTATGGCACTCTGAGGTGGAGAATTCCTTAAGAGGCTTAATATCTTTCATCATATTGAGTTAGAACCTCATATTTACCCTAGAGTCATCTCATCGACATGCTCATGTCAATTTAAAATGCTAGGGAACATTGCAACAAAGTTTTGAACTAAACCAAGTCTAAACCAAACCAAAAATTGAACTAAACCAAGTCTTGATATAGACCAAAACTGAACCAAACCAAAATTGCAACCAACTCAAAAAGAAAATATGTTCAGGTGATGAGGATTGCATAATTGCATAAGATGTCCCTGCATGAGATAGCTCGGGTAGGAGAAATGTTCCATGATATTGAACTCATGAACATTTGGGCCAGTGTCGAATGGAAATTCCATACTTAGCCAATTCATTTTTATTCAACAAAGAAGCATCCTCAACTAGTTTTCCCTTACATCAAACTGGATGCTCCATGCATTTTTTCCACATGTGGCCTTTCTGAATCTAGAACCAATAATTGTACCCACTTCTTCATATTGCTTCTCATGTAATTGATGAACCCATGTTGATCCAAGAGATGCATCTACTAGTAAATGTGTTTGTGTACTATTCTCCCCTTCATTATACTTATACAAATCACTAACATTGAAAATAAGAGAGGTGTCAATGTTTTTTGGAAGGTCAACTTCGTTGGAATTAACTGAAAAATTCTTTGAGATCCTACAAGGACCTATATTTTTCCATTCACTACAAGGAAAAGACCTTCTAGAGAAGGTTATAATGAAGGTTTTTAGTGTTATAAAATTGGAAAAAAATGTCAAAACAAATCCACTAAAATATCTATTTGTGGGAACAAATTTTTTAGCGGAGCTTATAACAAAACTTCATCACAACTGAAAAAATCTGGGTGTGTAGAGGTTTTAGCGGATGCTTTTTTTTTTTTCGGTGCGCTTTATGGAACAAGCAACCTTGATTCGTTACTTATAAAAACACAATGGGCTTCATACACAATTAAAAGCACCTAGGCATTTATTGAAAGAGCACCGAAACCTAAAATGTATACCACCCCGATGCTTACCAAAAAAAAATTCTCAGTGCATTCAATTCAAAGAGCACAAGACCTTGAAACGTATACCACGTCGGTGCTTACATAAATAAAACCCATGTCTTTCTTTGATGAAGGAACGACCCCGAGGCATGCAAAAAATAATTGCAGTTCCGGTGTTTTCTCTTAAACATACAACACTGATACATCTTGTTTACATAAATGCACTCGTGCGTTTGTTATATAGAGGGTCTGATGCAGTTAATTTTATTACTGCATTGGAAATGGAAACAATATTTTGTAGAACTAGAGAGTGTTAGTTTTATGAAAGCACTGGTGTGTTAAGAGATACAATGGATTGGGGCATTAATTAAAAAAAAAACTAGTGCTTAAAGACATGAAAGCCCCAATGCTATCATTTTTTGAGAAGGCATTGGTTATGCTAAAAGATGATGCGGCAGTGCTTTTATTTAAAGCAAAACACCGATGCATTTTCATGCTATGGACACACCGATGTTTTTGTATGATATTTTCTCTTTTTTAGAGATATCAACCTGTGATAGTGCAATTATTGTAATTTTTAAATCGTTATTCCTTGAGAAATCAACATGTATCCTATAAAAATATTCATATAAATTAATATTTGATCAATGCATTTGTATATGATGTTTGATTTAATTGGTTATATTATCAGATTTTGCATCTCTTCATTACAATATTTAATCAGCCATATATTTAATCAACAGTGTAATATTTCCAACGACATTGGATAACACAATAAAATAAATTAAAATGTATTTTATTATATATCAATAAGACGCTCTTTGTCATACAAAATGAGATTGTTATTGGTAACCCCTTTTCTTTTAGTTGGAACACTATATCCATGATTACATTAAACAAAACTCTAATTTTCAAAGACGATTATTTCAAAAAATACAATAGGTTGCATTGATATCCAAATAGACCATCATTCTTCATTGGAACTGTAGTCAGTGCTTGAGCTACTTCCATGACTTCAGTCATTTGGAGAAATGTTTTGTTGGTTGCATCAATTATTTTCATCTTCTTGAACTTGTTCCATTTGCAAACATAAAAATAAAGTGTAATGAGTGTATCTACATTGGTGAGAATGTTGAAAATAGCAACAAGAAATGCTATAAATAAAATTGCTAAAATAACATTTTAGGATATATTCCAATTTTAATTTGTTCTTGAATTAAAATTGAGAATTAAAATTCGAATTTAGTCTCACTAGTTGTTTGAAAAATAATTAATTAATTCATTTTGAGTTAGTTAGTTGGTGAAATTCAAACATGAAGCCTTTGTGAAGTCATGCAACAGTTATCCCTTTGATTGAGGAAGTTATCCCTTATTTAAGGAGATAAGGATGAGTTATATTTGAGTTGTAATTAGTTAGCTTAATTAACTGAGTTAAGTTAAGTTAAATTATTTCCAAACAGTTTGAGGAAATAATTGTGAGTTCAGTCAGTTAATGCATGCATGCATGCAACTAGTGTACTCCATATAACTTAATATTCTCTCATAAATAACTCATGCATGTCAGTTCAAACAAAGACCAGTTGAGATTAAAGGCAGGCATAGTGTACTATCAGTTGCAAGAATATTCCCATGAGAAAATCTCTTGCATGTAGAAGGAATTCATTCCTTGAGGATTGTGCAGTTTTACAATGTGTAAGAGCAGTGTTCCACTTGGTTGAAGGAGAATCATCCCAGAGGAACAGCACAAGGAAATAAGAGGCTTGGAGTGCAAAGGAGAAGGTTTGTGAGAAGCCTTGTCTATCTATGAGCAGTAGTGAGGGATTGTACTGAGAGCTAGATAGCAATGAGAGCTAAAGCTTTGTGTAATCCTGAGATATTTCCACTTGTATGATAATACAGATAGCGGGGTTTTTAGCTAAGGCTTTCCCTAGAGTATTCTTCTATGTTTCATGTGTGATTGAATCTTCTTCTCTGTTATATGTGTTCTATTTGATCTTGCTCAAATCGATTAAGCTTGCGCAAGTTTGATAGTAGAAGTAGATAAAGTGTTTTGCTTTAGTACATTGCATAATCAGATTAATCTATAGTGAGAATTTCTACATGGTATTGAGGCAAATGTGATCAAAGCTGTGAACAACATATTGAGAAGTTTTTAAGTTCAAAGTTTGAAGTTCTTGATTGCAAGTACAAAAAATCGATTTCTTATCACACCTCAATATTCACTAATGGTGTTCAATGGCTTGAGACTCGAGTATGCCCTGGATGGCATCTCGAATTACATAGCATGGAAGGATCGCATGGAAGTGGTATTAGAAGACAATGGTTTGAAGGATTTCATTGATCAAGAAGTCCCCAAGCCAGCAACTGCTAATGTCCAAGAATTGGGGGAATGGAAGAAGTGTGTGGCGAGAGCGGGGAGGATTCTTCTAAAGGGAGTTCAAGACCATATTGTCTCGAGTCTCCATGGGAAGGAGACATCGTTTTCAATGTGGAACACATTGAAGGACCTATATTAGAACAGTAGCGACCAGAGGAAGCTAGTGCTGAAGGACAAGCTTAGGAAAATAAAGTGTGAAAAGGGCGACATTTATTCTACATATCTGAACAAGCTTACCACCTGCAGAGATGAGCTTGGAAGTGTAGGAATAACGAAAACCGATGATGATATGGTGAGTCTTGCTCTCCTTGGTCTTCCCAAGAGTTGGCATAGCTACCAGGACTCAGTGAGTGGAAGAGAGAAACTTCCAGATTAGGAACGACTGTGGTTGGATCTGATGCAAGAGGAGATCAGGAGGAGCACTAGAGATGGTTCTTCATCTAAGCCTGATGATGAAGAAAATATAGCCTTAGAAAGTAAGGCAAGGAAAGGGAAAGGGAAGGCTTCCCATTCCAAATCGAGTTCTTCCCATGGTGGGAAGAAGATTGACAAACCTAAAGTGAGGTGCTTTAATTGTCATGAGGTGGGCCATTATGTAACTAATTGTCCATTGAAGAAATCTAAGAAGGGATCCTTGAAAGGATCAAAAGGTGAGGCACTGGCCTCAGTTTGAATTGAATTTTACCCTCATTGCGTGCATGGTTTCATCGATGGTGGGTTGTGTTTGGTACCTGGACAGTGGAGCCTCATTCCACATGACCGGCGATAAGAGTTTATTCAGTACCTTGGAGGAGAAATACCTCAAGATGCGCATAGAGATGGGCGATGATGGAAAGTACCATGTTTCAGGTGAAGGTACGGTTGTTTTTCAGAGGGAGCATGGAGCTCCTCCCACCCTGACTAATGTAAAGCATGTGCTTGAACTGAAGAAGAACTTGGTATCAGTCACAATGTTGGAAGACAAGGGATATGATGTAGTCTTCAGTAAAGGAAAGGCGTTCTTGAGACACATAGCCATGGGTCAGACCAAGAGGATTGGGATTCGAGTGAAGAATATCTACAAGCTAGAGGTAGATGACTATGTTGCATTGAGTTCCAAAGCAGAATTGGTGCAAAGCCAAGATATTGGCTAGTTATGGCATAGATGGTTGGGCCACTTGCATCATGGGACCTTGAAGATAATGCAACAGATTTCTACCGGACTTCCCAAAGGTAAACTTGAGCAAGTGGACACATGCAAAGGTTGTACCTTGGGTAAGTATGCAAAATATTCCTTTCATGATCGAGATAGTCGAGCTAAAGCAATCTTGGAGTGAGTTCATACAGATGTCTGTGGGCCATTCTTGACAACCTCCACTGGTAAACAAAGGCATTATGTGATTTTCATTGATGGATTTTCTCGTAAATCTTGGATCTATTTCATGCAGAAGAAGGATCAAACCTTCTCAAAGTTTTGTGAGTTCAAAGCTTTGGTTGAGAAAGAATTAGGGAAGAAGATCAGGGCCTCAAGAAGCAACAATGGTGGAGATTATGTCTCTCAAGAGTTTAAGGACTTCTTTGCAGTGGAAGGAATTAAACGAGAGTTGACAGCACCTCATAACCCATAGCAGAATGGGGTGGCTGAGAGGAAGAACATAATGATTGTGGGGGCAGATCGGGAAATGCTGCATGACCAAGGCCTACCACTTCATTTGAGGGATGAGGCATGCAACACAACGGTCTATCTACAGAATAGAAGCCTACATCACATACTTGGGATGAAGACACCAGAGGAAGCTTTCTCCGGGAAGAGACTAGATGTGGGTCACTTCAGGATATCTGGCCCATCGGTTTATTGCCATGTGACCAAGGATGCCCAGAAGAAACTGGAGCCGACATCAGAGTTGGGGATACTTGTGGGGTACACTGATACACCCCACAACTATCAGGTGTATTTTCCTACCAGTCGGAGGACAGTGGTTCGCAGAGATCTTAATTTTGATGAACAGAAGGCCATGTGAGTTTCCCTTGATAAGGAGCTCCAACTACAGGCTGTGAAGGAACCTTTGGTTCCTAAGGAGGAGGAGCCTCAGACTGGTGTGGAGCAGCCACATTCAGAGGTTCCAGTAGTGGAGACATCCACTCAAGCAGAGTCTTTCAGAGATGGGCGGAAGTGCATGAGAGAAAGTGCATGAGAGAAGCTGACAGATTGCTTTCAGATGCGAGAGAGAATGTGAGAGAACCATCTTCCCAGTGCAGACAAAGGAGGTAACCTAATAGGTACACTGGATACATGGCCCTTATTGGGGAATGTGTTGAGACTGAGCCATCTTCTTTCGAGGAAGCAGTGCATCAGCCAATTTGGGTTGATGCTATGGTGGAGGAGTATGAATTCATAATTCGGAACAGTGTTTTGGATGTGGTTCCAAGACCAGAAAACAAGTCAGTTGTGAGTTCTCATTGGCTTTAAAAGGTAAAGCATGCTGCTGATGGTAGTGTGGAGAAACATAAGGCAAGGTTTGTTGCCCGTGGTTTCTCACAGGTCGACGGGATTGACTATGATGAGACTTTTGCTCCTGTAGCAAGGTACTCATCTATCAGATCGATGTTGGCACTATCAGCACAGATGGGTTGGAAGATCCATCAGATGGATGTGAAGACTGCATTCCTCAATAGCAAGATTGAGGAAGAGGTGCACATAGAGTAGCTAGAAGGTTTTGAGACCTTCGATTGTGAGTCGCATGTGTGTCGACTCAAGAGATATTTGTATGGGCTAAAGCAAGCAACTCGTGCTTGGTACACCAGGATAGAAAACTACTTCACCGGGTTGGGCTTCACAAAGAGTGAAGCGGATGTGAACTTGTACCACATCATGGTGGAAGGTAAGCATTTGATCATCGTTCTTTATGTTGATGATCTGATATTGACAGGTGATGATCAGTTGATAATGTCTTGCAAGGAGGACCTTGAAAGAGAGTTTGAGATGAAAGACATGGATCTCATGCAGTACTTTCTAGGCATGGAAGTGTGGCAGAAGGATGGGGAAGTGTTTGTGTCTCAAGGCAAGTATGCCAATGAGATACTTAGGAGATTCCACATGGAGAAGTGCAAGCCCATGCAAAATCCTCTAGCAGGTAACTGGACGAAGGAGGATGCTACTTCAGGAGAAGTAGTAAAAGCTACTGTGTATCAGCATCTTGTCGGTTCACTGATGTACTTATTGAACACACGACTAGATTTGTGCTATGTGGTAACCAGATGAGTCAAGGTATGGTTCAGCTTACCAAGTTGTTTTGGAAGGCAACTAAGCATGTTTTGAGATACCTTGGAGTCACATCTCAGTATGGATTATGGTATAGATGGTCAAAGGGAGTGAAGCTACAGGGCTTCATAGATGCAGATTGGGCAAGGAGTCCATCAGATCAAAAGAGCACATTAGGAGGGATTTTCAACCTTTGTTCAGCTGCAATTTCTTAGTACAGCAGGAAATAGAGGTTAGTTTCACTCAACTTAGCAGAGGTTGAATACATGGCTACAAGTTAGGCAACATGTGAGGCCATTTGGATGCGGAAAATTCTAGTTGGTTTGTTTGATCAAAGGATGGATCCAATTGTGATCTGTTGTGATAATCAAAGTTGTATCAAACTCTCTGAGAAACCAATATTTCATGACAGGTCCAAGCATATCGACATTCGATATCATCATCTCAGAGACTATGTGGTGAGGAGGATCATGTTGTTGCAGTATATTTCGATCGAGAAGCAAGATGCTAACATTTTGACTAAGGCATTGTCAAAGTGTAAATTCGAGTTCCATAGAGACAGGATCGGGGTGGCATATAACCCCTTTCTTGTTGAGAGGGAGTGTTGAAAATAGCAACAAGAAATTCTATAAATAGCATTGCTAAAGATAACATTTCAGGATATATTCCAATTTTAATTTTTCCTTGAATTAAAATTGAGAATTAAAATTTGAATTTAGTCTCACCAGCTGTTTGAAAAATAATTACTTAATTCATCTTGAGTTAATTAGTTGGTGAAATTCAAACATGAAGTCTTTGTGAATTCATGCAACAGTTATCCCTTTGATTGAGGAAGATATCCCTTAATTAAGGAGATAAGGATGGGTTGTATTTGAGTTGTAATTAGTTAGCTCAGTTAACTAAGTTAAGTCCAGTTAAATTAGTTCCAAACAATTTGAGGAACTAATTGTGAGTTCGGTCAGTTAATGCATGCATGCATACAACTAGTGTACTCCAGATAACTGAATATTCTCTCATAAATAACTCATGCATGTCAGTTCAGACAAAGACCCAGTTGAGATTAGAGGCAAGGACAATGTACTATTAGTTGCAATAATATTCCCATGAGGAAATCTCTTGCACGCAGAAGGAATTCATTCCTTGAGGATTGCACAATTTTACAGTGTGTAAGAGCAGTGTTCCACTTGGTTGAAGGAAAATCATCCCAGAGGAACAACGCAAGGAAATAGGAGGCTTGGAGGGTAGAGGAGAAGGTTTGTGAGAAGCCTTGTCTGTCTATGAGCAGTAGTGAGGGATTGTACTGAGAGCTGGATAGCTGTGAGAGCTAAAGCTTTATGTAATCTTGAGATATTTCCACTTGCATGATAATACAGATAGCGGGGTTTTTAGGTGAGGCTTTCCCTAGAGTATTCTTCTATGTTTCATGTGTGATTGAATCTTCTTCTCTGTTATATGTGTTCTATTTGATCTTGCTCAAATCAATTAAGCTTCCGCAAGTTTGATAGTAGAAGTAGATTAAGTATTTTTCTTTAGTACATTGCATAATCAGATTAATCTACAGTGAGAATTTCTACAATTTGGAGAAATGTTTTGTTAGTTGCATCGATGATTTTCATCTTCTTGAACTTGTTCCATTTGCAAACACTAAAATAAAGTGTAATGAGTGTATCTACATTGGTGAGAATAATGAAAATTGAAATAAATAATATACATCAATGTAAATCGAAAAACAATGTATCATAACAAGAAGTGACTCGTGAATTATACACATTATTTCAAAACCGAATCTCATGCATTCTTTCAACAATTCCTTTGTTGGCATAGTTCCATACTTTGTTTCTTGCAAGTTGTATACCCCATAATAAATCATAGATTTAATATAAGGAAATTTTTTGTTCTATTAATTATAAACTCAAAGAAGTAAAACAACATAGATACTTACAAATTCCACAATTAAGTTTTGGTATGTCAACATATACTAATAACTCTTATTTAACCCAATGTCAATCAATTGTTTCGATGGCTCTTCTTTGTATGTTATCACCTATTTGAAGACACCCAAGGATGGTTGTTATCAAAAAACTTAAAATATACAAAAATGAAACCTTGAATTGTTATAAGAAAATATTAACAATTACTCACAAACTTTGAAATCAATCTTTCTTCCTTGTTGTCATGTTTTATGTGTTGAATGAATTCCATCTTGTTTTCGTTTATGCAAGAAAAGACTTGAAATTTAATATTTAATGCTAAGTTATTTTTTTATATGTATAAATTCAATCATGATTACATACATTTGATGCACGTTGTTGTTAACATGGCTCCTCCTGTGATGCAATTATGTCCATTTCTTTGACCATCTCCTTATACACTTTTATGGACATTCCTACTGACATGTTTCGTATATCAGTGCATTGATCATTTGAGATTTTAATAATCTTCCTGAAAAAAAGTAAATAACTATTTTTATAATAATATATCAAACCTAAATATAGCGGGTTGTAAACTGTGTTACTGTATGTGTTTTTCTGGGTTGTTTTCCTCATGAAAGGAGACCCAGGAGACATCTTGGATTTTCAGTTACTTTTTGGTATGGCTGTATAGGCCGGGTACAGGAGTCTTATAGACCTCTGTAGATATGCTGATGCTCTTACTCAGAGGAGTTTTTGCTCCTGTTCATGCAGTTTTTGCAGAATGTTTACTCATATACTATGTAACTTTTTTATTCCTTATAAAAAAGTTCGTTTTTTTCCTTGGAAAAAAAAATATCAAACCTAAATATAAAAAAGTCGATATTAATAAACTAATGGTTTATAGTAATATATACATATAATTTTATAAAATCATTTTATACATTTAAGAATATTACCTTTTGAATGATTCTTTTTTTTTTGCTGTATGTTTTTGCTATTACAAGTCTAACATGTCTCATTGACCATTGCTCTAGGAGCACTTCTTGTAGTTTAGATATAATTTCATTTTTAGAATCATTGCATTTATTTTTGTATTATAAGTGGAAAGTACATCTATACATTCGTTCCAATAAATCCCTCATAGTTCTGTAAAAAAAATTCCCCCTTTCATTAACCTCTAGCACCACTCCATATGAGCTAAGGACCAATTCATCGACATTTACATGTTCCATAATTTTTCTTTTCTCATAATGACATTGGTCTTTTCCTTCGTTATTGTTCCTTGTAAAACATTAAACATATATGAATTAATATATTGTTTGAAACATGTTATCTAATATTCTTAAGTATATTATTAATGAAAAAAAAAATGTTCAGATTCAATAATATTTTTCGTTCACCTAATTCATCATTCTACATTTTTCTATCAGGATTTTATGCTCTTCTGCACTTAGATTAAAAATAATATTATCGACCTTGTTAATTTTGTGGCTCTTCGTGACACACACCAACTAATACATATTAGTTAAACTTACATAGAGTTCAAACTTATTAATTTTGTAAAGAATTTACAAAGAACTTGCCTTCTCTGATTTTTTTGATGTGCTTTCATTGTGTTGATCAATTTTTTTGTTACTTTAAACTTTCTGAGACATTTTTTTATCAATATACAAGGTGTACCATTCAATACAAAAGTTATTAGATATATTTTACAAATAAATCAAATAATTTTTAGCCAAAAAAATCTCTAGTAACCGGTGCGTTTATTTGAATAAACGCACTGGTGCATTTATAATATTAAATGCACCGAGATTTTAATTTTTCAACACTGTCATGGAAAATTAATTTTAAATTAGGATGGTGAAATTTGTAAGGCTAAGCATACCGCACTAATTTAACGATGCTGTTAGGAACATGTGCGCAGATGCATTATATTACACCGGGAGCAACAATGAACAGACTAGACATAATCAAAAGTGTTATAATATACTAGTGCATTGAAGACTTAGGTAGCCTCGATGTGTTATGTTATATGGGGCGCACCGCAAAACATTGATATTACTCCAACATTGGTATGATTGTTAATACTGACAAGACTAAAGTCATGATAATTAAATATAAAAATATTAACTAGGGTAATTTCATTTATGATAATATCTACTTGGATAAAGTTTCTTCATACAAATATCTGTGAATTGACATTCATCATCAACTCAAATAGAATTATAACATTGAGAAAAGGATATTTGGAGGCTAAAAATCTTATTATGGGCTTGAAAACCATTCTAAGTCAACAAATCTTTGGATGTGGAGTAAACTAAAGGTTCATATTTGGTACTTTCACCACCCCTGTTATTTTACATGGACGTGAGGTTTGGGGTTGTAGTATATCTAGAGAATCGTGGAGGACGGTTGATTAGATCTAAAAGTATTTTATAACTTGCTACCTCAAGATTAAAGGAAATACTCCCTACCCTACCCTCTTGATTGAAGCTAGTTTTCCCCCCATTGAAAGCATGATTATGACTTAGTATCTCATGTACATGAAGAAGTTATACAACATGAAAGCCAAGAGGTTTCCTAAAATTGCTTCTAACTCTAACCAAAACCCCCACTTCCTGCTTAAGCGAGGCTCACATAAGGATGCCCAATCTTGGCTAGACCATTGGAGAGTAAAGGAGGAGATCATCTTGAAGAGTAAGGACAATATTTAAAATATTGTTACTTCCGAACAATAAGGAGTTAGAGGGAAAAATGAACCTAAGGTATTATAAGGAGAAAATCAACCCCAATCTTGAAAGCCAGAATTCTCTTTCTATCTTGACTAATGTTAAGAAGGAAATGAGCATTGCCAAGATGAGAACTAATTCTCATGAGCTTCAAAGTGAAATGAAATGTTGGTCAATCCCCAAAACACCTTGGAACGAAAGAGTCTATCACCTTTTTAATATTAAGAGGGTTGAAGATGAAAAATACTTTATCCTGGATTTCCCAACTCTTACTCACATCCGTTCTAATTTTTAAAAATTTTGCCACATTAACAACCTTTTTGACTTGATAAGTCAACAAAACTATAGTGATCTAGGAATGCTTCTCTCACTTCTTCTCGATCATAGAAATAAAACGATAAAGAATCTCAATTAAACTCTTAGTGGACTTTAGCATATTGGTCTTAGTGGGAGTTAATCATCATTAACATTATGTTTATTAATTAAATATATGTTTATTAATAATTAAACATTATTAATAAACATAATGTTAATGCAATAGGTATGCTGTAGTCTAAAGGTTTTGATTTTTTGCCTTGAAAGTTATGGAAATTCCGGCCATATTTTGAAAAAATCTAGCAGAGATTTTTGTAAATCCAATTAAAAGTTGTCAAACTTTATAGTTTTAGGTGCCCTAGAGGTATCTGATGGTGTTGAATCCGTTTCCACTATCAAAAATATGATTCAAACACTGCATCTACAAGATTTTTTAAATTTTAATTGCCTGGATACCGACCACTTTTGACCGTCTAGGCAATTCTTCCGCCTCCATAAACAATTCCAATATATATATTATAATTTTTTTTGAACATCTCAATGCAATCTTTGAAAATAATTAAATTTAACAAATATCATATAAATAATGAAAATGAGACTTGCAGTGGTAACTTTAAGAGAGAACAGTGATGATAAGGAAAGAAAATTTATTACAAATTTTGAGGAATTTTTAATTAGTAGTATTATTCGGATGTACTAAATTTATCATTTTATAATTAGTAATTTATAGATGGGAAGTTAAGATTCATGTTACATGATATAGACTCCGAGGGTTTCAAAACTCCAATCTCTGAATTCACACTGAATCTATGGTTTCACGATTTTCAACCCTAGAGACAAGCAGCAACTCCCCCAAATTACCAGGAACGTTGTCACCCCCCGTTCACGTCGCCTCCAATGTCCATGGAAATCTTGTTAGAAATCTGCTATTGGAAACAGCAAATGCTTTTAACGTTAAAGCAGTTTCTAATCTTAATGTGACCCGATCTAATCTTAAAGCATTTAGATCTTATCTTAAAGCAGTTTCTAATCTAAAGCATTAGATCTTAAGTGTTGAATTGGTGTATGATGGACGTACCAGATTAGAGTTAAATAATATATAAAGGATTGGGTCCTCTCTCTCCCACACAAGAGTTGTATTCTTCTCCATCAAGAAACACATAAAGGAAGTGAGGGCAAGAGGAGAGAAACCGAATTCTGAGAAGAAGACAGAAGACAGAAGATGGCAGCCATTACATCTTCCGCTGTTAGTCAAGGTATGTCATCTTAAACAACATATTAAGTTCTGAATGTGAAATATTTGGTATTGATGATCTTTGGGCTGTTAGTAGCTATATTTTACATTTGGTATCAGAGCCACAATCAATAACTGAATATTTCCTATGATTGCAATTGATCTGTTCTGTGCTTTACTCATGTGATTGAGCCTTCGGGAAACTGTGGGGGTTTCATGAAATGATCACGAAACAAAACCACTCGCACCCCTGGCCCCTGGACGAAGGAAGAAATGTTCTCCTCTCTGCAGAGCCATACCTCCTCAATATGCTTTGCATCTCTTCTTCGTTTTGAATTCTCCCGTCTCTGCCTAAGTTAATTCTCACAATAATATATACAGCCATTCTCTCCATATTTCCGTAATCGGATGATACTTCTGATTTTTCTGTTGCTGTCATCGTGAAAAAGATTTGCGTTTGTTTGCTGAGGAAATTTAGTGTTGGTAGACTCTCGAAGCGTATAGCTGAGAGTCTGTGAACATGGGTATTATGGCTTGTTCACTGGGATCCCGTATGCCTACTCTGTGGAGCACAAGCTTCTTTCGTCACAAGCGCTTTCTCTAGTAGAGCTATTATCAGAAGAACTTTAGGAAGCGAGGGGTAGTTGTCTGTATTAAATAAAAATGGCGTCCAATGGGATTATGTTCAATGCTTCCAATCGAAATTTGATCGTCATGGTGAATGAAACTCCATCCTTCGAAGCTAATCAAGTTTCGATCTTTCCTTGGCCAACGCTGGTTTTAAATTTTGGATTTTAGGGCAAGATTTATGCACTTTTGGCATTGTTTGAAATTTGGGCATAAAAGTATGTAGTGCGGGGATGCAAAAATACAGCTGAGCTTGTGAGCTGTTAGCGTCTGTCAAACCGCGTCGTTCCTTTTAATGTTTACGCGGTGAAAATTATGTCTCCGAAGACTTTCTTCCCTCATGTGTTGCATTCTCACGATTAGCATATAAGGCATTAAAGACTGCCATGCTGTGTTTTGAAGCCTAGTTACAGAACCTCTCATTAATATCTATTAATGCCAGTAACAGAACCTCGAATTATCTCTGAGCGTTGAAAGATTGTGAAATCTTCGAATTTCCCAGTAATTGTTCTGTGACTGATTGTTTTGCATCAAGTATGTGTTATAAATCATTTATGCACATGAGATTTATGATTTTGTTAATCACCAAAGTGGTCAAAATCAGAATGTTGTTTTGCATAAGGTATGTGTTATAAATTATTTATGCACATGAGATTTATGATTTTGTTAATCACCAAAGTGGTCAAAATCAGAATAATCATTTAGTGCATAAGTGACATAATGATTATTGATAGAAATTGCCAGTTATAATAATACCAATTAAAAACTGGCGTCACTAATGATAGAACCTGAGAACTTACCCAAAGGAAAGTCTTGTTCTATAACTAGTTGACATGATGAGGTTTGATAGATATTTTGATTAAATAAATATTGATCATCCAAAGATGTCAGTTCTATTTAATTGAATATATTTATTACCTACTTATGTTTTGGTATTTAATTATGTTAAGTATAAGATAGTATCTACCCAAAGGAGTGCTATATTATACTATTATGTCTACATCTGAATCACGTTAGTTATGAGCTTATAGTTATTTCATTTTGATTTGCAGGTTATCTATCTTTCGTATGTTTTGAATCAAATTTAGTTGAAGTTCCTATTAATACATGGTGGCTTGATACTGGTGCTACAACTCATGTTTCCAACAATATGCAGGGATTTCTTACGATCCGAACCATAAATCCAAATGAAGATCGTTTTCTCTTTATGGGAAACGGAATGAAATCTTCAATTGAAGGCATTGGGACTTATCGTCTAATTCTAGAAAGTGGATATGTATTAGACTTATACAGTACCCTTTATGTACCTTCATTATCTAGAAACCTTATTTCCGCAAGTAAATTGGATATTTCTGGTTTTAGATGTATGATTGGATCTGGTTGTTTTGATTTATATAAGAATACTGATAATGTTGGTTATGGTATTCTAATTGATGGTTTATATAAATTGAAACTAAATGACACTTATGCGAATTCCTTGTTGAATGTAGTAAATAATGTTGGATGTAAACGTAGCAGGTTGAATGAAAATTCTGCTTTCTTGTGGCATAAACGACTAGGTCATATATCCAAAGAAAGAATGATGAGATTAGTAAGTAATGAAATTTTGTCAAATTTGGACTTTAGTGATCTAGAATTATGTGTGGATTGTATTAAAGGTAAACAAACCAAACATAATAAGAAAGGAGCCACTAGAAGAAGCCAGCTTCTTGAAATAATACACACTGATATTTACGGACCTATGGACACTCCAGCCTTTAATGGAGAAAAGTATTTCATCACTTTCATTGACGATTTTTCCCGTTATGGTTATGTCTATTTGCTTCATGAAAAATCTCAATCTGTGAATGTCCTTGAGACGTTTGTAAAGGAAGTTGAGAGGCAATTAGATAAAAAGGTGAAAATCATAAGGTCTGATAGAGGTGGTGAATATTATGGTAAATATAATGAGTCAGGCCAGTGTCCATGTCCATTTGCAAAATTCCTCGAAAGTCATGGCATATGTGCGCAATACACAATGCCAGGTACACCACAGCAAAATGGTGTAGCAGAAAGGCGCAATAGGACGTTCATAGATATGATTAGGAGTATGATGTCAGATTCTACACTACCTAAGAATTTGTGGTCGTATGCTCTCAAAACCGCTAATTATTTGTTGAATAGGGTTCCTAGTAAAGCTGTTCAAAAGACTCCTTTTGAGTTATGGACTAACAGGAAACCTAGCTTAAGACACCTGCATGTTTGGGGTTGTCCAGCGGAAGCGAGAATTTATAATCCACATGAAAAGAAATTAGATTCTCGAACGATCATTGGGTATTTTTTCGGTTACCCTGAGAAATCTAAAGGGTATGTGTTTTACTGTCCTAATCATAGTCCAAGAATTGTAGAAACTGGTAATGCAAGATTCATTGAGAATGGTGAAGTCAGTGGGAGTACTAGAAGAGAAATAGTAGAAATAAAGGAAACAAGGGTAAATGTTACATTGCCTAGAATAGTTCCTCCATCTACTATTACTCCAAATGTTGTTCCAGTTGTTGTAGAACAGCATGATGATAATGAACAACATATAAATGAAGAAGTACTTCCTGAAGGAAATGACTTACATAATACTGATATGCATGAACCACAACAAGTAGCATTAAGAAGACCTCAAAGAAATCGTAGGTCAGCTATTTCTGATGATTATGTGGTTTATATGCAAGAATCAGATTATGATATTGGAATCAATAAGGATCCAATTTCGTTTTCACATGCTGTAGAAAGTAAAGAGTCAAAGGAATGGATTAATGCCATGAAAGAAGAAATGAAATCCATGCAACATAATGAAGTTTGGGATCTCGTTGAGTTACCACATGGCTGTAAAAGAGTCGGATGCAAATGGGTTTTTAAAACCAAAGACGACTCTAGTGGTAATATCGAACGGTATAAAGCTAGACTTGTTGCTAAGGGTTACACTCAGAAAGATGGTGTTGATTACAAGGAGACATTTTCTCCTGTTTCGAAAAAGGACTCACTAAGAATAATAATGGCATTAGTAGCTCATTATGATTTGGAGTTACATCAAATGGATGTGAAAACAGCCTTTCTGAATGGAGATCTTGATGAGGATGTTTATATGGATCAACCTGAGGGTTTTTCTGTAGAAGGTAAAGAACAATTGGTGTGTAAACTTAAGAAGTCAATATATGGGCTTAAACAAGCATCCCGGCAATGGTATATTAAGTTCAATACCATTATTACATCTTTTGGTTTTAAGGAAAATACGGTTGATCACTGTATATACCAAAAGATCAGTGGGAGCAAGTTTATTTTTCTGGTCCTTTATGTTGATGACATCTTGCTTGCTGCAAATAATTTAAGTATATTGCATGAGACTAAGGAATTTCTCTCTACGAACTTTGAAATGAAAGATATGGGAGAGGCATCCTATGTGATTGGAATAGAAATATTCCGTGATCGATCACAAGGAATATTGGGATTGTCTCAGAAAGGATATGTCGAAAGGATTCTAGAGAGATTTGGAATGAGTAAGTGTTCACCTGGAATAGTTCCTGTACAGAAAGGTGATAAATTCAATCTCATGCAATGTCCTAAGAATGATGTTGAACGAAAGGAAATGGAATCAATTCCATATGCATCTGTTGTTGGTAGCCTAATGTATGCTCAAACCTGTACTAGACCGGATATCAGCTTTGCGGTCGGTATGTTAGGGAGGTATCAAAGTAATCCAGGAAGGGAACATTGGCAAGCTGCAAAGAAAGTTTTGAGGTACTTACAAGGCACGAAAGATTACATGCTCATGTATAGAAGATCCAATGAATCAGAGGTGATTGGATATAGCAATTCAGATTTTGTTGGATGCATCGATACTAGAAAATCGACTTTTGGTTACTTGTTTATGTTTGCTCAAGGCGCCATATCATGGAAAAGTGCGAAACAGACTATCGTTGCTTCATCCACTATGGAGGCAGAATTTGTGGCATGTTTTGAAGCCACAATTCATGCATTATGGTTGCGGAACTTTATTTCAGGACTTGCGGTTGTCGACACCATTAGCAAGCCGCTGAAAATTTATTGTGATAACTCTGCAGCAGTATTTTTCTCAAAGAACGACAAGTACTCTAAAGGTGCCAAACATATATAACTGAAGTATCTTGTTGTGAAAGATGAGGTTCAGAAACAAAGAGTGTCAATCATGCACATCAGGACAGAACTTATGATTGCAGACCCTTTGACGAAAGGGTTACAACCAAAACAATTTAAGGAACATGTTCAAAGAATGGGTCTTGGTTGTATTAATAATAATTGATGTGTGACATTCTGAGCTCTTTTATGTGTTTCTGATATACAATTATGTGTCTCTTGTTTTAATGTAGTAGTACGTATTTTATGTAATTTTAAACAAGAAAGAGTCTTATAAAGATATTATGTTTAATCATTATGATATATGACATTATGTGGACCATTATGCTGTTTTATATAAATTATGAGTATGAATTGATGGATTGCTGGTATTGTAGTATATGGAAGGGAATGCATTGAATTAATAGTGCACAACCGCCATAACTCTCGGCAATTTATCATGGTATGATGTTCAACACTTAATATTATGAATAGTCGGGTCAAGTGGGAGAATGTTAGAAATCTGCTATTGGAAACAGCAAATGCTTTTAACGTTAAAGCAGTTTCTAATCTTAATGTGACCCGATCTAATCTTAAAGCATTTAGATCTTATCTTAAAGCAGTTTCTAATCTAAAGCATTAGATCTTAAGCGTTGAATTGGTATATGATGGACGTACCAGATTAGAGTTAAATAATATATAAAGGATTGGGTCCTCTCTCTCCCACACAAGAGTTGTATTCTTCTCCATCAAGAAACACATAAAGGAAGTGAGGGCAAGAGGAGAGAAACCGAATTCTGAGAAGAAGACAGAAGATGGCAGCCATTACATCTTCCACTGTTAGTCAAGGTATGTCATCTTAAACAACATATTAAGTTCTGAATGTGAAATATTTGGTATTGATGATCTTTGGGCTGTTAGTAGCTATATTTTACAAATCTATCTACCAGTTTTAAATCCTTCAAATCCTTTATTTCATTTTTTCTTCCATGTGCATGTGCTTGTTGTATTCCGAGGTTTATATCCATAATTTATGTTGTGAAACGATATAAATTTTTCATTGTCTGACAGTGGGAAGAAGTGGAGAATTGGTTTATTTCCTTCCGGTTTTCCTTTAATGGCATTATACATTGTTCCTAAATATCGAAATGGAGCTGCAGGTCCGTGAGATTGGATTGTGGAGATTCATTCCTTGAGTCTCATAATATTAAATGTTGCTCAGTTTGAGACCACTGGTGGGAAAATGTAGCATGACTATGCCAAAATTTATTAATAAATATCTGGCTGTGTGGTTCGGTGTTGAGAGTTGATGGATTGTACATAAATGTTTGACCTAATGAAATATTAAGTAAAATGTTATGTATTTGGGTAATAATATATGTATAAAAATATGTTAGGTTGATAGGTATGTGTATTTTAATAGTAAGTTTTTTAGAATTTTAATAATAGTTGGATGGTAATATTCAATTTTCATTAATATTATATTGGGTAATATAGTTAAATTAAAGATTGAATTTATCTTCAAATTAGTTGTGTATTTTTTGTTTTTTTAATTAAATTGATTAATTGAAAAAAGTCATAGAAATGAGTGTCATATGAAGTGACTTATGATTTTTTTCACATGTGGTATTGATAACCATAATATTAACTTTTGGTATTGTAACAAAGTCTATTTACATATTCATGATGAAATGAAAAGTAAATTTCTTATGTAGATGTATATACATGTATAGTAATTTTTTTTATAATTAATAATAATAATAAAGTTATAATTTAGTTAATTTTTATGATATTTTAAAATTTTAGCAATGTGAGATATACCATGAAGTGTTTTGATGCTTATTATATATTTAACATTTACCAACCATTTAATTTATATGGTTGTGCTAGTATATGAGCTAAACATATATACATTTAAAAAAATATGTAACAAGAATATCAAGTATGGAGATTTGCTTCCACTTTATCATGGAGACTCTTAATTCATAAATGGGCTCTGCTACAATACTATTGATAAATACCACATGCTCAAAAAATCAGAACTCATTTTATAGCTAGAATATTTTTTATGTGTCTAGTGGATAATCACGTGGTTGGGAAAAAGGATGTTATCCCCTCCACTCAGTTTCAAATCCCACTAAAAATATCTTTGACCCTTTGTGATAAGACTCAACTCCCCACTCTAAAATTAAAAACATAATTACAACTTTTAAATAAATCCAATCTTTTATTTAAAATATTCAATATCCACCATTTTACATAACCTAAAGCTCTTTTTTAAGTGCCACATTGATATGAATATTGTATATCTATCATTTTACATGACCTAAAGCTCCATTTTCTTAAAGCGGCAGATTGACATTGCTCTCCATGGTCATGTCTCATTGGATTTTTTCTACGTGTGATGTCAATGGCATAAACAAATATGCGTTACTTTCTCCATTACCCTGTCAAATTGGATTCTTTCTAACTGGGATTTCAATGGCATAAATAACTATGTGTTACTTTCAAAGGTTATATCAAACAAAATTATTTTTAACTTTAGCTTGATCTTTTATAAAGTTATAATATGTGAGATTTGTTTCTTTGACTTAGTGCATTCATCTTTGAATTCGGGATATTCTGAAATTGGATTCTTTCTCATTGTGATTTCAATGGCATAAAAAGGTGTGTTACTTTCAAATATTACATTGTAGAATGTTATTTTTAACTTTTGCTTGATCTTCTGTAAAGTTATAATAGGTGAGATTTATTATTTTTAATTAATGTATTCATCGTTGAATTATATATATAAAGAACATGAATAGTGAAGAAAATATAAAGAACATGAATAGTGAAGAAAGGATGAGTTGATTTCAATACAAGGTATTCGTCTATGATTCATGTGTGATTAAATCTTCTTTTCTGTTATATGTGTTCTGTTTGATCTTGCTCAAATCAATTAAGTTTTTGTAAGTTTGATAGTAGAAGTAAATTAAGTATTTTGCTTTAGTACATTGCATAATCAGATTAATCTACAGTGATAATTTCTACAATTTGAAGAAATGTTTTTTTGGTTGTATCGATTATTTTCATCTTCTTGAACTTGTTCCATTTGCAAACATTAAAATAAAGTGTAATGAGTGTATCTACATTGGTGAGAATAATGAAAATTGAAATAAATAATATACATCAATGTAAATCGAAAAACAATGTACCATAACAAGAAGTGACTTTTGAATTATACACATTATTTCAAAACCGAATCTCATGCATTCTTTCAACAATTCATTTGTTGGCGTAGTCCCATACTTTTTTTCTTGCAAGTTTTATACCCCATAATAAATCATAGATTTAATATAAAGAAATTTTTGTTTTATTAATTATAAACTCAAAGAAGTAAAACAACATAGATACTTACAAATTCCACAATTAAGTTTTGGTATGTCAACATATACTAACAACTGTTATTTAACCCAATGTCAATCAATTGTTCCGATGGCTCTTCTTTGTATGTTATCACCTATTTGAAAACACTCAAGGATGGTTGTTATAAAAAAACTTAAAATATACAAAAATGAAACCTTGAGTTGTTATAAGAAAATATTAACAATTACTTACAACCTTTGAAATCAACCTTTTCTTCCTTGTCGTCCTGTTTTATGTGTTGAATGAATTCCATCTTGTTTTCGTCTATGCAAGAAAAGACTTGAAATTTAATATTTAATGCTAAGTTATTTTTTTATATGTATAAAGTCAATCATGATTACATACATTTGATTCACGTTGTTGTTAACATGGCTCCTCATGTGATGCAATTATTTCCATTTCTTTGACCATCTCCTTATACACTTTTATGGAGATTCCTACTGACATGTTTCGTATATCAACGCGTTGATCAGTTGAGATTTTAATAATCTTCCTGAAAAAAGTAAATAACTATTTTTATAATGATATATCAAAACTAAATATAAAAAGGTCGATATTAATAAATTAATGGTTTATAGTAATATATACATATAAGTTTATAAAATCATTTTATACATTTAGGAATATTACCTTTTGAATGATTTTTTTGTTGTTGTATGTTTTTGTTATTACAAGTTTAACATGTCTCATTGACCATTTCTCTCAGAGCGCTTCTTGTAGTTTAGATATAATTTCATTCTTAGAATCATTGCATTTATTTTTGTATTATAAGTGGAAAGTACATCTATACATTCATTCCAGTAGATCCCTCATAGTTCTGTAAAAAAAATTCTCCCTTTCATTAACCTCTAGCACCACTCTATATGAGCTAAGAACCAATTCATCGACATTTACATGTTCCATAATTTTTCTTTTCTCAAAATGACATTGATCTTTTCCTTCGTTATTGCTCCATGTAAAACATTAAACATATATGAATTAATATATTGTTTGAAACATGTTATCTAATATTCTTAAGTATATTATTAATGAAAATTAAAAAAAAAAAAAGTTCAAATTGAATAATATTTGTTCATTCACCTAATTCATCATTCTACATTTTTTCTATCAGGCTTTTACGCTCTTCTGCACTTAGATTAAAAATAATATTATCGACCTTGTTAATTTTATGGCTCTTCATGACATACACCAACTAATACATATTAGTTAAACTTACATATAGTTCAAACTTATTAATTTTGTAAAGAATTTACAAAGAACTTGCCTTCTCTGATTTTTTTGATGTGTTTTCATTGTGTTGATCAATTTTTTTTGTTACTTTAAACTTTCTGAAACATTTTTTTATCAATATACAACGTGTACCATTCAATACAAAAGTCATTAGATATATTTTACAAGTAAATCAAATAATTTTTAGCCAAAAAAATCTCTAGTAACCTGTGCATTTATTTGAATAAACGCACCAATGCATTTATAATATTAAATGCACTGAGATTTTAATTTTTTCAGCACTTTCGCAGACATTTTTTTTTACTATTAGGAACATGTGCGCAGATGCATTATATTACACCAGGAGCAATGATGAACAGACTGGACATAATCGAAAGTGTTATAATATACAAGTGCATTGAAGACTTAGGTAGCCCCGGTGTGTTATGTTATATGGGGCGCACCGCAAAACATTGATATTACTCCAACATTGGTATGATTGTTAATACTGACAAGACTAAAGTCATGATAATTAAATATAAAAATATTAACTAGGGTAATTTCATTTATGATAATATCTACTTGGAAAGTTTCTTCATACAAATATCTGAGAATTGACATTCATCATCAACTCAAATAGAATTATAACATTGAGAAAAGGATATTTGGAGGTTGAAAATATTATTATGGGCTTGAAAACCATTCTAAGCTAACAAATCTTTGGATGTGGAGTAAAGTAAAGGTTTATATTTGGTACTTTCACCACCCCTGTTATTTTACATGGACGTGAGGTTTGGGGTTGTAGTATATCTAGAGAATCGTGGAGGACGGTTGATTCGATCTAAAAGCATTTTATAACTTGCTACCTCAAGATGAAAGGAAATGCTCCCTACCCTACCTTCTTGATTGAAGCTAGTTTTTCCCCCATTGAAAGCATGATTATGACTTAGTATCTCATGTATAGGAAGAAGTTATAGAACATGAAAGCCAAGAGGTTTCCTAAAATTGCTTCTAACTCTAACCAAAACCCCCACTTCCCGCTTAAGCGAGGCTCACATAAGGATGCCCAATCTTGGCTAGACCATTGGAGAGTAAAGGAAGAGATCATCTTGAAGAGTAAGGATAATATTTAAAATATTGTTACTTCCGAACAATAAGGAGTTAGAGGGAAAAATGAACCTAAGGTATTATAAGGAGAAGATCAACCCCAATCTTGAAAACCAGAATTATCTTTCTATCTTGACTAATGTTAAGAAGAAAATGAGCATTGCCAAGATGAGAACTAATTCTCATGAGCTTCTCATGAGCTTCAAAGTGAAATCAAACGTTGGTCAATCCCCAAAATGCCTTGGAACGAAAGAGTCTAACACCTTTTAAATATTAAGAGGGTTGAAGATGAAAAATACTTTCTCTTGGATTTCCCAACTCTTACTCACATCCGTTCTAATTTTTTTAAAAAAATCCACATTAGCAACCTTTTTGACTTGATAAGTCAACAAAACTATAGTGATCTAGAAATGCTTCTCTCACTTCTTCTTGATCATAGAAATAAAACGATAAAGAATCTCAATTAAGCTCTTAGTGGACTTTAGCATATTGGTCTTAGTGGGAGTTAATCATCATTAACATTATGTTTATTAATTAAATATATGTTTATTAATAATTAAACATTATTATTTAAATTTATTTTAATGCGATATGTATGCCATAGTCTAAAGGTTATGCTTTTTTGCCTTGAAAGTTATGGAAATTCCGGCCATATTTTGAAAAAATCCAGCAGAGATTTTTGTAAATCCAATTAAAAGTTGTCAAACTTTATAATTTTAGGTGCCCTAGAGGTATGTGATGGTGCTGAATCCATTTCCACTATCAAAAATATGATTCAAACAATGCATCTACAAGATTTTAGATTTTTTTTTGCCTGGATTCCGACCACTTTTGACAGTCCAGGCAATTTTTCCGGCTCCATAAACAACTCCAATATGTATATTATAATTTTTTTATCATCTCAATACAATTTTTGAAAATAATTAAATTTAACATATATCGTATAAATAATGAAAATGAAAATGAGACTTGGAGTGGTAACAATTTAAGAGAGAAAAGTGCTGATAAGGAAAGACAATTTATTACAAATTTTGAGGAATTTTTAATTAGTATTATTCGGATGTACTAAATTTATCATTTTATAATTAATAATTTATAGATGGGAAGTTAAGATTCATGTTACATGATACGGACTCCGAGGGTTTCAAAACTCCAATCTCTGAATTCACACTGAATCTTGGTTTCACGATTTTCAACCCTAGAGACAAGCAGCAACTCCCCCAAATTACCAGGAACGTTGTCACCCCGTTCACGTCGCCTCCAATGTGCATGGAAATCTATCTACCAGTTTTAAATCCTTCAATTCATTTGTTCGCAGATTTCAGGATGGATTTGCAGAGGCCGAGTCTCATAATATTAAATGTCGCTCAGTTTGAGACCACTAGTGGGAAAATGTAGCATGACTATGCCAAAATTTATTAATAAATATCTGGCTGTGTGGTTCGGTGTTGAGAATTGATGGACTGTACATAAATATTCGACCTAATGAAATATTAATTAAATGGTTATGTATTTGGGTAATAATATATGTATAAAAATATATATTAGGTTGATAGGTATGAAATATTAATTAAATGGTTATGTATTTGGGTAATAATATATGTATAAAAATATATATTAGGTTGATAGGTATGTGTATTTTAATGGTAAGTTTTTTAGAATTTTAATAATAGTTGGATGGTAATATTTAATTTTCATTAATATTATATTGGGTAATATAGTTAAATTAAGGATTGAATTTATCTTCAAATTAGTTGTGTATTTTTTGCTTTTTTAATTAAATTGATTAATTAAAAAAAGTCATAGAAATGAGTGTCATATGAAGTGACTTATGAATTTTTTCACATATGGTATTGATAACCATAATATTAACTTTTGGTATTGTAATAAAGTCTATTTACATATTTCATGATGAAATAAAAAGTAAATTTCTTATGTAGATGTATATAAATGTTTAAGCTGTATATTAATTTTTTTATAATTAATAATAATAATAAAGTTATAATTTAGTTAATTTTTATGATATTTTAAAATTTTAACAATGTGAGATATACCATGAAGTGTTTTGATGCTTATTATATATTTAACATTTACCAACCATTTAATTTATATGGTTGTGCTAGTATATGAGCTAAACATATATACATTTAAAAAAATATGTAACAAGAATATCAAGTATGGAGATTTGCTTCCACTTTATCATGGAGACTCTTAATTCATAAATAGACTCCGCTACAATATTATTGATAAATACCACATACTCAAAAAATCAGAAGTCATTTTATAACTAAAATATTTTTTATGTGTCTAGTGAATGACCAAGTGGTTAGAAAAAAAGATATCATCCCCTCCACTCAATTTCAAATCCCACTAAAAAAATATCTAAAAAATATCTATTACCCTTTGTGATAAGCCTCAACTCCCCACTCTAAAATTAAAAATATAATTACACCTTTTACATAAATCCAATCTTTTATTTAAAATATTCAATATCCACCATTTTACATGACCTAAAGCTCCATTTTCTTAAAGCGGCAGATTGACATTGCTCTCCATGGTCATGTCTCATTGGATTTTTTCTACGTGTGATGTCAATGGCATAAACAAATATGCGTTACTTTCTCCATTACCGTGTCAAATTGGATTGGGATTTCAATGGCATAAATAACTATGTGCTACTTTCAAAGGTTATAAAAAAACAAAATTATTTTTAACTTTAGCTTGATCTTTTATAAAGTTATAATATGTGAGATTTGTTTCTTTGACTTAGTGCGTTCATCTTTGAATTCGGATATTCTCAAATTGGATTCTTTCTTATTGCGATATCAATGGCATAAAAAGGTGTGTTACTTTTAAATATTAAATTGTAGAATGTTATTTTTAACTTTAGCTTGATCTTTTATAAAGTTATAATAGGTGAGATTTATTATTTTTAATTAATGTACTCATCGTTGAATTATATATATAAAGAAAATAGTGAAGAAAGGATGAGTTGATTTCAATACAAGGTGTCTCGAGAAATCCTCACAATCACATGAGGTCTCTTTCTACCATCATGTCAAAATAGAAATAACGATTACAATAATGTTATAAAATAAATTTTAAAATGTATTGAGTTCATAATTTTAAATAGATACATAATTTAATTAAGAGGAAAGTATTATAAAAATACAATTTCATCCCAACAATATATTTTATTGTAATAATTAATTTGAAACATATAAATTATATATTATATAAAAAACAATTGAATTGATAAAAAAAAAATTATTAGGGTGAAATTTCATTTGGTAAAAGGAATTGGGAGAGGCATTTGTCACCATGTTATTTTTTGTTGCAATTAAGTTAGGGGTGGCATGGTCTTTTGGAGCAATTAATCTTGGGAATAAGCTCAAGCATGCAATGGGTTCACACAAAAACCAACAAAAATACACAACAACATAACTAATGCATTTTTATTAAACAAAAAATAATAAGTGATTTACAATGTAATCTCTTATAGGATTACAATACTAAGAATGTGCTCCTTGTCACCTATGATTTCTAGTATTTTGGTACTCGCAATTGAAAGGAAAAATTTCACGTCCACCTCCTGAATTCCCCCTTCAATATTTCCACCATGGACTATGTAGCTATGTAAAAAAGCTTATACTTTTGAGGCTAATCAAATCTTCTCACTAATTACCAAACAATTCCATTTCCCCTCCAACGGAAAGTGTTTTCTCTTATCCTCTTGATTCCCCTCCAATGGTAATGCTTCAGCTCTTTCCTCTCAATTCCCCTCTAATGGCAATGCTTCAACCCAATTTTTCCCATTCCCTTGTTCGCCACCTCTCAACTATTCTTTCTCGAGACCAAACATTCAATTTATTTGTTTATATATTCATATGGTGGAATTTCAACAGTTTTTCCAATCATGACGTGTGGTTGGCTAGAGACAACCTTTCTCATGTAAGAAACATGGACACAAATGTTGACAATATCTCCAAAAAACCACAAAGCCAAAGAAGAAAGAGATTAAATTGTGTTTATATTCAATCCCCAACTTGCCAAGAGTTTCAATGTAGTATTCATTTGCAATATAAAATGTCGTGCATACTTAGATATAAATATTTACGACATTGATTATCTTGTGCTATGTTATTTTTAGTGGATTTTGTTTTGCAATTCTCAAAATTTGTCAACATGTCGATGGGAATGCCACATCAAATTGGCTCCCCCTGTGGAATTATTTTAGAAGTTTAAAAGGTTTCATAGTTGGAGACAATTTCTGATTGTCACCTAGATGAGGTGAGAAAAATTATATCAGCTCAATGGAAGCCCATCTCTAAGGAAGGGAATGCTTCATGATACTTAATATATTGCTTTAGATTGAGTTAGAACCTCATAGTTTACCCTAGAGTCATCTCACCAACATGCTCATGTCAATTTAAAATCCCAAGGAACATTGCAACCAAGTTTTGAACCAAACCAAAATTGAACTAAACCAAGTCCTCATATAGACCAAAACCGAACCAAAATAAAATTGCAACCAACTAGAAAATAAAATATGTTTCGGTGATGAGGATTGCATAGTCACCCAAGATGCCCCCACATTAGACACTCTGGGTAGGAGAAATTTTCCATGAGATTGAACTAATGAAAATTTGGGCTAGTCTAGAATGGAAATTCCATACTTATCCAATTTACTTTCCTTCAACCAAAAATCCTTCTCAACTGGTTATCCCTTCCATCGAACTAGATTCTCCATGTATTTTTTTCCACATGTGGCATTTGCGAATCTAGAATTGATAATTGTACCTTTTACTTCAGATTTATTCTTAGGTAATTGAGCAACGCATGCTGGTCCAAAAGATGAATCTACTGGTAAATGCATTTGTGCATTTTTCTCTCCTTCATCATAGTTATACAGATCACTAACATTAAAACTAGGAGAGATTTCAATGTTTTCTAGAAGGTCAACATCGTAGGAGTTTGTTGAAAACTTCTTTGAGATCTTGTAAGGGCATATCTTCTTCCATTATAGATTATTATAGGTTCCTTTTGGAAACCTTTATTTCCTCAAATGAACCCATAACAATTCACGGATATGAAATTCTTGTTCTCTTCTATGCAAACTAGCATATTTTGTATACTTTGCAATACTCTCCTCCAACTTCTCCCTCACTTCTTTGTGCAAATATCTGATGTACTCTGCAAAATCTCCAGACACCATACTTGTTCTCACTAAATATTCACTTTCTATGATTTTTCCCATGCTCCTATTGATTGGGTAATTGTAGGAAAATTTCTCCTGAGGAAATCTCAAGTCCCACTAATTTGATCTATCATCAATCAAACATCTCAAAAAATTACCCAAACTCCTATTAACAACTTCAGAATGACCATCAGTCTACAATGGTACATTCCCAACTTCTTCGACAATGTCCACCAAAAATGGCCAACAAACTTTGTATCCCTATCTAAGATTATGCTTTTAGGCAATCCATGTAACCAAACTACTTTGAAAACTATTTTTTCTATGTGGGAAGCAACAGTAGTCTTTTAACATGGAATGAAGTGAGCCATTTTTAAAATATGTAAACAATAACAAAAATTGAATCATTACCTCGTTGAGTTTGAGGAAGTCCCTATTAAAAACCTTTGAGCACTACTGAGAGGGGGGGTTGAATTAGTAGTGTGTCTTATTACCAATTTTTTCCTTTTATTTACTTTACTGAATCACACACACTAATTAGCAACAACTTATTAAACATTTTTAGATCTATGCATAAATCATAAGCAACAAATAAACCATATGAGCATCATAACCATAAACAAGAACATAAGAGAGCATCAACACATGAGACACGAGATATATGGTGGAAAACCCTTCACTAGGGAAAAAACTACCCTTACTATTGTTGCACTGCTCTGAATCTTCTATTAAGAAAATATAGCCTTTTTACATAGATTTCCTACTCTGATCAGTTAGAAGACTCAACTTCATATACAATCAACTAAATCTGATGAACTTGAAGACTTGATTCTATGGATCAGCTTGGAAGACTATGTTCTCCACAGATATATGAACTATCATCTTCTAAAATTCACCACGATCAATCGATCCTCGTCTAACTCTGATTGGACTATCCAACTAATATTGCCTTAAGAAATTGTTCCTTTTGCTAAAAATTCACAATCACTTCTCCACATCCATGAATTCATTGCTCCTCTACTCTATGCAGACCTCATTTCATATATTTTCAAACTGGATTCGAATACTTTCTTCTCAACTCGATTTAGCTTTGTAATACAACCTCTAGTAGAAAGACATCATTATATCTATCAAAATAATACCACAAATATGTGTTCTCAACTAAACAAGATAGTGGCCACATCAAATCTAAATACTAACAAACCCTCACATCAACATAATGCTGCATAATACAAGAGTCAACAAAAGACCCTATGGCTATTTGCAAAATTCATCAATAGCTCCTGTAGAAACAAGAGTGAGAGCCACCAACAAAAACTATCCAGCAGCATACAAAACTCTCCAAAATAATCTCCACTAAAACAACTTCAAATATGATATATTCTACAACATGCTTCATATTTTCTCACTATGTAGCCATTAATACTCATACACTAAAGCATCTATGCTCTCCAATACGTCTGAAGCAAAATCACTCTTTGCAACCTTCTCTTAGACACATACACTCAACATCAATAACCATTAAACTCCAAAGTGAAGAATATAAAACCTGTACGGAGAAATGTAACTTGGGGTTGGGATCAAGGGTGAAGAAATTTGACCAAATCAATCCACTAACACCACTACTTGTGCACTAAAGGTGTTCACATCATTGGAGGACCTTTTCAAACCATTTCCAACCTTTACAACTTTTTCTAGAAGCCTCTAGGAATTTCCTTGCTAATTTTATTATGATTTGAGGAATGCAAAGAAAATATTGTGAAAATCCTCAGTCACACGCATAACACTGGTAAAACATGACTGGAACCTTCAGTCACTCCCATAGGCCTATCTTCCAGTGAGTGGATCCTTTCAGTCACTCTCATGGGATTGACTCCATGCAACTAGGGCTAAGGATGACGAAAATAATCTAGCCTTCAACTCAGAACATCTACCACCTATTGGATGCTCTTCTTTAGATTATGTATGGACTGTATGGGATGCTTTATTTGGACTAAGATCCAAAGGCGAACTAAATGACCAAGTAGCTTTATAAATCTCCGAAGGAATTTTCTCACTAGCAATACTAGGCTTTATATCTTCAAATTGTGTATCTTCAACTAAAAACTTCTCATGCAGATACAAATAAGATTTCTTGGGCTTACCTGATCATGATGCTCCTTTCTGTGATGTTTTCTTCAGGTTAACAATCTTCTCAGGGTCAGGCACTGGAACAACTGGTGATTTCTGAGGATTTCTTCAAGTGTGTCTCACGAACTGATCCAGGACTACAATGTGGAGTCGCCAAAGGTTGGTCTTCCTCCAGTGGAGTCGTCAGATAGGTGATTACAACCAGAAATGTGTCCAGACTTTGTCTATCATCAAAATCTGAAACTGTGTCATTCTCCCAGGGAAGCTGAGCTTCAATCTCCTCTCCCTGGCAACGGTGCCATTTAATGTTATCACCCCAAGAAACTCTCCTAGGTTGTATCTCAGAGATGCTCGGGAACATTACAAACTCAACTAAATGTTGGAAATGGATGAATAGAAGGAATGATGCATATTCAAGTCAGATAACCACTTCTACTAGGCTTAACTCTATACATGGGTGAATACCCCCAGACTACAAGGATTTAGACCACCAATTACTCACAATTTGAGGATTAGGTGAACATGGAGAATACTGACCACACCAACAGATGTACAAGACCATGTGATGGTTGGCTGCAACCAGTAAAGAGGTCTGCAAATCTATTTCCTAATGCACAGACAGGATGACAGCTCTCTGGCATTAAGTAAACAGAAACCTGCATGACACATTCAATGATACATACTAGACTTCAACACAAAGGTGGGATGATAGCCCCTCTAATGATAAATATCAAGAGCACATGAACAAATGCATAACATGCACAACCTAGAACAGAATAGAAGTGGACAGTGAGCAATTAATAGCAAAAGAAGCTTATATTAGATGAAAATGAGGACCAGACGCTGCAAGTATCAAAGTAGTTACAGTCTCCAGAAATTGAACCTTACATCAAAACTACAACCATCAACCTTGATTACATCTGTTTTCTAGGTATATATAGAGTTTGATTACAAAATTATTATTCTGTTCTATGCATGGAGGGGTCGTAATGGACCACCAACCGCTTTAACTCTCTGATGGAGTCTCTGTTACAATCTGCTGCTTCAGTGAACAAAATCGATCTTCTCGGATGCTCTACTGTCCTTCCCGAGCAGGTGGAGTGTAATATGGATGAAGCTCCATAACTGATAAATGCTTGTGATCTGCTCGAGGCATGGTCCTTTCCTTCTCGGCCATCTGTTTCTTGAATGCAGTTGTTGGAGATGAACTGCGCCAGGTACTTGGTAGATGATCACTGTCGTCCTTCGGGTGCATAGCATGACCAAGGTGCGCGGATAGACAATGGTCGTTGGATTAAACAGATGGATGACAGATATGGCTCAGCGGGAGGAAACAGGCAGAAGCGGGAACAAGTAAACATGAGCTGTCGGATCGCGGGCAGACAAATCCGACGACCATCAAGTGGAAGAGTAGCATGGGAGATAACGAGCAGGGACGGTAAAATGGGCAGTAAGCGGTATGTATCACACTGCTTTTAGTGAGTGACCGGTAATTGTACAAGGGCGAGCGATGCGAATTTTCAGGCGATGGGTGGCGGACGTGACAGGAGGAAAACCACTGTGATCGCGAGTTAACACGCGGGCGGCTTGCGAGAGCGGGAGGATCGAATGCCGTCGGATCGAATGAATGGACAACGGAGATCGTTTTGTAGAAGATATCGAGAGATATGAGATCAAGATGGACGAGGGTCGTTGGATCTTGTCAGGATTGATCGGACAGCGAAGGAGCGATCGCAATATCGCATCGGAGGAATTCAAAGGGGGAGCTTTTATACATGGATGTGATTTGCCGATAGCGATATGGAGCCCGGACCCGACTATACCATTGTAACATGATTTAACCGCAATATCGCATTCGATAGGGGCAATCGGCAATCAACCATCAGCGATGTTATAGACATGGCTTATGAAGGACCCCTTGAAAGCTGCGGTTGCAATTGCGATTGCGGCAGAAGGTCGTATGAGCGCGGGTTATATGTGGTTTTAACTTTAGCGCTTGGGGCTCAAGGATGAAGGTTTTTATATGATTTCTGATAGCAAGTCCCAGGAAATGGAGGTGGAAGGAGGATGGAAGAGGTGGAGGGGAAGGTGAAAGTGATCGGTATGAGCTTCCTTTGGGCCAAAACAAGGACCAAGCCCACTTCTGTCCTCTGAAGATCCGCAACATGTATCAGAGCTAACACCTACGACAGATCACTTTCTATCGACTTCAGCTCATTATCTAGAAATATGATCTAGAAATAATCAGTACCTTGGAATCTGCATGCCCTAATGGCAGGTTTCTCGCCTTCGACGACAGGTTGCATCATTGACCTTCGATCAAGGGATTCTATGACATGTTCGACATCAGCTCATCTATTCACATTTCATGGATTGTACTGAGTACTTTGAGAACCATTGACGTTACTGGTCATTTCTCTCACACTTGTTAACAGTTCACATCTTTGACTGGTAATCAAGTGGTTTCTACCATGTTCGACTTCGACACATTCATTCACATGGATAGAATCGTACTAGTTCATGAAGCAGAAATCAAGACCCTGGATCTAGTTTCCACCATCCAGGCTGCGAGGAATTTTGTTATTCATTATACAGTGAACTATTCATAAATAGACGTCTGCACCCATATTGTGTCTACATATGTCTATACTCGTGATGTATTACAAAATCATTCCTGTATCAGAGCAGTTTAGTTAGTTTTCTAGTCAGTTTTGATCTGAGCATGGGAATGCCTACCTCAGCGATGATATGTTCACATATATATATTTTGCATTGAATGTTTTTACAGGTTCCAACTGGGGTGTCCACAGGATGATCCTTGAAATGATAAAGTACTTCACTCTTCATACATGAAAGACTTCATTTTCATCTATTACAGACTTCGCACTTTAGGGGGCAATCTGTTGCACAAAAATTGTCACCTTGACATTCTGCAATCTGTGTGAGTCCATTACCACTCATACTTTCCTCCTTTGCAAGTCTTAAGCCTCAGTTCTTCATATCAAGCCTTGAAAATAAGAGAAAGCCCTCAAAAGTATATAAAACTCTGGTTCCGCACTTTCTCTTAGCATTACCTGCGGTCCCGCACCTAAAGGTCATGTCCCCTACACACCTGATCGCTCTGTCTCTGTATAATGGGTGCGGACCCCTGTAAAACTCAAATTGCGCAAGTATATTCTTAAAAACTCACTTTGAGTCATTTCTAGAAGCTTCTAGAAGGAATCTTGAGGTGGCAAGTTTGCTCCTTTATGGTTCATGCATCCCATACCTCAAGGAGCTAAGTGAGGAGCTTATCCTTTTGAAGGAGGATTCTATCCCTTCATAGGTGGACCTGTAACCTCCTTCCTTTGCACTATAAAATAAAGCATTGGGTTGGTTACTTGAGAGGTGGAAAGCTGAATATTTTTGAGGTGAAATGCTGCTGGAACTTAGTATTCCTAATTGATCTTTTGTGAGGAAAGATTACATACCTTCTTGATCTCATTTCGAAGAGTGTGAGGCTTGTCAAAGTAGAGGAGATTCCTGTTTCGGACCTCGGGAAGAGCTTGTACAACATCAAGGCACCAAAGATTGTAAAGTTCTTCTATTTTCAAATTTAATACAATCAAGTTTATTTTTCTCAATAAGCTGTGTTTTATGGTTTATTTTATGGATTCCTTGATCACCATGATGAACATGATTTATTATATTAGCTATGTAGGTGTTATTTGATGTGTGTGTGTTTGTGATTGTAGGTTCTCGAAAGGAAACTCTTTCGGACGGTTGAAGGATGGCTGCCACAAACTAGCATTGGACTTAAAGTAGGGTCTAAAACACCTCTTTAGTTTTTATTAATGAATCACAATATGTTTAGAGAAAAGTAGATTTTCTTGTCATGCTTGTTGCTAGATATCTGTTGATACTAGGGAGATCGGTCTTGTCAGCAAGAACGATTTATCTGGCCAACACCTTCTTCACCCAACATGTCCTCCTCCCTTTCTTATTATTTGCTTGGTAAAAGCCTTGATGCTAGTAACCAGGTGACTAAGAAGAAGAAGAAAGGGAAGAAGCAGAAGAAGAAGCAAGATAAGAAATAATTCAACCAACCAACCATGGTTGTATGTATTGGTAATGTTGAGGAAAATTTCACAATTCATCATGAGCCAAAATACCCTTGCAAGTTTTGTAAGGGTGACAACTTCCTTATTAATTGTCCTGGCATTCCTAAGGTCTTGGAAGTATGGTCAAATAATTCTTATCAACTTACTATTAATCCATCAACCAGTGATTCTCAGATTCCAGGGAAAAAGATTAAGGTCAGGTTTCCATGTAGGTTATGTAAAGGGACTCATCATAGTCACCTTTTCACTCACATGGATGAAGCCTCCTAATTGTTTGAAAAACTTTCTATTTCATAACAACAACTTCCAACTAATTACCATAATATTTCTCCCCATCTACCATTAGTTGACAAAGTGATTGATCTTAATCCAAGTACAGTCAATCCCACTCTTCCATTGGAGGGTGAATCATGTATCACTCATATTGATGGACTATTTGTTGATCAAGTGGTCAAATCAATTCCATATTCAATCGATCCCACTTTCCCTTTAGAGAGTGAACTTCATATCGATCAGGCTCTTCATGTTACCTCAGATTCTTCTACATGTGGGGGCATTTCATCTATTCCTTTTGAACCCCATCCATGTAATGAAGCTATTTATTTTGATTGGAGTACACTGACAAAACCTCACCTTCCTTCTTCCACCCCTTTCCAAATTATTGTGAATGATTATGGTAATAATGTGTGGCACACGTATGTAGATGAAGGTTCTTCAATCAGTATTTTATCCTCGTCTTCTTAGCAGGCTCTAGGTTCCCCTCAGCTTGTTCCTGTTACACAGAATATGTTAGCTTTTAACAGAACCATTAGTGAACCTTTAGGAATCCTTCCTAAGTTACCTATTACCTTGGAAGGTAAAATAATTTGTATTAATCTTATGGTAGTCCAAGGTCCCTTAGAATTCAATTTGATCCTTGGGCGAGCTATGCCTATGCCATGGAAGTTGTCATATCGACACTCTTCTGCATGATGTCTTTTCCTGACAATGGAAACATTGTGACTATTGATCAAATTTCATTCATTGATCTTGATTTGACTACCAGTCATCTGACATCCCTGAATTTTCCTTATCTACAAGTGGTATCTACCCTGCCATAGGTTGATTATGTGGCAACCATTTCCATGTCTTTAGTTTCCAATATAAGTGAGCATCTCACTATTTCTTCGACTTCCTATGACTTAGATCTGGTAATTGATATAGGGAACATTATGGGGGAACTTGAAATGGGTTTTCTTACCCCTTTTAATTCTCTTCACATGTATTCCTTCCAGAGAGTTATTCTTCATTATGATGAAGATCTCTTGGAAGCCATGACATGTGTTTCTTCCAAGTGGAAGCCATGAACAAATTTCTATGAGGATGATTCTTTTACTTTTTCAACCTCGTTAAAAAATGAAACAGGGTTCTAAGATAACAATTCTTCTACCATGTCAACCTCGTTAAAAAAATGAAACAGGTTCTTATGAGCATAATTATTTTTGTTTCAAGCTCACATAAAAATGAAACCATTTGAGCATATTTCTATTTCGAGCTCATTAAAAAATGAAACAAATCCATTTTTAACCCGCTTCTTTTGTGTGATATTATAAAAAACCTTTATTTCATTTTCCTATATCAATTACTTGAGAAGATCAAACAAAGGTCGGGGGGCATGTGCCTCTTCATGGGTACATTGTAATTTTTTAAGCCTCCTTTTACAATTTCTTATTAATTTTCCTATTTATCTTGCATTGCTTTTGATTACTGATAAATTGACATTGGTAAACATCCATAAGAAAGTAAAAACAATATTCATCCATATATTGTACAAGATGGACATAAATAGAAGTAATAGATTTCATTAGATAAAAGTCCGTAAATAAGTGTGTCTTCTACAAAAAAAATGTCATCCAATGAAATGAGGCATCATGGCCTTTATTTTCTGAATATGCCAATTTATCATCAAAAAGTAAAAAATGTAGCCCTCACACTAGTCACTACACATGATGATGATCATGGTATCATACAATAACATGTTCTATTCATCGTAGAAAACAACTAATAGGACTCGGAACTCCTACAGTATGCCTCTGGTAGTGGAGAGGAAAATCATCTATCACTACATCTGGAATTTCCAGAGCCAACCTCTCAAGGTTGTGCTCTATCTATGTCAGTGTTTCTGCCACATCTGGGTTCTGTACTATGGGAGAAAATGGTTGCTCACCACGCCAATCATATCTACGTAATCCAGCTGGTCTCACTGGGGCCACATCTGCATGATCATTTTGGATAATTAGTTGGATGTCAAAAATAACAAAAAATGACAATATTAGCATATACCAAAATGTGCAGTGTTACCTATAGCACCCCATTGCATCTCAGGAGGCAGTGGCATGTCTGGATCTCCTATGTAGTCCATGCCTGCATGTGGAAAGTCCTCAATCATGATGATCTGGATTTCCAACCACTTGAAGAAGTCAGGAGTAAATCTGATTTTTGGTCCTTTGCTACCTCCATGGTGTGCCATAAGTGTACCCCATTTTAGCATGTGAGGGTCACGAGGCCATCCTCTCTCTACAGATACTTGTGGAGCTAGAAGAGGAATCCACTCCAAATTAAATGAAATAACGAAGGCACCATACCCAAAGTTTTTGAGTTTGCTCATTCTGACCCTGTTTAGTTTCCCCTTCAAGTTGGCAACTGTAGCCTCACTTCAGTTAAATATGGTACCATGAAAACAATCCACAACAGTCTACATCTGAGGCTTAGTGAGGAAATGTAAAGTTTCACCACCACACAACCACGCAACAGTAAGCCCGATGGATTTCAAAGGAATTTGAGCTATGGTCTTGATATCAATCCAACCATCTTTGAGAGCAACCCCATTAGTACAACATTGTATCAAATGGGTATCATTGGTGTCGCCATTGCGCCTATAGCCATACAAGATGATTTCCTCACCACAAAGTGGAAGTGCACTTAGGAAGTAAATTTCATCAACATCGATGACAAGTCTATGGTTTTCGACTATGAAATGTTCTTCCTGAACATTCCACTTTCCCACCATCCATTCAAGCAAGTCTAATTGGGTCCTCATGCCCGGAATTGTGAAAAACTTGTATAATCCATAATTTATCAGGGTTTGTATGGTTGTTGGGTCATTAAGAGCAAGTATATCTTGTTCTTCATGCTCACACTCTCTCCATTCCATATTTACGGTTCAAAAACTCCGCAATTAAACATAAAAGATCATTAGAATCAATTATGGAGAGATTTAGCAAAATATTTGGGGTGTTTTCATTTTATTTTTCTTGCCCTCGGCTCTGTGTGCAACTGGTGTTAAGGAATAGTATGCATGTGCAAAGTTTCTTTCCTTGAAACTGCACACATAGCATTTAAATTAGTTTCGGTGTGCATAGGCCCGATAAGGGGTACCTAAGCACATCAATGGCGGAAAACATTTTAAAAACCTTCCCCAAAAAACCAAAATTTGCGATGAAAAACTAAACAAATGACATGAAAATGAACAGCGCGGATAGACCATTTACTTGGAGGAAATGACTCACAATTTCGTCCTATGGTTTTCCCAAAATCAGCTTCGGAAGTTTTTGGTGAAAAAGACTTCTATCTCTCTCTAAAGGGTAAAAATGAAAATGGTGAAAACTTTTTACTTTTTTGTACTTTTTATAAGTTCTTAGGGTTATTTAAATATTATTTTATACCTATTAACTTTTTAAAGTCCGATTTTATAAATGTTTTCATTTTTATTTTCAAGCAGAGAGAATTATTCCGAGTTTAAGTGTGTAGGTTACACGATAAGTACGGAAATAGATCATTTTGGTACTAAGTACATTTTATCACTTTTTCAAACTCACTAAAACTTGTGAAAATGAGAAAACATGGATTTCTCTTTACGCCCTTTTTAGACTCCTCAAAAACAAAAAGATCGTCGAGTACTTGGTTGTTCAAACTCATAAAAGTAAATGAACAACCACCCATTCAGTATAATTTTACCCCTTTTACGGACTGAACCTGACTATTTACGAAAAATAAATATGTTGACTAATCATGGTCAATAGAATTCTCTCTTGCATTATTTTATCCCTTTTCAAGCTTGGGGGACTAAATTTATGAAAAATAACATTGTGGATTTTAATTATGTTTTTATTTTGACTCCCTAAAACTGAAAAACACCAAGCTTTACTTTCTTTGGGCTCGCTATAATTTTACGATAAAATAACTTAATGAGTTTTCTTTTCGTGTATTTTCGAAATATTTAAATATGAAAATGAAATCGAGTCACCCCTTTACTAGACTCGTAAAAGTTAAACAGTACAGGACTCGTTAAGCATAACGAGTCTAAACCACTCCTTCCTAGGGTTTGTTAAAAATACTTCGAAGGACCCATCTGAAGGATGAGCTTACAGGACAAGCATATGTTATCCTCCTCAAGCTTGTGAAAAATAAAGAGGTACTTGCCAGCAATGGTGGGGGAAAAGTGAGAAAGAATCTTTGTTTTGCATTTGTAAAAGGTAGTATGTCACTCTTGAACATGACACTCCATCACTTTTATGTCCAGGTTCTTATCAACTTTAGCTCGATATCTAGGAAGTTGATCTAAAAACCTTTAGTACCTTGAAGCCTGCATGCCTTAATGGCATGTTTATCGCCTTCGACAACAGGTTCTCATCATTGGCCTTCGATCGAATGATTCTATGAGTGTTCGACATCAAATCTCTATTCACACTTCATGGATTGTACTAAAAATTCCTTGGGAGTCATTGTCATTATTGGTGGTTTCTATCACGCTTGTTAACAATTCACATCATTGATCAGTAATCAAGTGGTTTCTACCATGTTTGACTTCGAGACATTCATTCACATGGATAGATTTGTAACATGGATCAAGAGATGGAGATCAAGACCTTGGATCTAGTTTCATCCATCAAGGTTGCATGGAGTTATAAATATTCATGATTGTAAACATAGATCCATTGATGGTTGCATCCATACTATGTCATCTTTTGATATGGATCTTCATATGTATTTCCGTACTATACTTTGATACTTTCATGTCCTGAGTATGGGAATGCCTACCTCAGTGATGATATTATATATTACATTGTAACATTTGTTTGATTGTTTCAAGTCTCTGACTGTAGTCTCTAACCAAACCCTTCGCATGAAAAAGCACTTCAGTCATCAAAATATTTCTTCTGACTTTGTGATTAGGGGGCAATCTGTTACACATCATTTTGTTGCATTAAGCAAATGACCATCAGTTTGGATCTCTCCCTATCCACACATGTGTTTTGGAGCATTACCCTGCAAATTTTGAAACTAAATTATCCCAAAGAAAGTGGAATTCTAGAACTTATAGTACAAAACCCTAATTTTGGCTATATTCACAGTTTCCTAGTTAAATTTTGCGCATACGTAGAGAAGACCATTATTAGTTGTGCATAAGTATGCATTGTCTTCCACTATGACCTATAAAAATGTCATGAAGTACGTAAAAATAAAAAGTAAAGTCTAGAATCATTGTTGGTGGCATCTATCCCAATCAAAAAGATTCAAATGAGTGATTATTCAATGTTGATCCCAACCATCACGGAGTAAATCCCCTTCATTTTTGGTACCTCTATCCACTAATAGTGGATGTCATCCCTTGGAGAATGGATCCATAACTTCCCATTCTTGGCCTATAAAGCCATTACAAGTATGAGAATTGGAAGAGGATTTTTGGAAGTAGTTTTATGCTGTTGAGATTAGGTTGGAAGGATTTTCTTGCAAGGGAAAGGATTGGAGATTGCAAAAGGGTCTTGCTACATCAAGGCTACATGGTTGTAATATTTTCTCTAGTTTTATGAATATAAGCAATTGTTCTTTCTCAATTACATATTTATTGATTTAATTTGTAGGATTCCTTGATCACCTACACGAGTTTTGGTTGTATAATTAATCAATTCACATGTATAATTAGTTAATTAGTTCATTTATCTCTTTGATTATATGTTGTATTCTTTTATTTCCTATTTGTCTCTATCTTTTAAAATCTATTTCAGGACATTGCAGAGAAGATGTTAGGAGCGAGGAGAGGAAATTTAGAGCAACTGATCGAAATCTTTGAGGGACTTCATCAACTAATTCGTGAAACCAATAATAGGCCTATTTCATTCTATTTTATTTCAAATGGTCATAACTTAGAGAAACATAGTAGTTATTGTGTTTTTGTTACTAGGGTTCTTTGAAGTCTAGGGAGATCACTCTTGTCCGCAATATGGATTTATCCACATCACACATCATTGTCTATACATATTCATCTATCGATTCTTGAATCTCTATGGGTGGCTTTTCCTCCTTTTATGTTTTAATGTTTTGTGTTGGTTAGGAAACAATAGCATAACAAATTTCTTTTTTCTTTAGAACCTCTAAGAATCTCTTCCTTGAAATCCAACACACACTCTCGAAGTATCTCTATATCCTCTTCTTTATCTTTCATTGGATTCATAACAAACTCATGACCATATTTCTTGATGATGTAGGTGTTATTTTTTCCATCATGTACAACCTGCCTATCATATTGCTACAACCTACCTAACAAGATGTGACATGCATCCATCTACATTACAATACAAAGTATTTCATATGTATAATTACCAATTTGGAAATTGACCAAACATTGTTCTCTTACCACCATTTGATGCTCCTTCGACAACCATGATACTTTTTATGGGTTGGGGTATTTTAATATTTTCAATTTAAATTTGTTCATCATTTCTTCAGACACAATATTGTTTGTGCTATCACTATCTACAATCACGTTGCAACACTTTCGACCATACTTACATTAGTTCTAAATATATTTCTTCTTTTAATTTGTTAAGATTATGACTTCTAAAATATCCCCATCCAGCTAGGAGATGTAAGGAAGGGGATTTACTGGCCTAATAAGGCTATCGTAGGCTAGGATGAGAAAAATTAATCAAAGGAGCACAATTCGCTTAGGAGAAAAAATTATAAAAGCTAAAGTGGTGAGAAGGGGGACATGGGTCCTAGGCTAATGAAAAGTCACTTTTAAATTATAAAGAGAGAAAACCCACAAAAGTGACTTTATTAAAATAAAATGGTAAAAAGGTGGAAAAAGTGGTGAATGAGGTATAAAAAGGGGAAAATGAGGAGTCTCTCCTGATTCTTGCATTTTCTCACTTGAAATTATAATTTTCGAGATCCCTTGAGAAATATTATAGGGTTTATGGAAACCCTCATTCTGGTTGCTAGTTCCAATGGTTGAAAATATACACCCTATCTAGTCTTGGAACATAATCACTCAAATTTTGTCATTGAGTTTCAGTGTTGATGGAGGAGAAAAGAATGGCAGTGTTGAAGTAAGTTTTCAAAGTGTTATTAGTTAATTTTATACTCTAACATTGTGCATTCTTTATATTTTTTACAAGAAAAGTTACCAAGCAAAATATTTGGATCGCGTTGTGGAAGAAGGGGCAAAGTTCTACTAGAATATTGAAGGTTGAGTCATCTTCACTACCAGTTGGATGAGTTCATTTTCATTGAGGGTTGAATTTTTCGTCAAAGGGGTAGAATACCTCTATTGTATTTCTTCATAGTCATTATATATATTTTGGAGCAGGTTTCTGAGTTATTAAAGGGGTCGAGTCACAACTTTCCATGGAATTTGAGTACCCTATCTTTGTTGGTTGAATGACTGTCATGAAAAATCTTACTTGTGGTTGAGTATCACTATTATAAAGGGGATTGAATTTGTTTATTCCTAAGGAATATTTGCAACAATTTATTATAGGATGAGTTGGGCATTTCAAGAGGGTCAAGTTCCTCTCCTTACACTTGTTTGAGCTACCACAAAGAGACTTGTGTTATTTGTTGAGGAACATAGTCACAAAGAGTTGAAGATTTGATAAGAAGTGAGGACTTTTAGAAGGAACCAGTGGCATTATATTGTGGGAGCATACCTAGGTTCCTCATTTTTGTCCTGTAAATTTTATATCAAATTTTAATGTTGGAATAGTATTGTTGTTATGATCTTATCAATGGGTTGTATGTTTTATAATGGCAATATAGATTTTTTTTGTTTGTTTGAAGTTTTTCCATGATATACTTTTTGCATTGTGCATGTCATTTGCAATAAAATACAATGGAAAAACACCTACATCTATACATACACAAATTGTTTGATGAAAATCCGCACTAACAAGCTCAACAAAACTCAAAAATATTGGTGGGAAATTTTGAGATATTACAAGGGGGTATCCTACAATGATATCAAAGTCTTTGATAGTTGTATGGATTTAAGGGAAGACTTTAGCAATGGTTTGATTAGTTCTAAATACTATCACTTCAATGGTGTCACCTATAAGAGAAACTATCAAGACAAGGACCAACTCCACTTTGGGAAGAAGAAGAAACCCCAAAAAAGGGGAAAAAGGAAGAAGTGCCATCTGAAAATGAAGAGATGCTCATGAGATATAAGGAGATTCAAGATTTTAACAACTTTATTAGCATCCTAAATGATATAGTAAAGTGGAAAAGGGTGTTGGGGGAGTTTATGGGGAAGTTAGCCAACAAGGGGGAGAAACATAAAAAGGATCCCATTAATGGTGATGGATCTAATATTGGAGAAGGAATCCATGCACACACAATAATGTAAATCCACCCACACTTATTGTTGAAATGTGGCAACAAGAATATTCCAATTTTAATTTGTCCTTGAATTAAAATTTGAATTTAGTCTCACCAGCTGCTTGAAAAATAATTAATTAATTCATTATGGATTAATTAGTTGGAGAAATTCAAGTTAGAAGTCTTTGTGAAGTCATGCAACAGTTATCCCTTAAATTAAGGAGATTTTCCCTTAATTAAGGAGATTATCCCTTAATTAAGGAGATAAGATTGAGTTTTATTTGAGTTGTGATTAGTTAGCTCAGTTTACTGAGTTAAGTCCAGTTAAATTAGTTCCAAATTGTTTGAGGAACTAATTGTGAGTTCAGTCAGTTAATGCATGCATGCATCCAACTAGTGTACTCCAAATAACTGAAGATTCTCTCATAAGTAACTCATGCATGTCTATTCTGAGAAAGACCCAGTTGAGATTAAAGACAGGTAAAATGTACTATCATTTGCATGTTTTCTCCTATAAAGGAAACTCATGCATGCAGAAGGATTAATGCACAGGAGGATTGCGCAGTTTTACAGGGTGTGAGATCAGTGTGAGTGATCAGTGTTACACTTGGTAATAGGAGGATCACCCAGAGAAATTGTGCAAGGAAATATGAGGCATGGAGGGTAGAGGAGAAGGCTTGTGAGAAGCCTTGTTTGCCTGTGAGCATCTATGAGGATTGTACTGAGAGCTGGCGAGCTATGAGAGCTAAGGCTTTGTGTAATCTTGATGTATTTCCACCTTGTATGATAATACAGATAGTGGGGTTTTTAGCTGAGGCTTTCTGTTAGGATCCCACCCTAACCCCCTTATTTATGTCATGGGATCACGTCATAGTCAAGAGTCAATAAAGCCCATATTAATATTTGTAAGTGGTTAACCCGCAATTAATGACGGGACCACAGTTAGTTGCAAATGGGTCGTAGTATTAGATAGATGGTATTAATAAAACCCACGGTATTGGCCCGTGGTATTGCATGTATGAGTCATATATAAAGGATAGAGACTCCTTGCGAGGAGCATTGTGTCTTATTTTGTATTCGAGCTCTGCTCTATTGGAGGTTGCCCCCTCGAAGAGGCAAGTGAACATTACTCCCTGAATAATAAAATCATTGCTATTCTGTGTTTTGGGTATCTTTTCTCCGCATATTCTGTATTTGGGTATCATTTTGCAGGTTAAGAGCATAACAAGTGGTATCAGAGCACTTTCCAGGGCCGGTGGGATCTCCAATTCTTAACAAAAAAAAAAAAAACGGCTAGAGACGTGTTCCAGCGTCTTTAAACCACGGGATCTATCGTTAAGCGCATAAACCTGCGGATTTGGGGGGGCATGCATGCAGGAAATACAAGAGGTGGTCACGTCTGTTGGACTCCCCTGTAACCCCTGTGGGTACCCCTTCGAGTAGTAGCGCATTAGACAGAACCGTGCACGGGCTGTCTTCCACGTACCCTCTGGGTATATCGGAAGCCCCCTAGGCTCCCTTGAAACCTCGCCATAGATAAACCGTCGGCCGTCTTGTGGCTACAGTACACCGAGAACAGCACTCGGAGAGATTACTCGCCCGTACGATAGGGAAGTTGGGTTGTACGGCTAAGGGTACGGTCGATCCTCCTTAGTTAGAGCCCTGAAAAATTGGGCCGAGTACTACTGCCAGACCCTTATGTATATTGCGATCTGTAGCACCTGACACTCCTCATGACCATAGTTTCCTTTTCTATCGGGGGATCACACATCATCTATTCCCGATCCGCGTGTGTAAAGAGGTGCAGCAGCAGCAGACATCAGTCCCGCAGATCCATCAGATCTGCCGCAGCAGTTGTTCCGCCATTCAGATCTCTCAGACCCACTAGATCGGAGTTGTTGTGAAGGGTTCCTATACCAGGGTATACTTTTCGCAGGACTTTGGGCAGCATTGACATTTTGAGGATTTGGCGACTGCAGTATTGATCAATAAGGAGTAAAACTCCGTTAGGAGTTTTCAAAAAAAAAAAATGTGATCTTCTGGGGCGCTTATTGGTGATATAGCCCATTAGAATCAGGACGACGAGCTGAGCAAGGTGGTACCATTCAATTTATTAGTAAAAACTTTTAGGCAGTCCCAATTTTTCATCAGGTTGGTGTATGGTAGAAACTAGAGCTCAAGCGATGGCCAATGAAAGGATGGACAAACTTGAAGACACTGTGAACTCCATCCAAACTGAGATTCGCAGACTAAGTCTCCAGATACAGCAATTCCTACCGAAGGGCAAGGAGCAAGCCCACGAGGAGGCGTATAATGGCCATGAATACAATGAGGGTGAGTCTAGCCACTCTCCTCACATCTGGCACACCCATCCACCACCCAGTCAGCGACCTCCCAAGTTGGATGTGCATAAATTTGACGGTTCTCACCCATCTGCATGGCTAGCACAAATGGAGCAGTATTTCAAATTGAATCATATCCCAAATGATGCGAATAAGCTTATGTTTGGGAGCATGTACTTGGACAATGAACGGTGGCAATGGTGGGAATGGCATCAGCGTTGCAATGGACCTTTTAGGACTTGGACCCAATTTACCAAAGCTCTTCGAGATCGCTTTGAACAGGAAGACTCTTTTTTGGGTCGTCTCACTAAGCTCCGACAGACTGGTACAGTGGATGAATATATTACCGCTTTTGAAGCCTTAGCCTTCCACACTAGGGGTCTCACAGATGAGTTCTACACGGAATGTTTTATCAGCGGTCTTAAAGAAGCCATCAAAGCTCAAGTTCTACTTCACCACCCTCCCACGTGGACGGAGGCTTTCCAGGTAGCTCGTAAGGTGGAACGTGCATTAGCAGCCCAATACAGTCGCCCAAATTTCCCCACTAAAGGTCGTCCCCCACAAGCTCACAACACGACTCAAACACTTAAGGTCCAAAAGGTGTCACCTACGGAAATGGCCGAAAGAAGGAAGCAAGGACTATGTTACTAATGTGATGAAAAATACTCCCTAGGTCATAAATGCAAGGAGCCCAAATTTTTTCAAATAGATGCCACTGACTACAGCTCAACAGAGGAAGATCCACCCCTTGAGGAACATGAGGCGCTAGAAGAAGACAACCCAAAGGATAATGTCTCTGACGAACCCGTTATTTCGCTGCATGCGTTGGCAGGGATTTCTTCCCCTCAAACTCTCAAAATCCGGGGTTTTCTTAAACAACGCTTAGTAGTAGTCTTGATTGATAGTGGAAGTACCCATAATTTCATCCATCAAAAAAATCGCAGAAGCAACGCATTGTTTTGTACGAGCAGTTTCTAACTTCCAAGTCCAAATTGCAGATGGGGGCACAATGAAATGTGAAGGCCGCTGTGAAAATGTCAAACTTCAAATGGGGGATTATCAGTTGAAAACCCACATGTTTTCCATACACATGGGGGGTTGCGACATTGTCCTCAGTGCTGAATGGCTCCGCACTCTTGGGCCAATCACAATGGATTTCCAGGAGTTATATATGAGTTTTAAGCAGAACAACTCCACACATACCCTCCGTGGACTCCAAGCGGGAGCCCCTTCTATCATCAGCTCGCATAGGATGGAAAAATTGTTAAAAAAGGGCCATCATGGAGTAGTAGCTCAATTTAATGCCATCCAGGTAGTCGAAACCATGTCTCTGCCAATTCATCATGAGATGCAACAGATTTTAAATAACCATCGGACGGTCTTTGACAAGCCTAATGAGCTTCCACCCTCGCGAGGGGAACATGATCATAGCATCACCTTAGTTCCAGGGGCACAACCCCCAAATGTGCGGCCATGCAGATATCCGTTCACCCAAAAGAATGAAATAGAAAAAATCATCAAGGAACTGTTGGAAGCAGGTGTCATTCGTCCCAGAATTAGTCCTTATTCATCCCTAGTGGTCATGGTGCTCAAGAAAGATGGGGAGTGGCGGATGTGTCCCGACTTCAGGGCCCTCAATAAGTTGACAGTCAAAGATAAATTTCCCATCCCGGTGGTTGACGATTTGCTGGACGAACTCAATGGGGCTCAATTCTTCACTAAGTTGGATCTTCGCTCAGGCTACCACCAAATTCGCATGAAGGAAGTCGACATTCCCAAGATGGCTTTCAGAACTCATGAAGGCCATTATGAGTTCCTGGTCATGCCATTTGGTCTTTGTAATGCCCCCTCTACTTTTCAGAGCTTTATGAATCACATTCTCAAACCATATCTCAGAAAATTTGTCCTTGTCTTCTTTGATGACATCCTCATCTATAGTGGCACTTAGGCTGCACATCTTCAGCATGTAGATCTACTCTTGCAACTGCTCTGCAAGCATAAATTATTTGTCAAGATGTCCAAGTGTTCGTTTGGCATGGAAGAAGTTGAGTATTTGGGCCACATTGTGGGGCGTGAAGGTGTCAAGGTGGACCCCAAAAAGATCCAGGCAATGCAAGAATGGCCTCAACCTAAGACCTTGAAGAGATTGAGAGGATTTTTGGGTCTCACAGGCTATTATCATAAATTTGTCCGCAACTATGGCCGCATAGCGAAACCCCTCACTCAACTCCTAAAGAAAAATTCCTTCTTCTGGAACGAGGAAGCACAACAGGCATTTACCGCTCTAAAAAATGCCATGTGTTCCACTCCAGTCTTAGCACTACCCGACTTCACCAAATCCTTTGTCATTGAATGTGATGCTTCGGGTACAGGTATTGGGGCGGTCTTAATGCAGGAAGGGCAACCGTTGGCCTTCACAAGCCAACAACTCAGTGGGAGGAATCTGGGCCAATCTACCTACTAGAAGGAAATGATGGCCATCTTACATGCAGTCGAGACCTAGCGACCTTACTTATTGGGGCGACGTTTCCAAATCCGCACAGATCATCACAGTCTTAAATATTTTTTGGAGCAACGCCTATCCTCCCCAACAAAATAAATGGTTAGCCAAAATGCTGGGATATGATTATGAGATCATTTACAAGAAAGGGAAATACAATAGTGTAGCAGATGCATTATCTCGCCAATTTGAGGAGGAAAGTACTCTGCTCGCAATTTCCCTCCCCATTCCAGACTGGATTGAAGAGGCTCGCAGGGAATGGTTTTCACACCCCGGGCTCTCCCAACTCATTTCTCAATTGCAGGTAGATCCTAATTCCACCAAGGGCTACTCGTGGCAGAATGATATTCTTCGCTACAAGGACAGAGTCGCAATCTCACCAACATCCACCCTCAAAAGTTGAATTTTGGCAGAATTGCACTCATCTCCCATTGCAGGACATTCGGGCTTTCAGAAGACATATGCTCGCACCAGAAGATCATTTTTTTGGACAGGCATGAAAAAGGAAATCCTTACCTTCGTAGCAGAATGTGATGTCTGTCAACACCACAAAGGGGAAACTGTCAACACACCAGGCACATTACAACCATTGCCCATTCCGACATCAATTTGGACGGAGGTTTCTATGGATTTCATTACAGGTCTTCCAAAGTCAGGGAACAAGTCAGTCATCATGGTGGTTGTGGACCTACTGTCGAAGTATGCTCATTTCTGTGTCCTACCCCACCCGTTTACACCAACTTTGGTTGCTCAATCTTTCATGCATCAGATCTTCAAATTGCATGGCATGCCCACTTCTATTGTGTCCGACCGCGACCCAATCTTCACCAGTAATTTTTGGCAGGAACTCTTCAGAATACAAGGCACTCAACTCAAACTCAGTACTTCATATCATCCGCAACAGATGGTCAAACCGAAGCTGTCAACAAATGTCTAGAAACCTACCTTAGGTGTTTCACTTCAGAAAAGCAACACCTTTGGGTACAGTGGTTACCTCTAGCTGAATGGTGGTATAACACCAACTATCATGCCACCACCAAAATGACTCCCTATGAAGCAGTATATGGTCAACTTCCGCCTTCCCCTACTTATTATCTCAAGGGGTGCTCCAAAGTACAAGCAGTGGATCAACTCCTACAACACCGCGCAACCATGCTCGCCCATCTTAGATAGAATCTTCATCAAGCTCAGAACCGCATGAAGCAACAGGTCGACCAGCATCGCTCAGAGCGCCAATTTCAAGAAGGGGATCAGGTCTTTTTGAGGCTGCAACCATATAAGCAAACATCACTCAAAGACATGGGTTGTCAAAAGCTCTCTCCAAAATTCTACGGACCATACCAAGTACTTCAACGCATTGGAGAAGTGGCTTACAAGTTGGCTTTGCCACCTACGGCAAAAATCCATCCAGTTTTCCATGTATCGTGCCTCAAGAAAGTGATTGGGAACAATTGCCGAGTTCAAACCAGTCTACCCGAATTGGACGAAGAAGGGTCAATCTGGCTTCAACCCGAACAGGTTCTAGACACACGAGACAAGCACCTGCGCGACCGCATGATTAAGGAAGTCCTCATCAAATGGAAAGACACCTCTCCAAAAGATGCAACTTGGGAACCAGCCACTATTCTTCAGCGATTTCCGCAGCTTCAGCCTTGAGGACAAGGCTAGTCTTAAGGGAGAGGGCATGTTAGGGTCCCACCCTAACCCCCTTATTTATTTCATGGGATCACGTCATAGTCAAGAGTCAATAAAGCCCATATTAATATTTGTAAGTGTTTAACCCGCAATTAATGACAGGACCACAGTTAGTTGCAAATGGGCCATAGTATTTGTTTGGTCAATTTAGTGAAGTCTAAATTACAACTTTTAAATGTCAACCCGGGGCTCGTAAGCTGATGAAGTGAGGTGTACTATATGTACTTAGATAACCGTTTTCTTAATCTTTTGTCGTTTTTAGCTTTTTAAGTTTGTTTTCGAATGTATCTTTCCTACTGTGATGTGATGGAAGTAATAAAGCAAGTGAAATGTGGATGATTGTGGTGATCTCTAAATGATTTCTTCAAAACTTGAAAAGTATTCTACAAGAAAGCTTGAACAACAATTGCAATAAAATCAAAGCTTAAAATCAAATAAAGGACTAATGGCATCGGCCCAGTATCTCTGCTGCTGATGAAAATGAAAATGAAATTTATATTAACTCAATTAAAAGCAAGAACAACTACTTTACACTACTTTGCACTATTTTAACTCTTCATTTAAATCTAATCAATGTGAAATTTAAGTGAGACAAATCACACTATTTTAACCTTTTCTTAATCATGTGAGAACAATTATGAACAGTTCAGTAATGTGAGTCTTAAAGCAAAATAAACCAAGCTGCACTAAGTGATATTTTGGCTCCAATAAAGTTAGTTGATTATAGAAAAAGAACCATCAATAAATGAACAACTTGATAACTACTGAGCAGAAAGTAAAGTGCGAGTTAAAGAAATGACAGTAAGGAAAATCAAAACTGCAAAACAATGAATGTCAACAACGTAGACAAGACGATCACGCATGCCACTAGTTATGAAAAGAAAAGAAAGAAAATTGTCCCGGGCTTGCCTAAGAAACCTGCATAACACACTGATCAGTCATGAACAAAAGTGCAGAAATGTAAATCAGCAGAATTCAAAGTTTATGTACATCTAATATACATGTTGAAAAGAAATAAAAACGCAGCAATTAAAATACATCTGTACAGCTATTATACATGAAACAAGAAAGAGAAATGCAGGAAATTAAAGATTACTATACAGGGCTTCAGCAAACAGGGGCCCGCTGCCTACTTCAGCCGATTCAAGGAGCAGTTATACGCTTAAGTGTAAAACAGTCTTCTCATGTATTGACAGCAAATGTAAAAGTACAGTGGGGAGCTCAAAATTACAAAGCGATTACAACAACGACTAACTATCCAGCGTTCAAAGACGCTTTATTTATAACAGAGGAAAGCAAACTAACTTAACGAAAACTAAGCTATTCAAGCAGCTGTGTAAAAACACGTAATCTTGCTGCGTCCTCGGATTTAGGCGACGGTCGTTGTGGGAATTCAATATGCTGTTGAATTCATGTTTCCCACTATCTTTGTGGCTGAGGAAGATGCCACATGTTCTTCACGTGCTCCAAAACAGAACACGCAGAGCCGTGCCACCGCCAATGACTTCTGTTGACCGTATTTGCCTCCTCGTTGACCACGGGTTTTTATGACCGGTTTGGGTGAGCTGGAAGGACACACACCATGTCCTTGGTTCCACGAACTTGCCCATGTGGCTCTTCTTCCCGGAGGACACCTGGAACATATCATTTAATAAAACAGCTGCGGAATCCGGGGTTGGCTGCGTAAACCGGGATCAGCTGTGAAAACCCTGTGTGAGCTGTGGAAACGCAGCACTTTGAACCAAAATTCTAAACCAACAACAGTCATTAGCATAATTAGAAAACCATGTAAAAATTCTTAAAATACAATGATTTGAGAAATTTGATGGAGGGAATGAGTGGCAAAAGAAGGAAATGAATAGGAAAAGGAGGCTGAGAGGATGTGTAAAGAAGTGCAGGTTTGAGGCTCAACATACCCCCACTGTGAAGGTGTTGCATGTCCTCATGCAACCAAAACTTTGTCATTGTTTTTCAATCCATGTGCTCAGATTCTTCTGCCAAAACATCTAGCCTTCTTCTGTTTCTCCTTGCTGCTAAAATTGTCCTTGGTTTTCTGACTAAACACCTGAATTTCAAATTGATCAATGCTCTGCTCAGCTTCTTACATTTTCTCTTCAATTTTCTATTCTTCTTCTGCCAGAGTCCTAAGTGAAGCATGGTATTGTCATGGACAATTTTGTCCACCTTGCTTTGTTCTTTTAATGCTTCATTTTCTTGTTTAATGTGCCTATTTAGGACTTCTAGCTCAAACACTTCCTGTTTTAAAGATTTCACTTGTGCATCAAGTGGCAAGGTAGTGCTTGGTCCTGCAACTGATCGTTCCAAGGACTCTAAGTAGTTATATGCTTCTTGCTGGGTGGAGTCTACCTCAGGTGTTTGTCTCGGCCTGAACTCAAATTCTTGAAAAGGAGGATTGTTTTCTCTTTCTAGCTGAAAAGGACTTTCCTCACGTGGAGGACTTGCCTCAATGTCTTGCTGAGCTGGACCTTTTTCAGGTGTTCCTTCACCTAAATCAATAAAGTGTGATTGTTTTTCTTGGGTCACTTTCTTTCCTTTGAGCCTACTGCTCCTCCTCACATGTGGACTAGTGCTCTCTTTCTGGGCACTCTGCTTTTCTTTTCGTTTCTTTGTTGAGGCAGCAGTTTGGAGATGGGCTAACCTTTCTGCCAAAGTTTGAGACTCTTCTTCTACTGATGGTTCAGGGGATGGATATGTCTCTTGAACAGTTGCTTTACCTTTTTCCTTTTTCTGCTTTTTATTTCTAGTTCCCTCTTCTTCTTCCTCATGAACAGTTTCCTGAGTGTCTACTGTAGGAAGGTCTTGGGTTGTAACATTTCTTTTTCTCCTCCTACTTCTTTTTGGGATTTTTGGGGAACTATTGGCAGAGGTTTCAGTCACCTCTTGGAAGTGATTTCTGATCAAAAACTTTTCCCAAGTATCGTTACTGTTTTTCAATTGATCCTCAATGAGAATTCTAATGAGCCCGTGATGATAAAGGTGGGATTCAATATGGCCTACATGTTTCTGAACAGCAGAGCTCATTTTCTTTAGACTTGCTAGCAGAAAGTAAGGTAAATTAAGGGCATGGCCTTCCATTAAATTCATCATAATCCTTGCATGATACATATACATGGTGCCAAAGCGACCTTCGCATATACATGGTGCCAAAGCCCCGGAAGTGATGATTGATGCTATGTGATTCATTTCACTAGTTTCAATCCCACTTCTTCACCCCTGTGAGCATCACCCGATGCAATGAGTGCTAAGTGAACTATTCAAAAAATAATGAGAAATTAGTCAGTTACGACTACCTCTCATGGAAATGGTCATATGTGAATGACTTACTTAACGCAGTTGAATCCCAAAATGATCTAATGTAATAAACTTCTGAACAAGTAACAACAGCGCAGACCATTCCTCTTTAATTACATGCACAGGAATCCCTTTAGTGAATATTGAAGTGTCCATACCTGGGTTCTTAAGCATGTATTTCCATCCCTGATCTTCCAGCCCTCTGTTCTTAAACCATCTTTCTCCCTCCTGAGGTAGACTGGTTGTTGTTGCTATGGTGTTCTCTGTTATTGTGAATTTCAGGTCCCCTACTTCCACGGTGTGTCCATTGAAGGATCGAGCAAATGCTTTCGTTACCTCCTTATTATACCCTCTGAATTTTTGAATAAACTTCAACCACTTTTCTTTCTTTAATGCTTCCTTTGTCTGTGGATACCCTTCTAAATACTTCGGACCCTCAGGTTCAGCTCTAAGCAGCTTCCCCATCTTCGGCTCTCAACTTCGGCTGAAGCTTTGACTGTGTGTGGATGCTCAAGGAGGATGCTCACGGGAAAAAACAGGTGGATTACGGCTGTAAGTGGAGTATCCATAACGTAATGCAAGGCGTATTGCAGAACTGTAATCGGGGTTTGAAACAGAGCTGTGGAGTTTGCAGCGGAAATGAGAGTGGAAATGGTGTGAGTACGAGGGAGTAGAAGACAAACACGAGAAATGAGTTCAATGCATGCGGAAATGGAGTGATAAGTGCACGGAATAACGACCGAATCCTTTAGAGTCGGGTGGCTTACGCACACGTCTCAGCGCTGGCTGCGGAAATGGTGGTAAGGAGAGCCGTGGTACATTGGGTTACGTCACAGAGGTACGGCCAGTAATGGAGGAGCAGCCCCGTTTCAAGTTTTGAATTAATGATGATTAGGGGACCGTTAGAAAGGTATGTGGATGAAGCATTATCATCGAGGAGGAGTGGGATGATCTTGCCGAATCATTGCATTTAGTGGCTCTTTCCACGATTTAATAACTATGCATAAAATGACATTAAATTGTTGTTTGGAAAAGATTTTGATCATACCTTCATAAGTTTTCCATTTGTTGATTAAGGTTGCTGACCCATTATTGCTTTCTGATCTTGCAGATGCCTCATATCTTCGCTGCCTTTGGTGATGATGATGCTGACCTTTGACTGTAATTTTTTTGAAAACAGAGTGTTGCTGGCTGTAGAGACAGAGTGATGCTGGTTGCAGAAATCGTTTCGAGCTGCGGAAACTGGTGCGAGCTGCGGAAACTGAGACAACACCCCTTTAACTGCACAAATTTAGTTATAAAAACAACTAACTGAATGAAATAGTCCTGAGAGGGACTTTTATTGATGGAATGGAATGAAATGAGTGGAATGAGATGGAAGTGTAGTGGAGTGAAGTGGAATGGAGATGAAGATGAGATGGAGGTGAAGATGGAAATGACAAGTGGAGTGAAGATGGAGAGAAAGAGATTTTTTTTTTTGGAAAATATAGAGTGTCAGGTGTCCCTGATTTTCACTCCATATTTTCTGTATAAGACCGCCAATCTGAGATTGGTTTTCAGGCTTATACACTTTTTTTTTTTTTAAATTTAGAAAGAAACAAAGACTAGGCTGATGGAGGAGAAGAATTCTTCTCCACCAGCCTCATTGCAGAATTCTCTTGAAAATTTTTGACAAAGTCCTCTTTTGAGAGTGGCTTTTGATAAATTTTCAATCGGTGGCCATTCACAATGACAGGAGTTTGAAACTCATCAATAGTCTTGATTCGAACTGCTCCATTGCTAAAGACTTCATCAATCTCATATGGTCCAAGCCAATGAGTTTGAAATTTTCCTTTGAAGTCTTTAAATTTGGAATCAAACAGTAATGCCCAATCTCCTTTTTGAAACTTTCTCTCCTTGATATATCTGTCATGCCACTTAGTTCTTTGGTGCTGAACTAGATCAGTCCTTAAAATTACATCTTGTCTTATTTCATCTAGCTCATTCAGCTGCTCCATTCTGTGATTTTGGGCTTCTGATAGACTCATCCCCAACTGAACTGCCATCTTGAAGGTCTTGACTTGGAACTCAATGGGGAGCAAGACTTCTTTCCCATAAACAAGTTCATAGGGAGAATGTCATTTTGTGTTCCTCCATGTAGTTCTATAGGCCCATAAGGCTTCAGGAAGCCTTTCTGCCCAATCTCTTCTGTGGAGATGAACAGTCTTGGTGATGATGCTCTCAAGAACTTTGTTTGTGGATTCCACTTGACCATTTGCTTGCGGATGGTATGGAGTAGATTTTTTGTGCTTGATTTTGTATTCTTCCATCAGCTTCTCCATCAAGTTAGATGTAAATTGGCTTCCCTGATCTGTCACAATTTCTCTTGGGACACCAAAACGAGTAAAAATATCCTCAAAAAGAAATTGAACAACTGAATTTTCAATGGCAGAAGGCAATGCCTTGGCTTCTACCCATTTAGCAACATAATCAGTGCAAACCAATATATACTTCTTTTGTTTAGATGGTAGATTAATAGGTCCAATGAAATCTAAAGCCCATTTTTCAAAGGGTTCGATGAGTACCTGTGGTTGTAATGGCATTTCATTTGAAAGAGTTGGTCTCCCAACTCTTTGGCAGTTGTCACACCTTCTAACATATTGTTTTGCATCTTTGAAGAGAGAAGGCCAATAATATCCTAAAGAAAGGATTTTATAGGTCGTCCTCTTGTCAGAAAAGTGTCCACCGCACGGTTCATCATGACATGCCTTAAGGATTTCAGGCATTTCATCTTCCCGAACACATCTTCTGATCACACAATATAGCCCTGTTTTGAACAATTCATTAGAAATCCATGAATACTTTGAACTCTCCTGAATGATTTTCCTTTTCTCATTAAGAAATAAGTGTGGAGGTAGCTTCCCTGTAACCAAATAGTTAGCAATATCTGCATACCAAGGAGTTTTAGTAGTTACTGCAAATAGATATTCATCTGGAAACTTATCTTCTATGGGAGAATCTTCGTTAGTATTTTGGATTCTAGTCAAGAAATCAGCTATTGTATTTTGTTTTCCTGGTCTATCTAACACAGTAATATTGAATTATTGTAAAAGTAAAAGCCATCTTGTAACTCTGCCATTAGTAACAGGTTTTTTCATGAGATACCTAATTGCAGAATGATCAGTATGGACAAAAGTTTCATATCCAGTTATGTAATGTCTAAACTTGTTAATTGCATGCACAACAGCTAAGAACTCTTTTTCAGTCACAGTATAATTTAACTCAGTGGGAGTCAAATTTTTACTGGTGTAGTAAATGGCATAAGGAACTAAATCTTTTTGACCCAACACAGCTCCTAGAGCTGTATCTGGAGCATCTGTAGAAATATGTAAAGGAAGTTTCCAATTTGGCCCTCTCAAAATGGGTGCTTCAGATATTCTGGTTTTTAGAGTTTCAAATGCAGATTGACAGTCAGGATCCCACTTGAATTCACAGTCTTTTGTAAGTAATTTGAAGAGTGGAGATGCTATCTTGGTGAAGTTTTCAATAAATCTTCTATAATATCCAGTAAATCCAAGAAAACTTCTAACATCTTTTTGACAATTTGGAATAGGTAACTTGGAGATGACTTCAACTTTTGATCTATCAACTTTAATTCCATCTCCTAAAATATGATGTCCTAAAACAATCCCTTCAGTAAACATCATAAAACATTTTTCATGACTTAATGAAAGATTTGTTTCTTTACATCTTATAAGGACTTTTTCCAAATTTTCTAATGCCTCTTCAAATGAATTACCATAAACTGTAAAATCATCCATATAGACCTCTACACAATCATGAATTAGATCATAAAAGATTCCTAGTACTGCCCTTTGAAATGTTGCGGGTGCATTACATAATCCAAAAGGAAGTACTCGGTAAGAAAAAGTTCCCCATGGACAGGTAAATGTGGTCTTGTCCTGGTCTTCAGGTGCTACCTGAATCTGATTGTAACCACTAAAACCATCCAAGAATGAGAAATACTTTTTGCCTGCTAAAGTATCTAATATTTGATCAATAAAGGGAAAAGGAAAGTGATCCTTCAAAGTTGCTTTGTTCAATTCCCTGTAATCAATGCAAACCCTCCATTTACCATTATTTTTAGGTACTATAACCAAAGGGGAAATCCACCGGCTGTCTGAAATGGGGTAAATGAAGTTTACATTAAGTAACTTTTGGAGCTCTTCTTTCACTATCTCCCTAAGGTTTGGATTCATCCTTCTTTGAGGTTGTCTGATTGGCCTACTGTTTTCCTCAACGTAGATGTGATGAATGCAAGTCTTAGGGTCAATACCTTTCATATCAGTATACTCCCATGCAAATGCAGTAGAATGTTTTTGTAAGATTTTGGTTAGCTCCCCCTGTTGTGATTTTTCCAAGTTTCTGTTGATATTCAATGTTTTTCCTCGAAAAATCTCAATGGCAGAACTACCAAACTCTTCCATAGAGAAAAGAGACATTTGTCTAGTTGATAGACACTCAATATCAGAATCCAAATGAAATTGTGTGTGGTCATATTTTGAAGATGGTTCAAAGTTTTCTAATGTGTTCAGAATTTGACTATCTTCAATAATCTCAGAAATGGTAAAGACAGGTTGTATAGTATCTTCATCATCAACCCACTCATTATCTCCTATTTCTGTAATTGCTTTTGCTGGAGGATACAGATTGAACTTCTTTGTCGAATTACCATCAGAAATATACATATCCCCAGACCTACAACTTATGAAAGCATCAGCTGTGGCTAGCCAAGGTCTTCCTAAAATAAGAGGATGTCCTCCTAGATTACTCTTAGGAGTTAAAATCATGAAATCCACTGGATATTCCCAAGAGTCTAGGGAGACTGGAATGTCTTCTAATACACCATCTGGTTTAATAATTGATCGATCTGCAAGTTGCAATAAAGTAGGTGTAAAAAGAAGATTAGGAAGTTTTAGTTGTCCCATAGTCTGTCTACTCATGATGTTGATAGCAGCCCCTAAATCAATCAAAGTATTTGGTATTTCTACCCCATTGATATGTGTTTTGACAATTGGACTACCAGGGTCTACATATTTCTGCATAGTAATTTTTCCCATCATGATATCTGCAATTTTCCCTACCAGGTGGATCCTTCTGGTATCTCTTGGTTTCCTTCATGGTCTTTTAAGGCTCAACTCCTTTATTGTTTTTGCTAGAATAGGAATTTCCTTAATGGCTTGTAACAAGGGAATCTTGATACAGACATTCTTCAATTCATCTAGAAAATTATAGTCAGGCAACCAAATTTGTTTTTCCACTCCTTTGTCAATTTGTAATCTTTCAGGAAAAGGAGGTGTGGATAAAGATGCAGGTTGCTCAACTATGGGAGTTGTGGGGGTTAATTATTTTTCTTTTTCTTTTTGAGTGTTTGGGTTTTGAAGAGATGATTCAGAACCCTTATTGGCTTCAAGAGATTCTTCCTCAAAAATGCTTTGCTTTTGAGCATTTATAGAAGGCTTATCTAAGACTCTACCTGATCTGAGTTGTACTTCATTGAGAGGAACAATCATATAGGTAGGAAATTGTTGACCTTCCATCATGTAAGCATTTTGAGGGTTTTTATTATTGGGGTTTGGCAATGGCTGAGAAGGAAGTTGATTTGACTTCTGTTGGAATGGAAGCAAGAGTTGAGAGTTTGGATTCTGTTGAGAAGGTTGTTGTTGTTGTGGAAATGGAAATGATAGTTGTGGATTTTGATTTGGAAGTTGTGGAGCTTGTTGGTTTTGAAAACATGGAGGATATTGGTAAAATTGAGCAAATCTCCCATAATGATTTTGCATACCTTGTACCCATGATTGAAAAGGATTTTGAGGTTGGGACCAAGGTTGTTGCCAAGGATTCCAATTTGGTTGGGGTTGAAAATTCATAGAGTTGCTAAACCCTTGATTTTGTTGCCCTTGCCAAGGTCTCCTTGCAACAAACCAGAGAGATTCGATTGTATTTGGATCTTCTTGAAAGACAGCTTTGAGCCTAGGAATTGAAGGACAATCCTTGGTCTCATGATTCTCTGAACAAATTACACATGTTTCTACAACTTTTGCATCCAAGGGACATTCCCTTAGAGCATGTTTCTTCCTACACTTTGGGCAAAAGATGGCCAAAGCCTCAGCTTCTGCTTTATGCTTATTGTGAATCTTAAGGGTGTCTAGTTGCTCACTAAGACTCCCTAAGATATCAGTTTTGAATTCATCAAGCATGTTGCCAATCTCAGCCCTACTTACCGATCCAGTTGCAAATTTATTTGCTCTGATGAGAGAAGGATCTCTAGGCCCTTTTTGAGTTATAGATTTCCCCCTTGAGAGATGGACACATAGTTCTGCTATATCATTGAGTGAAAGTTGAGATATATATCCCTTCCCCATCATGTTCAAAATATCTATCCATTCATCTCTAATGGCTTTCAATAGAAGGGCTTTTAAGGTCTCCTCATCTAAGTTGTTCATTTTTGCTCTTTTCAAGTTGTATTGAAATCTTTCAAGCAGATCCTCCAAATTTTCATCTTCTTTTTGCATCATTTTGAATACCTCATCCTTGTGATTGGTGGGCATACAATAGTCCAGGTACCTATCCAAAAATTCTTGTTTCATATCATTCCAAGACCTAATGGATTGAGTGAGTAATCCCATGAACCACTTCAAGGCTGCTCCTTTCAATGTTGAAGGGAACAGTTTGAGTTTTTGAGAGTCTTCCAGATAATCATAAGTTCGACAAACGACTTCAAACTCAAATAGAAATGTTTCAGGGTCCTCATTCCTCATCCCATGGAAGTTTGGGAGGACAGATGATGAGATGTTTTTCATTGTGGCTCGGGAGTCCTCATCAACTATAGGAAACCTGAATGAGCTATCCCCATCCCTATTTCTTCCAATGTTACCTCTACCTCCTCCATTGTTTCCTCCTCCTCCTCCTCTACCTCTACCTCTACCAAATCCAGTTGCTCCTTCCTTTGTCATAGTATTTTCCCTAGAGACTTCAGAGTCTTCTAGTTCTTCTACAAAGGCTGAATGAGAAGGAATTTCTCCCTCTTCTTCAGATGATTCTACTTCTTCTATTACAATTTTTCTTTCTGTAGAAGGAAGGAAAGGATCTCTTTCTAGTTCAGATTCGATGGAAGGTGTGGGAGAGTCGACTCCTGCCTCTTGAATTTCAGGAATCCTAGGGCTTGGAGTGTAAGTTGGAGATGATGGAGGTGTCTCTTGTCTATTCCTTGAAGTAGATGGACTTGTAAAAATCGAACTCTTAGCTCTAGCTAAAAACCTTCCCCTAGAATCTCTTGCTCTATGCATGTCATTTTTATTTTCCTTCAAGTCGGGGTAATAATTCTCTTTCTGATCTTCCAGGTCACTCTAGGTGCAAGAAGAGAGCATACTCAAGAAACTATTAAACCAATAACTTTCTCTTTTCTGATCCTCCAGATCACTCTAGGTGCAAGAGGAGAGCATACTTTGAGAGGTTATTAATTTTCCTTCCTTGAAATTTTCTTGTTTTTTTTTTTTAAGAATTGGCTACCTAATTTCACTTCCCCGGCAACGGCGCCAAAATGTTTGGTCAATTTAGTGAAGTCTAAATTGCAACTTTTAAATGTCAACCCGGGGCTCATAAGCTGATGAAGTGAGGTGTACTATATGTACTTAGATAACCGTTTTCTTAATCTTTTGTCGTTTTTAGCTTTTTAAGTTTGTTTTCGAATGTATCTTTCCTACTGTGATGTGATGGAAGTAATAAAGCAAGTGAAATGTGGATGATTGTGGTGATCTCTAAATGATTTCTTCAAAACTTGAAAAGTATTCTACAAGAAAGCTTGAACAACAACTGCAATAAAATCAAAGCTTAAAATCAAATAAAGGACTAATGGCATCGGCCCAGTATCTCTGCTGCTGATGAAAATGAAAATGAAATTTATATTAACTCAATTAAAAGCAAGAACAACTACTTTACACTACTTTACACTATTTTAACTCTTCATTTAAATCTAATCAATGTGAAATTTAAGTGAGACAAATCACACTATTTTAACCTTTTCTTAATCATGTGAGAACAATTATGAACAGGTCAGTAATGTGAGTCTTAAAGCAAAATAAACCAAGCTGCACTAAGTGATATTTTGGCTCCAATAAAGTTAGTTGGTTATAGAAAAAGAACCATTAATAAATGAACAACTTGATAACTACTGAGCAGAAAGTAAAGTGCGAGTTAAAGAAAATTGAAATGACAGTAAGGAAAATCAAAACTGCAAAACAATGAATGCCAGCAACGTAGACAATACGATCACGCATGCCACTAGTTATGAAAAGAAAAGAACGAAAACTGTCCCGGGCTTGCCTAAGAAACCTGCATAACACACTGATCAGTCATGAACAAAAGTGCATAAATGTAAATCAGCATAATTCAAAGTTTATGTACAGCTAATATACATGTTGAAAAGAAATAAAAACGCAGCAATTAAAAGACATCTGTACAGCTATTATACATGAAACAAGAAAGAGAAATGCAGGAAATTAAAGATTACTATACAGGGCTTCAGCAAACAGGGGCCCTCTGCCTACCTCAGCCGGTTCAAGGAGCAGTTATACGCTTAAGTGTAAAACAGTCTTCTCATGTATTGACATCAAATGTAAAAGTACAGTGGGGAGCTCAAAAATTACAAAGCGATTACAACAACGACTAACTATCCAGCGTTCAAAGACGCTTTATTTATAACAAAGGAAAGCAAACTAACTTAACGAAAACTAAGCTATTCAAGCAGCTGTGTAAAAACACGTAATCTTGTTGCGTCCTCGGATTTAGGCAACGGTCGTTGTGGGCATTCAATCTGCTGTTGGATTCATGTTTCCCACTATCTTCGTGGATGAGGAAGATGCCACCTATTCTTCACGTGCTCCAAAAGAGAACACGCAGAGCCGTGCCACCGCCAATGACTTTTGTTCACCGTATTTGCCTCCTCGTTGACCACGGGTTTTTATGACCGATTTGGGTGAGCTAGAAGGACACACACCATGTCCTTGGTTCCACGAACTTTCCCATGTGGCTCTTCTTCCCGGAGGACACCTGGAACATATCATTTAATAAAACAGCTGCGGAATCCGGGGTTGGCTGCGGAAACCGGGATCAGCTGCGGAAACCCTGTGTGAGCTGCGGAAACGCAGCACTTTGAACCAAAATTCTAAACCAACAACAGTCATTAGCATAATCAGCAAACCATGTAAAAAGTCTTAAAATACAATGATTTGAGAAATTTGATGGAGGGAATGAGTGGCAAAAGAAGGAAATGAATAGGAAAAGGAGGCTGAGAGGATGTGTAAAGAAGTGCAGGTTTGAGGCTCAACAGTATTAGATAGATGGTATTAATAAAACCCACGGTATTGGCCCGTGGTATTGCATGTATGAGTCATATATAAAGGATAGAGACTCCCTGCGAGGAGCATTATTTTGTATTCGAGATCTGCTTTATTGGAGGTTGCCCCCTCGAAGAGGCAAGTGAACATTTCTCTCTGAATAATAAAATCATTGTTATTCTGTGTTCTGGGTATCTTTTCTTTGCATATTCTGTATTTGGGTATCATTTTGCAGGTTAAGAGCATAACACTTTCCCCTGAGTATTTTTTGTCTTTCATGTGCTTTGATTCTTCTCTGGTTATATGTGTTCCACTTGATCTTGCTCAAATCTTTTAAGCTTCTGCAAATTGATTGTAGAAGTAGATTAAAGTATTTTGCTTTTGTTATATTGCATTATCAAGTTAATCTACAGTCAAAATATCTACATGGTATCAGAGAAAAGGTTATCAGAGTTGTGAACAGTATACGGAGAAGAGAATTCGAAGTTTGAAGTTCAGGGTTGCAGGAGCAAATTGAATTCATATCATACTTCAACTTGAGATGGGTCATTATGCGACTAATTTCCCATCGAAGAAGTCTAAGAAGGGATCCTCGAAAGGTGAGGCATTAGCCTCTTAGTTCGAAATGGACTTTACCCTCATCACATGCATGGTGTCATCAATGATGGGTTGTGTCTGGTATATTGACAGTGGAGCCTCATTCCACATGACCGGAGATAAAAGTTTATTCAGTACCTTGGAGGAGAAAGACCTCAAGATGCGCATAGAAATGGGTGATGACGGAAAGTATAATGTTTCAGGAGTGGGCAAGGTTGCTTTGCAGAGGGAGCATGGAGCTCCTCTCATCTTGACAAATGTGATGTATGTGCCTGGACTAAAGAAGAACTTGGTATTGGTCACGATGTTGGAGGACAAAGGCTACAATGTTGTCTTCAATAAAGGAAAGGCATTCCTAATACACATAGACACGAGTCAGACCAAGAGGATAGGGATTCGGGTGAAGAACCTTTATAAACTAGAGGTAGAAGATTGTGCAACATTGAGCACGAAAGCAGAATTGGTGCAAAGCCAAGACATTGGCGAGTTGTGGCACAGACAGTTGGGCCATTTGCATCATGGGGCCTTGAAGATAATGCATCAGATATCTATAGGGCTTCCCAAAGGTAAACTTGAGAAAGTTGACACATGCAAAGGTTGTACCTTTAGAACGTACACTAAGTCTTCCTTTCATTATCGCGACAGTCGAGCAAAGGCTATGCGAGTTCATACAGACGTGTGTGGACCATTCTCGATGGCATCCACAGTGAAGCAAAGGTATTATGTGATTTCCCTTGATGATTTTTCTCGTAAATGTTGGATTTATTTCATGCAGAAGAAGGATAAAACCTTCTCAAAGTTTTATGAGTTCAAAGCTTTGGTCGAGAAAGAGTTAGGGAAGAAGATCAAGGCCTTGAGAAGCAATAACGGTGGAGAATATGTCTCTCGAGAGTTTAAAATATTTTGTGCAGTGGAAGGAATTAAACGAGAGTTGACGACACCTCATAACCCATAGCAGAATGAGGTTTCCGAGAGGAATAACAGAACTATTGTAGGGGAAGCACGGGTGATGCTGCATGACCAAGGCCTACCACTTCACTTGTGGGCTGAGGCATGAAACACAATGGTCTATTTGCATAATAGAAGCCCGCATTGCATACTTGGGATGATGACACCAGAGGAAGCTTTCTCCCGTAAGAGACCAGATGTGGGTCACTTCAAGATCTTTGGCTCATTGGTATATTACCATGTGACAAAAGATGCATGGAAGAAGCTTGAGCCAATAGCAGAGTTGGGGATACTTGTGGGGTACACTGATACACCTCACAACTATCAGGTGTGCTTGCCTACCAGTCGGAGGACAGTGGTTCATAGAGATCTCAAGTTTGATGAGAAGAAGGCCATGCGAGTTTCTCTTGAGAGGGAGCATCGACTACAGGCTGTGCAGGAATTGGTTGTTCCTAAGGAGGAGGAGCCTCAGACTGATGCGGAGTAGCCACATGCAAAGGTTCTAGGAAGTGAGACATCCACTCAAGCAGAGTCTTCCAGAGATGGACGAAAGCGCACAAAAGAAGCTGACAGATTGTTGCAGGATGTAAGAGAGAATGTGGGAGCACCATCTTCTTAGCGCAGACAGAGGAGGTCACCTAAGAGGTACACTAGATACATGGCCCTTGTTGGGGAATGTGTTGAGACCAAGCCATCTTCCTTTGAGGAAGTAGTGCAGCAGCCAATTTGGGTTGATGCTATGGTGGAGGAGTATGACTCCATAGTTCGTAATAGTGTTTGGGACATGGTTCCAAGACTGGAGAACAAGTCAGTTGTGAGTTCCCGTTGGATTTACAAGGTAAAGCAAGCTGCTGATGGTAGTGTGGAGAAGCATAAGGCAAGATTTGTTGCCCGTGGCTTTTCACAGGTTGAGGGGATTGATTATGATGAGACTTTTGCACCTGTCACAAGGTACTCATCTATCATATCAATGTTGGCACTATCAGCATAGATGGGTTGGAAGATCCATCAGATGGATGTGAATACTGCATTCCTCAATGGCGAGATTGAGGAAGAGGTGTACATAAAGCAGCTAGAAGGTTTTGAGACCTCTGATCATGAGTCGCATGTGTTCCAACTCAAGAGAGCATTGTATGGGCTGAAGCAAGCACCTCGTGCTTGGTACACTAGGATAGAAAACTACTTCACTGGGTTGGGCTTCACAAAGAGTGAAGCATATGTGAACTTGTACATCATCGTGGTGGAAGGTAAGTTGTTGATCATTGTTCTTTATGTTGATGATCTGATATTGACTAGTGATGATCAGTTGATCATGTCTTGCAAGGAGGACCTTGCAAGAGAATTCGAGATGAAATACATGGGTCTCATGCATTACTTCCTTGGTATGGTAGTGTGGCAGAAGGATGGGGAGTTGTTTGTGTCTCAGGGCAAGTATGCCAACGAGTTACTCAGGAGACTCCACATGGAGAAGTGCAAGCCCATGAAGACTCCTCTAGCAAGTAACTTGAGGAAGGAGGATGCTACTTCAAGAAAGGTAGTAGAGGCTACTGCGTATAGGCATCTTGTGGGTTCAATAATGTACTTAGTGAACACACGACCAAATTTGTGCTATGTGGTGAACCAACTGAGTCAAGCGATGGTTCAGCCTACCAAGATGTTTTGGAAGGCAGAAAAGCATGTATTGAGATACCCCAGAGGCACATCTCAGTATGGATTATGGTACAGACAGATAGAGGGAGTGAAGCTACAAGGATTCACTAATGCAGGGAGTCCATCAGATTGGGTCAACTGTAGTTTCTTGGTACAACAGGAAACAGAGGTCGGTTGCAATCAGCTCAGCAAAGGCAAAATACATGGCTAAAAGTTAGGCAGCATATGATGCCATATGGATGCAGAAAATCCTAGTTGGTTTGTTTGATTAGAGGATGGATCCAACTGTGATCTATTGTGATAATTAGAGTGGTATCAAACTCTCTAAGAATCCAGTATTTCATGATAGGTCCAAGCACATTGACATCTGGTATCATCATCTCATAGACTGTGTAGCGAGGAGGATCATGTTGCTGCAGTATATTTTGACAGAGGATCAAGATGCTGACATTTTGACAAAGGCATTGTCAAAGTGTAAATTCGAGTTCCATAGAGATAGGATCGGGGTGGCAGATAATCCCTTTCTTGTTGAGAGGGAGTGTTGAAATGTGGAAACAAGAATATTCCAATTTTAATTTGTCCTTGAATTAAAATTGAGAATTCAAATTCAAATTTAATCTCATTAGTTGCTTGAAAAATAATTAATTAAATCATTATGGATTAATTAGTTGGAGAAATTCAAGTTAGAAGTCTTTGTGAAGTTATGCAATAGTTATCCCTTAAATTAAGGAGATTATCCCTTAATTAAGAAGATAAGATTGAGTTGTAATTAGTTAGCTCAGTTTACTGAGTTAAGTCCACTTAAATTAGTTCCAAACTATTTAAGGAACTAATTGTGAGTTCAATCCATTAATGCATGCATGCGTCCAACTAGTGTACTCCAAATAACTGAAGATTCTCTCATTGGTAACTCATGCTTGTCTATTCTGAGAAAGACCCAGTTGAGATTAAAGACAGGGATAGTGTACTATCAATTGCATGTTTTCTCCTATAAAGGAAACTCATGCATGCAGAAGGATGAATGCATAAGAGGATTGCACAGTTTTATAGGGTGTGAGATTAGTGTGAGTGATTAGTGTTACACTTGGTAAGAGGAGGATCACCCAGAGAAACTGTGCAAGAAAATAGGAGGCTTGGAGGGCAGGGGAGAAGATTTGTGAGAAGTTTTGTTTGCCTGTGAGCATCCAGGAGGATTGTACTAAGAGCTGGCTAGTTGTAAGAACTAAGGCTTTGTGTAATCTTGATGCATTTCCACCTTGTATGATAATACAGATAGTGGGGCCTTTAGCTGAGGCTTTCCCTTGAGTATTTTCTGTGTTTCATGTGCTTTGATTCTTCTCTGGTTATATGTGTTCCACTTGATCTTTCTAAAATATTTTAAGCTTCCACAAATTGATTGTAGAAGTAGATTAAAGTATTTTTATTTAGTTATATTTCATTATCAGGTTAAACTACAGTTAGAATTTCTACACTTATATAGCAAGACACCAGACAATTTTTAAATGAGACAACAATTGGCTAAGTGGATCAAGATGATCAGGATATAACTTTTGGGGAGAAATTGGAGGAGTACAGGAGGTTGGGACAAGATTTTCAAGGTGCCATGAAATTCATAGGTTTCTACAATCTCCAGATGAAGAAAAAAAATCCAAAAACCACCACATCATTCAAATAAAATTGTTAGTGGTACACCATAAACCACCAATTTCCATGGAAGATGATTATTGGTAAACTAGAAAAACCACCACCTAAAGAATCTAAAGCCTCAACTTGGATCCTTCAAAGAATTATCTATTGAAAACTTCTCACCTTGAACCTGATGGGGGTAATATAATATATCATGTTTTAGTCAACAATTGGGAATTCTAGCATAGGACTAATCTCCTCAACAATCATTTCAAAGCAAATGTCCATACGTAATAGTTGATCACTTCCAAAAATTCATATATTGGTTATTTTTTCAAGCAAATCTTCATCAAAATTCAGTTCAACAGTTCCATATTCAATTAAAAAAGGTAATTGGCACAATTATTTGGACTTGTGATTGAGGGGGGGAATGTTAAACTGCGAGTCCCTAGACAATCACAAAGTACGAGAATATAATTGTCATGACTTGTAATTCTTATCTTGATGGGGTGTCATGAATATCCATTGATGATATCTTAGTGTGATCTAGATCTATATCTAAAATATCTAAAATGATCATCGATGTATTATAAATTCATACTTTGAGATCAACATAATAGACTTTAAGCCTTTCCACTAGTTTTCTTGTCTTGTCTCACCCATGTTAATTCTTAATAGATTTGAGAGGGATGGATAAGCCCCTTTTTGCTATAGAAATATCCTAAAGTGGCAGTAACAATGCGGAAAACTATTGTAGAGATTATGTGGTAAAGGACAACCATAGAGGCAATGTTTGCAGGTTAGTGAGGGCTTGAAGGACTAACCTTTAATCTAAGGAAATTGACAAGGGTCTTGTCTTTTATTTGGGCATATTTTCTAGGGATTGTAAAAATCCATTTTCCCTAGTATATGATCCCTAGGATTATTAAAGGATTGATAAAAAAACAGTTTTGACAATAAAACTATGTGTTATGTGTATGATCTAATTGTTGATATATTCCATTGTGATAAAAAAAAATTAGAGTTATGCATTTATGTTTTATGTTTTGTGAAACTATCAAAACATAAACCAGACATGGGGTGCATGAAATTTAACATGATATCAACTCAAATTTGAAGAGCGGTTGTATTAGAGATTACATAGGTGACAACTCTAAGAGGGAGTTGATTGTTTGCAAGTGGTGGCTACCTTGAAAAGTTATTGTGTACATTTTATAGTGAAGTAAGAACCTAGCAAAGACAAAGAAGATGGCCTCTAGGTTGAGGATCAAGTGGATTGTTGTGAGTTTAGGATGTGATGTGGGAACCACAACTCATATGCATCATGCTTTCAATCTAAACAATTGAGACAAAGGGGTTTGATGTGTTATTCCAGGAAGGAAAGGTGAATATCAAACCTAGTGGATCTAAATCTGTCTTAGAGGTGGTTCTTGGAGTTAGAGAGAGTGGTCGATATAAGATAAAGGGAAAGCCTACTGATGAAGGAAAGAAGAAGGTTCAAGAGACTAAGAGAGAGTCATGCTTTAGAGGGAGTTTGCATATTTATAGGGAGAGTAAGAAACACTAGAAGAATGTTCCTTCAAGTTCAATAGGAAGTGAAGAGTCTTCCAAAACCAACAAGAAGGTGTCATGGTGTGGCTTAAAGGCCATGGAAGATAAGGAGAAGCAGGGGGGTTCTAGTAGTAAGGAAACTTCCATGAAGGGTTCATCCTTTACAACAGAGGAGTGTTGGAGAGAAGTTGTGGAAGAGGATTGTGTTCTAGTGTGGGAAATAAAGAGACTTCCAAGGAATGAAAGTGGCTCCCTCTCTAAGAGGGAATGTCGAATTTTGGTAGCATCAATGATCTAGGTGGCTCATCAAACACCGGTGACTGGGAAAAGGCTAAAAAATGAAAGTGCTCATATCATGATCAATTGAGGTTCAAGTCGTAGATCTCATTGTCCTAATTGTGGTGGTGCAAATGGTTCGTCGAACAGAGACCGCATGAAGAAGATATGGTTGGTCAAAGTTTTGGTTGACTTTTGTTGACTTGACAGGCTTAATGGAGACACAATTTGGAAGTTTTCCAGCGGATGGAATCTGACCAAATCTAGACGAATTTCAGGCAAAATTTTCTCCTTGTTAAATCGTCTCCTTTGGTCCAAATTCCAAATTTTTAAAAAAGGGCCATATTTGTTATAAAAAAAACAAATATCTATATATATATATATATATATATATATATATATATATATATATATATATATATATATATATATATATATATATATATATATATATATATATATATATATATATTTGGGGTGGTGGGCCACCAACCCCATCACCCCCCCCCCCCCCCCCCCAATATCCAATGTATAAAAAAAAAAAATTAATTATGGGTTGATGGGCCATGACCCCCGCTGGCCCTCCCTCAACCACCAAAACAGAAAAAAAAACACATTTAATTAAGGGTGGGTGGCCATGATCCCGCCACCCCCGGAGCCCTCATATAACATACATAATACATGGTGGGGCGCGGGCTGTCAACCTTGCCGCCCCTCCACACCATGTACACATGTCGACAAATGTTCGGGAGTGGGCCACCGGACTGGCAGACCTGCCCTCGTCTCAATTTTTTTAATGGTTATAACATATAAAAAGGAGGGACGTGATTTGATCCCCCGACCCCTCCTCAACCATCTTTCCAACTTTGCCACTGTGCCAAACTAACACCTTGGTTAGTACGCCCATCAAAACATTAAATAAACTCAGTTCACCGGTGCGTCCAGGCAGCGGAGGAGCAGGCACATAGTCTGACACTACAATTTTTTTAATATTTTTGCAGGTGGAACCATGAGCGGGAGCAGAGGCAGGTGGAACTATGCTAGAGCCCAACTTTGAGAGGGGCCAAATTTTCCCGGTGTCCAAATTGGACAAAGTTTATGTCAATTTTATACCTCTTGATGACACGAACCGGATGGTGGTGTTAGATTTTGCAACAGAGGCCTTAATTTTTCGCCCACTTCTTATATTCTATTACAGGTGTCAATACTCAATGTGTGAACAGACGTTTTGCTGGTGATTGATGCTACAAGATTTGATGGTACATCAGGCCAGCAGCAGAGCAGCCCATTATTCACGCATCCATGGTGTTGAGGTATATACAGTTTTGTTGCATTATACTTCTTTGATGGATTATGATATTTGTTATGATTCTCTCTTGATGTGATGTGGAATCATCATCATGAGTTTGCATTGTGTTGATTTGATCCTTGCATTTTATGTTTTGATGCAGGATCTTGTATGTTAATGTTGACGAGAGATGTACATTTATGTTTTTGTTATGTTATTATGAGATCTCTATGTAGCTTGTACAAGAGATTCTCTAAGTCATTAGATAGGAACATGTATTGGTTTCTAGCCACTCCTGCGTGAGGGCAGTTCCTGTTATGGAACATGTATTAGGGGTTACCAGCCACTCCTGCGTGAGGGCATTTCCTTTATGACCATGATAACATACATGTACATCTTCATCCTCTTTACCAACACTTAATGCAACGGCCTAAACCATCTTGACACCGAGGCCCAGAGACGTAGTCCCTCCTGGATGAACTTCGTTATCAATGGCTTATGTCTTTTATGTTGCTGATACTTTTCATGTTCTTATTCTTTACAACATGCAGATGTATTCATTTATGTTCTTTTAAAAATGAAATTTAACACATCACAGAAGTAAAAGGTCTTGGAAGGGTCCTTTTTCACACCCCGGACCTAGATCAAGTGGTATCAGAGCGGTCTTCTTGTTGATGTGAACTGCTCTTGAACGTAAGCCATGATGGACAAAGACATGTACGAGGTCATGATCAGCTTGTCTGAGAAGGTGGACATGTTGGATAAAGATTATGAGAAACAAAAAGCAGAAAACACAATGTTGAAGGTGCTTTTACAAGAGGAGAAGCATCAGTTGCAGCTTCAATTGCAAGCCATGACAGAGGCCCTAGAATAATTGAAGCACGATGATCAAAGTCTTCAAGCAGAGAATGATGCATTAAATACCCTTCTATAGGAAGAGAAGGAGGAGAAGCAGGGGTTACAAATTCAGTTACAAGCCGTGAAAGAGGCTTTGGAGGAGCTGAAATGCAATGAAGGGTTAAAGAAGCCCTCCTTACCTATGCCGACATTGACATTTGAGGTAAATGACCATAATCATTCTTCAGTTTCAGCTTCACATGCTTTCATTTCGATTTGGAGATGTGGAGATACCCATTGTAGATACAGACATGAGACGCCTTACAGGATGGATTATAAAGGAGGAGGTCTTGGTGCTAAAGGCCAAGGCATGATTATGCCATTGGAGGTTGTGCAGAGACCTCATTATGCAGGCTTGGGATACAACGAAGGAGAGTGCTCAACAAAGATAGAATCTTCCATGATATTGTTGAGATCGTCGAAGAAAGAGGAGGATGGGAACACTTCACCATCATCCCGTGACAGTGCACATTGCAGGGAGAGAGCTGAGGCAAGCTCTCATCACCATGATCGTGACCGAGACCACCAGGGAAGGTATAACAAGTCTCGATATTATAATCGTGTTCATTTTGATTATCACCATGTTGTTAAGGATAAACATGAGTCATGGCATAGACATACATGTTATTTTGGTAATTTACATAGCCATGTGCTTGCAAGGTGTTGGAAATGAATGGTAGCACAAAGGAAGATGAGGCATGAAAGGCCTTTTCCACAGCAGGGGAAGAGGCATGTTAAGCAGATCTGGAGGAAGAGGACACATTGCAGTCATTGCGACAGAAGTGGCCATCAAAGAGCCACGTGTTGGAGGCTCCATCTAGAGCAGCGCCCTACAAACAAAACCCATGTATACGACGCAATTAAAAGAGTCGATCGGCAAGCAGATCTCCCACAAGGAGATGGTCTATTCACTATGATAAAGAGATGGTTCTCTAAATATTTTTTCTAGATTTTCTTGCTTGTCATGGCTATGTTATTGTAAATCATTTGTCGCATTTGCATTGTAAAAGTGATGATGTGTTTCCATCACTTGTTTGAGCGACAATGATGTGTGGTATTATTTTGATAGTTGGGTTATTGTCGTTTTCCATTTGATGTAAACTTGACCACTAAGTATGTGTTATAAACTCGTGGCAAGTATGGGGATGCTTGGATCATTAGTTGGTCATATGCATGTAAATTGCAAAGATGTACTACAGGTTTGCAGAGAACATCGGTGTTGGCTCATCACTTATGGCTCTGAAGGACAAAGGAGAAGGAGAATGAAGGGTGACATTTCAGGACACTTGTGGGGTAGACATTGTACATAGTTTTGGATTACTTTGATGCTTTTGGAGGACCAAAAGCTCCTCATTGTGGAGGAATGATCTAGGTGGCTCATCGAACACCGATGATTGGAAAAAGGCTAAGAAATGAAACTGCTCAGATCGTGATCAACTTAGGTTCAAGTCATAAATCTCGTCATCCTGATCACGGTGGTGTGAACGGTTCGTCGAACAAAGACCATATGAAGAAGATATGGCTAGTCAAAGTTTTGGTTGACTTTGACTGACTAGGCAGGCTTAATGGAGACACAATTTGGAAGTTTTCCGATGGATGGAATCTCACTAACTCTGGTCGGATTCCGGGCAAAAATTTTGCCTCGTTAAATCATCTCCTTCGGTCCAAATTCCAAATTTTTAAAAGAGGGCCATATTTATTATAAAAAACAAAAAAAATATATTTTTGGGGTGGCGGGCCACCAACCCCGCCACTCCTCCAATATCCAATTTAATATATATATATATGGGCCGATGGGCCATGACCCTTTCCGACCCTTCCTCAACCACCAAAACGGGAAAAAAAAAAAAAAAAAATTAACTAAGGGGTAGGCAGCCATGACCTCGCCACCCCTGGAGCCCTCATATAACAAACATAATACATGGTGGGGTGCAAGTTGTCAACCTTGCCGCCCCTCCACACCACGTACGCATGCCGACAGAGTTTTCGGGAGCGGGCCGCCGGACTGGCAGACCCACCCCTGTGTCAATTTTTTTAATGGATATAGCATATAAAAAGGAGGGATGAGATTTGATCCCCCGACCCCTCCTCAACAATCTTTCCAACTTTGCCACTGCACCAAAATAACTCCTTGGTTTGTCTGCCCATCAAAACATTAAATAAACTTAGTTCACCAGTGTGCCCAAGCAGTGGAGGAGCAGGCATGCAGTCTGAGACTATAATTTTTTTAATATTTTTTGTAGGTGGAACCATGAGCGAGAGCAGAGGAAGGTGGAACCTTGTCTGAGCCCAACTTTGAGAGGGGCCAAATTTTCCCGGTGTCCAAATGGGACAAACTTTATGTCGATTTTATACCTCTCGATGACACAAACCTGATGGAGGTGTCAAATTCTGCAACAGAGGCCTTGCTTTTTCATCCATTTCTTATATTCTATTACAGGTGTTAATACTCAATGTGCGAGCAGACGTTTTGATGGTGATCGATGCTACAAGATTTGATGGTACAACAGGCCAGCAGCAGAGCAACCCATTATTCACGCATCCATGGTGCTGAGGTATATACAGTGTTGTTGCATTATACTTCTTTTTATGGCTTATGAGATGTGTTATGATTCTCGCTCGATGTGATGCAGAATCATCATTATGAGTTTGCATTGTGTTGATTTGATCCTTGCGCTTTATGTTTTGATGCGGGATCTTGTTTGCTGATGTTGATGAGAGATGTACATTTATGGTTTTGTTATGTTATTACGAGATCTCTATGTAGCTTGTACAAGAGATTCTCTAAGTCATTAGATAGGAACATGTATTGGTTTCCAGCCACTCCTATGTGAGGGCAATTCCTGTTATGGAACATGTATTAGGGGTTACCAGCCACTCTTGCGTGAGGGCATTTCCTTTATGATTGTGATAACATACATGTACATCTTCATCCTCTTTACCAACACTTAATGCAACGACCTAAACCATCTTGACACTGAGGCCTGGAGGCATAGTCCCTCCTGGATGAACTCTGTTCTCAACGGCTTATGTCTTTTATGTTGTTAACATTTGTCATGTTCTTATTCTTTACAGCATGCAGATGTATTCATTTATGTTCTTTTAAAAATGCAATTTAACACATCACAGAAGTAAAAGGTCTTGGAAGGGTCCTTTTTCACACCCCGGACTCGGATCAATCAGGAGGTACTCTCACACGTCCTTAGTGCTCGGTATTTGAGAGGAAAACACTCATAGAAGTGATTTTACAAGTGTATTAGATAAGACCCATTGGATTCTAATGACCCATGGAATTGAACCATGGTATTCTAATGACCCGTGGTATTGCACCCTTTGGATAAGTATATGGATAAGGGAAAGTGATTCATTCTTGTGGCTTTAAAGATGGTAAAGAGGGTTGGTAGGTGGCTAGTTGGGTGATATACATAGGCTGTTGCAAACAAGGAAGGTTGCAGGGCATGTGCATAAGGGTTTAGGGCCCAAAGGAAAGGATCGGGTCTACACAAAAAAAGGGATGGGGCTGTGAGTGTTGTTGTGGCAATTCACGGAGAAAAGGGGGGGTGTAGGTGCATTTGAAGGAAGAAGCAAGGTGCCAAACCATGTGGAATGGTTGGTATTCTAGTTTAGCACTAAGTGAGGATTGTTTGAGGACTTTTGGGTTGTCTATAAGTCAAGAAGAATGAATTCAAGCCCTAGTTTAGGGTTGGACCAATGACATGAATAACACACAACTAGAAGGAAGGGTTGTGGGTTGTTGTGTGGAGGTTGTGTGAAGGTTGGGAGATCAAGCTGCAATAGAAGGAAACATTGCAAGCCTATTGAGTACTATATGTAGCTACAAGGAGGTCTATTGAGGCCTGTAGGAGCCCTGCATGAGGGCCAAGGGCTATAGGAGGTAGCCTCAACAGGACATATCGATATAGAAGGAATTTGGCAAGTGGTACAAGGATTTGAGGGGGTTGGGTAAGCCTTGTAGCACTACAACAATATCCTAAATTGGCAGTAACAAGGTGATGAACTGTTGTAGGGCTTTTGTGGTAAAGGAAAGTCGCATAAGCATTATTTGCAAGGTAGTGAGGGCTTGAAGGAGTAACCCTCAACCCAAGGAAATTGACAAGGGTCTTGTCTTTTATTTGGGCATATTTTCTAGGGATTGTAAAGGGCCATTTTCCCTAGTACAAAAGCCCTAGGATTCTTATTAAAGGGTGATTAAAGGATTGATAAGAAATTAGTTTTGGAAATAAAACTATATGTTTTGTGTAGATCTAATTTATGGTCTATTCCATTCTGCTAAAATTATTTTAAAGTTAGCCATTTTAGCGTGTTTATGTTTTTTGTGTTGTAAAACTGTAAAAAACATAAATCATGCCTACGGTACATGAAATTCTAGCAAATAATGTGTAAAAGGTTTATTTGAGTTTTTTTTGCTAGGTAATGTGAAGGCTGAGATGATTGGTACGTCTAACCTGTGGCTTGAATAGCCGCAACCCAAGGGCATATAAACAGTGAAAATCGCTTGAGGATCACACTCTTCCTAGCCATACTAGCCCTTAGCATGACTAGATTTGTAATCTAGGAATTTTGAATTGGTGACCTTTACACCACAAAATGCCTTAACATAATAACCTATCATCATTTTCTCTATGCCCCATGGGCTATATTTAAATTTTAAAGTTAAAAAAATATATATATTAAAAATAAACCAAATTAATTATATATATATATATATATATAGAGAGAGAGAGAGAGAGAGAGAGAGGGGGTTATGAATGTTTTGAGTGGACAATCCACCTATTATTAAGGTTAGGAAAAATAATAAATATTATTTATTAAGATAATAAATAAATTAAGTATTGAGGTTTTTGCAGTGCATTATATTAGATATCATTTTGGGATTCAAGTGCGTTAAGTAGGTCATTCATCTATATTATTAAATAAATATTATTATTATTAATTTAATTAATAATTAACATTAAAATGTAAAAGATAAAAAATTATTATTAAATATTTTTGTAAGTTTGACTTGACTACATCTTCATCATGTCCACCATTTACTTCACATCAAGAAGTGGTTTAACAAAACACCCTCTATCTAAAACCCTTGGACAAAAAATTATTATTAATTAATAATATAAAAATGATATAATAAAAATGTTATTATAAATTTTAATATAGATTAAAATGGTTAAAGATGAAGAGGCAACTAGAAGATAAATACATTAGATTCTTAAATGAAGAAAATAATGATAAATATTATAGTAATAATGAGGAGGAAGATATGATAGATGATATTGTTATTTAATTAAATAATATAGATAATTTAATTATTATTTGATATTAAAGTTTATTAATTGGGTTTAGAGTATGTTTTAAAATTGTTTTTGTTTGGTTGAGTTAGTTTTTTTGGATATGAGAAAATAGGTTGACTAATCACCAAATATTAAAAAAAAATAGAAAAATTAATTTAATACATAAATATAAAAGAAAACCAATTATATTTTTATTATAAAATATCAATATCTCATTATAATAAATTATTAATGGGACAGTGATATGAATGGATACGGACAGTGAGGATTTCAAAACTAAAACTACAATATCTGAATTCAAATTGTGCCTCTGATTTCACGATTTTCAAGCCGGGAGACAAGCAGGAAGTTCCAAAAAACCAGGGACGTTGCCACCTCGTTCACGTCGCTTCCAATGTACATGGAAATCTATCATTTAATCCATTCTTTAAATCATTTGATCGCAGGTCTAAGGATCAATTGCCGTAGAGGAGAAGGCATAACATTATTTATTTAATTTAGTTGAATCTTTCTGGCATGTGCTTCTGTTATTTTCCTAGGTTTGTATCCATAATTTATGTTGTGTACCAATAATAATTTTGTAATCTTTGATTATAATAACAGTGGGAAAGAGTGGAGAATTGATTTATTTCCTTTGGGTTTTCAGTTAAGTGCGTTATACGTTGTTCCTAAATATCGAAATGGAGCTGCAGGTCCGAGAGATTGGGTTGTGGAGATTCATTCCTTGTGCATTAAATTTCGCTGACAGTTTGATACCACTCGTCCAGAAATGTAGCATGGCTATACCGAAATTTATTAATAAATATTTGGTTTGGTTCAGTGTTCAGAGTTGCAGAAATGGAGCAGTATGCAGAAAAAGTGTAGAGGATAAAAAAAATGTAGATAATATAGATAAAATAATATAGATAAAGTTAATGATGAAAAATTTATCATAATAATATTTTATTGTAATGTATTATATAAATAATAATGATAAGTAGAACCCTCGATTGAGTGATTTTGGTAAGGAATGAAGTGCACGAAAAGGCATTTACTCCCTGATCTATATGGAAAACGCATCGATGAAGCGTGTCAAAGATGTTTTTGGTGGCAAGTGAAAGCTAATAGGTCTCGAATATTTTAATGGTATATTTCGTAATTGCGTTCTTCTAGGATGTTGTCGGTCACACATGGTAATGGTAGGTATGAAGTTGGTGAGAAAGGTTTTTTTAGGAGTGTAGGGTGGTTCTCTATCTTCGCTATCCCATGGCCCTCCAAACCGTGACAACAAGGAAGGTAGTTGCTTCAAGCCTGGGTGGATTTGTCTTTGTCGTGATGGTAGTTCAGTGCATAAAGATTTGTGACCCGAGATTGAGAACGCCTGAACATACATTGAGCTAGCTTTTTGCGATTGTGTGAATAAGACAATGGTTGGGCCTAGATGCCAAGGCAACTTCACTCAAGGTCTCTTATGATTCCAAATCACTTGTAAAATTCTCATGCCTAGCTCCAATTTTATTTCAAGTTCTGCCCTTTTTTGGTTTTCTAGTCTTTTTGTTCGAGCAACAATATGGATCCTAGAATTTGAGGTTGAGTCTGAAGTTAGTGGAAGTATCCCTCTTTTATTTAATGTCTTTTTTCTTAGTCGAAGTACAATTCTAGTGGTCAATTGGGTCGTCACTACTAGGGTCTCTCCTCCTTTCGTTGGGTTTGGGAGCTATCTTATACTTAGAGGTAAGTGGAGTAGGTCGGCCCTCTGGCTGTGGTGTGTTTCTAGTGTAGTTGAAAGTTGATATAGCCCAAGAAGGTTGGTGGAGGGGGGTTGATTCTTCACTAGTCGGTACCTTTGTGATTTACTAGTTGTTAATGTTATTATAACCTGGTACACAGAGTGTAGGGCGTTGGGTTGGTAATGTATGATAGTTACCTTGAGGCCCGTGCAACACCAACGTGGACACATTCACAAGGGTGTAAGGCCATGGGGCCAAGGAATAGTCCATTCTGCGAAAAATCAGGGTTTTGGGGAAGAGGTGGGCCAACAACTAGCCCATTTTCTAGGACAAGTTACCCCCTCCGTGCAATTATCTTGAAATTCATATTCAATAGGTCATCACAATTATGGAGTATCTTTCTCGAGACTCACATGAAGACTAAAATGAAATTATTTCTTTTATAAATGACCTTCAACATAATCAATGATACATGATGGATTAGTTGGTATCACTACGTCACAACCAGGAAACGATTCAGGAGAGGTTGGACCATCTCGAAGGAAGGATGGAACATATGGAAGGACAAGTTCATGAAGCCTTTTGTCCCCCTCTGCCACTAGGGAATGGACCGGACATTCCATCTCGCGGTAACTTTGTTGATCAAGAATGAATGTAGGATGTATTTTGTTTCTTGGGATCTTCTAATTTTTTTGGACTATCTGTATGTGGTATCTTGTTTTACATTTGTTGTTGTCAATGTGTTTTAGCTATTACATTATGGCTAACAAGTCCAATAAGAATAAGGCCAAAATACTTTTTCATCCAAGTGAAACAACATTACATTTTCCCTTCTTGGACATATTCTCCAAGGTTATACATTGACTTGTATTTCTTTCCTTTCCTCTTTCAAATGCCTATACAACCCAAGGGATTGTCTGAGACAACTACCTCCTTTCCTTGAGATGTTTCCATTGCCAAGTGCTCTAACATATTTGTTGGCTCCTTGTCACTATCTGAATGGTCTGATTTGTGGGTACATTTTTCCCCTTCTTTACAAATGCCAAAATTATCACTGACTTTTGTGACATGTTAATTGATGGGTGAGCTTCCTTCCTTGATGGATAAGATGGCATATCATGAGTCTGACTTGGCTCTGTAAGAGTAATGCTAGCATCAAGAGTCTTTTGATTCTAAGAATTACCCGACCCGTGAGCCACAGTGGACTTAGAACCATTGGGTCCTTTTGGATCTTGCCATCCACGATTTTTCTTCTTGGCTTCAAGGTGCAAAGAGGTGCCTTGTGAATATGGGAAAACATTATGCAGGTGTCTAGGTTGCTGGTAAGATCTATAATGAAAAGTTGTATTTTCATAATCCACTAGTTGGGAATAGACCCTATTTCCCCAATTAAGGAGGATTTTATGCAGTAATCCTTTATTCAGGTTCACTTGAACACATATGTGAATTCCTTTCATAATCATTTCCATGTCAATTTTGATGAAATGACCTAACAAATTTCCCAAATATTTTAAGATAGTTGGATGTGTCAGATGAATGGGAAAATTGGGAAACCTCACCCATATTAAAGTTTCTAGACTTGAGATAGTTAGAGGATTAAAATTCATAAACCAGGGTTGAAGGGAGAGACTAGATTGACTCCAAAACCAAGGTCCTTGATAAAAAAAACTTATGTTGGTCCTCTAACTTCAGAAAAATAACAATAAAAAATCATTTTAAGCATAAATTTATCGCAACATCTGGAGACCAATTATGGTGAACCGACTCCTTAAGAGTCGATGATGAAGGCCAAAAACCATTGAAACGACAAATAATCATTTTTGTTCATAATTTGCAGTTATGAAACTACATGCAATATTTTTTACCTCAGGAGAAGGGGTTTCAACTAACTTTTCCACCACAAATGTACATCCAAAAAGATCCTTAGAGTTTGGTGGAGGAAGCTTTAGTTTTAGAACATCTTTAAACGATCTTGGTGGCGCTGAGGTGGATGCACCTCCCCCTTTGGCTCCACCTCGAATTCTTGCTACAATGTAAATCATGGCATTCTTGATAATGTTGTATTCAGTGATGGGCTTTTGATGTTGAAGCTACTGCCTTTCATGAATGAGCTGGAAGCATTCATAAGGAATGTATATCTTTTTTTGTAACCCTTTCAATAGCAAGAAAACAAGATCTAAGTTTGAAACCTACAAATAAAAATATTTCCCTAAGATTAGTTTCACTAAGATTGGGAAACTCTCTAGCTCTGAGCTCCACAATGTTGAAAACACTGCATTTCCAAACCTTTCAACATCGACCGTTGTTGAAGCCCTAGCAGAGTGACTTAATAAAATTGAACTATAATTTAAAATTTCTACAATACTAATGTGTTTTTTTTTTTTTTTTTTAGATTGAAAGTTATATTTTTTATTTATTTATATTTTAGTAAATGTAACATTTTTTTTTAATTTATAATAATAATGAATTTAGTTTTAATTTAATTCTTTTGGATTCATAATATTGAGTAATTTGGGTTGATATTTGGAATCACACTTGTGATTCATAATTAAAATAAGAAATATAATCAAATCCACATGAATAAATAAGGTAAATGAATAATTAAGGTAGAGATGCAAAAACAAGAACATTAAAAAAATCAAAATCAAGTAACCCATCAAAAAGAAAACTCAAATCAAATATATTTAATTAATAAATAAAAATAATAATAAAACATATAATTATAAAGTATAGCTAATATTAAATTCAAAGAATTAGGACACTAACCCATACCAACTCAAATCTCATGAAGTGATTGATTTCACTACTCCTTGGGCTTATTTTGATGGCACAACCCAAGTATAGGTGTGTTGAGGTGGAATTTTACTCTATCTATTTGAACACCATCGCTACAAAATTCAATTGGGATTTGGAAAGAGAACAAACATTTATGCTGAACTAATCACCCTCAAGCATCTTTTGCATTTTGCATTGGCTCACTCATGCAATAATTTACAGATTTTTGGTGATTCCAAAATCATCATAAATTGGTTCAATAACATTAATACTTGTCATGCACATTCACTCAGAAACATATTGGATGAAATACTGGTTTTCAAAGCACAATTTAACTCTGTTACCTGTCAACATATTTACAGGGAACGTAACTCGGCTACTGACAAATTATCCAAGGAGGCTACGACACATCCCAGAGGCTTGTGGATGATACATGAACAGTTTGGTGAAGAGCAATATCAATACTATCATCGGCCCTACATTGATAGGGCATATCCTAGGGTAGACATGCCCTAATTTTTTTTGGTTATTATCATCAGTTTTTCAGCTTCACTAGGCTGACTCATGTATATATATTTTTTATTTTTGTTTATAGACATGTCAAGTATACCCTGTATGGTATAACACTAACTCTTTTTGAATGGCCTCAACCATAACTTATTTTTTTTATCACTACTTGAATGGCTTCGGCTAGCAGATATGCATATGCCAAAGGTATCTAGTACATGTAATTTTTCAAAATAATGAAAAGTTACGGCTTTCCTCGCAAAAAAAAAACTATACCAACTCAAGTTGAATAATTGTTAATATTAGTTATATAATATAATAGTATTATTATTTAACTAATAATAGTAATATAATAACACATACCAATTCAAGTTGAATAATTAAAAATAATTATTAATATCAACTATATAGTATGGGGGATTTACGCAGTGCATTATATTAGATATAATGCACTATATAATATAATATTATTATATCAACTATATAATATAATAATATTATTATTTAATTAATAATATTAATATAAGGAGCTCGAGGGTAAAAGGAAGCTAAGATATTACTTTAAATTTTGACCAACTCAAAAAAAAGATGAACATCGTTAAGATTAGAACTAATAAAATTAAAACTAATTCTCATGAGCTATTCCCAACACTCTAAGAGGGTGGAGAATGAAAAACACTATCTGTTAGATTGTCCAACCCTTACTCACATCCATTTTCATTTCCCTAATATTTGTTACACTTCCAATCTTCTTAACTTGTTAAGTCAACCCAACTATAGTGATCTTGGTGAACTTCTTCCCCTTCTTTTTAAACATAAAAATAAATTTCTAAAAAATTACAATTATATTTTTCTTCTTTTAAACATTAAAATTAATAATCATCATACTATATAATATTATAAAAAATAAAAAAATAATTAATATAAATTTTAATAACCAAAATCTTAATATTAACAAACTTATAATAAAAATCTTATCCTGACACACTTTTAATATAATTTAATATTAATAAATTTTATAATGAAAATAATAAAGATCTTATCCATAACCCACAACCAAAACTGATATGAAAAGCGCTAGATCGGATAAGAGATTTAATAACCAAACGATATTAAAAACATAATAATAATATTAATTATTACGGAAATTATTTATTATAATTATAATTAATTAATTAATTTTTTTTTATATAAATATAAAAGTCCAACCTAAGAAATCTTAAAGAAATAAAAAACCAAAACATCAAGTCAAAGGAAAAACGTTACGTTTTGGTCTTTGATTTCTTTAGTATTTTTTCGATTTTTCTTTATATTTACATAAAAATTTAATTATTTCTTTACTATTATAATGATAGTTTAATATGAATATTTTTCGTAAAAATTATTAATTATTTAAATTTTTTATTTTTTTATTATTTTTATCGTTTTATTATTAGTACTTAACTTCTTCCATATCACTTTTAATTGTCCGTTATGGATAAGATTTTTATTATTTTTATTATGGGTTATTCATGAGATTTCTATTCAAATTTATATTAATTATTTATTAAGTTTATATTTTTCAAAATATTGTATATTATAATATTTATATTAGTATTAATATTAAATAATATTAATATTATATTATTACGTTTTACTAGCACAATTGGTTGAGGATGAGTTTCGTTAGGAAGGTGACCCAAATCAAATCTCATAGGGGTGGTTGTGTCTTGTGCTAGGGGCAAGAAACATGCAAAAAATTCCAATCAGCTTAGGGCTGGTATGGCTTAGGTCAGATGCGATCTCTAGGTCGGATGCAATCTCTGGGTGACTTTGACGGATTAAATATTAGATCATTTTTTGGGATTGAACTGTGTTAAGTCATTCATCTATGACCATTTCCATGAGAGGTAGTCGTAACTGACTAATTTCTCATGATTTTTGAATAGTCCACTTAGCACTCATGTATGGCCTAGGTCGAATGCGATATCTGGGTGACTTTGACAGATTAAATGTTAGATCATTTTTTGGGATTCAACTATGTTAAGTAAGTCATTCATCTATGGCCATTTCTATGAGAGGTAGTCGTAACTGACTAATTTCTCATGATTTTTAAATAGTCCACTTAGCACTCACTGCATTGGGTGACGCTCATGGATCGCAGATTCTCAAGCCGCGGATCAGCTTGGAGGATCACAGACAACTTGACCACATATATATATATATATATATATATATATATATATATATATATATATATATATATATATTATTTTTAGTTATTGAATTTTAGTTGGTATGGGGATAAAAACATTCCCTCTAATTACAGGACCATTATGATTAGCCACATTTTAGCCAAGTTATACTATGGACTCATTTTGGACAAGAAGATTAGCTTTTTGCTTGAAAGCCATGATAAAAGAGCTAAAGAGAAAGCTATATTTAGGAGACCTCACTCAACTATTGACCATCTTGTTACTCTTAGGATCATTGTAGAAAGAGTTTCTAATATTATTAATATTTTTAGTGAAATAATGAATAAACTAATAAATTAGAAACTGCCTCAAGAGAGTAAACTATATAACAACCTATACAAAATTTAAAATATTATTTTAATATAATAAGAAATTTTAATATTATTATTAATTTTAATAAATAATATTAAACAAAAAATTAAAAAATGATGTTACAAAAATTCCTAATCTAATAATAATATAATTATCTAGTTTAAGGTCACGACCAAGCCACACCGAATTGGCGTATGAGGCCCAATAATAATATAATAGATAAACAAGAAAATCACAGAATGAATACATAATCAAAATTATGAAAAGAAAGTTAAAGGGTGAAAAATGAATCATAATGATATTGAATAAATAAAACAAATGAATAAATATTCTAAAACAATGAAAGAATAACATGGAAAATATAAAATATCACACAAATATAGAATTGGAAAAAAAAATAATAAATAAATAAATAATAAAGACAGTGAATAAATAAAAAAATGAATAAATATTATAAAACCATAAAAAAATAACATGGAAAATATAAAATACCACACAAATGTAGAAAGAAAGGAAGGAAGGAAGGAAGAATAACAATGACTTAATATTAGGAAACTAAAGGAATCTAAAAAAAGAGAAAAAGGGAACAAGAAAAGTAAAATAGCAACCCTAAGAAAAAAACCAAAAAGGAAGAGGCCTAGGAGTACAGGGATGGGATCCACGAATTGTTGATTTTCCATCCATTGTCCCTATTTAGTGCAATAGACATTTTTCAGATTTCGATGCCTTCCCTCAATTTACGGTGATGAAAATGATCAATCCTAGCAAGGACCTGGGAATCCTCTAAACATATGTGGTGTTTGTCTTTTCAGCATGCTCAGCTAAAGTAGAGGACCAAGTCCTACAGTGTCTTAGGTTAGTTGTGTGGTCTTGAATCCTCTGATTTATAAAGCTAAACCCCCTAAGAGCAATATTAGCAAATCTGAATTTGAAGCCCTCAAAGCTTTGAACAATAACCCTGATATTGTTGTCCTTAAAGCTGATAAAGGAGGGGTGGTTGTAATATTAGATAAAGATGACTACCAAAGAAAAATGATGGATCACTTGTGCACTAGTGGGGGCTATAGGAAGCTCAGTAAAAACCCCCTAAAAAGGTTTCAAATTTTTTTGCCTTGCCTATTAAATCTAATAATTTTGTCAGCTACATAAGCCACAAACTTATTGAGAGAAACCCTCTCACTCCAAGAATATATGGGCTTCCCAAGATTCACAAAGAAGGTGTTCCCTTTAGATGCATTATCAATACAATAGGTTGGCCTACATATCTTCTAGTTAATTATCTATCCCAGAAGCTTAAGCCTTTCGTTGATCGTAATGCGTCTTTTGTCAAAGACTCTTACTCTTTCATGAGTGAATTAAAAGAGGTTAAATTTGTGCCAGAGAATATTATGGTTAGTTTTGATGTTGTTTCCCTTTACACTGACATCCCCATTAATTAGGTTGCTCAAGTAATCGATCACATCATTGACCTTGATACAACCAAACTTGTGGAGAATTGTCATACCTCTACTTTCTTCATCTTTGAGGGTGAATTCTATGAGTAGACTTGCGGGGTTGCTAGGGGATTTCCCCTCTCTCGTTGCTACTAACCTATTAATGGAGGATTTTGAATCTAAAGCTTTAACTTCTGCTCAATTTCAGCCAAAGAGATGGAAAATGTTTGTTGATGACACCTTCATCTTATGGCTCCATGGTCATGATAAATTAAATCTGTTCTTTTAGCATCCCAACAATCAATCCATATCCATCAAATTTACCATGGAAACCGATGTTAACAGTAGTTTTCCCTTCCTTGATGTTTTGGTCTCAAAAAAATATGATGGATATTTCTCTCACCGGGTCTTTCATAAGAAAAATCACATTGAACAATATTTAGATGTGTATTCCCATCACTATCCATCCTAGAAGCTAGGTGTTCTCAACACATTCGCCACTCGGGCTTTAAGGGTTTCAGATGAAGGCCATTTGGCGAAGGAAAAAACCCATATCCCTAATTTTTTTGAAAGGAATGGCTATAAAAGATATTAAGGTATCATATCCTTTTTAAAGGTGAGTAGAGGTCATAGGACTAAATAAGAGCCTGCTGAAGTGGCCTCTAGTGTCTAGCTTCCCTTTATCCAAGGGAATTCATATAAGATTTCTCAGATTCTTAGGATGCGTAAGGCTTCTTCCACCTTTAGACCCTTGAAATCCGTTCGTGGATCCTTAAGATCAGTCAAAGACCCTGTGGAACCTATAAACATGAAGGGTATTCATTTGATTCCATGTTCATGTGGGAGCCCTTACATTGGAGAAATTGGTCATTCCATAAACCAGCGGATTCAAGAGCATGTGAATGACCTAAGACACTGTAGGAATTGCTCCTCTACTTTAGTTGAGCATGCCAAAAAGAAAAAAATACCATATATGTTTAGAGGATTCCCAGGTCCTTGTTGGGATTGATCAATTTCATCACTATAAAATGAGGGAAGCCATCGAAAAAAAAAGTCTATTACACTAAATAAGGGCGATGGATGGAAGAACAAAAGTTTATGGATCTCATCCCTATACTTCTAGGCTATTGATCCCATTCTATGCTATTATTTTATGGTTTTAATATTTATTCATTTATTTTATTTATTCATTTATTTATTTATTTTTATTATTATTATTTTTTAATCTATATTTATGTGGTGTTTTATATTTTCCATTTTTCATATTGTAAGTCCTCAAGAATCTAAAAAAAAGTGAGTTGGGAAAAAATCGCTCTACAACCCTAATGACATTGCGGCAGCCATGAGCTGATCTTACCCGTGACCTAAACTCTGACAACTCCTACAAAGCTGTAAACCAGGAGGCCATTAACAAGGTTGGAAAGATAGAGGAAGAAGGGGGGGGGGGGGGGGAATCCCCTCCTACCAAGACGCTACGACAAGGGATTCCCGCCAGAACATAAGCAACCCGAAGCAAAAAAGAGATACAGACAAAGGGGCACGATCGCAGGCAAGTAGCAGAGGAAAATGGCTGCCATGTGCAACAAAGAAACCGAGATTCATCATCCTGATGAACAAACTGGAGCGATACATAAGTTACATGAAAGACCACACACTAATATGTAAGTTCATCATAGTCTAGCCAACGAAGAAGGACCTCACCAAATGGATACAAAAAAATGGTAACCCAAAGGCCATATCGAGCTCAAGCTGGGAGACAGAGGTTTCTTCACGGTAATATTTTTGAACCTGCAAGATAAAGAAAAAGTATTTGAAAATGGTCCTTACTTTCATTATAATGTTGGTTCGTTTATGAGGTATTGGGAAGAATGTTACGACCCAGACAAGGAAAAATTTCTGGCAACCCTAGTTTGGGTAAGATTATTGGGTCTCCCAATGGACTTCTGGGACCCGGAAATACTGGAGGGAATTGGAAATACGATAACCAGATTTGTCAAAATAGCAGAAATGACAAAAATAGGCGGATACACTTCGTATGCATGAATATGTGTATACGTGAACATAGATGAACCTATACCTAACTCAGTGGAACTAGAATATCATGAAGAGGTGTGGAAACAAACCCTAGACTAAAAACACATCCTGTTTAGATGTCGTAGATGTCATGAGTATGGCCACCTATTTAAGGATTTTCCAATGAACCTAGAGGAAAGAGAGAACATGCACAAGCAACATAGGAAACCTCAGGAAGATAAGGAAGGGTTTCAAGAAGTGAAAAGAAAGAGGAGACAAGCAAAAGAAACTCACAACACAGGGAAAAAAGAATATCAAACTTAGCCGAGTAGAGCAAACAGCTTTGAAGTGCTACAGGGAGAAAAGGAGGAAGAAAATGTGGTCCAAATTATGGATTATCAGGAGAAAGGAAAGGAGAAGGCAAATCGAACCCCAAGAGGAAAGCTCAAAGACAACCGATAGATAAAGAGGAAAAGGAAGACAGGGAGAGGATGAAAACTACTACAATGGAAATTGACCCAAGCAAAGGAGAGGAACTTAGCATGGAAGAGGAAGTGTTTAAGAAACTGTTGAATGGATGGAGACATTTAGACGAAATATTTATACCAAAAGACCAAAAAAGACTATACAGAGAGACATTCCAATAGTATCAAGCTAAGCAGGGATAGGGACAGGTGGAGATGGCAGAACAACTGGGGATGCATTAGGAAAACCCCCAAGAATACTCAAATAAAATGAAAGGAGGAAAGAAAAGAGGTCGGAGAAACCTACAGGAATCCATACAGATTATGGGAGAAATGTTGGTGAATACAAGCAGGGTGGTACCGCTATCAACGGTATACCAACAAATAAACAAAGTGTCCCAATGATAATTACATCCTGGAACATAAGAGGCCTCAACAACAGAGGTAAATAGAGACACTTAACTGAGAGACTAAGAAAAGAAAAACCCCAATTCATGCTGCTACAAGAAACAAAGATTACAGGAGGGAAAATGGAAGAAATACTAAGTAAAATAAAATTGAGGTATGAATGCATGACTATAGATGCAAGAGGTAGCGCAGGTGGAATTGCAATACTGTGGAACCCAACAAAGATCACAGTGGATTACTGGATAGGCATGAAGAGAATCCTCACAGGGTGGTTTTGCCTGATAGGAAATAAAGAATGGTTCTTAGTCTCTATAGTATACGACCCTCACATACCAATGGAAAAGGAAAATTTCCTCCAGCAAATAAAGACGTTAAGCCAACTACATAAGGAAAAGATTTGGTTACTAGTAGGCGACTTTAACTTGATAACTACATTGGAAGAGAAAAAAGGGGGACTGTGAAAGGAAGAGCTAGAAATGGAGAAATTTAGAAATATACAAGAAGAACTGAAAATGGTGGATATCCCAACAATAAATGAAAAATATACATGGAATAATAGAAGGGGAGGGAGTAGACAAATAGGTTCTCTTCTAGAGAGATTCTTGGCTGCAAAAAACTTCATTAGCAAAGATGTGTACTATGAGGATACAATTCTACCATGTCTAGTGTTGGACCACTGGCCTATTAAACTAGCAGTAGAAATGAAACAAGTAAATAAAAAAAAAAACCATTTAGGTTCAAAGCCTTTTGGCTAAGAGAACTGACCTTCATAGGAAAAATGGAGTGGTGGAATGAGAGTGAGAAAGAAGGGAGAAATCTAATGCACACCTTTCAACTCAGACTTAAAGAACTAAAAGGAAAAATAAATAAATGGAACAAGGATGAATTCGGCAACATACATCACGAATAGGAGTTGATCCAAGCGAAGATGAGGAAAGTACAACAACAAATTAACAATGAAGACAAAAGTGAATTTCTAGTGGAGGAGGAAGGGCAGTTGATTAATAAAATGGAGGAAAGGAGACAACAAGAAGAAATGTTGTGGAAGCAGAAATCTAGAATCCAATGGTTAAAGGAAGGGGAACGAAATACAAGGTTTTTTCACAAAGCTATGATCCATCATAGGCAACAGAATAGGATATTTTCCCTAGTAGATCAGCAAGGCAATTGATGTACCCAAAACAAAGACATGGAGAATTTGTTAGTGCAACACTTTAAGAGGTTATGGACGGAACCCAACATAAGTAGGGAGGAGAATATAAACAAAATCATACAACACATTCCCAATCTGGTGAGCAGAGACCAGAACATGGCCCTACTAAGAGAAATATCTAAAACAGAGGTAGAATAAGTCATCAGAAATATGGCGAGAAACAAAGCACCAGGTCCAGACAGATACACAACAGAATTCTTCCAGGCGACATGGCCATTCATGGGAGAAGATATAGTGAAATTAGTTGAGGAGTCCAGATGCACAAAAATAATGCATCCAGCCCTGAACTCCACATTTCTGGCCCTGATTTCGAAAACGGATCATTCGAAAGAACCGCAAGGGTTCAGACCAATAGCGCTTTGTAATGTCATATACAAAATTATGGCTACAATTATGGTCAATCGCTTAAAACCTATATTACCTGGATTAATATCTCAGGAACAGATAGGGTTCATTAAAGGAAGACAAATAACAGATGGCATAGTGGTGGCACAAGAGGCAATTCATTCATTAAAGACAAAAAAAACCAAAGGAATGTTGGTTAAATTAGACTTATCAAAAGCCTACGATCGACTGAACTGGAAATATCTACAGGGAATATTGAAGGCATTCGGCTTTGATGCAAGATGGATAAGCTGGATAATGTCGATGATATCAACTCTAGTCCTGTCAATTCTACTCAACGGATCACCCACAGAGGCGTTCAACGCAACCTGAGGGCTCAGGCAAGGTGACCCGCTATCCCCATTTTTGTTCATACTGGCAGCGAAAGGCCTCAGACGGTATATAAAGGAGAAAGTTTGAAGAGAATAATACACTGGCCTCAGACTATGGGGGAATGATCTACCATTAACACACCAACAATTCGTAGATGACATAATGATGTATGGGCAGGCATCGCTCAAGGAAGCCAAAAGGATAATGGAGATTCTTATGGACTTCACTAGTGCTTCAGGGATGGAGATAAACAAAGAAAAGTCTGATATATTTTTCTTCAACACAACAACACCTTCACAAGATTTCTTAGCAAGAGTAATGGGATTCCGAATAGGAAATTTTCCCTCGAAATACCTAGGAGTCTAGCTAAATGATCAACAAAACAGAGTGGCAAATTGGAAACCCCTATTGGGAAAAATCCAAGGAAAAATGCAGAACTGGACATTCAGATCACTGAATATGCCAAGTCACATAATATTACTGAGATCAGTGCTACAATCTATCTCGATTTACCAATTAACCAGTCAAGCGATGCCAAAAAAAATATGCCAAAAGATAATTGACATCTTCAAAAGGTTCTTGTGGCAAGGGCCTAGAACGGAAAAAAAATGGGCTCTTCTATCATGGAATTGGCTCAGAAAACCCCTAAAAGAAGGGGGACTAGGACTTCGAGACCCATACATTCTCAATCAGGTCATGGGGGCAAAGTTATGGTGGAGATGGATCCAGAGTGGAGTAGACCTATGGAAATAATTATGGGAGAGAAAGTATGGCATGCCAGGATGAACAAAAGGAAAGATGAGACTCCAAGACAACAGGAAAGGATCGACTGTATGGAACTTAGCCTTAGACAATAGAAATTTGATTAGAAACCATAGTTTCTGGGAAATTAGAGGAGGCGACAAAGCCAAATTCTAGGAAGAAGCATGGAAACAACGAGAAAAACTAATTAGTAAGCCTGAGCTAGAAGAAGTCTACCAATAAACCAATATCCATGGAGAACAAACAGTTAAAAACTTCTGGAGCATAGAACCTGGAGAATACTGGATGTTAGTTTCGGTATCTTCATCCCTCCATCAGTGATCAAATTCTCTTTTTGCATTGCATGTTAGGTGTCTCATCTGATCAGCTGCATTCCATTAGGGTCATGGATCATTTGATGGTAGTGGCATATTATACATTTTCCCTCATGATCTTTACCTGCTGGCCCATTTTCATACATTTAGGTTATTTGCAGTGATTTTTGCCTTTACATATGCAAAAGTCATTTTTAGGGTTTTAGGTCTCATTAGGTCTAGGTTTTTGTCAATAAGGTCTTGAAAACGCTCAATAATGGTCAGCAGGCACATGAGGAGGTCAAATAAAGTCTCAGCAACAAAAATTTCAATAATCAAATGCTCAGTGATTGATTTTTCCTTAAAACCCTGTTTTGAGGAAAAACAGAGTTTTTTTATGTTTAATGTACAAAATTTCATGTAATTTCATTTTTCTATATGTAATAATTTTGAGATGCAACCCTGGTCACCTTGCCAAGCTCCTGCACTCTAGTTCCTACAAAAGAAACAAAATTTCAAAGCATTTAGTCCATCAAAGGCAAAAATTAATACAAATTGCCCAAAATAGAGTTTTAAAAAAACAAGTGAAAGACAAACATTAGGAAAGTGGGCTTTCATAAGTGAAAATTAAAACCATTGGTATATAAAGTTTTTTCATGTCAAAGAAGCTCATTTGTATGCCAAAGGAGAAGAGAGCAAGTGCAAATCGTGTTTTCAAAGCCAAGGAGCGGTTTTGAACTCAAACAGTGAAAATTTGCAGGTGCAGCGCACCTGGGTCAAGGAGCGGCACACCTGGCCTGCGCGGCACACACAGAGCACAGTTTGCATCGAAATTTTTAACTGGCGTGACACACCAAAGAGACGTGACGCACCTATGAGTGGGCATGACGCGCCGATCTTCATGGCCCAAAATTCATCCAGACAAAACCGTTAATTCCTCATCTCACAAGTAAGTCAACACCTCCATATGGCCAATGCATGAGTTTGCTTTAGTGTTATGGTGTTTCAATATGGAAATAATTAAACCCTAGTTCCTTGCACAGTTAGTTGAAAAAAGCTGCCTAGGGTTTGCAAATTATTGTTTTTGTTGTCTAAATCCCACCCCTACCATTTTCACTCCCTCACTCCATTTCATTCACCTCTTTCCTCCTTCCCTTTTTCACTCACATTCACCTATTCCCCCTATCCCTAAAACTAATAACCCTAATCCCTAACTTCACTTCTCCCAAACCCTAGTCAGTATCCCAAAACCCTAAATATCATTCCCTAAACCCTTCCATTTCCACTAACCCTACAAGAAGCATCCCAAACCCCCTATTCACAGTCCCTTCACAGTCCTTATCATCAATCCCTATCTTTTAGCAACAAATACTTATAGACACTATAAATTTCTTCATACTCATCTAAGAAAAATCAAGCATTGGAAAACATGGAGTCAAATTCTTCTCATGACAGAAATGAAGAAACAGTCAGTGACTCCTCCAGAGAAATTCATGCACAAGGAGACCTCACAAGAGTGGAAAATATAACCGGGAGGAGCCTACTACACTTGCTGAGTTGTTGGCTTGCCCTCTTGCTGTCACATGCTTCCAACATCGATCTTGTTACCAATTTTTTGAGATGGTGGAAAGAGTCAAATACCACCATGAGCTTGCTAGACTGTTTGTGCTCCATCTTCACAATGGCCAAGTCAATTTGGCAGGTGTGACATTCACCTTGACACCTGAGACTATAGCTTAAGTAACTGGTATTCCAAATGTAGGTGAGCAATGGAATAAGGGGTAGCTGGTGGACAGAGATCATTATGAGCCTTATATCAAGGCTGGTTTTCAGAGGCATGTCAGTAGGGTCTTCCCTTTCAGGTACCTACAAGACACATATGCTCCCCTTATGAAACTCATAATCAAATATTTCAGCTGTGAAGGCAGATTTTCTCACCTATACACCTATCATATCAGATTGTTGATGCATTTTACTATGGTGAGGATGATGAACCTCCCCTATTTCATTTGCTGGAATATTGAGAAAATGACGACATTAGTGCAAAGGAAGCCTCCTCATCAGCAGTATAACAACATCTATTACTTTGCATTAGTCAAGATTGTGGTTTTGCATCAGCTTAGTTTTCTGAATGTTTCATGGGAGGATTTCATTTCACATGAGGTCTTTACAGGTCCTCAAGTGCCCCCATCAGTGGTTCATGAGACAGGAGAGCCTTCACATCAGCAAGAGGTGCATGAGACACAAACCACCAGTGTGCCAGTGTTTGTCACTTACCAAAAGGGCACTAGAATATTGTTTGCAGCAGCAAAACGAGTACTATCTCCACCTGGGGTGGAAGGGGTCTCATCTCCTTCAACAGAAAAGAAGGTACAGGACAAGGGTAAGCAGCCATTACATGATGAGGGACCTTCAGAAGGTCAAGAGGCATATTTCATTCTCATGCGGGAGGATGACACAAATTTGGGCTCCCAAAGCTCAAAGCTCAAGGAAATCATCCAGGAACAGCAAGATGACATTCATGACTTGTCTCTCAACCTGGAAAGAGCCAAGTGGATAATCAATTATCTTGAGCAAAGGAACAAACAGTTAGAGGATCAGAAAACCATCATGGAGCTCCAAAACATAAGATCAAACCGGCAAGTTGCCAAGAGGAAGAAAGTCAAGTTGACACTACTTGAACAAGAAATTGAAGCCAATCGTGAATCTTGGCTTGAGAGGACAAAATTCACTTGGAAAATATGTTGGAGAAGGCAAACAAAGAGAAAAATATGTTGAGGCACATGGCCTATCACTATTTGGCAAGAAACAAAAGTTGCAAAGCAAGAATTAGGACTTTGAAGGCCAAGTTGAGGAAAGCATTGAGGAAGAGAAAAGAGCAAGACAAGCTCCAGATCTTGGCTGAGGCTTCCTTAGCCCAACACAGCACTTGATGCAGGACACTCAGCCCAAATTTCAAGAAATTTGGGATACTTTTTGCAAATTTTGAATTTTTGGAGTAAAAAACAGGTTTTTCTGCCTGGTGCGCCGCGCCACCTGCGCGCGCTTTTGCTAGGGACCTCCTTTGGAGGAAAACTCAGCATTTTTGGATTCCTCAGGCAAAAATATGAATTCTCACACATGGCCAAGAAATTTTGTCAAGTTTTGAGCTTCCAAAAGGGTCAAAAACACCTCAAAAATGCCCTTTCTACCCTTTTTTGCCACACAGGAAGCAATGTTGGGAGAACTCATTTTTTGAGGGGAAAATGGACACCAAATTCATAAATTCCACTTGTTCTAGAAAGTAGACAGGTAGACCTTTCTAAAAAGCCCACTTGGAGAAAATTTGGTGCACGAGAAGGCCTACAAAATCAGCTGCAAAGTAGCGCAGTGCACAGAGACAGGAGCGTGGCGCACAAGATGAAAATTTGTCATTTTTGCCAAAAACCTCTGTTTTTCGCCTAGTTTTTTCGCAGTTTGACTTTTCTTTCTCTAATAGTCAAACTAATGATGTAATTTGATGTAACTTGATGGATTTTGATTTAAATATGCCAAAATTTATCATGGATGTAGATACATCATGAAAAGGTAGTTTGCAACTGAATGAATTAGTTTCCTAGATTTTAGAGGCAAGTTGTTCCACTGCCTACTTTTTAGTTCTTAGTTTAGATCTTGTTGAAACAGCTCCTAAACTCATGAATTCAGCCCTTAAAGCCTAGCATGAGTTTTTTGTTTCTTATATCTAGTATTTTTTCAGTCATTGGTAAAGGTTGGACTCTTGTGAATGCTTTGAGCATTATTGTACATTCATATCTGCAGTTTGGCAAAGGAATAGACTAGGGTTTGCAACACTTTGTGGGATTCTTGCGGCAACTTGATTTGCTATTGTTTTTCCTTTTGTAATTGCAAGTTTACATGTGTTTATGTATTCCATCATCTCTCTCTGTTCATCTTAACTAAATGAAACAATGATAAAGGTAGAATTCATTGATGTTGCAGTGCTCTACCTAGGGTTTGTTTAGTTATTTATGTTTTCAACTATTTGAGGAGGATCCCTAAGACTTTCATGCCCTCTCCAACTCCTCACCAGTCTTAAAGCTCTCCATCTCACTCAATTTGAAGTACTAAACCATTTGCCTACCTTGCCCCATAGAGATCTCTGCAAGACTGTGTCCATTCCCCGGACCCAAATCTGCCTTTCACATTTGAGCCAGCAAACCAAAATTAAATTCAATCAAACTCCTCTGAGCATATACCTAGCCTAAAATTAGTCTTTAAATTAGTCATCTCAAGCCTTATTGACCATATTTTTCCTGAGATTGACAAGGAGAGAGCCCTCTCCCGACCTGGTAGGGCTAGCTACCAGGTTAAGCATGGTTTGATGTTACCCTAGATCCTGCCTTTCTCAGCCTGAGGTAGATTTAGGCCCTAACATATTGGCGACCGTACTGGGGAAGAAAGTTTATTATCATTGTTTTGCTTTGTAGACTACAGATGGAGCCTGAAGTTAGCCAGGTAGCCTTCGAAACACTCTTTCTTTGCATTAGCGAAAGTAGATGAATGCTGCTTCAGTCAATCTCCGGTCTAGTTTATAAACTGAACATCTGATCTAAACGATTACCCCAGTATCATAAAGAAATTCTAGACTTTGGATGATGAGTTTAGAATTTGATAGGCTGAACAAGTTGATAATGTCCATTTGATTTTTGGGAATAATTCAACACACTGGCTTCCAGACGATACACCAGGGCCAATCCTGATCCTGATCCTCCTCCTGTGTATGAAAACCCAAATCTCATCCCAAGAATTCTCTGACAAGAAAGTTCTGTGATTCCTGTGTTCAAATCTCGTTCATGTCCCGTTGTTTTTGAATATCTTGAAGATCTTGAGTTTGACGAACGTTTTGATCTGTCATTGTTTGAGACTAAATCTGAAAGTGTTGTTGGTTCTACTGTCCTAAATCTGGAGTTTGTTAAAGATCTTGAAACTGAAAGGGCAAATAGATCAATTGACAGTTACATCTTGAATCTTCAAACTTCCATTGTGGCTTCAAACATTCTCGAGTTCTTAGAATCTACATCTGCAACTCTTGGTTCATCTGCAATTGCATCTGGTTCAGAAATTCCTACCGAACCTCCTTTCATTCCCACCATTCCCGTGCAACCCACTATATCAGATCAAAGACCTCCTGTCTCATCTCCTCCATCAACCCCATCAACACCTCAAACATCTCGTATTTCCTCTCCTCCTTCGACACCTCATACACCGATTACATTGTCAACTACTATCATTGTTCCGACCCCTCCTACATCCCCAAGGCCAGTTGTAATTCCACCTAAAGCAATGGCTGCCCGATATGCACCCCTTGTGTTGCCTGAAAACTTGGATGCCATGCCCACTAACTACCAAATAAAAATCCCATTATTTGATGGCATTGCCCAAAGTATCACAGCTCAGCAGCATGTGGATAGGATGACTGATTTCTTTGACCTTCATGAGATTGATGCTGAAAATGTGACTATGAGATTAGTTGTGCAAAATTTTGGAGGTGAAGTGTGGAAGTGGTTCAAAGCTTTGCCAGCTGCGAGTATTACTACATTGGCTGTTCTTCAAAGACAATTCTTGGATCTCTAGGAGGTAAATAAAAACCCTCTTCAAATCTTTCCGAATATGAAAACATCAAGAGGAATGTTGGTGAAAGTGTCCAAGATTATTGTGTCAAATTCAATACTATTTACAATGCAATTCCTATTGATATAAAGCCACCTATGGGGCTGGCTTTGATTAAATTTCCTGATGGCTTCGATCCTGACATGGCATATCAATTGAGAGAAAGAGATCCGGCCACATTGGAGGACATGCAGAAAATTGCAGTCAGCGTTGAGGCAAATCTGCTTGCCAAGAGAGCTAGAGCAAAGGTCGAAAAGAAGGTGACCATAAAGGAGGAATCTTCTTCCTCCAATCATTTGCTTCGCAAGATCGAGAAGATGTTTGATAGGCTCACAATTGCTGATAAGCCTGAAGCACAAGTCAAAAATCCAAACTTTCGTGGTCAGCAGCAACCACAATTCAGAATCAAGCAACGAGAACAAAGAGCACAAGACCAAGCAGCACAACAACGAGTAAAGACACCCTTACAACATAATTTTGTACATATTTTGGAATCAGATGATGATGAGAACATAATTGGTGAGGAGAATCATTTCTTTACACCTGATGATCTTCCCATTTATATCACAGAATATGAAGAGTATTCAGAAAGCCCAACTGTACAAAAGGATCAAGATTTCATCTTGGAAAATGAAACAATTCTTGAAGAAGAGTCCTATGAATATCATAGGGGACACATGAATGCTTTGATAGCCCAGTAGCGACAATATTCACTCAGGAGTAGAGAGGTTCCCATCAATCCAATTCAGAAGAGGAAGGAAGTGTCACCACCAAAGAACGATTCTCCGATAGTGCAAAGAAAGGGAAAGGAGGCAGCTGATCCTACCACCAGCAAAACACAATTAGAAAATGAAAGATCAAATTAGCCAATTGTATTAAAGGAGAAGATTGAAAAGAAGGATGCTCTAGTCAAAGAGGTAGAGAAAACATCAGCCTTTAGCTTAGAAAATGAAATTGCTAAGTTAAAAGTGTCAATTCCTTTGATTGAATTAATGAAGAACAGTAGCTATAAAGGTCATGTGTCGAAGATTTTGAATTTGGATCCATTATCTGATATGGTAAATGTGGAGGATGACCAGCCTGAACTTATCTTTGGGCCAACATTAGAAGGTCAATCTGAGGATAGTGATGTAGCTCCTTTTTACATCAGCCTTAGATTGCATGATTATGTATTGCACAATGCCATGTTTGATTCAGGAGCCTCGCATAATCTCATGCCTAAAGCAATCATGGAAAAATTGGGTTTAGATATCACTCGCAAGTACCATGATCTATATTCCTTTGATTCTAGTAGGGTCAGGTGCATTGGGCTTATTAAATATTTGGTTGTCACTTTAGATCAGATTCCGACGAAGAATGTTTTGATGGATGTGGTTGTGGCTGATATTCCTCCTAGATTTGGCATGCTTCTTTCCAAATCTTGGGGAGCAAAACTCAAAGGGACATTGCAGCTTGATTTCTCCTATGCTACTATTCTCATGTTTGGTCAGTTGAGGAAATTATATCAAGAGAAAAAGATGAAGTACATGATCACTGGCAAGGAGAAACCTCTAAATCATCCAATCAATTATGTACATACTGATTTAGAATCTTTTGTTCTATATTCTGATAGTTTTAACGTTGTAAATAGTAAAGTAGTTGAAGTAGAAGACATTCCAGAGATCACTAAAAATTTCAGAGCTGTACTAGATCAAGAAAGACAAAAGCTTGATAGTACTGCTGAGAAATCAGCCTTCCGATAGCAACAAAAAATTAATGGACAACAAGCAAAAGAAGAAGAGCAAATAGAATTTCAGCATTTAGAGGATGAAGCCAGTTTGTGGAGCATGGATTTTGATGGCGCAGTTGGTAGGGAAGGTGCTGGAATTGGCATTTGGATACGCAGCTCTACATTTCTTCCAAACAAAGTGCCAAGTAATGTAAGGGTTTTGTTATAGACAATTTTGTGCCTTACAGTAACAAGCATGAATTGTCAATAATCCAAGGGATCCAAAGTTCCCTAAACATGATGTTCCTACCCCTAGAGGAACAAGGTCAGCAAACCAACAACTCTCAGATCAGTTCTCCACCTGAAAACACTCAAAAACAAGCAATCCTGAAATCAAAGCAGGTGCTCCACTGGGTTTCTGCGCTGAAACACAACTGCTCCATGGTGTACCTGCGTTGCAAAGCAGGCAGAACAAAGCCCACCTGCGTTGGGCGAGTTTGGACATGTGGCAGAGTGAGTCATAGCTTTGGAATCTTCCAAAAATGACACTTGGATCAGGTATTTCGCCTTGTGATGAGTCAGAGGCTTTGTTTCTCCAAGTGGAAGCAAGGTTCACCAAGTGGACTCAAGAACTGAAGATCAACTAAAGATTAACTGAAGAGAGAGAGGACACAAGGCAGCTACACATCAGTTGCAAGCTGACTCATCCTTTCTCAATTCATCTATATATTGAGCTCTCTCCTATGAGCTGAGGAGGCTGGAATTTTGTGCAAAGTAATGATATGCTGTTGGTTTCATCATCGAGCTATTGGGTGATTGTTTGAGAGAGGTGAAGAAGAGCAATTCTTTCTGTTGGGAGGTGTTGCTGGGTTGGAGCCTGCAATGGTTGTAATCCTCTCAGAACCTTTATTTCTTCATTAATAAAAGCTATTGAGGTTCTTCTATGTGCTCTTGTTTCAATTATGTATTGTGATGATTGCATGTTTGGTTTACACTAATCCATGAACCAGTTATGATTGCATGCCTCTTGTAGTTTCCTTCTTTGTCATTGTGCAGGATCTCATTGCAGCTGGGCGAGCAGAAGGACAAAGAGCTAGGAGCAAGCGGCCAAAGAGGAGAGTTTGGATTCGACATTAAGCGCAAGGCAACGGTTAGTGCCTCCTCCATTCTCTTTTGCTTTCATAAAGAAGTAAACTGTCAGTAGTTTGTTTTATAGTTGTTGCTAAGGAACTGTCACCCTTAGAGTGGGTTAGGGTCATCCGAGTCGGATACTTTTCCCTACAACAAACTGGCGACTCCACTGGGGATCGTATCCGTTTGATTGTATTTGTAGTATTTTGCTATTCATTTCCTGAACAAAAGAGTACCAAATCGAAAAGCTTTTGACTATATCAAAAGCGAAGTAGAGGGGCGGCTACTCTTGCTCATTTTCTGAGCAGATTCATGATTTGAAGAGCTGATCTACAAAGATCCTTGTAAGCTCTTAGTGATAGCGTTGCACCTTCTAAATCATCCCTTTAAGTTTACTTGACTGAATGCTTCTGATTTGAGCAAAAACCGAGCATTTTTGAGAAAATTATGACCCGGAGACTGTGAAAACGCAATTCTCGTTTTCCAAAGCAGGTAGTACACAGGCTACCTGCTTTGCAACGCAGGTCCCGAACTGACTACCTGCGCTAAGAGCCAGTTTGACTGTGCAGAACCTGCGTTGACCCAAATTTGCTTAGTGCATTTGGGGTTTCCTCTTTTCTCTTGCCTGTTTTCACTTAGTTTTGCTGCTAAGTGTCAGTCTTGTACCTGTTTTGAAACCAATATTACTTGCCATCATTTTGCCTCTGTTATATAACGAAATTGTACTTGTTCTTTGTATTTCTTGCTCATTTACAATTTCCCATAACGAAAAGTAAACTAGTCATGCTTTTGGCCTCTTAGATCTGAACCTGTGTTAGGTGTTTTGCTGGTCTAAAGAGTTAGCTTGTTTGCTGTCCATAGCTGATTAGTCATTTTACTTTCGTTAGTTTGGTTTGATTTCATGTATTTCCAGTGATTAAGCAAGTGAATCTTAAGGTGTCTTTTGATTTTGGACAAGCTTGTTTACTTTCGCTTTAAATCGAAATCAAAGTTATATAACCACTTTCTTTTTGTATCCATCCACATTAAGAAAGGGAAAAGAAAATACATGCATTGTGCATTTTGCATTTGAAAAAGTTTGCATGATGATTTAGGAGAAAGTGCATTAGTTTGTGCTGTATGAACTGTGTGAAAAGAATTTGCTTTTCTTCTCCCTCAGCAGTTAAGATTTTCATTAGTCAAAAAGATTTGAAAAAGTTTGCTTCTCATCTTAGGCTGCATTTAGGAATTTGTCATATACATCTCGTGGTGAACCTTGAAAGGAAAACTTTAAAAAGATCAACTTAAAATATACTGAATGAACCTAACAATGCATTTGAAACATAACGCAAACATCTAGAGATCTAGGTAGAGACGTGTTCCGGCGTCGTTAAACATAGTGACTGTCGATCTCTACGAAGGTGGGTGATTCCTCCTGAGAGTCGGTGGCACTAATACGGACTTGTGCTCCCACGTACCGTCGCGTATATATTGGGAGACCCCTATAGGCAATTATCCTTTATCCATAGGAAGCCGTGTCGACCGCCCTACTGATCGCGATGCAGTGAACACAGCATTCACGAAGATCGACCACCCGTACCGTAAAACGTATTCTGTGGTTTCGCGAAAGGTTTGGCACACCCTCTGCCTAGATCTCCAGAGCAGTTTCTTTTGGCCCTTTTCAAACTCTATAACTGAAAAGGTCCAACCGAGCATTTGTCACTTCGGGCTCGTTAATACATCGAAGGCGACTAGAGTCATCTTTAGCTTTTTCTCAACTCTTAAAACATGAAAAAGCAAAGTTATGTTTAAAAGCGTCTAATAAAATTCATTCAAATCGGAAACACAAATTTTCCCCTTTATATTTTAGTTGATCGAGTAATCCGCAATCGTGGAAGAAAGTCAATTGAATATCCGTCGTTCTCGGAGGCTTGCGAGTCAACCGTCTTTGTCTCCGGAATCGAAAACAATCCGGACAAAGCGAGCTCGTCGAACCAGTTCAAAATCTCCTTTAAAAGTTAGAACAAGCGTTCCAACAACATCTGAGATTCTGGTCACTCCAAACATTTCCGAAAACCCTGCCTCTATAGAAGAAGTTCAACCGCCACAGAGGGACAGTAATACTGATCCTAGTCTGGGGGCAAATACTTGTATGACTGAACCAGTTCCATCTGTAACCAGTCCAGAGAGTTTTGTTCCTCAAACATCCGTCGCGGTCGATACAACCCCTTCTTCGGCACCGGAAATCTTTTACGGACCTGACGGTCTTCCTCTTCCACCGGGTCTGATTGCGATAGAGGAAATTATAGAAGAACCGCAAGTATCCACTCCAAGTCAGTTTGGAGTAGGGGTCGCTCTATTTCCTGCTACAACAGAAGTTTGTCCATCACCAGTGGAAGTTCCCGTAGAATCACTAGGTGATCAATTGGATAGACTAAAAATGACTGAACAACCGTCGACATCTAGGACTGTGTCGAATGACACGGCGACGGCAGAATTACCTGCCGCAAATCCAACAATGTTCGCCAGCATACCATCTGTCCCAACTAGCTCGCAGTCGCTAGAAGGAGTCCAGCAAGAGACTATCTTGACAGTATGGTCTGTTCCTGTTTGTTCCGGAGTAATGTCTGGTAACTCTCATGGTGAGGCTCATCAAATTGACCCTTTTGGGAATCTAATTAGGCCATCCAGTCCTCCGAGGCAGGCAGTTGCCTTGAGTTCTGGGTTGCTACCGTATGGGGGGCAGTACCCATACGGGAGCTCTCAACCTTATTCAAGCTATGGCGGAATTGCAACGAGTAGTTGGGTACCTGTGCTATCCCAGCCACCGAGAGTTGTATATTCTATGCAACAGTGTGTACCTGTGACAAACATCCCAACTACACCAGCTATTGTGACCGTGTCGCAAGTTCAAACAATGCCTGTTGTGTGTCAACCTCAGATGGCTCAGGTTCTCATGCAACAGCCACTTGACCCTGCGACCCAACCACAATCACCTACTGGTGGGACAACACAAGTACAGTTGGGTACAACTACCCACATCTTGGTCCAATGGTTAGTGTAGCGCAACAACCCATGGTGTCGCAACCGTGGATAATGCAATACCAACAGCCGCAATTCCAACAAGTGTACCAAGGTTCTGAACAGCAAATATTTGCGAATACTGGACAACCATATATTCAAAATGGTCAAAATCAACCACTTTATAGTGGTCAAGTCCATCAACCGTATTCATCATACCAACATCAACTCCATTATGCTGGTATGCAAAGACCGACTGTTCAGGCGATTCCATCGTATCCTGGTTACGCTTCACCTAACTTGAACCAGCAGTTACCATTCGTGGCGACTTTAGAGTTGCCTGATTTACATTGGTTAACAAACGATCCAATTGCTTACACCCCTTGGTGGCCAGTGATTCCACACAAACTCCCATCCGACATTCCTAAATTCAATGGAAATCCAGGTGAAGACCCGTCGAATCATGTGATGACATTTCATCTATGGTGTTCGTCGAACACTTTGAATGACGATTCGATAAGGCTTCGCCTCTTTCAGAGGACATTGACAGGTCCAGTGGCAAAATGGTATATAGAATTGCCTAGGGCTTCGTTCGACAATTTTGGCTCCCTTGCCACGACATTTTTGACCCATTTTCAATTACCAATAAGGTATGAAACAGGAACAGAGATATTGACTAACTTCAAACAGACAACCGTAACTCATATATCAGATCATATACATGAGTGGCGACGTCGACGAAGAATGGTTAAAACATACGTTCCTGATCAGCTTTTAGCTGAGTGGTTTATAAAGTCATTACTTCCGGCTATAACGGAAGATGTAGCAAAGGGAGGAGTCGTAACAGAAGAGCAAGTTATCGCTCGTGCACAATACTTGGATTTAGTATATACTCAATCCGGCACGCTCTATGACAAAATACCAGACGCCCCTAGACCAGAGTTTTCAATCCCTCCTCCTCCTAAATCAAACAGTGACTCTCATGCCGGCGATGGCGTGATTGGCACAGCAAACACGAATCCGAAAAGGACCAATCAAAAGAAGGCCCGTAAGGATTCGACTCAAAATGCGCATGAAGAAGTTCTTGCTTCGGAAGTAAATGCCGTATCGACAGATAAGGGCAAAGAAACCTATCAACCAGGAAGCAAGAAGAATCAAAACAAAGGGAGGAAGAATAAACAAGGTGGGTCATCCCCTAAGAAAAATTCTTCAAACTCTCCTAGGAATAGGAAACGGCCTCCGTGTCACATATGTGACGACGATCATCGGACGGCAGATTGTCCGTACAAAGCTGAGTTTAAGAGATTCGTAAAGAATCCGCACACTCCAGCCGTATTAACCGATCCGTTTCCCGACCCAAGTCAGAATCTGGTTGACAGTGGAAATGCTTCCCCATCACAAGTTATGATGTTGTCAAGTTTTAAGCGCCAGGATGATGCTTTAATTTCAACATTAAACAAAAGCCATGGGAATCCACAGCCGTTGGATGGTGAAAGAAAATGTCGACCAGGCAGTTCGACAACAACTTCGACAGAAGTTGAACCACCATCCAACACAAGAAGCATTCCATCGATCCATGGAAGCAACCATCCTATCCAATATATCGGAGTAATTTTCCCAAAAAACCCTTCTTTAATGGGCACTTTTACCCCACCACCGCCAAGTAATCTTGCAGAGTTGGATGCAACGGGATATGAAGCCTTCTATTTTTAATGGATCTAAAAGTTTCGAGGATAGTTCCTTTCTCAAGTCAACCTCGTTTAAAAAATGAAATAAGGAGTAAAAGAGGATAGTTCTTTGCGATGTCAACCTCATTAAAAAAATGAAATGTCCCCTTGTGATTTAGGGGGCATGTGCCTCATCTGCATTATGATTATGCTGGGGGCATCATCGAGCAGTTTTAGCAATGTTCATGCTCGTTAAAAAATAAACGCAAAAATCGAGCAGTTTTTGTGCAGAAGTTCATGCTCGTTAAAAAATAAACGTAGATTGTGAGCAATCTTTCCCTAGCAGTTCAAGCTCATTCATAAAAAATGAACCGGTAAACAACCTCGAGAATTGTAACCTTTGAAAGCCATATTAAAAGCCCTTGGTCGTGTTTATATGCCATCACCTCCATCTGTTCATTTGGCCAATCGTTCACCTCCATATGTTTGTTTACCCATTTTGAGGAACAGCTGCGAAGAGTGATTTCACTTAGCCATCCTTGTGACACTGCCGTGATTGGAGAATTCCAACCTGTACCTGGAATCTGCTGCTATCCCTGTTCATCACTCGTTCCTCAAAAGACGAGTCTTCTTTGAGCTCTTTTCACTGACTCGTAAAATATGAAAAGTTTGCCGAGTTTTGGCCTTCCAGCTCGTTAAAGCGACAGGAAAGCTATCCCTCCTCTAGATTTTAATCTTTTTGGACCTGAGGGATTATTGCACAAAAAGATCGAGCGCTTGTTTTGTTCGGCTCGTTAAAGCAACCGAAAATTCATCCCTTCTGTATTGTTTTATACTTTTTCGGACTTAAGGGATTAGATGACGAAAAAGGAATTTTGGAGTTAACTTTTCCTACCTTTTCAGACTCTCTAAAAATGAAAAGGACCGAGTTTTCCTTGTCGTTAGACTCGTTAAAATGATTAAATAGCGACAAACTTGTCTTTAGACGAGAACGAGTTTCCCTATCGCTAGGCTCGTTAAAACATAGTGATGGGCTTGCCCGAAGGGCAGGTTATAGAACAAGCATATGTTATCCTCCTCAAGCTTGACAAAAATAAAGAGGTACTGGTCAGCAATGACTGGGGAAAAATTGGGAGAACCTCACAGTATTAATGGTAGCAAGTCGCTCTTGAACATGACACTTTGTCCTCCGTCCGCATCGGGTTGGGTTGTTTCATTCACCGGTCGCAGAACCATGGTCCTCGCCACACCGTCCACAATTGGGGTAATGCTACCAATCCATCACATCAGTGTCGTTATATGTTCAAGAGATGTGGTTCTGTAAAGAGTCAACCCTGTTCCGCCCACTGCCATACATTATCCTTCATCCACTTCATGACCGCCACCCTGAATCATACATCACAGTTTGTTTTCACCTCATCATAATCACTAGCTCCGTTCCGTGTCACTGATGTGGGATTCATTAAGGCCCTCCTTTGACGGATCGCTCCTTGTCGACATTAGCTCATTATCCAAGGAGTTGATCTAGGAACACCCCCCTCAGTACTTTGAAGCTTGCATGCCTCAATGGCAAGCTTCTCACTTCCGGCGACAGGTATACATCAATGACCTTCGACCAGAAGATTTTGCATGGTGGTCGACGTCAAGTCCTTTATTCCCACCATGTAGATTGTACTGTCGTACCTTGAGGGTCATCATCCTTATCGGTGATTCCTCTCGCGCTTGTTAATGGTTTACATTATTGACCGGTAATCAAGCGATGTCTTTCCATGTTCGACTTCAAGAAATTCTCACATGGATCGACTTGTACATCGAGTGAAGATCGGAAGAGATTGAAGACCCCGGATCTAGTTTCATCCATCCGGGCTGCGATATATATTCAGGACATAAAGACATTTGATATGTACATCATTGCAACAGATGATCATCCTTCTCAAAAGATGATAAATTCGGCAGAGAATTATTAGTGAAGGATGATAAATTCGGCAGAGAATTATCAGTCTAGCATCAGACGATCGTCTGTTCTATGTACCAAAATGTATTTATAAAGCTGAGCATGGGAATGCCCGCCTCAGCCAGATCATGAAAAATGTATGAAAAATAATGTATTGTATTGTATCTTATTACAGGACACTTCTCAGCAGATTGAATGAACTTCGGATCCTCTCAATAAAGCATTTCACCCGATAAACGACCTCATACTTTAGGGGGCATCTGTTATAGACAATTTTGTGCCTTACAGCAACAAGCATGAATTGTCAATAATCCAAGGGATCCAAAGTTCCCTAAACATGATGTTCCTACCCCTAGAGGAACAAGGTCAGCAAACCAACAGCTCTCAGATCAGTTCTCCACCTGAAAACACTCAAAAACAAGCAATCCTGAAATCAAAGCAGGTGCTCCACTGGGTTTCTGCGCTGAAACACAACTGCTCCATGGTGTACCTGCGTTGCAAAGCAGGCAGAACAAAGCCCACCTGCGTTGGGCGAGTTTGGACATGTGGCAGAGTGAGTCATAGCTTTGGAATCTTCCAAAAATGACACTTGGATCAGGTATTTCGCCTTGTGATGAGTCAGAGGCTTTGTTTCTCCAAGTGGAAGCAAGGTTCACCAAGTGGACTCAAGAACTGAAGATCAACTAAAGATTAACTGAAGAGAGAGAGGACACAAGGCAGCTACACATCAGTTGCAAGCTGACTCATCCTTTCTCAATTCATCTATATATTGAGCTCTCTCCTATGAGCTGAGGAGGCTGGAATTTTGTGCAAAGTAATGATATGCTGTTGGTTTCATCATCGAGCTATTGGGTGATTGTTTGAGAGAGGTGAAGAAGAGCAATTCTTTCTGCTGGGAGGTGTTGCTGGGTTGGAGCCTGCAATGGTTGTAATCCTCTCATAACCTTTATTTCTTCATTAATAAAAGCTATTGAGGTTCTTCTATGTGCTCTTGTTTCAATTATGTATTGTGATGATTGCATGTTTGGTTTACACTAATCCATGAACCAGTTATGATTGCATGCCTCTTGTAGTTTCCTTCTTTGTCATTGTGCAGGATCTCATTGCAGCTGGGCGAGCAGAAGGACAAAGAGCTAGGAGCAAGCGGCCAAAGAGGAGAGTTTGGATTCGACATTAAGCGCAAGGCAACGGTTAGTGCCTCCTCCATTCTCTTTTGCTTTCATAAAGAAGTAAACTGTCAGTAGTTTGTTTTACAGTTGTTGCTAAGGAACTGTCACCCTTAGAGTGGGTTAGGGTCATCCAAGTCGGATACTTTTCCCTACAACAGGTTTGTTCGTATAAATTGGCTTTTGATTGTTCAAATAATGAAGCTGAATATGAGGCTTTAATTGCTGGTTTAAAAATCCTTAAGTTAAATGCTAAAAGAATTTAAGTATATGGCGACTCCGAGTTAGTTATCAAACAAGTGAAAGGTGAATACCAAGCTAAGCATCCTCACATGTGGGCTTATCGTAATGCGGTATTAGATATTTTGAGATTGTTTCCAGACTACACTTTGACATGTGTCCCTCATGTATAGAATGTTATTGCAAATTCTCTTGCAACAACTACAATTAATTTGAAAACTCCGATGAATTCAAACAATAAGTTTGAAATTCATGTGAAACATCGCCCTTCTGTCCCTAATAATTAAAGATATTGGCAGGTGTTTCAAGATGATAAGGAGATCGAAGAATTTCTGCAAAATGAAGGCAAATACAAAGAGACTTCTATAGATGGAGAGCATGATGATGGTGAAGCAGATATGGAAGTAAATCATATGGAAGTTTTGCAACTCAAGGACGATGTCATTCCTAAAGGTATAATACCTTTAGAGGAGTTGTTTGATCAAGATGATGTAGCTTGGAAACCGAGCTTGGTACCAACCGAGAAAGGAGTTGAGGATGTAAACATTGGATCAGCAGAAAATCCTAAAATGGTCAAGTTATCAAGGACCTTGCCTCCACAGGTAAAGGAAAAATACATTAGTTTATTGTCTTCATTTACTAATGTATTTGCATGGGACTATTCAGATTTGAAGGCATATGATAAGAGCATAATTCAATACATCACTCCGATCAAGTCAAATCAAAAGCCATTTCGATAGAAGCTAAGAAGGATAAATCCAAAGCTACTACCCTCAATAGAGAAGGAAGTGAATCGATTGTACAAATCTGGTATAATTGTTCCCATAAGGTTTTCATATTGGATTTCTAATTTGGTGCTCGTGCGCAAGAAAATAGGTGAGATTCGATTATGTATTGATTTCAGAAATCTAAATAAAGTGTCTTTGAAAGATAACTATCCATTGCCCAAGATGGATCACATACTTCAAAGAGTAGTTGGAGCATCCCACATGTCACTACTCAATGGGTATTCCAGTTATAACCAAATTCTGGTCCATGAGGATGACAGAGACAAAACAGCGTTCACCACTCCGTGGGGAACTTTCCATTATGCCAAGATGCCATTCGGATTGAAGAATGCTGGTGCAACCTTTTAGTGGGCTATGGATATCGCATTTGAAAATGAGAAAGATGTATTTTTAGTTGTTTATCTTGATGATTTGACAGTTTTTTCTAATTCAGATGAAGAGCACCTTTATCATTTGAAGATTGTATTTCAGCGGTGTAGAAAGTATGGCATATCTCTCAATCCAAAGAAGAGCTTGTTTGCCATGGATGAAGGCAAGCTTCTCGGTCATATCATATCCAAGGAGGGCATCCGCATTGATCCAGCTCGAGTGGAAGCCATTCAGAAAATTGATTTTCCACGAAGTAAAAAGGAGATCCAAGCATTCAATGGTAAGATGAATTTCTTACGTCATTTTGTGCCAAATCTTGCAGAACATTTGAGGGAAATCACAAACATGTTAAAGAAATATAGTGTAGTGAAGTGGACCGAGGAAGCCATCAAGTCTTTCAATTTGGTAAAGTTAGCCCTTTCTTCAGCTCCAATTTTGATCAGCCCAGATTATTCCCAAGATTTTATTTTGTTTTCATTTGCTTCGGATCATACTATGGCAGCGGTCTTAATGCAGAAAAGAGACCAGCTTGAGAAACCAATTGCTTTTTTCAGTAGAACAATAAGGGATGCAGCTTTAAAGTACAATATTATTGAAAAGAAAGCTCTTTCTTTGGTAAAGGCATTGAAAGATTTTCGAGTCTATATTTTGCATTCTCACATCCTTGCTTATGTCCCTAACGCTGCCGTTAAATATGTCTTAGTGCAAACAGATCCAGAAGGGAGACGAGGCAAATGGATCGCAACTTTGTTAGAATATGATGTGGAGATCAAACCAACAAAGCTCATCAAAGGATAGGGGCTAGCCAAACTGATGGCGGAATCTAATTTGCATGCCTTGGACATAAATCTCATTGTTGCTATGTCCGAAGAAGATGAGGAAAGTTCACTTGTTCAGGTATCTGAAATGTTTCTCCTTTCTCCTTGCTATTCAGATATTATTTATGTGCTCCAACATCTTTCACCGCCACCTGAAATGGCTATGAGAAAAGTAGGACCCTGAAATTAAAGGCTACCAAGCTTTGTATATTGAATAATGCACTTTATTGGAAAGATCTCGGTGGTGTCTTGCTAAATTGTTTGGTTGAAGAAGAAGAAAAACAGGTCACGGATGATTTTCACAAGGGAGATTGTGGAGGTCATCTATTTTGGAAGACAACAACCAATAAAATTTTGAGAGTGGGATATTATTGGCAAAACCTCTTTTCTGATGTGTACAAAACTATTACAAGCTGCCACGAATGTCAAGTTTTTCAAGGTAAGAGAAAAATACAGCCTCTGCCACTCAAACCAGTTGAAGTAAGTGCTCTATTTTAGTAGTGGGGTTTAGATTTCATTGGTGAGATCTGTCCTACTTCTTCAGCATAGCATAAGTGGATCCTTACAGCGACAGACTACTTCACTAAATGAATTGAGGTGATTCCTACTCGACAGGCCACTGATTCGGTAATAATTCAATTTCTTGAGAATAATATTTTGTCACGTTTTGGTTGTCCTAATAAGCTGATTACAGATAATGCAGCAACCTTTAAATCTAAAAATATGATTGATTTTTGTAATAAATATCAAATTACCTTGGGGCACTCAACTGCATACAATCCACAAGGTAATGGATTGGCGGAATCCTCGAATAAATCATTAGTCAACATTATCAAAAAGCCAATGGAAACAAACAAGAAGAGATGGCACAAGAAATTGGTCAATGCACTATGGGTAGATAGAGTAAGTCAGAAAAAATCAATAGGCATGTCCCCTTTCGAGATCGTGTATGGTGTTGACACGGTTTTCCCTACATCTCTCGCAGTCTCGGTTGTTAAACTTCTGCGGGAAGCTGGCAGTGAGGAAGATCATTTGCAGTAGAGAATCAATCAAATGATCCATTTACAGTAGACTAGAGAGGAGGTTTTTCAAAATACCTTCAAGCTGCAAGAGAGAATCAAGAAAATATATGATCGAAAGGCAAAGGCGGACAAGTTTCAAATTGAAGACATAGTGCTGAAATGGGATGCTCGAAACAAAGACAAAGGCAAGCATGGAAAGTTCGAGAACCTGTGGAAAGGACCTTTTAGAATTGCTGCATATCGGGGTCAAAATGCTTTCTTGCTGAAAGAAATGGATGGAGAATATTGTCTAGGTGGGCCGGTCAATGGTCGGCTGCTGAAACGGTACCATCTTTGAAATGTTTTCTGCTGTCATATGTATCATTGTACATACCGTTTTATTTCCTTCATTGCAAGTGTGTACTGTTATCATTCATTCAGTTTGGGGCCCGAAGTGAAGGATATTAAACTAAAGGTTTGATTTCAATTTTGGTTTGGATTGTTTGAGTCAAGTTTTCAGTTGATTTCAGTCTTGAAATTGAGTTAGTTTTGAGTCAGATTTCAGTCCTGAAATTGAGTCAAGATATTGGTTTTGGTTTGTCGAAGTTATTGACTCCATAGCCCAATGGAAGAAGGAACTATCTGCTTTCCATAGGTCTGTAGTTCTTGGCACCTCCAAGGAGCTACCATCCCCATTGGAACCAATGTTAGTGTCGGTATCTTCATCCCTCCATCAGTGATCAAATTCTCTTGTTGCATTGCATGTTAGGTGTCTCATCCGATCAGCTGCATTCCATTAGGGTCATGGATCATCTGATGGTAGTGGCATATTATACATTTTCCCTCATGATCTTTACCTGCTGGCCCATTTTCATACATTTAGGTTATTTGCAGTCTTTTTTGCCTTTACATCTGCAAAAGTCATTTTTAGGGTTTTAGGTCTCATTAGGTCTAGGGTTTTGTCAATAAGGTCTTGAAAATGCTCAATAATGGTCAGCAGGCACATGAGGAGGTCAAATAAAGTCTCAGCAACAAAAATTTCAATAATCACATGCTCAGTGATTGATTTTTCCTCAAAACCCTGTTTTGAGGAAAAATAGAGTTTTTTATGTTTTATGTACAAAATTTCATGTAATTTCATTTTTTCTATATGTAATAATTCTGAGATGCAGCCCTACTCACCTTACCAAGCTCTTGCACTCCAGTTCCTACAAAAGAAACAAATTTTCAAAGCATTTAGTCCATCAAAGGAAAAAAGTAAGACAAACTACCCAAAACAGAGTTTAAAAAAACAAGTGAAAGACAAACATTAGGAAAGTGGGTTTTCATAAGTGAAAAATTAAAACCATTGGTATCTAAAGTTTTTTCATGTCAAAGAAGCTCATTTGTATGCCAAAGGAGAAGAGAGCAAGTGCAAATCATGTTTTCAAATCCAAGGAGCGATTTTGCATTCAAATAGTGAAAATTTGCAGGCGCGGCGCACCTGGACTGCGCAACACACACAGAGTTTGCATTGAAATTTGTAACTGGCGCAATGCACTAGAGAGGCGCGGCACACCTGTGAGTGGGCGCGGCGCACCAGTCTTCAAGGCCCGAAATTCATCCATATCTTCCTCTAAAGCTTCAAAATCGCTAACTCCTCATCTCACAAGTAAGTCAACACCTCCATATGGACAATGCATGAGTTTGCTTTAGTGTTTATGGTGTTTCAATAGGGAAATAGTTAAACCCTAGTTCCTTGCACAATTAGTTGAAAAAAACTTCCTAGTGTTTGGAAATTACTGTTTTTGTTATCTAAATCCCACCCCTGCCATTTTCAATCCTTCACTCCATTTCATTCACTTCTTTCCTCCTTCCCTTTTTCACTCACATTTACCTATTCCCCCTATCCCTAAAACTAATAACCCTAATCCCTAAATTCACTTCTCCCAAACCCTAGTCAATATCCCTAAACCCTAAATATCATTCCCCAAACCCTTCCATTTCCACTAACCCTACAAGCAGCATCCCAAACCCCTTTTCACAGTGCCTTCACAGTCCTTGTCATCAATCCCTATATTTTAGTAGCAAATACTTATTGACACTATAAAATATCTTCATACTCATCTAAGAAAAATCAAGCATTGGAAAACATGGAGTTAGATTCTTCTTATGACAGAAATGAGGAAATAGTCAGTGACTCCTCCAAAGAAATTCATGCACCAAGGAGACCTCACAAGAGTGGAAAACATAACCAAGAGGAGCCTACTACACTTTTTGAGTTGTTGGCTTGCCCTCTTGCTGTCACATGCTTCCAACATCAATCTTGTTACCAATTTTGTGAGATGGTGGAAAGAGTCAAATACCACCATGAGCTTTCCAGACTGTATGTGCTCCATCTTCACAATGGCCAGGTCAATTTGGAAGGTGTGACATTCACCTTGACACCTGAGACTATAGCTCAAGCATCTGGTATTTCGAATGTAGGTGAGCAGTGGAATAAGGGCAGCTGGTGGACAAAGATCATTATGAGCCTTATATCAAGGCTGGTTTTCAGAGGCATGTTAGTAGGGTCTTCCCTTTCAGGTACCTACAAGACACATATGCTCCCCTTATGAAACTCATAATCAAATATTTCAGCTGTGAAGACAGATTTTCTCGCCTATACACCTATCATATCAGATTGTTGATGAATTTTACTAGGGTGAGGATGATGAACCTCCCCTATTTCATTTGCCGGAATATTGAGAAAATGACCACATTAGTGCAAAGGAAACCTCCTCATCAGCAATATAACAACATCTATCACTTTGCATTAAACAAGATTGTGGTTTTGCAACAGCTTAGTTTACTGAATGTTTCATGGGAGGATTTCATTTCACATGAGGTATTTACAGGTCCTCAAGTGCTCCCATTAGTTGTTCATGATACAGGAGAGCCTTCACATCAACAAGAGGTGCATGAGACACAAACCACCAGTGTGCCAGTGTTTGTCACTTACCAAAAGGGCACTAGAAGATTATTTGCAGCAGCAAAACGAGTGCTATCTCCACTTGGGGTGGAAGGGGTCTCATCTCCTTCAACAACAAAGCAGGTATAGGACAAGGGTAGGCATCCATTACATGATGAAGGACCTTCAGAAGGTCAAGAGGAAGATTTCATTCTCATTCAGGAGGATGACATTGATTTGGGCTCCCAAAGCTCAAAGCTCAAGGAGATCATCCGGGAACAGCAAGATGACATTCATGACTTGTCTCTCAACCTAGAAAGAGCCAAGTGGATAATCAATTATCTTGAGTAAAGGAACAAATAGTTAGAGGATCAGAAAACCATCATGGAGCTCCAAAACATAAGAGAAAACCGACAAGCTGCCAAGAGGAGGAAAGTCAAGTTGACACCACTTGAACAAGAAATTGAAGCTGATCATGAATCTTGGCTTGAGAGGAAAAAAATTCACTTGGAAAAGATGCTGGAGAAGGCCAACAAGGAGAAAAGGATGTTGAGGCACATGGCCTATCACTATTTTTCAAGAAACAAAAGTTGCAAAGCAAGAATTAGGACTTTGAAGGCCAAGTTGAGGAAAGCATTGAGGAAGAGAAAAGAGCAAGACAAGATCCAGATCTTGGCTGAGGCTTCCTTAGCCCAACACAACACTTTATACAGGACACTCAGCCCAAATTTCAAGAAATTTGGGATACTTTTTGCAAATTTTGAATTTTTTGAGTAAAAAATATGTTTTTTTCACTAGTGCACCGCGCGACCTGGCGCACACTTTTGCTAGGGACCTCCTTTGGAGGAAAACTCAGCATTTTTGGATTCCTTAGGAAAAAATATGAATTCTCACACATGGCCAAGAAATTTTATCAAGTTTTTAGCTTCCAAAAGGGTCAAAAACACCTCAAAAATGCTCTTTCTGCCTTTTTTGCCACACAGGAAGCAGTGTTGGGAGAACTCATTTTTGGAGGGGAAAATGGACACCAAAATCAGAAATTCCACTTGTTCTAGAAAGTAGACAGGTATAAATTTCCAACAAGCCCACTGGGAGAAAATTTGGTGCACGGGAGGGCCTCCAAAGTCAGATGCAAAGTATTGCAACACACAGGAACAGGGGCGCGGTGCACAAGATGAAAATTTGTCATTTTTGCCAAAAAACTTTGTTTTTCACCTAGTTTTTTCTCAGTTTGAATTTTCTCTCTCTAATATTCAAACTCATGATGTAATTTGATGTAACTTGATGGATTTTGATGTAAATATGCTAAAATTTCACTCATGGAGGTAGACACATCATGAAAAGGTAGTTTGCAACTGAATGAATCAGTTTCCTAGGTTTTAGAGGCAAGTTGTTCCACTGCCTAATTTTTAGTTCTTAGTTTAAATCTTGTTGAAACAGCTCCTAAACTCATGAATTCTACCCTTAAAGCCTAGCATGAGTTTTTTGTTGCCTATACCTAATATTTTTTCGGTCATTGGTAAAGGTTGGACTCTTGTGAATGCTTTGAGCATTATTGTACATTCATATTTGTAGTTTGGCAAAGGAATAGACCCGGGTTTGCAGCACTTTGTGGGATTCTTGTGGAAACTTGATTTGGTATTATTTTTCCTTCTGTAATTGAAAGTTTACATGTGTTTATGTATTCCATCATCTCTCTCTGTTCATCTTAACTAAATGAAACAACGATAAAGGTAGAATTCATTAATGTTGCAGTGCTCTACCTAGGGTTTGTTTAGTTATTTATGTTTTCAACTGTTTGAAGAGGATCCCTAAGACTTTCTTGCCCTCTCTAACTCCTCACCAGTCTTAAGGCTCCCCATCTCACTCAATTTGAAGTACTAAACCATTTGCCTACCTCGCTCCATAGAGATCTCTGTAATACTGTGTCCATTCCCCAGACCAAAATCTGCCTTTCACATTTGAGCCAGAAAACCAAAATTAAATTCAATCAAACTCCTCTGAGCATACTCCTAGCCTAAAATTAGTCTTTACATCAGTCATCTCAAGCCTTATTGACCATATTTTTCCTGAGATTGACAAGGAGAGAGACCTCTCCCGACCTGGTAGGGCTAGCTACCAGGTTAAGTGTGGTTTGATGTTACCCTAGATCCTGCCTTTCTCAGCCTGAGGTAGATTTAGGCCCTAACACTTGAGAAAGTGGAAACAAAAACAGGACCGGCCAGAAGCTCCAGAAACACCCCAGTGGAAGTTATATGAGAAATAGATGGCAACCTGGAAAATTGCAAAAGTAGAGGGGCTGGACATTCTAAGATGGGGATACAGGATTAAAGGGATGTTCACAATTAAAGAGGGCTATCAACTACAAGAAGAAAATCACAGGCAACAGGAGACACATATCTAGGAGAGTATATGGCAAGAAAAGTCATGGCCGAAAGTCGCCTTCTTCATGTGGATCCTTCGCCATGGGCGCGCACTTACATGGGATCAATTGCAAAAAAAGGGGTTGCAAGGACACTCGATATGCAAATTATGTAAAGAACAAGCAGAAACAATGGATCACATGACCAGTGCCTGTAGATACAGTGATAACCTGTGGAAAAACCATAACCAACTCTACAGAGTAAGTGATAGAAATCAAAACAACATGAAAACAATAACAGATAACTGGCGGAAAAAGCCTTACCAAAACACAAACCTGAATCGAGCCTGGAGATTATCGTTAAGGTTCGTCCTGTGGGCAATATGAAAGGAAAGAAATAATCTGATCTTCAAATAAGAAATAAGAACTGAAGAAGAAATATGGAAATAGATAATCCAGAACATAAGAGATATGATAGTGGAAGAGAAATGGTATGAGGAGGATTGGAAAATCAATCCACAAGAAGAAAGAATAATGAAAGGTCTAAACTTGAAGCCTAGTATGCTAAACACCTCCTCGTGGAAGCATCATACCCCCAATGGAGAGTCTACAAATTGTTATAAATGGCCTCAGAAAGAATTTATCAAACTTAATTTTGATGGAGCTGCAAAAGGGAACCCTGGGGCGGCGAGGACAGGAGGAATATTTAGAGATGATAAAGGGAAAACAATCATATTATACGCTATGGACTACGGAAATGTGAGCAACAACGAAGAAGAGCTTCATGCTCTGAAGAGGGGACTGGAAATTGCGGTAAGAGAGAGATTCCAAAGACTGTAAGTGGAAGGAGACTCGAAAATGGCAATAGATATGGTGAAGAAGCTCGAGCAAGGAACTCACTGGGAAAAAAATAGCCAAAGCTGGAGGACCACAAGGCTGGTCCAAGAGATCAGCAAGCTAATTCGCTAGATAGGATACATCATCCCAACACATGTCCGAAGGATGGGCAATGTGGCAATGGACAATCTTGGAAACTGGGGATGCGTCTAGGTAGGTAGAAATCTAGATATAAGAGAAGAAGAGTTATTAAAAATGGAGGGAATGAGGAAACTAGTGGAGATCCTAGAAAAAGACAAGGAGCAAGAGGAGAACCCTCAATTGGGGTGTGACAGAGAGGAGGAGGTGGGATAGAGGTGATGGGAGGTGGAGATGTCAGGGATCATTCACTCGGGTGCAATGACAGCGAGCACATCGGGTTGTGGGGGAAGAGGATAGCAGGAAGGGTAGGTAGAAGGACAGGGTAGGGAGGAGGAAAGCTCAGAAAGAAGACAGGTGTGGTTGAGAAGGGAAGGAAGAGAGGAAGGCCTAGGGGCTAGGGAGGGAGTGGGCAGATCGAAGCCAGCAAGTGGCAGGAGTATAGAGAAGAACCCACGACAGGAGCAGCCGGAGGCACAAGGGAGTTAATGAGGGGCAAAGCTAGAAGCACCATAGGGTCATCATTCCGAGGAGTAGGAATGAGGGAAAGGGCGGCGGGAGAATTAGGAGGATAGGAGGGAGGTGTGACAAAAGATAACAAGGGCAGCAGGTTAAAAAAAATGGTAAGTGAGAAAGAGGATGGTTGAATGCAGAAAGAGAGAGTGAGGGCAAGAGCAACGAAAGGTGGTAGACGTAGGACGAGGACGCACGTCAGTGGATGCAACTATGCTAAATCAAGTTGATGGTATGTATTCCTTAATATCCTTAGCATTAGAATTACAGTAATGCCAATTTCAGTGGTACTGTGGAAAGAGACTTGGGAAAGTCAGGACTCAGAAAGAGTTGGAACCAGGGTTTCCTGGAACACTAACTGGGTCAGGAACAAAGATGAAAGGGAGAGAGAGTAAAAAATAAACAAACGCTTATGAAAAAAGCTTAGAGAGGGAATGAGGGAGGCTAGGGAGAGAAGAGAGAATGTGGTAAGGGAGAAGGCAGAAAGAATATAGCTTCGGCCGGGTGGCTCTTGAGGCATGGAGGGGATAGTTTAGGTAGCTAGTATAGAGGGGAAACTACCCTAGAGGCCACAGTAGCTAAGATAAGGTAGAGGATAATCAAGGGCTTAATCAGAGCGAAGACAATAGATAGGAGCGAGAACAGAAAGAAGAAACCTCGTGCAAAATAGAACGGGGACAAGGTCTCCCTTTGTAGACTCCACGATAGGTTCTCTAAGGTAAATAGAGAGAAGAGTCGAGAGGCCACAACATGCTAACCCACAAATTTTCAGGGGGGAATCTGAGGGAGAAGAGAGGCAAACTCAAGCTTCCAGGACTTGAGCGAGAAACAAACCCAGAACACTTAAAAATAAGACAGAATGGGAGGTATACTTTTAGATTACTGATGCTTCTTACGGTATTGTTTTAGGTATAATTATAATCTACATACAACATAGTTTGGAGGAAAGCAATCATATAGAGGATATTGAATTGGGTGAAGAAAACTGCAACTGGGACAAAGTAAGAATGGCGAGAGAAGGAAAAGAAGTGGCTAAAAAGAGCAACAGAGGAGCAGGCAAAGCAGGGAAACAGACCACCAGGGGGGGTGGGAACCTCCAACAGAGACCAACACAAGCGAGGTAGGAAGATGAGACAAGAGCATATGAAGACCCTTATCGATGCATACATGGCTGGTAATCCACCCAAGGTAAGAGTGCAAATAGCGGGTTGGGAGCGGGAACTAAATGATAGTATCACCAACTAGGATATTCCCACAGACGAATGGGAAGACATGGTACAAGACCCGGTGAACACCCGTGGTTGCCACACTCTATTCGGACAAACAATCAAGAAATATTGGGTTATGAAGAATGTAGTGGCCCGAGCTATGACACTTAATGAAGAAAATGCAGTAAACAAAGGACATGAGGCACATAAGGAAACCAAAATGAAGGAACCCAGCTGAGAGGATCTCCTCAGAGAGATAACAACAATTCAGATTCAAACCTATCGAAACAACCTGACACTGAGTAGGATCGAGCAAAGCCTATAGGACATGAGGAGAAGCAAGATGTCGGGATCCAGCGCTAAAGCCCCAGCCCCGGTGGTACAAATGAGGAGTAAAACAGAGTTCTAGATAAAATTTTGTTTTTATGCTGGGTAGCTTTTACTTTCCAAAGTTGTTGTTCAATATAGATAAAATAGTTAATGTTGTAAGGATGATAGAAAATACTTATTTAAATTTTGGACAGCTTTTAATACTAATAGGTGGCAAACTTGGTTTCCTACGGGTAGGAGGCCACCTAATACTATTGGAAAAACTTGATTATGGTTAGTTAATACTAATAGAGAAAGTACTACCAAGCTTACAAAAAAAAAATTCCATCTTTCATTGTTTTAGAATATTTATTCATTTCTTTTATTTATTCACTACCATTATTATTTATTTATTTATTTTTTCACCCCTTAACTTTCTTTTTATGATTTTGATTATGTTTCATCCTCTAACTTTATGATTTTGATTATGTTTCATCCTCTAACTTTCTTTTTTATCTATTATATTATTATTAGATTAGGGCTTTTTGTAACATAATGTTTTAATTTCTTATTTAATGTTATATATTAAATTAATAATAATATTATAATTTCTAATTATATTAAAATAATATTTATAAATTTGTATAGGTTGTTATATAGTTTACCCTCTTGAAGCAATTTCTAATGTATTAGTTTATTCATTATTTAACTAAAAATATTAATAATATTGGAAACTCTTTCTAGATTTTTCTTCCTTTTTATATGATATTCATATTGTTATTGTTAAAAAAAAGATTAATATAATGTTCCATTTAATATAATATTATTTAATTTCATAATCATTTGGAGTTTACCGTTGCATCCCTATTATAATTATGTGATTTGTTGATCTCACTAGCTATCTTTTTCTTGATGATGAAACTCTGATAAGGGTTCGAAACACATCGATCCTAAAACTTGGTGTCATTTATCTGAAAGAGTTTGGCTTTAAGCTAGAAGAGTGTCGGGAAGTTGTAAGATGTGATGGTATGAGGCTCACTAGTATGGTCATTTCTCTTCTCCTTTCGGCTAACAATTTCATTCTTTTAGCTAGGAGCCATGATGATCTTGAAAATCCACTTAGAATCCTAAGTGATTACTGCTCCAAGATGGGTATGACTATTAATACTAACAAGACTAAAGTCATGATAATTAAATCCAAAAATATCAACTATGATAATTTCATTTATGATAATAACTACTTGGAGAAAGTTTCTTCATACAAATATTTGAGAATCGACATTCATGATTAGCTCAAATGGAATTATAGCATCAAGAAAAAAGGTAATTGGAAGTTGGAAAGATTATTATGGGCTTGAAAACAATTGTAAGTAGATATATCTTTGGGATTGGATTTAAAAAATGTTCCTCTTTGAGACTCTCCTTACCCTTTCTATTTTATATGGATGTGAGGTTTGGGGTTGCAATATACTAGAGAATCATGGAGGAAGATTTAGCTGATCCAAAAGAAATTTATAACCTACAACCTCAATATTAAAGGAAATACTCGCTACCCTATTATCTTGATTGAATCTAGCCTTTTCCCCATTGGAAGAATAGCTACGATTAGGTATCTCATGTATAAGAAGAAGCTATAAAACATGGAAGACAAGAGGTATCCTAAAATTGCTTCTAACTCATTGAACCAAAACCCCACTTCCAGCTCAAGTGAGGTTGGGATAGGGATGCCTAGTCTTGTGTAGACCATTAGGGGGTAAAGGAGGAGATCATCTTGAAGAATAAGGCAATTACAAATTTAAGGATAAGTTGTGGGGCCATAAGGAGTTAGAGGGGAAAAAGAAGCTAAGGTGTTATAAGGAGGTGATAAACCCCAATCTTGAAAACCAGAATCATCTTTCTGTCTTGATCAGTGCTAAGAAGAAAATGAACATTGTCAACATAAGAACTAATTCTCATGAGCTTCATAGTGAAACTGATCATTGTTCTATCCCCAAGGCACCTTGGGATGAAGGATTTTGTCACCTCTATGATAGTAAGAGCATTGAATATGAAAAACACTTTTCTTGGATTACCAAGCTCTTACTCACATCCACTCTAATTTTGAAAATATTTACCACACTACCATCCTTCTTGACTTGTGAAGTCAACAAAACTAAGGTGATCTAGGAACACTTCTCTCCCTTTTTTTTTAATCATAGAAATAAAATGTTAAAAAATCTCAATTAATCTCTTACTTTCTTAAGGTTCGATAGACCATATTGGTCTTAGTGGACGATCATCATCATCATCATCATCAACAACAACAACAACAATTATACTTTATAATTATATGTTTTATTATTATTTTTATTGTTTATTAATTAAATAAACATGATTTGAGGTCCCTTTGGATGTTGGTTGCTTGATCTTGAATTTTTCTGGAATTCAATTTGGATTTTTGACTTGTTTATCCCTTTCTCTTGCATCTCTACTCTATTTATTCATGTGGATTTAATCAAATTTCTCATTATTGTCATAATGATGAAGCACAATTACTAGTTCAAAATTTCCACCCAAATTACTCAATATGATGGATTTGGAAGAACTAAATCAAAGCATTTCAATTTTGATACACCCTTTTCATTTGATCAATGAAGTCGTGAAGGGACAAATTGCTTTTTTATAATCATAGGAGTATATTTGATTTTGATGTCTTCAGAGGAAATTTCTTACACTGGATTTTATGGGCGAATATACTCTGTGGGCGTATGTGGGCAAGTTATCTACAAGTACTGGTTCTCTTTCTCAATAATATTTCTTTACTTCTCACAATTTCAGTATCCTTGTATGGCCTGCTTTATTTTTACGTGGTGGTTTATATTTTAGAATGAGAGCTACTACTTTTGGATACTCTACCGGCCTCTACACCCTTTTATATATCCTTGACTTTATGTCATACAACTGAGTATGGGGAAACTATGCTTCTCGTGCCTTTTCCGGCGGCCTATCGTAGTGAGGTCCCGTATATGAAACCCAAAGTTGGGATAATATCTCCATTGGCAACAAAATTTTTACTAAAGGTTTTTGTGGGAAATATAAACTTTTATGGGTCAATAACTCTTATTTTGTATTCTCTTTCAAATAAAACATAGGAACTATGTGGGGTATATCTTATTGTTTACAAAGTCTTCAATTTGATGGGACAATCTTATTAGACTTCTCCCAGCTCCAAGACTATACTATTTCAAAAAATTAAGCCATTATTCTAAACATGAGACTTTGTGAGGGCGCTCTTGGTACAAAATCAACTAATGGAATGTCTATCTATTTTAAGGATGCAACCCAAAGGTAGGTGTTGTCGATGCGACAAACACACTCCAAATTTTTTCCTACACATGAATTTTGGAGCCTACTAAGGATATAATGATTTGTTGTTTTGTAGTCGCTTCATGATTGATTATTGTTATGCCAAGTGTTTAAGTCTTCTTCTTGGTTTCTAAATGTCGAATTCACTTGTTGAGTCATGCTCAATTCATAATGATTTCATGAGCGCATTTCTTTACGCAAGCTTAAAAAGGCATAACACATTCCATCAAGACAATGCATGTGCAATGTTCAACCTATGTTGATAGTCAATGCACACTTTCAATTGATAGTCTCTCACTTTTTGTTGTGACTGTACTTCTATTTCAGTGAGTTTTTTCCAACTATCGATTTTTCGCACCTTCGCTTTCACAAGTGTCTTTTTCATGTTTACGACTGTTTCTTTCCTTCCTTTCAATTTAATAATTATTGTTTTCATGTCATATTTTCTCTAACATGTTTCTTTCAATGTTGTTTGCATTTCCAAGTGTCATTTGCACTTTTCTCTTTGTTAGACAACTAATCCTTGGGATTAAGCTTGGGTCAGCTTGAGTAGTTATTGGAGTCCAAGAAGACCCAGAAACTAATTCAACTGTTTCCTATACGTATTAATATGTACACGTTATACATCATTGATTGAGTTCAATTAATATTCAGTTTATTTGGTTTGCAGTTTGTGTGTCTTAGAGTGGTAACAGAGCGGAGGTTAATCTGTTTTGTTGATTGATTTGAGCCACTTGTTTTGTGGCCTTCCTGGGTGCCCCTGTTTTTTTTACGGACTTTAAACTTCTATATGGAATTGTGAAAAAGATAGATGATTAATAACATGCAGAGAGATTGGTGCATATTTCAATTAAAAGGAGAAAAAAGCATGTGGAATCTATGTTGAAGCAAGAAGAACTAGTTACTTGGAGAAGTCTGTAATGGAGAAATAATGTTGCAGCATAAAGAAAAGGTATCAATTATTATTTCAATCGAATGAATTTTTTTATTAATCTTCAAGTAAAATTAAGAGTGGCGTAGAGGCATGGTGATAAAAAAAATTCATCTCAACCAAGACTTACTTGTCTCTCAGAAATGGTTTTTAAGGACAACCACAAATCAATATGTCAGAACTCAAGGTCTCAACCAACACCAACTCTGGAACCTTCATAGTAGTTCTCAGAACAACCAAAAATGTGGTTTTAAGGTGACCACAAACTTTGGAATGATCACAGCAGTTCCTCTAACAATTGAAGTCTCACAACTTTGGCTCTAACTGTTACAGCTTATGGCTCACGCTTAATGTAGATCTCTGACTCAGGCTCACTTGATATCTCGAACAAACTTGACATCTCGAACTCGAACCTGTAGCATACCATCAACAATCCCCCCTTTTTCAGATACAAGGTGAGAAATATTCTTCATCACTGCAAGGTTGGTCATCACTCTAGAACATATCCTTCGGTATGAACTATAAAATATTCTTGGTTGTTTTCATCCAATCCCAAGAAGCAATCAAAATCTAGTTTCTCTTTTGTAGTAGTATTCTTTCTGGAACATATATTTGTATGACGATTGCACTTTACACAATGCTCACATGGGTGAAGATCAAAACATTGATCTTTCACATGTCCAAATCTATTTCATTGTTGGCATCTGTCAAATTGTTCTGGACCAACACCTTCTAGAAATCCAACACTTCAGAATTGTATAGGTTTAACAAAATCTGGAATGTGAAAAGATACATCCAAGACATTATATCCCAAACCAATTCTGTGTTTATTATGAGTAATCTCTTCCCACGGTATTATAAAATTTTTGTTAATGACGAGCTTCACATCTGTATGCAAATGAATCTCGCATATACTTGTCTAAAGATGATTTTCCACTGCACCCAAATTTTCTCTTGAAATCACTTCATTACTCTGAAAAGTGGTGGAAATATTTTAGGACAAGTTTGTTTTAATTTGAAATAAGTTTTAAAACTTGAAGAGAAAAATAAAGTGGTTAATTCTGAAATTAATTAAGTTGGAATTAAAAGTGGTGGAAATATTTCAGGACAAGTTTGTTTTGATTTGAAATAAGTTTTAAAACTTGAAGAGAAAAAGAAAAAGGGAACAATGAGATTTGAACCTAGTTCTCTATTGGATTATTTTTGAAGCCCACCATCAAATCACTAAGCCAATTTTTATTTAAAACAAAAGGAGAAAGGGATTTATATTTTCTTTTAGAGGACTAATTCACATATTTGAAAATTTGAAAAGGATTTGTTTGAAGAATTTATTTGGCTACAAAACAATTATGACTTCAATAGTTTCCATAGTTGGAGTTGTCCTTAGTGGAAAGGAGAAATATTAAGAGTGGTTTGAGTGTTTATAAAATTGGAGTATTTGGGATGCATGAATGCACAATGAAATTGAACTTGTAAAGAAGGTAGTGTGGTTAGCAAAGATCATACAGTTACATGGTGTGTTAAAGGTCACAAGTTCAAATCTTTGTGCTTGATAATTTTTTACAAAACAAAAAGGGAAGTTAATTTTGGAGGTTGTGATACTCACTACAATGGTTTTTTGCAAGGACGACATTTTGTTTGCAGCAATATGATAATTTTTTTGTTGAAATTATTATGTTGTAAATGGGTGCATTTTCGGTTGAACCCGACACCCAGTTAAATCATTGTAAATTCATTTGTATTGGGTGCATTTTCGGTGGTAGCTGACACCCCTTTTTTAAAATTGATTGCCAGAGAAAATGGCCAAACTCAATGATTTGTTAAAGTTATTGAACAATTTAATGTCGTCTACTATTCATAATCGTGTCCAAGTCCACAAGAACAGGCTCTTTTACACCTAAACTATTCTCATAACTTATTGCACCTAAACTATTCTCATAACTTATTCTCATAACTTATTGCAAAATGCTAAAAGTAAAATTGAATTCTTGGAGCTAGAGTCCCAGTTTAAGCAAGATGAACTACATGGATTAGAAAAGAAGAATTTTGAACCTTCTCTTGTTCAGAACAACAATTTGTTTGAACTTGATCATCAGTCAGAAAATTATTAGAGTAATGAAATGATTTCAAGAGAAAATTTGGGTGCAGCTGAAAGTCATGTTCAGATAAGTGTATGTCAGAGTCATTTGCATACAGATGATGAGCCTCATCATTGGATAATTATATGGGTCTTAATTCACCTCATAGCTTAGTCAAACCAACTATTCTCATAACTTATTGCATACTTTTGATTATATTTTATCTATGAGATGAGTTAGAGTTGGATATTTTTCTTTGTGCTCTAATATGCATTTAATGCAGGATTAAAGGATAAAAGCAAGGAAATTTTGGCCAAGACCAAGGTCAAAACTCGAATGGGACAAGGGAGAGGGATGATAGGAGGTAAATCCTCCTCATTTACTACCCCTCCACTCAAATATTCCTCCATCAGCTCGGGGTGAAAACAGCCAAATCATGAGGACTAGAAGCCAGCTGAGCAAGTGAAAGGCAAAGCACCAGTTTATCTCAAGTTTGGGAGCCGAGCCTCCCTAATTTGAAGGAAGTAGTTGGAGACTTAAGATGTATAAGTAGAGAGGCCTACGACCTCAGTAGGATACAGATTTTTGATTGTAAAACTCTACTCTATTTTCGAGCTGCAAAACTTGTGACAGTTTTTGATGTAATCCATTATTTTGGTAATAAGAATGAGTTTTGTTTTGGGCCAGCAATGAGTTAAATCAGAGGGTTGAAGCTCTTGGGTTAGGGCCCAAACCTAGAAGCCAAGGCTCCTCTTTATTGTACATGTATGCTAGTATAGATTCATAGCTTAATTGTTCATTTTCTTAGTAGATGCATTTCCATTACAGCAGTATAGATTAGATTGGTTGTGTGATAGTTTTCTTCCATTTGTGCCTTCTTTCAAGTAGTAGGTTAGCAAGGAGAAAAAGGATCACCACAAGGTTGTCAGCAGGTGTCTCAGCCTCACTTCCTCCCTCTGGGACCATGACTTGAGGAAGGGACCCTTCAACAGCCCCAAAAATTTAGACTTCTAGTTCTTATATGAGCTTTGGATTTTGTTGTCTTTGATTCAGTATTTGGTTCATGTTGCAAGGAAGATTTCATTTTCATCTTTTTCCATCTCCATTTCTACAATAATATGTCACTCATGCTTTCATTCCCTTAAGAAACTTTCTTCATGCATAATATAGGCAATTGATTCATGCTTTTCTAGTTTATGAAAATGTATCTTGTTGCATAACTCTTGGAAGACACACATGTTTTAAGCAGAGCAGGTACTTCAAGAGGAGACCCAAAATTCATCACCAGTAGCTACCTTCCACTTCATCCACCTTAGCCATCTCTTGTTTTACCATCACCCTCACTAGTTTTTCATCAATTTTCATTGAAATTCCCCTAGATACATTGAGCGAATCTAGCCATCTCTTATCTTGGATATTGACTCCTGAGTGCTCCTAGACCTTCTAACACCCCATTTCACTCATCACACACCTTTCCCAAGCTTCCCAACACCTCACAATTATCTCTCAGCTGTATCTTGTAGGTTTCCTGTAATTCCTACAAGATCACCTTGTAGGTTTCTAGTACATCTACAGGTTTTCCTGAAATGGCCCGTTTTGAGGCCGAATTGATGGGAAACCTCTAGGAAGTCAAAAAATGCCTCCTAGGACCCCTCCACACCATCCAACCACTTCATAAACCTTCTATCCACCCTCAAACATCTTCCATCCACCTGTCACATCCACAAGAATAATTAGTTTGCATACTTGATTTTGTGTAAAAAACCCAAAAAAGTGAAAATAGATTTATTTTAGTTTTTTTCTTGCACATTAGTATGGTTTGATGCTTTTTACATCTGCTTAAATGGTTAATTAGGGTATGGCGTGATTTAGCATTACATGTTGTTTTTTTATTACTGTAGCAAAGTAGCTCTCTTAGAGTAGAATTTCCCTTCTACAATCAAAGAATCAAGCTTCTTCTGACTCTATAGAAATCTGGCTTGGAACCCCAGTGGTCTCTCACCGGATGAATAGTGACAATAGGCAGGACCATCACTTTTACTTGTGCATACAACACTATCACCTCCAAGTTTGTACGAACCCCGGGTTGATAAGTAAAGCTGGTAGCCCAGGAGTTGCAGCATCCTTGCTACAATATTGGTGCTCATCACTTTTTGGCGTCGTTGCTGGGGAGGTGTCTAAGTAGAATGTGATTATTGCTTTCTTTTCTTCTATTTCTTGTCTTCAATATTCTGTCGTTAGTTTATTTATGCAAAAGTAATCTAATTGATTCCTTTCTTTCATTTTTCATTACCTTCTTTCCTTTCCATTCTGCAAGTAGGATTTCAATTCAGCAAGTAGCTTTTTCATTATGTTAGTGATTTTCATTCAATCGACAATTTCATTTCCACAAGTACTTTCCAAGTTTTAAAAAAATAAAAAGAAAAACGAATACAAAACCAACCCAAAAATATTTCCTTTCATGCATCGTAAGAATAGGGACAACTTAGGGAAATGTTTTCCAAATACCCCCACAACATCCAAGAACTAACCTTCTCTCTTATTCGGTGGCTATGAACTGGAGGAATCTTTAGGTGAGAAACCTGACATATTTGAAGAACCTACAAGGGAAGAAGAAGAAGAGGAACCCATTCCTACTAAACCAATGGCTGGAAATCGAAATGACAGAGGGAATAGAGAGAGAGAGTTGATGGTGCCTTCCCCATTAGGGAAACCAACGGGGACACTAAGATGAAAAATATAAGCCCCTCTACACTACCTCATTTCCATGGCCTGACCATAGAGGACCCCGACACTTTCTTATTTGAGTTTGTTGTTATATGCCGAACCTATGACTATACAGATGATGAGAAAAAGTTAAAACTATTTCCATCAACCCTCAAGGATGCAGCATTGCGCTAGTTCATGGGCTTAATTGGAGATAGCATCACAACTTGGGCTCAGATGCAACAGGCCTTTAATAAAAAATATCGAAACTATTGTCGGTCAAAGGATACTAAAGAAGAAATTTTTAGGATGACCATAGGCCATGAAGAATCCTTAGAAAACCATGAAGAAAGATTCCAGCTCAGTTACAAAAGGGCCAGGTGCACGCTTAAACCTGAGTCACTAAAGCTAGTCCTACTTAGGGGAGTAAGAGAAGATCTTCTTGATACCTTACATCTTTTAGCAGTAGGAGATATCTACTAATTACCCTATGAGGATATTTGTTAACAAGAGGAGATATCTACCAATTACCTTATGAGGATATCAAGATTGTCTTTAGAAACCGTTCTAGAGTGGTTAGGCAAAAGGGTAAGGGTAGTCAACCTATGGCCAATACATCATCTTCCAACTTTTCCATCAAGGGTGAAATTGGAAACATGCTGGAAGATTTCAAAAGTGAGATGCTGCAAACCCTTGCCTTGAAAATGGACACCATGAACATTAAAAGGAAGCAGGAGGAAGCAGAGAGAGCCTTGGCCATCTTTTGTCCTAGATGCACTAGGAGGCATCCTAGGAACGAATGTCCATTGAATTGTATTGAAATTTGCTCGGTCTGTGAAGAAAACCACTGCATAGAAAATTTCCCTGTTTACCTAGACTCAAAGTTGTATATCAAGGAGCTGAAGGGGTCACTGAGCAGCTTTGCTACATTAACCAAAGGAGACCTCTTGGGCCTAGACCATACTAGCATGGCATGCAAGGTTATCCCATGCATATTAAAACCCCAACCAAACCACAACTATACCTTATTGGGGACCCCCTGCTCATCCTTCCTGGTTTACACCCCCTCCTTGGTCCTATGCATCTCAGTATCATTCCCAGCTAGCCAGCTGGTCATTTCAACCTTACACTCCACCACAACCTCAGTGGAATACACCACTCCAGGGGTGGATGCCCCAATACAACAATGCTCCAGCTCTATTGCCTCCACCACTTGCCCAACCACAACTCCTACACTCTGCTCCACCCAAGAAATCCCAGACACCTGCCCAACCAAATCTGAACCCGAACGATGGGTAGGCTCAACAAGTATACATTAGAGAGACATCATATCTAGCTTATGCTATGGAAATCTAGGAGATTAACCTAAGATCTGGGAGAGTTCTCCCGCATAACAACCTCCCCCTCCACCTAGGGAAGTTGAGGAAGAAAGAGAGGAAAGAAACCTTAAAGTAAATCCACCCTTTCCTGAGAGACTAGCCCAACCACTCCAACCTACCACAGAAGAGATTGAACTTCTGGGAGAATTGAAAAATCTATGTGTAAATATCTCCCTTTTCCAGGAAATAAAAGATGTTCCCATTTACAATAAGTTGATTAAGAAGAAATGCTTCAAGAATCCAGGGAGGTGAAAAAGGGATGCCCCTACCATTAATGTCATTGGGCAGTTGTACAACTTAATGCTGGGGCAGGTAATATGTCCAAAATATATGGACCATGGAATCCCTATAGTAGATGTGCACATCAATGGAACCATTGTCCCATACACTCTAATTGATCTTGTGGCTTCCATTAATGTGATAACCAAGGACACAGCCGATGCTTACATTAGCTACAGAGTTGGGAATATGACCATCAAGAACGGGCATATGTCCAAGCAGTTAGTCCTATACCTTCCCACTCAACCTTCTCTATAGCATGATTTACCTTTATGGTTGGAGTAGGAGGAAGAATATGAGGTTTATTCCACCCAACTTTATGCTTTGTAAGCAACCATGGGAGGAGGACGACAAGATGAGGATGACTTGATTGAACACCTGCTCCAAAGTCCAACTCCTAGTTCATTACCTTTAGAAGAAGCAGTAAAGGAAACCCAGAACAATCATCCAATTGACTTATGCTTAGCCGATTCCAACCCACTCCGTGTCAAAACCATAGAATTCGGCCCAGAGAAAACCTTGAAAATTAATCCATCTCTTTCTTCTCCCGAAGAGGAGAAGTTATGCAACATGTTAAAGGAAAACCTAGAAGCATTCACTTAGAGTTACAAGGAAATGAAGGGAGTACACCCCTCAATGTATACTCATCACATATACATCAAAGAAGGTTGCAAGCCAGTCCAACAACCACAAAGGAGGATGAATCTAGCTCTTAAAGATATATTCAAAGAAGAACTGCAAAAAATGATAGATGCATGATTCATTTACCCTATCTTCGACAGTGAGTGGGTCTCCCCTTTGGTGTTAGTTCCCAAGAAAAATGGTAAGTGGACGATTTTTGTCGATTACAGGGAGTTGAACAAAGCCACAAATAAGGATCATTTTCCTCTACCCTTCATTGACCAAGTGCTAGACGGCTTGGCAGGGAAAAGGTTTTTCTCTTTCCTAGATGGAATCAGTGGGTACAACCTAATCCAGATCTGCCCAGAAGATGAGGATAAAACCACATTCACCTATCCTTGGGGTACTTTTGCCTATAGGGTCCTTGCAATGATCCTGCCACTTTCCAGAGAGCAGTATTGAGTATTTTTGCCGAATTAGTCCATGATGTGGTGGAAATATATATGGATGATTTTACACCTTATGGCTGTGATTTTCAAGAAGCCCTAACTAACCTAGGCAAAGTACTACACAAATGCATTGAAATGAACCTATTCTCAGTCTTGAAAAGTGTGAATTCTTAATGACTGCAGGGACCATGCTAGGTCATTCAATATGTCAACAAGGATTACAGGTGGACCCAGACAAAATAGCCATCATCCAAAGGGTTCCACCTCCTCAAAAGTAGAGAGATGTCAGAAGTTTCTTAGGGTTAGCTGGATACTATCGAAGGTTCATAAAGGACTTCAGCAAGTTGGCCTCTCCTTTATTTGGTTTGTTGGCCAAAGATTCTGAGTTTATATGGTCAAAAAGTTGTTAAGAGGCCTTAGACATTCTAAAGGGTAAGTTAACCACTGCACCAATTCTTCGAGGCCCAAACTGGGCCCTCCCCTTTCATATTCATGTTGATGCCTCACACAAAGCCATAGGAGCAGCCCTAGGTCAGGTAGAGGAAAAATTGCCTTATGCTATCTATTTTATCAGTAAGAACTTGTCAAAGGCTGAACTAAATTATACAGTGACTGAAAAGGAACTCCTGGCTGTTGTGCATTCATTAAACAAATTCAGGCATTACATTACAAGCTATCAAACATTTTTGCATACTGACCATGCTGCAATCAAATATTTAATGAACAAACCATATGTGAATACTCGAATTATAATATGGTTATTTTTATTACAGCAGTTTGATCTAACCACTGTTGATAAGCTTGGTAAGGAAAATGTTGTTGCAGACTTTTTATCTAGGGTAAATGTGCCTACAGGTGAAGAAGGAATGGTGGATGACCAGTTACCAGACGAGCACTTGTTTGCTATTTCAGTTCTCTCTCCATGGTTTGCTGATATAGCAAACTATTTGGTATTAGCACAATTCCCACCAAACTTGCCCTCCAAAGAAAAGAGCAAGATAGTCAGGAAAAACGCCCCCTTCACTTGGATTGGGGGCAATCTTTCCAAACTTGGCCCAGATCAAATCTTGAGAAGGTGTGTCAGGGAAGAGGAAGTCTTTGACATCCTTTTGAAATTTCATGATGGGCCTTGTGGAAGTCACTTTGTAGCAAAGAGGAAAACATTCAAAGTGTTACAAGCAGGCTATTATTGACCCACTCTTCATCAGGATGTGAAAAAGTACACTAGTCAGTGTTATCGGTGTTGTTATCACTCAAAAAATTTCCCTAGAAGTTTTCAGAAGAAGGAAAGGACCGAGGTAACCACAAACCAAGTTTTAAGCATAGGCTCTATCCAACCTTTGGCTCAGAGAGGACTCTCTCTATATGATTTAGCTTTGTTTGCTAGGATTTTAGGCTAGTTCTGAAGGATTTTTGGGCTGTGTTATATTCTTTCCACGACTAACCCACGTAGTGAACCGGGGGGTTAGAGGGGGGGCAGAGCCCCCCCTTCGTTACGCCGATTGCGCAGCGGGGGGGTCACAGGGGGGGCGGCAGCCCCCCCTATTTGGGGGGTTTGAGGGGGGCGGGTAGCCCCCCTCTACAGGGTCCCATGGGAAATTTTTTTTTGGACCCTATATTAGGTTGGGCAAACCTACCTATGGTTTTCGGTCCATGATTTTGGACGCGATGGTTTTCGGTCCATGGTATTGGATGCTTCGGCATGTATAAATATGTATTGTAACATTGAAAGGAATATAATGAAAAATCAAGCTGGTAGTCCCGGTTTGGGGATCCAGGGGAAAATCTCTGTGTATATGTTTTTTATGTGTTATGCTCTCGCATTGTTTATTTTTATGTGATTTAGAATTCGTATGCAGGTAATTTCTATACAGGGTTAAAACCTACATTTGGTATCAGAGCTGTTTTGGCTTCAAGGGGACGCCTTTGTTGTTGAGCGGTTTCGCTCGGGCATGTGGTAGACCCTGTTTAGTGGGAGATCTGCGAGATCGATTTTGGTGGTGAAAGAAGATGTTGAGCAGTGGAAAGATAGAGATCGAGAAGTTCAATGGTCAGAGTTTTGAGTTGTGGAAACTCAAGATGGAGGATCTGTTGGTGGATAAAGATCAGTGGATCGCGGTAGATCCAGGTACTAAACCAACGGGAGTGACTGATGAAGAATGGAAGAAGTTGGATCGGAAGGCAAAGAGCACAATACGATTGTGTGTCTCAGATTCAGTATTGCTAAATGTATTAGGGGAAGCTACAGCAAAGGTTTTGTGGGACAAGTTAGGGACTTTGTACCAATCTAAGTCTCTGGTGAATAAACTGTTCCTGCGGAAAAAGCTGTATAACCTGAGGATGAAAGATGGAGACTCAGTGACAGAGCATCTAAACGCATTTAATACTGTGGTAAGTCAGTTAGCGTCTATTGATATTAAAATTTCAGATGAAGATAAGTGCATCAGTTTGTTGTGTTCTCTACCAAATTCCTGGGATAGTCTGGTTATTGCAATAGGTAGCAATGCAACTGCTTTGCAGTTTGATGAAATAGTCTCAGCCTTGCTGATGGAGGAGATGAGACGGAAAAATATGGAGAGCTAGAATGGTGATGCCTTGTCTGTACGAGGACGGTCCCAGAATAGAAACAAAAATAAGTCATCGAGTGGGAGATCTAAATCTAGAGGGAGATCTAAATCTCTAGGAAAACCTGTAAAGGTGGGGTGCTAGAAATGCGGAAAGGAAGGGCACTTCAAAAGGGATTGTAAATCTAAAGCTCCTAATAAAGGAAAGGGATCTTATGATGCTCCTTCTGCAGAGGCGAAAACCACCTCAGATGAAGGTGGGGATGTGTACTTGGCTTCTTCAAGTACACATGTAGATCATGAGGCATGGCCGATTGACTCATGTGCATCCTTTCACTTCACTCCCCATAGAGAGTGGTTCTTTGAGTATGAGAAATACGATGGTGGTGATGTCTTCTTAAGAGATGATAGGAAGGCTAGAATCATTGGTCGCAGAAAAGTAAAGTTGAAGTTGCAAGCTGGAAGGTTTAGAACACTTCCGTGTGTTCTGCATATTCCTGCATTGGCCATAAATCTGATTTCTGTAAGCAAGTTGGATGATGTAGGTGTAAAAACAATGTTCGAGAAGGATACCTGCAAGATGGTTTAGGGAGCACTAGTATTGATGCGGGGAGTTCGGACTGGAACTCTGTACAAGTTGCAAGGTAGCACTGTTGTTGATGGGTGCAACAGTTCTGTAGTTCTTGAAAGTGGAGCTGAAAATCTAGTGGTCTTTGGAGAGAAGACCATGTTGTGGCATCAAAGGCTTGGACATATTGGAGAGAAGGGCCTTCGAATACTTCATGTTAAAGGTGTGGTAGAAGGTATGAGTAATAGCTCTCTGGATTTTAATTTCTGTGAAAATTGTATATATGGGAAGCAGAATTGGGCGAGTTTCCCCTCTAGTGCTAAGAGGGCGAAACAGATATTAGAGCTTGTGCACAATGATGTGTTTGGACCTGTGAAGGTTCCATCACTGGGTAAGTCTATGTACTATGTATCATTTATAGATGACTTCTCAAGGAATACATGGATATATTTCCTTAAGAAGAAATCTGAAGTCTTTGACAGGTTTAAAGAATTTAAGGCTTTGGTGGAAAATCAGACAGAGAAGAAGATAAAGGTGCTGAGGACAGATAATGGTGGAGAGTTTTGTAGCAAGGAATTTGAAGAATTCTGTAAGAAGTGTGGTATAGCACGGCAGAAGACTACTCCATATACACCTTAGCAAAATGGAGTCGCAGAAAGAATGAACAAGACGTTGATGGAAAGGGCAAGAAGCATGCTCAGTGGTGCCGGGTTAGGACAGGAATTCTGGGCAGAGGTGGTGGATACTTCATGTTACTTGGTCAACAGGCCACCTTCATCAGCGTTGGAGGATAAGACTCCACAAGAAGTATGGACTGGTAATAAACCCTCTCTTTCACATCTGAGGGTATTTGGACGTGATGCATATGTACATGTTCCAAAGGAGAAACGAACCGAGTTGGATAGTAAATCTGAAAAGTGCATCTTTATTAGGTATAAGGATGGTTTAAAGGGTTATAAGCTTTAGAACCCAGTCACACGGAAGGTTGTGTGCAGCCGAGATGTGGTGTTCAGAGAGGTAAAAGATGTTATTAAACATGAAGTCCAACCAAAGGAACCTGAGAAGATAGAGTTTGAGCTAAAGGAGGAAGAATCAGACTCTCCATCAGAGGAGGAATCAGAAGATGAAGAGCCACAAACTCCGGCTGTGAGAAGATCAGTTCGAGAAAGAAGGCAGCCAGAAAGGTATAGTCCTTTTGCTTTCTATTCAAATTTTGCTTTGTTTGTTACTAATGATGATCCCAGAACTGTGGAGGAAGCAGTAGATTTAGAGGATGGAAAACTCTTGAAAGAGGCCATGGTTGATGAAATGGCATCTTCGCACAAAAATGAGGCTTGGGATCTGGTGGAGTTGCCGGCTAGAAGGAAACCAATTGGTAGCAAATGGGTGTTTAAAAAGAAGACAAATGCAGAAGGGAAGGTGGAGAAATGCAAAGCTCGGTTGGTAGCAAAAGGTTATTCCCAGGTGCCGGGAATTGATTTTGGTGATATTTTTTCTCCTGTTGCCAAGGTAACTTCTATTAGGTTACTTTTATCTGTTGCTGCTGCTTTTGATTTTGAGGTAGAACAGATGGATGTGAAGACAACATTTCTTCACGGGGATTTGGAAGAGGAAATCTACATGAAGCAACCTGAAGGCTTTGCGGTGAAGGGTAAGAAAGAACTGGTATGCAAGTTAAAGAAGTCTCTGTATGGGTTAAAACAGTCACCAAGGATGTGGTATTAGAAATTTGATACATTTATATAGGGACTTGGCTTCACCAGAAGCAAAGTAGATCACTATGTGTATTTTAAATTAATTGGTGACCGTGTTATTTATCTGGTCTTGTATGTGGATGATATGTTGCTGGTTGGAAATGACAAAGAAATTATCAAGGAGTTGAAGACCCAATTGTCCTCCAAATTCGACATGAAAGATCTTGGTGCTACAAACTATATTTTGGGCATGGAAATTAAAAGAGATCGGGCAAATAGGAAGCTCTGGTTAAACCAAAGGAAGTATGTCGAGACAATACTGCAGAGGTTTAATATGCAGGATAGTAAATCGGTGAAGGTTCCTATTCCTGTAGGTGTGAGGTTATCTGCTAAACAGTGTCCCAAGACACAAGAAGAGGAAGAGGACATGTCCTGTGTTCCATATGCGAGTGCAGTCGGTAGCCTGATGTATGCAATGGTCTGTACTAGACCAGACATTGCACATGCAGTGGGAGTATTGAGCAGGTTTATGTCAAAACTAGGGAAGAAGCACTAAACAGCAGTGAAGCAGGTTTTCAGGTATTTGCGTGGCACTAGTGATTATGGTTTGTGCTACCAAGGAAGACTAGGATTGGACAGAGTGTTGGATATTCATGGCTTTGTTGATGCAGACTGGGCTGGAGATCTGGATCAGAGAAGATCTACAAGTGGGTATGTGTTTAACCTATTTGGAGGTGCAGTCAGTTGGATGAGTAAGAAACAATTTGTAGTGGCACTATCAACTACAGAGGCAGAATACACGGCAGCCATTCATGCAAGCAAGGAAGTAGTTTGGTTACAGAGATTGTGTTCAAGTATGGGGTTAGTACAGGGAGCTATAAGAATAGACTGTGACAACCAAAGTGCAATTTTCTTGGCAAAGAACCCTGCTTATCATTCAAACACAAAGCACATTGATGTTCAGTATCACTTTGTGAGGGATATGATAGAAGAAAAAAAGGTGTTGCTGGTAAAGGTGGACACTTTGAAGAATACTGCAGATGCATTGACAAAATCTGTGAGCTCTGAGAAGTTCTCTTGGTGTAGAGAAACAATGGGTATTTCAGGGCTGTAAAAATGACTAAGCTCTCCTATGGCCCCCTGTTGAAAGAAAACAACAAGTCGGAGATTGTTGGGTTGTGTTATATTCTTTCCACGACTAACCCACGTAGTGAACTGAGGGGTTAGAGGGGGGACGGAACCCCCCCTTTGTTGCGCCGATTGCGCAGTGGGTAGCCCCCCTCTACGGGGTCCGGGGCAGCGCCCCGGGAAATTTTTTTTTGGACCCTATATTAGGTTGGGCGAACCTACCTATGGTTTTCGGTCCATGGTTTTGGACGCGATGGTTTTTGGTCCATGGTATTGGATGCTTCGGCATGTATAAATATGTATTGTAACATTGAAAGGAATATAATGAAAAATCAAGCTGGTAGTCCCGGTTTTGGGATCCAGGGGAAAATCTCTGTGTATATGTGTTTTATGTGTTATGCTCTCGCATTGTTTATTTTTCTCTGATTTAGAATACGTATGCAGGTAATTTCTGTACGGGGTTAAAACCTACAAGGTCCAGGGAGTTTCGATTTGTATTGAAGGTTGGATGGTGAAATCCTTAAAACAGATGGATAGCAAGATGTATTTGGACCATTGGGCTATGGAGTCAAATAAGGGCAATAGAACTAGAATTAACTCACTAAAGGGAGTGTTCAAAGGGCAAGCTAGCAGAGTAAAGTGCAAGTCTTTGGGCCAGATGGGTGAAATGATCTTAACCAGGGTGAGAGAGCACTTAAGAATTCTCAGACCAGGATTAAAATGAGGAACAGAGGATAATCATGAACAAAGGGAAATTAAGAATCCTTTGCTATAGATTACAGGGAGACTACCTAAACTAAGGAGAAATCAAGAATTCCTTAACTTAGATATTTAGCAGAAAACATTAAAATGCATAATAGTTAAAACAGAGTGCAATGAAGCAAATTCTGAGATATCATTCCATATTATAGCATTCAGATTTGAGATATACAATAAAGATGGTGGAAAAAACTTTTAAGAAAGATAACAACACAAGAGAAAATACTTGCCTACACATGAATCCAGTGAAATGTCTTGTCTTTATTCATTAATCCAGATTGTTGGTCCAATCAGTGATACAATAGCTACAATCTTTGATAAAAAAAGGCCTATAGAAATTTCCAAGAATCCACCCTACATACTTTAAATTGTGAAGTATTTATACAAAAATTATTACAAAATATCTCAAACTAACTTGAGATTAAATCTAGGAAATACAAATATCTTCTTGCAAGAAGATAGAGACAGCTATTGAACTGTTTCATGCTGTCCCTTTTTATGTGGTATTGTTGGCTCTTATGGTTGGATTTGTAGCCCTTTATGCTGGATTATAGTTGTGGTATTTTACACTGGAATGTTATTCAACTTTTATCTTTCACCTGATACTCTTTAACCATGTTGTCTTGTTTTCATCTGTTTACCTAGTTGTTCTACTTTTATTGTGCAATAACCTTTTATTGTAAATTTCTCACAGTAAACCAGTCATCTTTTCCCACCATTCTAAATTAGGTAATTTGACATTCATCATTTGCCTATATATCTCATCAGTTTCGGTATATTTGGCAAAATTGGGCTTAGTGATGAACAAGTGTTTAATCTCATGCTAGAGAAAAAACAAGTTGTTGAAGGTGTTATACAAAACTTTGCCTATTGGCAGTGCTTTTATAGATGAAGTGCTAGATTGTTCTTTAGCCAATTTCCTAAGTCTATTATCATAGTCCAGTCGTGTCATAACTTTTTCATTAATGACCAATGGACTGGGCAATCCTTTCTCCCTCAAAATTTGGAATTTGGCCATGAATCTATCAATGGCCACCTACATGTTGTGGCACTTTTCTTCTAAGTTCGGCATTAGGTTTCTCTTGGAAAGGACCTTCCTTATTTCCAAAATGGTTTCAGTCTTGTCTTCTATATTTAGCTCCTGAAGCTCATATTTGTTTTTTTTGTTAAGGAATTGGATGAGTCTATTGGCATCCTTGGGCATGTCACCCAATTCCTCCTTGACTTTTTGAATAGCTACTATAGCTATCTTTATCAATTTTTTCTGCTAAAAAATAACTTGAATAGATGGCCAAATATCCTTGACGGAATCAATGATATTGGCCCATAATAGTACCTTGGCTTTCCCAAGGGGTTTCTCTAATGTCAAGTATTTCTCCATAGCTTTGACTCTTTCACTCATTCTGTTGGCATTTTGTGCCTCTTCCTTTTGCATAATTTGGGAAATTTTGTAGTCAGTCTCTAAACTTGCCACCTTTTCCTTTAGTCTATCGTTTCCGTAGCCTAAATTGACATCTCTTCCATGGATCTAACTAATTCTGTAGCTTTTTCTCCTAATGTACCTGCTATTGATGTAGACTCTATTGTGACTGGCAATGTTGTGGTAGGTGGAGTTGTAGGTGCTAGTGAAGCTTCCAATGTAGAAGGGATTGCTGTAGATACTGTAGGGATGACATTTGTTGAAGTTGTGCCAATGCCAGTTTGTTTTAATTGGATCAAGCTATCCAATTATTTCTCTGTCTCCCTTAGTTGATCATTGAGTTTTAGGACCAAGTCCATCAACTCTTCATGTCTGGTTTAGCTCTCTAAGACTTCAAGTGTTTGGGGATGTTGCAACTGAGGTATCTTCAATTGCTTCTTCAGTGCACAAATATCATCGTTCTTCTTCCTTATTAGCTGCTCAATAGCTTTTATATCTTTGGGATCCTGTCCCAACTCAATATCCAAGTCTTCCAAAGACTTAATCCTCGTATCCTTGGCCTGTGAGGAGGCCTTCTCCAACTGAAATTGTGCCAAGATTTTGTTCAATGAGTTTTGTAACTGATGGGCAGCTATGGCTTTACTTATAAGGGTGGAGTATATCATCTCTCCAGCCTGTTTGTGCAGTTCTATTTGGTCTATGGGATGAATATCCCTTGTCAATACTTCAAATTCAACCCTTTTGAAATCTGAAGATGTTTTGGGCTGTTGTGTTGTAGGTTTGATATAGGACATTTGCAGCATTCCTTCCTTGATGTCAAAGGTTGACATCAGCCTTGTTTGATTTTTGAGAGTGAGCTTTAGGTATTGAGAATATGTTTGGGATTTAAGCTTCTCATTCCTCATTTTGATGTCTTTATACCTATATTTTAAGTCCTTGTCCTTACCAACATGCATGTTGAGTAAGGAAACTTCTAAACTTATATGCCTTTCCAATAGTTGAGTCTGTGAAGTGGAAGGCTCTTGCATGTCTGAAGAAGGAGTGGTGGCCCTACTTTTGTCTGTTTTTGTGGTGGTCACCTGTACTGATTCTTCTATATTTCCTGTTCAGTAACAGGATTGAGTCTTTGCCTCTTGCTGTGACCAGTTTCACATTGTGCCTCAGATGTATTCATAGGTGAGGTGGAGGCTTCTTCTTTGATTCTTTTAGGATTTTTCTCCTCGTTCTAAGGAGTTTGCATGACTGGAGGGGTGCTCATGGCTTTTTCTTGCTCTTCTGGTACCTGCAGAAAAGAGCTCTCATCAAGCTGCGTTTCCAAATCAATCAAAGAATTTTATACATCTATCCTTGTGCTATCTCTGTCTACTAAGGTATTTTCCACCTAGTCTGCCTGATTGGAATATGCATCTATTTCTAGTATGGGGTGGTGGATAAAAGGTCCTAGCTTGACCTTTTGTCTTTTCTTGGTAATGAATTCTAAAGGGTCATATCTCCATACAAAAATCCTTTGAACTTTCATGCCTTGCAGGATCAGGTCTGCCTCTTTCCCTGCCTCTCTGGAATTGCATATGAAGGGACCTAAATGGTCTTTGATTTTGAAATAAGCTTTCTTCTTGGCAGTGACAAAGTTGACTTCATCTGCATTGATGATTTGTCTGTAATATTCTAAGGAAAACAACCTCATAGGGAGGTATCTTGGCAACTTATATGGTGCAAGCAGGAAACCATATATCCTTATTTCTATGTGGTTTTGGTAAAGGTACCAATCTCCCACTTTGGTTTGCTTAGAAAGTTGGAGGACTCTTTTTATCTCTAGACTTATCCTAGGTGGAGGATTTCCAGTGAGCATAGTCATGATTGGATACACAAAATAATCTATGAAGTCTGAGTATGTATATGGTGATCCAAACTTATGGAAAAGTGGGGTCCAAAAAATTATAGACCTGGGCTGGCCCCTGGTGTCAAGCTTCTGCAGAGTAAAAGGAAACTTATCTGACTGATAATACAAAAATAGATGGTACAATACAGAGGAGTATTTGAATACTCTCTCATTGCCCATTCTTGTGAACTTCTCATGCATTCTATCAGCTATGAATTTGGCAAAGTCATATGTGGTTGTAGGAGGATGTCCTAGGGTATAAATGGACATGAAAGAAAGAATAAGTTAATCAATGTATTCACTTGTAACATAGCCCAAAACACATGATATCATGGTCACAATGTACTAGCCCCATTTAGAGAAAATAGTTGACATATATGGAGGGGGGTCCTTAGGGATGTGTTTTTCCTCTACAATGAAGGTTTGGAACAACTGCGCCAATCTTGATGGGCTTAGCTTGGGATGTTGGTCCAACATGTCTCCAATTGAGAGTGGGGTTAGGTTTGGTCGTCGTTGGATCTCCAGCATTTCATTAATGGACTCAGCTGTGATAGTGAATAGAACCATCTGTTCATGAGACATTATGGCTCTATGGCTAGGGACGTAGCATGCATATCACATATGGACAACTTCTGGAAAGATATGAACTCGGGGGAATTGGAATCTGGGTAAATTGGACTCCCAGAGGCCAATGTCATCTATATGGTTCAAGTGTTTGTCTTTACTTAAGCAATGAGTTTTGAGCAGGAGCTCTGTTGAACTTGTATCTTTGATTTGGAAATCCCTGTTAGCCAAGGGAAGGTGGTCCAGGTCTAAGTGTGGAGTGGTAATGGGTCTAACATCCAAGGCGATAGGTGCAACCATAATTCAGTTATTGTGGGTTTGAATTAGGCTCTGGGGGTTTCATCAAAGGTTTTTTGGACTTTCAGAGGGTTTAGGCAAGCAACTCTTAAATTGGTAGTATTCTTAATCAATTTTTAAATTAAAACACTGCACTGGCTAAAGGTTTTGAAATTTGAAGGGGTAAGAGGTAATTCGTGGTGAAATAACTGGAATTGGGTGAATTGGCTTTAAAAATGATGGTTCACAACAGTTGCAGTGGTTGGCGTAGTCCTGCTATGGACTGAAAGGTCAGCTGGGTTGTTTGCAGCGTCTTCTGAAGCGGACTTGGAAGTCTGTTTGGTAAATTCGGCATTTGCAGGGATTGCAATGTTTTAGAGAGTTTACAAAGACAATGCGTGAAAGAAGGGAAAAATAGGGCTTCATGACCTTTTATGGAGAAAATGATTAGTTTTGGCAGGTTCACTTTAGAATGAATAGTTGACGGTTTTTCAATTAAGTGGTGGAAGTGGTTTTGGAGGGCCATCACACCATTTTTGTGGCGCGGGTGGTTTTTGGGAGGGGTTGCCCAATGTATCTTAGAGCGCGACATGTAGCATTCGGGGGATCGGGGAAAACCACTTTATCTGGTGGTTATCGTTTAGCCATCGGGGGCAGCGGATATGGCTGTGTGTCATTGGATGAGGGGGGGCAATGATCAAACGGTAGTCGGGCAGAAGAGCTGCGGAGGGGGAAATGAACAAGAGTTGCTAGGGGGTCCCAAGGTTTTAATCACGGTGGTTTGGGATTATTGCAGCGTTAATCATGGGGTTAGGGGATTAGATAGGTTTAATGAAGGTTTTGACTTAACTACGCGAAGAATCGATGGGTTAGGCGGGTTTCATTGGGGGAAATAGAATAAAACTATAGTTTATAGTTAAACTATGGGTGGGGATAAGACATAGGGATTTATATATATAGATAAAATGGGGGATTTATGGGACCTATATAATTAAATTAGAAATTAATATGAAATGGAAAGAGTGGAGATGAAAATAGTATTAAGTGTAATGTAATATATGTACATTTCCTTTGCATACACTTAACTTAGGATAAAAAAAAAATTGGGTTTTTTTGGATGAAATGGGATTTAACATGGTATTTGTCACTTTTCATAGGTTAATGGAGTTTAACCTTAGGAAAAAGAGTTCTATTAGGGAAATGAAGGGGGATGAGTTTTATGAAGGGGATTCTAATACTTGCATCCATAAGTCATTAAGCCGAGGATCCGGTCTCTCCAGAACTCAGAGAAATGCTCTGAGCCTTTTTGACTTAAAGGATTTTTTAGTACTAGAATGATCTGATAATCACCCTATGGGTGACCTTAATTAAATATTTATTGAATAAAGGTATTACAAACTCATGTGCTGGTGTGCGTGTCTATGTTATTTAAGCAACGGATCGATCAGATTGCAAATACACAGAGACTTGAAATGGAAAGAGAGCAGAGAAATACAATAAGAAAATACAAGAACACAAGAAATTAATAAGGAGTTCACCCTATCCTCCAGGGCTACATCTCTGATCCAGCTCTCAGTGGTGGCCTTATTTTATTTTGTCTTAAGCAGAGAATTACAATGCAGGAGCTCAATATGAGTCACCTGAAACAAATTTGCTTGGCAGGGTGGTTCTTGTATTCCCTAAGCCACTAGAGTGCATAGACTCTGTTCCTACCAGCTCTTTGACCTCTCTGGTCTGTCAGATCCTCTCAGGGATGGCTTGAATCTCTCAAGCTCTCTGGTGCTCGATGCCGCCTTTGGTTAGCTCGGCCCTCTATCTTCTTTCTGATTTTCTTTGCTTCATTGTCTTCTTGGCTTCTCTGCCTTCTATCTTCAATTCTTCCTCTCTCCCTCTATGTTCTGTTCTTTGTTCATGGCTTTAAGGCCATTCGAGCTCATGGTTGTTCAGTTCCTCTTCTACCTCCGTCGGATTGCCTTCTGCAGTTGCACTTGGAGTTCCCTGTTCAGCGTCATCATCAAGCTCACACGGGGTGGCCACATTTCCTCCTTTTAACTGCGCCAACCTGCTTCAATTCTTCGATTACTTCGTGGAATGAGTCTTCCTCCACCGTGGAAATCAAAGCCGGCCTCAAATCCTTCTAAATCGTGGCTTATTCCCTTGTTAAATCCGGTCTTGTCGTCGGGCATGATGTCAACTGTCAGATCTGGATTCCCTAGATCCAATGTCATCTGCTCATTTCGCGGTTGACTTGCTCGACCGTTAGCGCACGATGAGCGACGGTTTTCTCTCTCCTCTGCTCGCCACGTGTCGGGCGCTGAGTGGGATCGCTCCAATTTCACCAATTCTGCTTATCGCTCAAGGAACCCTCGATCAATACCGCCAGTTTCGGAGCGGGTCCCACCTTTTAGCTTTAGCCTTTTCCCCATGGTTCCCGACTCTTCCATGTGACCGATGCTCGGGGCTTCTCCATTTTGAGGGTTTTCGCCTAGTGATGCGCGATTAATCACGCATCAAAAACCTCCTCTATTTCCAGATCTGGGCCTCCCAGGGCTAATTTCACCTCCCGTGCAATCTCCATTGGCCTCGGTCAGCACTCTTTGACCGAGGTCCTCGTCGTTCCATGCTAGCTGCCAATTACCACTGGTTTAGAGGTGTTTTTGATTGCTATTCTAAATTCTTTGATGTTTGTCCTGACCTGATACAGCCATGGTTCTTTTGATAGTTCTTTATGGATCCAATTTGGATCTTAGAACATCTTGATGGGGGAAATTAGTTAGTAAAAGGGGTGAAGTGAGCAGGGGGATGTTAATTAAAAGACATTTGAAAACCGTTGTGCCTGCTTTATTTACTGTTTATGCACATTGAAAGATGTATCTAAACATGACATAAGTACTTTTATGTAATGAACTTGATATTTCTGCAACCTTTCTTCTACTTACCCATTCCCCTGCCCTACCATTTTTTCTTCACTTTATTTGGGTGCATTTAGGCTAGCAAACCTTTATCATTCTTTTTCTTTTCTTTTATAAAGTAAACTATCTAATTCTAACCTTTTATCATCCAAGGGCTCAGATTAAACTGATGAGCTCATTTTATTTTCTCTACCTATCTAATAATCTGCCAAGGTTGAACTGTTTGGTTATATTTTATTCTCTAACCATAAACATAAAATTCAAAGCATGAAATAGCCAATTTTAAACAATTTGGCTATCATGGATTGTGGCATGAATAACAAGTTGCACACAATCATTATTATGCATAAAAGTAAATAGTAGTGGCATTTTGACTTGCTCACTTTCATGGTCTCTTTTTGTTTTTTGGGGTTCATATAGTTTCATTTTTTTGGACCTTTTCTTATTATTTTTTCCTTTGATTTTTCTTTTAGGACATACCCTCTTTACATTTTTCAATATTTTAATATGGAAAACATTTGCAAAAAGCAAAGGTATGTACAATATTACAAGGCTTAACATTAGTTATTCAAAATTCTGACTCCTATTGGTATAGGAACCTAATAGTGGAAATGTAAAGAACTTTGTAGATCAATAACCACTGAATTGTTGTTGATGTTACCTTACAAAATGTTCCTCTATGTCTCTGCATTATGGATACTTATGACAGTGAATTTTTCAAAGCTTAGGGCCTTCTCTTCGGGCTTCAACTTCAAAAATCACCATCCAATCCAATATAGATTTTTGAAAATAAATATGTCTAAATGGGAAATGAAAATTAGTAACTAGGTTCAAAGTAATGTTTTAGCATTCGACCATTCACTGGCCCTCCTTCTGCTTTTGTACCATCCATTTCTCTTAGGAAGAAAGCATTATTACCTCCAAAAGCATAAATGGCATATGGGCGTTTCCATAGGAAATCAAATTTCCCATGTTTACCTTTATCTTCCCTCCTTGAATCCCACTTGAGCACCTTGTCACCAAGGTAGAAATCTTCAGCCTTGGTTCTTTTATCAAAAATCTTTTTAACCCTCTCCTCCACCACTTGAGACATGATATAGACTTCTTCTCTGGTTTGTTGTAGATGAATAGTTTGGTTGATTCTTCTTTGGATATTATTTGGTTCAAACTACATTTCTTGAAGCAACTTCATCACTGGTGTTCCCAAGGAACATGGAAGAACAACTTTTGTCCCATAAACTAGTTGATAGGGAGAAGTACCAATTGATTTCTTACTAGTCAATCTGTCTGCGCACAAGGCATTGACTAGCTTCTTATTCCAAGTTTTCTTATTGTCCTCTAGTAACTTCTTGATGATGTTTACTAGGCTTTTGTTTGAGGATTCTGCCAGTCCATTTCCTTGAGGGTAATAGGCTGTAGAATGGCCCAGGGTGATATGATACTTATTGCATAAATCTATCATTATTTTGGATTTAAAGGCTGCTACATTATTAGTAATGAGCTTAGTTGGACATCCAAATCTTGATAGAATATTGGTTTCAAGGAAGGTTATGATAACAATATCTGTGGCTTGCCTTGAAGGTATGGCCTCTATCCATTTTGTGAAATAGTCTGTGGCTGTGAGGATCCATTTGTGCTAGGCAGAGGAGGGTGGGTGAATTTCACCAATGAAGTCTAAACCCCATTGTTGAAAAGGTATTTCAGCAAAGATTGGCTTGAGGGGTAGAGGTAAAAGACTTTTCTTTCCCTCAAAAATTTAACATTTGTGACAGGAGGTCACATATTTCTTGACATAAGAAAACAAGGTAGGCCAATAGAAACCAAGTCTAAGGATTTTATCTATAGTGGTCTTCCAATAAAGGTGTCCTCCATAGTCACCTGCATGAAAATCTTGTAAAACTCTTCCAGATTCATATTTTAACAAGCAATTAAGAAGAATACTTTCATGGTCTTTCCAAAACAAAGCATTGTCTAATATACAAAATTTCAAGGATTTCATCTTTAAAAACTTGCTTTTAGTCCTAGATAATTCAGGAGAGCTTGTAAGTTCTGTAAAACATAAAGAATATCAGCATACCAAGGTGATCCAATAAAGTCCTGGCTGATTAGTGGAGTCACCATCTCCTCTCCATCATTTATTGCTGCAATAAAATTTATATCTAAGGCCTGACAGTTCGATTTAGCCATGAGTTTAGCTAAACCTTGGCCCTTGATTAAATTAGTAGGTTTGATTTCTATATCATACTCTAAAATAGTAGCAATCCACTTGCCCCACTTGCCATCTGGACCTTCCTAAGTTGGGATGTCTTTGACCACTGATTTTGGAACGTAGGCTACTATATGAGAATATAAGATGTATACCCTGAAATCCTTAATGGCTTTGACTAAATCCAATGCTTGTTTTTCCATTATATTGTATTTTAAGGGGGCATCTCTCAGGGCTTTGCTAAAGAAAGCAATAGGTTGTTCATAGCCCTGGTCATTTTTCTGCAATAGAACTGCAACTATTGTGTGCTCAGAAGCAAAGGAAAACAAGATGAAATCTCTGTCAAATTTAGGACTAATTAACATAGGTGTTTTAGTTAAGGCCATTTTAATGTCTTCAAAGGATTTTTTAGCCTCAACAGTCCATTTTATGGTCAAATATTTTCTTAGCATATTGTTGAGTGATCTAATTAATTCTGCTAGATTAGATATAAATCTTCTAAGAAAGTTAATTTTTCCTAAAAACGCTCGTAACTCTTTGATGTTCCTAGGGTGTTGTATCTGCAAGATGGCTTCTATTCTCGCAGGGTCTATTATTATGCCATCTTTTGAAATTATGTTACCTAACAACTTTCCTTCCTCTAACCCAAACAAAGACTTCTTTGGGTTTAAGGAGATTCCAAATTTCCTGCATTTAATAAAAACTTGTCTTAGATGATCCAAATGTTGATTGTCAGATTTTGAAAAAACAGTAATGTCATCTAGGTATATCACAAGGAAATCATGAATTTCTTTTGCAAAGGCTATATCCATAGCCCTCTAGAAAGTGGCTCCTGCATTAATTAGTCCAAAAGGAATTTTCACATACAAAAATGTACCCCAAGGAGTAGTAAAGGCAGTCTTGGGTTAGTCATCTGGATGAACCAAAAGTTGATTGTAACCAAAAAACCCATCCAACAATGAGATTTTGGTTGATCCAACTACCCTTTGTAAAATGTGATCCATTTTGGGGAGAGGATAATTGTCTTTTAGTGACACTTTGTTGAGGTTTTTGAGATCCACATAGAGTCTGATCTCACCAGTTTTCCTCCTAGTTGGCACCAAGTTTGAGACCTAATCAGAAAACTTGATTGGTGCAATTATTTTGGCATGATACATCCTCTAATTTTTTTTTCAATTGAAGGTAATAATACAAGATTGATCCTCCTAAGTTTTTGTCTGAAAGGATTTTGATTTTCTTTAATAGGGATTGTGTGTTGGATGATGTTGGTGTCATAGGATTTGAGGTCCTCATAACTCCAAGAAAAAACATCCTAAAATTCTTTCAACAACTCAATGTATTTTACTTTTTCAGTGGGAGGTAATGATTTTGAAAGTTTGATCAGTTTAGGATTTTCACTGGTGCCTATATTACATTCCTCTATATCAGACCTTACTAGTTCTATTTTAGGTTTCCTAGGAACATCATTTAAATCAAATAAATCTTCCATAGGGGTTAATCCCTTTGGTAAGAAGTTATCCTTGAGATAAATTACTTCGGTTTCTTCACTTATTATTTGATCAATCTCAATTTGCTCCAAGTTATCTATATCTGATTTAGTAAATTTAGTTGGGTTAAATATATCTATTTCATCATCTTCAATCTCATTTATTGCTAACTCATCCTTAGAGTTAGGATATATGGATGTATCAGTATCTATATTGTTATTTACAAACTCTTCTTCTGAAATTAAAAAGTTATTTATCTGTTTATCATTAGAAAACACTTGGCAATTCTTCAAATTATTTGGAATTGTAGGTCTATCCCCAACTTCAGCATTGTATTGATGCTTAGGTTGGAGGGTGTTGGTCAGTAAATACGGTCTTTTTCACCTCTATTTACCCTACATTAATTATCAATCCAGGCACGATTTGTTATCTCAAAGAGTGTACTCAGTTTGAGGTGGTCAATTGTCAAGAGTAATGCTAGTAGTATAGTGCTTTTGCAAAAGTAAATAAATGCTGGAAACAAACTCTAAATATAATGGCGAGAACTTGAAATGCTTGTAACTAAATCATTCATTTAATAAACTACATCACTTTATCAATCATGGGTGTAGTAATGATAACTCTTCCCTTTGTAAACTGATGTAATTGAAAAGCAATCAAAATAAAAGATCATCAATCCAGGAACCGGACAACAATAGTCAACGTTCTCTACAGTTTCAAATCGTTCTGATCACATCAAAACAACTACTTGAAATGATAATTTGAATGACAGGAAAGGGAACAACAATTAATCTATTTAAAGAGATTGAACAACAAGGCTTTAACCTATAAGAATGAATGAAGCAGTAATCGTAATCTACAGGAATTAAACAACAATATTTACCTCAGAAATGATTGGAACAACAAACCAGAAATGGAACAACAAACTAAAGTGAGTTATGAAATATTGAACAAAAATCTGAATCAAATATAAATGCACAACAAACTAAATCGAATGTTACACACAGCACGTCTATACTGAGGGAAACAGTAATTTGAGTTTCTGCATAACAATTGGTTGATTACAGTTATGAAGGAACAACAATTGAGGTTACCATGGAACAACAATTCCAATAAGCAGCAATTACTCTTAGAGGTAAACCGTAGATAAATAAGCAATAGTACCGATTCATAAATACATAGCACTACTACTCTGTAAATGAACAGTAAAGGTAATTTGTAAGGAACAACAATATCAATCTATAAGGGAACGACAATGCGATGTAAATTCAGAATGAACCGTATAACATTCCAATTGTAGAGGATAACCTTACTATTCAAATATGAATGAAATATAACAGAGCCAATACATGAAATAATAAGGAACAACATATTACTGATCAAAGCAAATAAAAGAAATAAAATCACACACGACTGAGAATTGAAAAGTAATGATACAAGAAGCGAGTGATCCACTAGGGCCGGGCCCTTAGCCTCCAGGGACGCACTGCTACGGTTACTCCAGAATCAAAGATGGAACAGCAATGAGATTTATATATTAATCATCAAAATAGAGTACAGTAATCACTCTTTAGAGAGAGTCGATGATCAAATTTTAAGTTACAATAGTGAATTTCATAAAACAATAGTAATAATCCGCCCATTGGGCTAGCAACTCTATCCAAGTTAGATATATCCAAGTTAGATATATTCTTTAAGGTAGCGATCCCTCAGGATCAAAGGACCTGAGGGATTTGTCGTTTAGTTATCTCTTCGTTTTCTTGCCCAGAATTGGTATCTCCCCTTCCTTTTCCTGGCTGATGCGCTCCGATTTGGATTGCCTCGTTTGGATGCGATTCCCTGTCAAAGGGACAATAGTTGATTTCGTTTTGTCTTTTTCTTTAGAATGGTGATCTTCCAATTTCTTCCTTTTCGACATGGGAAAAGGTAATAATTAGTCTCTTTTTGTTACTCACAAATTTTCTAAACTTTATCATAATCTTTTACCATATGCCCATTTCACAATGTAAAGAAGTTATGAAATTAAAGGAAAAGATAACGAAATGAGTGGCAATTACATACCTTTTCTACTGCTCAACACACCCCCCTGCGTACCCTTTTTCATGCCCTCATGAAAGCATTGTAATTAACATGCAAGGCAGTTAGGGAATAGGCTGGAGAAGGGTTCTCAGTAGGTGGTCTACAACCATGGTGCCTGTGGAGTACTAAAGAAGGTATGTTTTTGGTAATTATTTTAGCATCTTTTCATTAGAACTTACAAACCTTTTGCATCATGAACTAGGAAAATGATAGAGGATTGTAATAAAACTTGTGAGATTAATGTGAAAAACGAAAACACTGACAATTGTCATTTTCTTATGTAGGAAGAAGGAAAAACGAAAATCTTCCATTCCAAAGGAGAGGACAACCATGGGTTAACCGTTGTCCCTTTGATGGGGAACTGCATGCAAACAAGGAAAAACAAATCCAATTGAATCAGCCCTGGAAAGGAAGTGGAGATATCAGCTTGGCGCAAGAAAGAAAATAGATAACTAAGGACTAACGGTTCGGCGAATCCCTGAGGATCCCTTGATCCTGGGGGATCACTGCTTTAACTATTTTTTGCACCTAGTCATCTTCGCCTTCACCATTATAAAAGGGGCAGGACTGTTAGCTTGGGGGGTCTGTCGAGTCCTTACATTTTAAGTAATTTCTCTTAAGATTGAAACTTTGATCATCGAGTCTCGTTGAGAGCTATTCTACTGTAATTCTGTCTTATGCATTAATATAAACTCGGTTGCTATTTCATCCCTGGGTCTGGAATAACTTCAAGCAGTGTACCCCTGGAGGCTAAGGGCCCAGCCCTGGAGGACACTTGCTCCTGTACTATTACGTTTGGTTTATGCGTGGTTTTCTTATCAGCGTTAATTGGTAATCTGATGTGTTTTGCTAGTTTACATCACATGCTCTGTTATGTTTAATTTATTGAGGTTTCTAAAGATAGAACTCTTGCATTAACTCTGCAACGCATCACTGTTCTTTTAGGTGTTGATATAATACTTTCGGTCTTTACAGAATATTGTTGTTGTTCAATTACAGAGCCTCTGTGTTGTGCACTTATTCATTGATATTACGGAATTCATCTTAGCGATTATGTCTCTGCGATTGTTGAGTTTATAGACATTGTTGTTCCATTTTGAAATGCAGTCGTACTCTTTCTAACTGAGATTGATAACTGGATCAGATTACTATTAAGGTGTGCCGTGTGTATGTATGCGAGGTTTTCAAGTGTTGTTCTATAATTCATCATTAATCAGTGTTGTTCCATTTTGGTGTGTTGTTCAATTCGTCCTTAAGAGTGAAGGATTGCCATTTGATTCCTGTAGGTCACGATTAGTGCATTTGATCTTGTAGACTAAGGTGTTACTGCTTGTTAGACTTATTTTCTGTTACATTTTCCTATTTTCTATTCCATTTCAGATTTGTTGTTCTATTTCTTATTTCGCTGTTCCATTTTTTATCTGTCATTCCATTTCCTGTCAATTGTTATTTTGGTGTGAAGAGTGATCTAAGGCTATAGTGAGCATTGACATTTACTATCTGGCTCCCAGATCCACGATCTGTTCTCTGATTTCTTTTAGTTATATCAGTTTACAAAGGGATGAGTTACTGCTACTGAACCCTTGACTGATAAATTGCTTAGTTTTCCGAATGTGTGGTTTAATCTTTTGAAGTAGTTTGCTGTAAACAAGCGTCCGTTTACTCTTGTGTTTTTGAGCACTGTACTACTAGCATTACTCTGGCAAATGATAGCCTCAGACTAAGACACTGTTTGAAATAACAAAACGTTCCTGGATTGACAAACTAATGTGAGGTAATTAGAGGTGAAAGAGACCCTTTTTAGAGCTCGACATTTTGGCGTCGTTGCCGGGGGAAGAGTGTAGCCATTTGTTTCTTTCCAGAGTAGTGTAAGAACTTGTTAGGGAAGAATTGGGTTTTAAAAACGGAAGGTAAGAACCTATGTGTGGAGCATGTAACAACCCTGCTCCCCTGACCGCTTTCCTATAGATTTGCTACTGTTTTGGTAGAACCTAGTAGTTGATTTGTGTGCATGACTAAGCAGAAAAAGCTAGAAAAGAATCCCAAACCTCTACCCAAGCCAGAAAAAGCTAAGGGGCCGGTGACCCTTGGTCGATCAACCTTCATAGACGAAATCTTCAAGAAAGCAGAATCTCAGCCTTCAGTAGGACCCAGAAAAGTTATTTCTAGACAGCCTACTAGTTCCCTTCAGGCCACAGGATCACCATCTGTAGCCTTTGCTGAGGTGCATAGTCAAACTGAAGAGCAGGACTTTCAAGAAATTGAAAATTCTACTCCAGAACTATTACAAGAAGGGAATTTTAGCAATCTTTGTGAAGGAGGAGGAGAGACAGGGGAAACTGAGGAACCGAGGTCTCCTCTTGGGACAACTCAGCCATTAAACAACCCAGACAAGGGAAGTGCTGCAAAAATGATTGTTGAAGAAACTCAATATCCTCAGACATTAGGCACTCTCGTTATCCCAGACAGAGGAAGTGCTATTAAAACCATTCCTGTTAAAGCCATTCCTGTTAAAGCCATTCCTTCTCAACCTAGGAATACCCTCCTAGATATCCCAGAAGGTTATTGGCATATATTCGACCAAATGGTTCAAAACCAGCCAAACACCCAAACCTCTACATTGCAATACCCCATAGTGGATACTGCAGCAAATGCGCCCATGAAAGCAATCCCTCTTCAACATATCCCTACATTCCATGGTCTTACATCAGAGGATCCGGATGCATTCCTATTTGAGTTCGATGTGCTGTGTAGGGGATATGATTACACAACTGACCCCCAGAAACTAAAATTATTTCCCTTTACACTAAAAGGGGCTGCCTTAAGATGGTTTATGGGATTAGGTGGCGGGGTTATAAATAACTGGGATCAAATGAAGGAATCTTTTCTAAAAAAATATCAGGACTATTGCAGGTCTAGAGAACTGAAGGATGAAATATTCCAGATGGTAGCTAGACCAAATGAAACATTAGAGGAGTATGTGGAACGTTTTCAGTATAATCTTCAAAGATCTCCTTATGCATCACTACCTTTACCTGATAATGTGTTAAAAACAACATTAATTAGGGGCATGAAGGAACAATGGATTGAAACATTAAACATTATGGGAAAAGGAGATATTTATCAGGAAAATTTTGCTGACATTATTGACTTATGTATCAGGAGCTCGAGAGGCAGCACAAGATTAAAACCAGCAGAACATGATCGGTTTGTAAGAGATAATAAAATTTCGACAGAAGGAGTAACGCGTGCAGAAATTGGAAATCTATTGGAAAATTTTAAAACTGATATACTAGGGATGCTAACTACACAACTTGATGTTATGCAGGCCAAGCAGAAGCAAATGGAGGCAGAGCAGAATTTGGCAATCTTCTATCCCCGATGCAGGAAGAAACATAGCCATAAGGAGTGTCCACTAGATGCAGTCCGAACATGCGCCATCTACACAAAAGATCACCTTACGGAAAGCTGTCCCTCACTTCTCGGATTAAAAGCAGTATATAAGGAAGCAGAAGAAGAGCCAGAATCGGTGTATCTGCTCAACCAGTGCCGTCAGTGGCAGCCACGACAATCCGGTATGTTTTCGGACCCAACCTCTTCTTTTCAGTCTCCACAGTATAATTCTCAACAATATAGTATGTGGCAAAGTCAATCCCAACCCCCATTTCCAAACTGGTCACCACAGTCGTTTCCTTCATCAACCCCGTGGCTGAATCAGGCAAGCCAATCTAGTTGGCTGAATTTTCCCTATGCCCCACCATATTGGAAAAGTAACACATACCCACCACAATGGACTCCCCCTACTTCACAAAGTTTAGCCTGGCAGACAAACTGGAAAAGACCGATGCATCAGCTAATAGGAACCATGTCACTCCCTCAACCTACACTACCAGCCTTACAACAACATCCCTAGTCTAATCTGAGACCGCAACTCCCAGCCCAACCCAATCCCAATCCAAATAACAGACCGGTCCAATCTGTCCAAATAGTAGAAACATCATAAATAGGAGCTGATCTGAGGGAGTGTAATGATCTTCAGCTAAGATCTGGGCGTATTATTGAAACTAAGGGAGATAAGACAACCCATGTTGAAAATCAGTTACCCAGAGAACATCTGTCACAAGAAGAGGATGTGAACAAACAACAAACTCATAACCAAACAACCACATCCTCTCCCCCGTTCCCAAAACGATTAATCATACCTCGACCTACACAATATCCTGATTTTGACATTCTGGGAGAATTACAAAATTTGTACATAAAAATTCCATTCCTCCAAGCCATTCAAGACATCCCGATATATGCAAAGACTATCAAAGAATTGTGTGTAAAGAAACCAAGAAGAAATGCAGCAAATAATCCAAGAGTCCAAGTAGTTGGCACTCTATCTGACTTATTATCAGGAAAAGAAACACCCATTAAATACGAAGACCCAGGAAATCCAATAGTCACCATACAAATTTATGGTCAAACCTTCCCTAATGCCTTAGTTGATCTAGGAGCTGCAATCAACATCTTAACAACTACTACTTGCCAAAAGCTAGGCATTAAATTTGTAGAACCCACCTCTACCTTGCTAGAGCTGGCTGACTGATCTGTGGTTAGGCCAGAGGGCACACTACATGATGTCATGGTATCTGTTGACTCCTAGGAATATCCGACCGATTTTCTGATAATAAATCCCAAAAGTCGACTTGATGGACACCCATTGATTTTAGGTAGACCTTGGCTTGCAACTTCCGATGCCTATATTGGCTGCCGACAAGGCAATATGACCATAACAAGGGGAGCGAATATCAAGAACTTAGCCTTATATCCTCCCGCACAGCCAAGTGTCACAATGATCAAAACTAATAAGCACCCTGTATCATACCTTACTAACAACATTAGATCTCCATTAACTATACAAGAGGCACTTGATTTTAAAGATCAAACAAAGGATGATGCCATTAATAAATTTATTAGCCAAACTGAATTCAGATCCCGCACACAGTGTCACATGATAGAGGCAGCATTCGATAACAAATTAGAAGAAGATCCTCTTAAAGATACACATGATCAAACGATACCTATTACCTCTGTTGCGAATAGTAAATTTGTGGAAATCGAACCAGGAAAAACCTTAAACATTAATGCCAACCTTACCCCCGAACAAGAAACGAAGCTCATCCATCTGTTGAGGAAATATAAAGAAGCATTTGCATGGGACTATCCTGATATGAAAGGAATTGACGCTCAATTATGTACACACCACATTTACATAGAAAAAGATGCGAGACCTGTTCGCCAGCCTCAAAGGAGACTTAATCCTCATCTAAAGGATGTGGTAAAAGCTGAACTTGAAAAACTTTTAGATGTCAATTTCATCTATCCTATCTCCGATAGTAAATGGGTCTCTCCGCTTGTGGTGGTACCAAAAAAGAATGGGAAATGGAGAATTTGTGTGGACTACAGAGAACTAAATAAAGCAACACAAAAAGACCACTTCCCTTTCCCATTCATCGACCAAGTATTAGACACTTTGGCAGGAAAGAAATTCTTTTCTTTCCGGGATGGCTTCAGTGGATACAATCAGATTCAGATTGCCCCTGAAGACCAAGACAAAACCACTTTAACTTGTCCTTGCGGAACATTTTCCTACAGAGTTCTACCTTTTGGCTTATGCAATGCTCCTGCCACATTCCAAAGGGCTATCCTCAACATTTTTTCAGACTTAATAAATGAAGGACTTGAAGTATACATGGATGACTTTACACCGTATGCAGACGATTTCGATCCAGCATTGGATACACTGGAAAGAGTCCTACAACGCTGCATTGCTACTAGACTTTGTTTAAGCCATGAAAAATGCTATATGATGATGACTGAAGGACTTATTCTAGGACACTATATTTCAACAGCTAGCATTTAGGTAGACCCAGCCAAAATCCAAATAATTTTGCTTATTCCCACTCCTACCACTCAAACGAAGGTACGCAGTTTTCTTGGATTTTCTGGCTATTATAGGAGGTTTATAGAACATTTTTCGCATATTGCTACACCTCTATATGCACTAACTGGTAACGTTGATTTTATTTGGACAGAAAAATGTGAACATGCTTTCCAGGATCTGAAGAAGCTTATGTCCACAGCCTGAGTCCTTCGAGGACCAAATTGGGATTTGCCATTTCAGATATCATCTGATGCCTCAGATACAGCCATTGGAGCAGTCCTTGGGCAGGAAGAGGATAAAAAACCATATGCAATTTATTATATTAGCAAAAATTTATCCCCTGCTGAATTAAATTACACTGTTACTGAGAAAGAATTTCTAGCTGTAATACATGTTGTCAATAAATTTAGACATTACATTACCGGATATACTGTTATCTTGTACACAGATCATTCTGCCATCAAATATTTAGCAAACAAGCCTATCACAAATGGCAGAATAACTAGATGGCTGATTTTATTGTAGGAATTTGATATTACAATCAAGGATCGACCTGGAAAAGAAAATCCTGTAGCCGATTTTCTCTCAAGAATGCCAAAGCCAATCGATGAGGTGGTACTTGAAGATCAATTTCCAGACGAAAATCTGTTTGTTGTGGCTATTCAAACACCCTGGTATGCTGATGTTTCCAATTACCTAGCAGTAGGTAAACTACCGAAACATCTAACCCCTAATGAGCAGAAACAGATTGTTTAGAGGAGTGCTCGATTCTCATGGGTTGGAGGCTACCTATTCCACACAGGGGCAGACATGCATATCAGAAGATGCGTTCGAGAGGATGAAATCTTCGACATTTTAAAAGCCTGCCATGACGGACCATGTGGCGGACATTTCATCGATCGCAGAACTGGACATAAGGTGCTGCAAACAGGGTATTATTGGCCTACAATTTTTAAAGATGCAAAGAAAGTCATCCAAGCTTGTGACAGTTGCCAGAGAGCAGGGCGCCCTGGTCAGTCCGATGAGATGCCTTTGAACCCACAATTAGTCATTGAACCATTCAAACGATGGGCCCTTGATTTCGTTGGACCAATTAACCCACCCTCAAACCAGAAAACATATATTCTGGTGGCAACAGAATATGTCACCAAATGGGTTGAGGCAGAGGCGTTGCCGAGAGCTACAGAAGATTCTATCATACAGTTCTTGTTCCATATATTTGTGCGTTATGGCCTTCCAAGAGATATAATTATAGACGGTGGACCACGGTTTGTTGGGAACAAAATAGCTGCAACACTCAAAAACTATCATGTCCAGCATAAAATCACTACTCCATACCACCCACAGGCAAATGGTCAGGTAGAAAGCAGCAATAAAATAATAGAAGCAATCCTAACAAAAACAATCGCGTCACATAGACGTGATTGGGCTGCCAGACTACCAGAGGCACTATGGGCTTATAGAACAACATGGAGAAGTACCACTGGTTACTCACCTTATCAATTAGTGTTTGGCAAGCAACCCATTTTTCCCATAGAATTTGAAATCCAAACACTGCGAACAGCACAGGAAGTTGGCTTAGATTTAACTGAGGCACAGATCAATCGATTACAGCAGATCAATGAGCTCGATGAAATCAAGCTCTCTGCACTCCAAAATACTGCACTTATCCAATAGCAGCGAGCTAAATGGCATGATGCTTTCATTAAAAATAAAGTCTTCCACGAAGGACACTCGGTACTTTTGTACGATTCCAGGTTTCAAGACTTCCCCGGGAAACTCCAGACTCGTTGGTTGGGACCATACAAAATCCAAAAGGTACATGGCAATGGTACTCTTACTCTAATCACTATTGACGGTTCTGGATATGCCTTCAAGGCAAATGGCCACCGAGTTCACCTTTATCGCAAACCACTCACTCGGGAGTCCTTCTGCCAGCAGCTACGCCAAGACTCTGATATGGAAATTTTGGGGGAGGGAGAGAAGTCTTCCTCACCTGTGATTCATTAAGTAATTTATCTCTTTTCACAGTTTGTACATAATTTCTTTTGTTTTGTTTTTGTACATATTTTTGAATCAAACGCTTTGTCGTTACTTTTCGAAGCAGCAGCAATGTTATTATTTTTGTTGTTCCTTTTCTCAAAGGGACAACATTTTTCGTTCTGTTGTTCCTTTTTCAAAAGAACAACACTTGTTGGATCAGCCATCATTCTGCTTTAATTCTGTTCTTTTTCTTTATCTTTGCTTTCTATTGTTCCTTTTCCAAAGGAACAACACTTTTGCTTTTTGTTTTTCATTTTCCAAAGGAACGACATTTGGGTATTTTGTTGTTCCTTTTCCAAAGGAACAACATTTTCGATTTTTGATGTTCCTTTTCCAAAGGAACGACATTTCTGAGTTCTGTTGTTCCTTTTCCAAAGGAACAAAATTTTCGGTTTTTGTTGTTCCTTTTCCAAAGGAACAACATTTTCGATTTTTGTTGTTCCTTTTCCAAAGGAACGGCATTTTGGCGTTTTGCTGTTCCTTTTCCAAAGGAACAACATTTTCGATTTTTACTGTTCCTTTTCCAAAGGAACAACATTTGTGTGTTTTGCTGTTCCTTTTCCAAAGGAACATCGTTTTCGATTTTTACTGTTCCTTTTCCAAAGGAACGACATTTTTTCATTTTGTTGTTCCTTTTCCAAAGGAACAACATTTTCGATTTTTGCTATTCCTTTTCCAAAGGAATGGCATTTGTGTGTTTTGCTGTTCCTTTTCCAAAGGAACAACGTTTTCGATTTTTGCTGTTCCTTTTCCAAAGGAACGACATTTGTATGTTTTGTTGTTCCTTTTCCAAAGGAACAACATTTCCGATTTTTGCTGTTCCTTTTCTAAAGGAACGACATTCGTGTTTTCTACTGTTCCTTTCCCAAAGGAACAACATTTTTTATCCTTGTTGTTCCTTTTCCAAAGGAACACCACTTGTATTTTTTTTCTCTTCCTCTTTGAAACAGCAACATCCTCGTATTCCTTTTACTTATGCTTGCTCCCCTTGCTGTTTTAAATTAAGGATGCTTACTGTTCCTGTTCTTTCAATTCTTTTGGAATACAGCTATGCACTTATGCAATGGATACAAAATCACAACATACTGAAATCAGGTAAATTATAAAATCATTATTTTTATAAGAAATTTCTCTGAATTGGTAAAAGGACAGAGGGAAGGACACACTTACTCATTATCTTTTGTTTTCATTGTTTCACTAACTCTGCTCTGATTGGTTATTTTTATCATGTTGGTTCCTTTTAAATCCTTTTTGATTATTATTCAGAAATAGGAGCAAAGGGTTTATATCTTCCTATTGAGATGTTAAGACTTCTTCCACCATTCCTACTCTTAAGGAGTGTTGAACCACCCTTTGTGTATAAATGGGAAAGTACTTTATAAAAAAAAGGAAAGAAAAAAAGATCAAACTGACTTGTTTATATAAAGATGTTAAATGCAGGATAGTGGGTCTCATCAAGAGCCATCCTACCATGATCATGAGAAAGAAAGTGAAGTGGCATTCCCACTATGGCCACCACACCGGGGATATGGTCCAAAATGTATATCAAATAAAGAACCCTTGGAATAGGAGGTCTCATCACAAGCCGGCCTACCCACCTTTCGCTCCTTCCTCGTGAATGGAATTATGGCTCACTGGTCACCAAGCCAGTATAATGGCCTACATTTTGACATCACACAACACTTCCTAAGCATACACAAAGGATCATGGTTCCATGGGTAAAATAAACAAATCTGCCAAGGTTATGGACACCTGTCGGCAGCAGAGCACTGTTAATGGTATTGAAGTCACATTACTTACACGAATAGGCAGTTATTAGCACCCTTTTGTTTCTTATACCTTAGTAATCAATCACATAAGACGAATGTATATTATTTTCCGAACCATACAACGCATGTAAATCTATTATCACCAATCATGACAGAACAATTGACAATGACCGCATGAGACTCGGTATGTACGACAGATGTCCTATCCTCCCAACCTCGCATCATATCACAACAATCTCTTACGTATCAAGCGATCCAACTTGACACCTCGATTTCGGTAATCTACTACTTTTGTAAACATGGAATATTGCCATACGCTGTTCCTTTATGACTCTGCTGCAGAACAGAACGACATGCCGCTCTTTTATTTGACGGCTGGGACGGCCTATCACATTGCGGTGGGGGAGGTTAACCTCATCATTCCTTGGATGATGTGTCAGACTGCTATTCGAAAAACAGTGTACTTGGGAATAGCACGGCTCAATGGTATACTATTTTTTATTTTTTGCATGACTTGCTGTTCCTAAGCCATTTCCATTGTATATCCTACAACATTAGATTTTGAGTGATTCTTGCGTCTGTCAGCCTCTCTGTGTTTTTAACAGCGTGAACAACTGCCGTTCCATTGTCAAAATTCTGAGATTTTTCAGCAAAACCATAAACATGGGAGGGAGATAGATTCAGAGAGAACCACTGGTGTTAACTGTCTCTGATGCTGCACGGGAAATCCTGGCAAGAGCCGGGTGGCTAACTTATTTGAATTGCTTACAAGAATCCAATGAGACTGTCGCAATTGAATTCTTGCAGAACTTGCAAGAGGATCAATCCACAGTGAGGGGGAGACACATAGCAGTCACCGATGACATAATCGCATAAGTCTTAGGACTGCCAGCCATTGGACCTGTATGGACGCTAAAGAAGGAGAGATTGCAGAAGATTATAGAAACCTTCCAGGAGGAAGGCCAGAGCTTGACAATTAGAGGAAAGGGGGTTCTTCCAGTAGCATTAGGAGAACCGTGGGCGGAATTGGCAAAGACCATTCAAAGCTACATCACCAGTGAAGGAAGAAAAGACGTGGTAAGACCACGACACCTTAAACTTTTAGTTGTGTTAAAGAAAAATGCTCTGTAAATTTACCTGCATTTTTTAATTCATTACTGCATGATGTTGCACGGAGCATGAAAAAGGCACAACATGTAGAATCAATTGTTAGTCATCATGGGTTGATACGGTTAATAGTCAACCATAACCTTACCCAGCAGTAGAGTAGCTGGGAAAAGCTAATTGCCATGATAGATGGAGGATCGACCACACCATCCCCAAAATGTAAACATGCCACCAGTACACCTGAGTGTCCCGAAAAATGAAGGAAATCAGTCCGACTAGCATGGCTACGAGGGAGGCTGGAGAAGCCCCAAGGAAATACCAGCCAACTAGTAGAGATAAAAGATATAGGAGCTGAGCAACCCCCACGATTAGAAGGAGAAGACAATGAGAAAGTAATGCAGGAAAACGAGGAAGGAGAAATGGAGGAAGAAACTGAGCAATCTGAGCAGGAGGAGGAAACGGAACAGTAGGAAGGCAGCCCAGTGCAGGATCCATTGAGAGAAGATGAATTGGCCAAAGTTTTGGCCAATATGGGCGAATATGGCCAATCTTCCAGCCCATCAGACCTCCATGCTGAAGAAGAACCAAAAGAACACTCTACTCAGGAGGGAAATGCACCTGAAGAATCACATGCAAAGGAAGTAGAAGAGGAGAGTCAGCTTGTTCATGATGAAAACATGACAGGAGATGCAGAACAGGAACAATCCGTTCCTAGCCAGACAACACCAGAGGAAACTCCAGAGGAAGGAGGGGCAGAAAAGGAAGTCACCCAAGAAATAACAGAACCAACTAGGGTTCTTGCCTCGGAGGAGCCAGAGCAGAGTAGAAAAGAAGCACCCCAGAGAGAAAATCAGGGAATTAATCCAGGTCATAGTCTAGGCCGCAACGAATAGTCTACTATTCCCTCTAAGGAAATTGAGGAAATTAAGAAATTACGGAAAGAACAGCAAAGACTACTGAATGTAATAGTTCAACTTCGATAGCGAATTAGGATTTTGAAAGCAAGGAAAAGGGTAAAAAGGACTTCAGGAAGGAAACGTGCAATTGCTCCAGCAAAACCCCTCAAGACAAAGGATCGGAGGACCAGATTCCACCCTGCTGTTCAAAACCCTGTCGAAAAGTGGGTTGTTGTTCCAAGTGTTGTTGAAAAGCAGACTGTTGTTCAAATTAAAAAGGAACAACATTTGACTGATACCCACGTTAAGATAGAAACAGATGATATATTGACCTGTGATAAGGAAATTCAGACAAAGACACCACCCTCGAGAGTGATAAGGGCCATGAACACAAGTCAACACAATAGGAAAATTCAGGTAAAACTCCTAGTCTCCACCGCCACATGGGAAAGAGATCCGAGAACAGTAACCCTATGGGAGGGTTTGACGCAAGCCCAACAAGCAGCAGAAAAACTCATAGAGCAAACGGTCCCTCGAGAAAGGTATGAAGAGCTACAGCAACAGCTTAGGAACGTCAATCTATCCGAAAGCCAGGCCTTTGAAGGGTGGCGAAGGGAAGAAGAAAAAGTCGCGAAGGTAACTTGTAGGTTAGATATAGTTATCAAGCAGATGGATACCTTATGTTCTTTGTACAATGACGTCCTAGCATGTAGAGCCCCTGCTAAGAATTATGCCTTGTTTTTAATGGAACGATATTTGCAATTGAAAATAAAGGCTGTTAAAGTAGGTGCTCCCATACAAATTAATACCATCGATGACTTTATAAATTGTTGTAAGCACTATGGGTTAAAAGTTAAAAGACTTATGTGTGAGTTTTATTTACATAACCTTGTATTAGACCAGGAGATCGAGCTAAATCCTAGCCCTTTTGTTGGGGATATCCAATTACAGGCATTTATTTCATTTGGGGTTAATCAAATTAAATGGATTAAAGCCTATAATGCTTCCGAAAGGCAAGAAAATGGATTAGATTTGTGGGTAAGAGCTGAGCTTAGGAATCCAGTACAGTTGTGGAGAGAACATAGGAACCTCATGAAGACTCTAGGTGTAATTGAAGCATTAGTACCCATTCATACAGCAATCAATCAGCAAGGAATAAAATACTTTTTCACTATTAAAGACCTTGCCATTGATGCGGCTAAATTTCGATATCAGATCTCTAATCCGAATATCCAACTCAGGGAGCCATTTAAGTATGAAAATTTTAAGTTAGCCGCCAACCGCTTGCACCTCTATGGCAAAGTCATTTTGAGGGCAGGGCCATCCTGGTTAGGATATAGGTTCCGGAGTCCAATTATTTGGCACCCTGCACCTGGGTACCAAACCCTGTATGAGATGCCTGAGGATCAGACAGGCCATTTCTTTGAACACCTAGTTATGCATCATGGCTGTAGACCTCCACACGAGATTCCATCTCCAGCCTACTCTCTCACTGCCTTACATGTCAACTACAATGTTTTCATGAGGGCATGAAAAAGGGTAAGCAGGGGGGTCTGTGGAGTACTAAAGAAGGTATGTTTTTGGTAATTATTTCAACATCTTTTCATTAGAGCTTACAAACCTTTTGCATCATCCCTGAGTCTGGAATAACTTCAAGCGGTGTACCCCTGGAGGCTAAGGGCCCGGCCCTGGAGGACACTTGCTCCTGTACTATTACGTTTGGTTTATTCGTGGTTTGCTTATCAGTGTTAATTGGTAATCTGATGTGTTTTGCTAGTTTACATCACATGCTCTGTTATGTTTAATTTATTGAGGTTTCTAAAAACAGAACTCTTGCATTAACTCTACAACGTATCACTGTTCTTTTAAGTGTTGATATAATACTGTCGGTCTTTACAGAATATTGTTGCTGGACAATTACAAAGCCTCTGTGTTGTGCACTTATTCATTGATATTACGGAATTCATCTTAGCGATTATGTCTCTGCGATTGTTGATTTTAGAGACATTGCTGTTCCATTTTGAAATGTAGTCGTACACTTTCTAACTGAGATTGATAACTGGATCAGATTGCTATTGAGGTGTGTCGTGTGTATGTATGCTATGTTTTCAAGTGTTTTTCTATAATTCATCATTAATTAATGATGTTCCATTTTGGTGTGTTGTTCAATTCGTCCTTAAGAGTGAAGGATTGCCATTTGATTCTTGTAGGTCACGATTAGTGCATTTGATCTTGTAGACTAAGGTGTTACTACTTGTTAGACTTAGTTGTTGTTACAGTTTCCTATTTGCTGTTCCATTTCAAATTTGTTGTTCCATTTCAGATTTGTTGTTCTATTTATTATTTCATTGTTCCATGTCTTATCTGTCATTGCATTTCCTGTCAATTGTTATTTTGGTGTGAAGAGTGATCTAAGGCTGTAGTGAGCATTGGCATTTACTGTCTGGCTCCCAGATCCACGATATGTTCTCTAATTTCTTTTAGTTCCATCAGTTTACAAAGGGATGAGTTACTGCTACTGAACCCTTGACTAATAAATTTCTTAGTTTTCCGAATGTGTGGTTTAATCTTTTGAAGTAGTTTGCTGTAAACAAGCATCCGTTTACTCTTGTGTTTTTGAGCACTGTACTACTAGCATTACTCTGGAAAATGATAGCCTCATACTGAGACACTCTTTGAAATAACAAAATGTTCCTGGATTGACAAAATAATGTGAGGTAATTAGAGGTGAAAGAGACCCTTTTTATAGCTCGACAATGCCTAGCTAAGAATTCAAAAATATGCCCTGTCTAACCTTTAGGCAATTCATATAGGGCTCTATATCCGATTGTAGGATACCAAATGACTGGACTTCTAAACCTACATCCTAACCAAGACGGGCCTTCTCTTAGAATGATGTCACCATAGATACCCAAGCAGTCAACAGCTAGCTTAAAATTCTCATAATTGAATGGTTCCCTATTTTGGATATTCTGATTAGAAGTATGATATCGGAATTTGGTTGCTGCTATGGCAAGGTCACTGATGGCAAAGAAGTATTCTACCCCTTTTCGGATGACTATTGTGTGAATAGTTCCCAATGCCCCGATCATACCCGAAGTTCTCATTAGGTTCCTATATTTATTCCATAGTTACGCTGGGTCTCTAGGTTCACCCCTCACCCATAGATCTAAACCATTCTCCTGTCTTTGAAAGACATTTTACGCTTTAAGCCATTTTATTTTATTAACACCAAAAGAAATGAATGCCTGCAGTTAGACATCACCCACGAAAGGGTTAGGATTCTGCTCTGTTTCTCCGTCTAATACAAGATTGTGCAAATAAAATTCACATAATAGTCGCTGAACTTTCACCCCATAATGCTTACAACAGTTTATGAAGTCATCAATGGTTTTTATTTCTATAAGCACTCCTGCCTTGACAGCTTTAATTTTCAATTGTAAATATCTTTTCATTAAAAACAAAGCATAATTTCTGGCAGGTGCCGTACACGCTAGAATGTCAGTAGACAGAGAACATAAGGTATCCATTTGTTTTATGACTATGTCTAGTCTATGGGTTACCTTTTTGACTCTTTCTTCTGCCTTTCGCCATCCTTCAAAGGCCTGGGTTTCTGATGCATTGATGTTTTTCAGATGTTGTTGTAACTTCTGGTATTTTTCTTGAGGGACAGTCTGCTCTGTGAGTTTCTCTATTGTTTGTTGGGCTTGTGCCAAATCTTTTTGCAGAGTTACTATCCTTGGGTCGTTATCCAACATGATAATTTTGGGTTGGAGATCTACTTGGATCTCCTTATTACGACATCTCGTCTTTATGGTCTGAGTTCCCTTCTCGCTAGAGGATGTTGCTTCTATTTGGATTTCTTCATCACAGGCCAGTGCGTCGTCTATTTGTACTTTTGCGTTTGCAACAGCCAGATGTTGTTCCTTTCGATTCTGAACGACAGGTTGGACTTGAGTCCTCTTGGTATTTTTCTTAAGGGGTTTTGCCTGGGTGGTCGCATGCTTTTCCATAGAGATTCTTGTTGATTTCTTCCCCATTTTCAAGACTCTTATCTGTTGTCGAAGTTGCTTAATTATGTTAAGCAATCTCTGTTGTTCCTTTCACAATCTTTTAATTTCCTTTGTTTTCTTGGAAGGAACAACCGTTCATTTACTCAGGCTTGGGCTTTTCACCTCAAGTATTGTACCTTCGCCTTGGCCAATTTCCTTATTTTCTACTTGGGGTACTTCTTCAGTGTTCTGCTGATCCAGGTTTTCAGGGGTAGAAATCCTAGTTTGTGCTGCTGTTTCCTGGGTAGCTTCTTCTTCTACCTCTTCTTCATCGTGGAATTCTTCAGGTGTATTCTGACTAGGAACAGATTTTTCCTCTTCTTCATCCTCGTCACTTTCTTCCCCAGATACACTCCCATCATGAGCAGAGTGATCCTCTTCATCACACAGTTCCTCGAATGTACTTTTATCATGATCAGAGTGTTCCTGCGGTTATTCTTCAGTATGGGGGTTGACTGGGCTATGAGGTTGGACATATTCACCCATATTGGCCAGAATTTGGGCCAATTCATCTTCTTGCAGTGAATTTTCACTATGCTACCCTGTTTCCTCCCCTTCTTCCTGACCGGATTGTTCAGTCTCCTCCTCCGGTTCCTCATTTTCTTCCAATTCTTCTTCATTCTCCCCACCTTCCAATTGTGGGGGTTGCTCGTCTCCTGAATCATGTATTTCCACCAGTTGACTAATATTTCCCTGGGAATTTCCCAGCATTCCTCTGATCCTTGCCAATCTAACGGATTTTCTTCGTTTCAGTGGTCTACTTGATGTACTGGCACTAGGTTTTCGTTTCAGGGCTGGCAAAGCCAGTCCCCCATCTATGGAGAAAATCAATTCTTCCCAACTACTCTGCTGTTGGGCAAGACTGTAGCTGACTATCAGTCGTATTAACCCATGGTGGCTTACCACTGACTCTACATGGCAAGATTTCTTCATGCTTCAGGCAACATCATGTAATAAACAATTTAAAAATGCAAGCAAATTCACAGTACATTTTTGCTTTAATACTGCTAGAAGTTTGAGATGGCGTGGTCTTACCACGTCTTTCCTGCCGTCGCAAGTGATGTAGCTCTAGATAATTCTCGCCAATTCTGCCCACGGCTCTCCCAGGGTTGTCGGCAGAACTCCTTTCCCTTTTACAGTAAGGTTTTTCCCTTCATCCTGGAAGATGGTCATGGCATCTCGTAGTCTCACTTTTTTCAGAGTCCACACAAGTCCAGTGGCTGGCAGTCCTGAAACTTCTGCAATTATGTCATCAGTGACTACTATCTATCTCCCTCTCACCATGGAGTAATTTTCTTGCAAGTTCTGCAAAAACTCAATTGCCACCGTCTCATTGGATTGTTGTAGACAGTTAAGATAAGCTATCCATCCTGCCCTTGCTAGGATTTCCCGTGCAGCATCGGACACCATCAACACCTATGGCTCACTGCGAATTGATCTTCCTCCCATCTTATTCATGCTCAGCACACTGTAAAAAACACAGAGATGATAATGGAACAACAAGCTATTGAAATTTTTAGCTCACTGTTAGGAAAGCACAGAGAAGGTGATGAAACAGCAAGCTATTCAAATCTTTAATTTACTGCTAATTTTTGCAGAGAAAAACACCGAAATGGTTTCGGAATAGAAATCCATGCATATTGGGAAACAAAATACCATTAAGTCTTGCTATTCTTGAGTCATAATTCTTCTGAATGATGAGCTGACACGTATGCTAGAAAATTATGAGATCACCCCCTCCCCCCAGTAATGTGATAGGCCATCCTCAACCGTCAAATAAAAGAGCAGCATGCCGAACTGTCATAGTACAGAGTAATAAAGGAACATCGTATAGAGATATGCCATGTTTACAAAAATGAGCGGATTACCGAAATCGAGGCATATAATAGAATCGGTAATAAATATGGAAATGTCGTGATATGATGTGAGAAATGGAGGATAGGACAACTGACATGAATAAAAGTGTTTATGCGGTCATTATCAACTTTTACCATCATAATTGATTTGTAAATGATTTTCATGTATCAAAGGTTTGGAAGGGTTATATACATAATCTCATTTGAAAGCATTTATAAAGATATAAGAAGAATGGTTTTATGATGACTATTGGTGTATAAGAAATATGACTTCAATACCATCAACAGAGCTCTGTTGCCCACAGGTGTCCATAACCTTGACAGAGTTTTTTATTTCACCCTTGGAACCATAATCCTTTGTGTATGCCTAGGAAAGTGTTGTGCAATGTCAGAATGGAGGCCATTGTGCTGGCTTGATAACCAGATAGGTCAAAATACCATTCACCAGGAAGGAGTGAAAGGTGGGCAGGCTGGCTTGTGATGAGACCTCCTGTTCCAAGGACTTTTTATTTTTTTGATGTGCCTCTTGGATCATATCCCTAGTGTGGTGGCCATAGTGGGAATGCCACTTCACTTTCTTCCTTATGATCATGGTAGGCTGGCTCTTGATGAGACCCCCTATCCTTCATTTGACAAATCATGTTAGTAATCATATAGATAAACATTTTTCTTTTTCTTCTTTTCTTTTATATAGCACTTTTCCTATTTATATACAGAGGGTGGTTCAACACTCCTTAAGAGTAGGGATGGTGGAAGAAGTCTGAACATCTCAATAGAAAAAATATACCCTTCATTCTTATTCAATAATAATGATCAAAGAGAATTATGGGGATTTAAAAAGAACCATCATGATAAAAATAAATCAATCATATTGGTATAAGTAAAATAATGACAGAAAGGTGATAAATAGTTGTGTTCTTTCCTCTTTTCTCTTATCAATTCAAAGCAATTTCTTCTAAAGATGGTAATTTTTATGATTTGCTGATTTCAGTATCCTCTAGTTTTTGTATTCTTGCATAAATGTATAGTTGTGCCTTAAATGATCATCACTCACAAAAAATCCTCAAAATGATAAAACACATATACACAAAAGAATAAAAACACACTCCAAAAAAATGTTGTTCTTAAAATGGAATAGTTGTTGTCTCTTTAGAGGGATGGAAAAAGAATATTTGCACACAAAAACGCAAGAAAAAAGGAAAAAATATACTTGAAGCTGTTGTTCCTTAAGAGGAATAGCAACTGTTCCTTAATCAGAATAGTGAATAAAGCAAGCGCAAACAAAAATGCGAAAATGATGTTCCTTCGAAAAGGAACAGCAGAAAACGAAAGTGTTGTTCCTTCGGAAAGGAACAGGAGAAAACGAAAGTGTTTTTCCTTCGAAAAGGAACAGTAGAAAATGAAAGTGTTGTTCCTTTGGAAAGGAATAGTAGAAAATGAAAGTGTTGTTCCTTCAGAAAGGAACAACAAAAAATGAAAGTGTTGTTCCTTCGAAAAGGAACAGCAGAAAACGAAAGTGATGTTACTTCGGAAAGGAACAACAAAATGCAAAAGTGTTTTTCCTTCGGAAAGGAACAACAGATGGAAAAAATGTTGTTCCTTTAGAAAGGAACAACAAAATGCAAAAAGAAGAAATGTTGTTCCTCCAGAAAGGAATAGCAGAATGCAAAAGTGTTGTTCCCTCGAAAAGGAACAGCAAAGCGATGAGAATGTTGTTCCTTCTGAAAGGATAGAAAAATGCAACTATGTTGTTCCTTCTGAAAGGAACAACAAAGTGGTGAAAATGTTGTTCCTTCGAAAAGGAATAACAGAATGCAAAAATTGCAGAAATGCAGAAATCTATACAAAAAGTGATTTACACAGAACAGAAAAAGTTATGTACATAATTTAAAAGCAATCAAATTTCTTGGTGAACCAAATGTGAGGAAGAGTGCTCTTCCTCAGCCAGAATCCCATGTTAGAGTCTTCCCGGAGTTGCTGGTAGAAGGATTCCCGAGTAAGTGGTTTGCGATACAATCGAACTCGGTGGCCATTTGCTTTAAAGGTGTGTACAGATCTGCCAATCGTGGTTAAAGAAATGGTGCCATTATCATGCATCTTCTAGGTTTCATATGGTCCCAGCCAACGAGTTTGAATTTTTCCCAAAAAATCCTGAAACCTGGAATCGTATAGGAGTGCCCAATCTCCTTTGCGGAAGACTTTCCTTTTGATGAGGGCATCGTGCCATTTTGCTTTCTGTTGTTGGATTAATGCGGTATTTTAAAGAGCGGAGAGCATGATTTCATCCAGCTTGTTGATTTGCGATAGTCTATTAATATGGGACTCGTCTAAATCTAGACCGACTTCTTGTGTTGTTCTCAAGGTTTGTATTTCAAATTCTATTGGAAAAATAGTTTCCTTTCCAAATACTAGTTGATATGGTGAATAACCGGTAGTATTTCTCCATGTTGTTCTATATGCCCACAAGGCTTCCGACAATCTTGTAGCCCAATCGCGTCTGTGTGATGCAATGGTTTTTGTTAGTATTGCTTCAATTACTTTATTCGTGCTTTCCACTTGGTCGTTTGCCTGTGGGTGATATGGAGTGGTAATTTTATGCTGAATATGATAGTTCTTTAATGTTGCAGCAATTTTATTACCAGCAAACTGTGGTCCTCTGTCCGTGATTATGTCTCTTGGGAGGCCATATCGCACAAATATATGGAACAGGAAATGAATGACGGAATCCTCTGTAGCTCTTGGCAGTGCCTCTGCTTCAACCCATTTGGTCACATATTCCGTTGCTACCAAAATATATGTTTTCTGGTTTGATGAAGGGTTGATCAGACCAACAAAATCGAGCGCCCAACACTCAAATGGTTCAATAACTAGCTGTGGGTTTAAAGGAATTTCGTTGGACTGTCCAGGGCATCCTGCTCTTTGGCAACTGTCACAAGCTTGAACAAATTTCTTTGCGTCTTTGAAGATTGTGGGCCAGTAATACCCTGTTTGCAGAACTTTGTGACCAGTTCTTCAATCTGTGAAATGTTTGCCACACAGTTCATCGTGACAGGCTTTCAGAATGTCAAAAATTTCATCTTCATGGACGCATCTTTTGATGTCCATATCCGCCCCTGTATGGAATAGGTAGCCCCCAATCCAAGAAAATCGAGTACTACGCTACACAATCTATTTTCATTCATTGGGAGTCATATGCTTTGGTAATTTTCCTACAACTACATAATTTGCAACATCAGCATACCAGGCTATTTTGACAGTGACAGTGAATAAATGTTCATCTGGAAATTGATCTTCGACTGCTGCTATGTCCACTGGTTTTGGCATTCGTGAGAGAAATTCAGCTACAGGATTCTCTTTCCCTGGTCGATCTTTTATTGTGATATCGAATTCCTGTAATAAAATCAACCATCTGGTTACTCTACCAATTGTGATTGGTTTGTTTGCTAAATATTTTATGGCAGAGTGATCTGTATATAAAACAACAAGATATCCAGTGATATAATGCCTAAATTTATTTACAGTATGAATCACAACTAAAAATTATTTTTCGCTAACAGTATAGTTTAGCTCAACAGGAGACAAATTCTTGCTAATATAATAAATTGCATATGGTTTTTTTTCTTCTTCTTGCCCAAGGACTGCTCCAATAGCTTTGTTTGAAGCATCTAATGAAATTTGAAATGGCAAGTCCCAATTTGGACCTCTGAGAACTATGGCTGTTGACACAAGCTTTTTCAGATCCTCAAACACACGGTCACATTTATCTATCCAAACAAAATCAACATTCCCTGTTAGTGTGTATAGAGGTGCAGCTATTTGAGAAAAGTGTTTTATAAATCTCCAATAATAACTAGAAAATCCAAGAAAATTGCGTACCTCTGTCTATGTGGTAGGAGTAGGTATTAACAAGATTATATGAATTTTGGCCGGATCTACCTGTATTCCAGCTGCTGAGATATAATGACCTAATATGAGCCCTTCGATCATCATCATATAACATTTTTCATGGCTCAAGCAAATCCTTGTGGCAATACATCGTTGCAGCACATTTTCCAATGTGTCTAGTGCTGGGTCGAACTCATGTCCATATGGTGTGAAATCATCCAAGTATACTTCAAGCCCTTCATTTATTAAATCTTAAAAGATGCTGAGAATGGCCCTTTGAAATGTAACAGGGGCATTGCATAGGCCAAAAGGTAAAACTATATGGGCAAATGTTCCTCAGGGATAGGTAAAAATAGTTTTGTCTTGCTCTTCAAAGGCAATCTAAATCTGATTGTATCCACTGAAGTCATCCAAGAAAGAAAAGAATTTATTTCATGCTAATGTATCTAATACCTGGTCAATGAATGGAAGGGGAAAGTGGTCTTTCTGGGTGGCTTTGTTTAATTCTCTATAATCTACACAAATCCTCCACTTTCCATTCTTCTTCGACACTACTACAAGTGGAGAGACCCATTTGCTATCGGAGATAGGATAAATAAAGTTTACATCCAAAAGTTTTTGTAATTCAGCATTCATAATGTCTTTTAGATGAGGATTAAGTCTTCTTTGGGGTTGGTGAATAGGTCTCACATCTTTTTCTGTATAAATGTGGTGCGTACAAAGCTAGGGGCCGATTCCTTTCATGTCCAGATAATCCCATGTAAAAGCTTCCTTATATTTTCTCAGTAGTTGGATCAGCTTCTCTTCTTGTTCAGAAGTGAGGTTATTATTGATGTTTAAGGTTTTTCTGGGCTCAATCTCTATAGTTTTGTTGTTTGAAATAGAGGTAGTGGGTATTGTTTGATCATGGGTGTCTTTGAGAGGATCTTCTTCTAGTTCATTGTCAAATGCTACCTCTATCATGTGACATTGTATGTGGGATATGGATTCAGCTTGGTTAATAAAGTCTTTAATAACATCATCCTCTGTTTGATCTTTGAAATCGATGGCATCTTCTATGGTTAATGGGGATCTAATGTTTTCGATGAGGTATGATACAGGGTGTTTGTTAGTTTTTATTATTGTTACACTTGGTTGCGCTAGAGGGTATAGGGCTAGATTCTTGATGGTACTCCCTCTAGTTATGGTCATACTGCATTGTTGGCAACTAATGTAAGAATTAGCGGTTGCAAGCCAAGGTCTGCCTAAAATCAACGGATGTCCATCAAGTCGGTTTTTGGGGTTTATTATCAGAAATTCGGTAGGATATTCCCAGGAATCAACAGATACCATGACATCATGTAGTGTAACTTCTGGCCTAATCACTGATCAATCAACCAATTCTAATAAAGTGGAGGTTGGTTCTACTGATGTAATGCCCAGTTTTTGACAAGTGACAGTGGTTAAAATATTAATTGCAGCCCCTAAATCAACTAAGGAATTTGAAAAGGTTTGTCCATTGTTTTGCACTGTCACTATTGGATTTCCTGGGTCTTCATATTTAACAGGTGCTTCTCTCCCTGATAATAGATCAGATAGGGTGCTGACTACTTGGACTATTGGGTTATTTGTTATTCTCCTCCTTGGTTTTTTTATACAGAGTTCTCTAATGGTTTTTGCATATATTGGGATATCTTGGATAGCTTGGAGGAGTGGGATTTTTATGTACAAATTTTTTAGTTCTCCCAGAATATCAAAGTCAGGATGTTCTATAGGGCGCGGTATGATTAATCATTCTAGGAATGGGGGAGAAGATGTGGTTGTTTGATTATGAGTTTGTTGTCTGATCACATCTTCTTCTTGTAATGGTTGTTCTACAGGTAACTGATTTTCAACTTGAACAGTTTTATCTCCCTCGGTTTCTACAATACGCCCAGACCTTAATTGAAGGTCATTGCACTCCCTTAGATCGGTTTCTAGTTCTGGTGTCTCAATTATTTGAACAGATTGGATCGGTCTATTATTTGGGTTTGGGTTGGGTTGGGCTGGGAGTTGCGGTCTTAGATTGGACTGGGGGTTTTGTTGTAATGCTGGCATTGTAGGTTGAGGGAGTGGAATGGTTCCTACTAGCTAATTCATTGGTATTTTCCAGTTTGTTTTCCTGGATTGACTCTGCGAAGTGGGAGGGGACCATTGTGTTGGATATGCATTGTTTTGCCAATATGGTGGGGTATAGGGAAAATTTGGCCAATTAGATTGACTTGTTTGGTTCGGCCATGGAGAAGATGAAGGAAATGGTTGTTGTGACCAATTTGAGAAGGGAGGTTGATTTTGCCACATTGTATTATATTGTTGAGCATGATATTGTGGAGGCTGGAAAGAAGAAGCTGGATCGGGGAACATACCTGATTGTCGCGACTGCCATTGATGGTGCTGATTAAGTAGGTACACCGGTTCTGGTTCTTCTTTCGCTTCTTTGTATACTACTTTCAAACCAGGAAGTGAGGGACAGCTCTCCGTAGAGTGGTCTTTTGTACAAATGGCGCAAACTTGAACTGCATCTAATGGGCACTCTTTGTGGCTGTGTTTCTTTCTGCATCTAGGATAGAATATTGCCAGATTTTGCTCTGCTTCTGCTTGTTTCTGCTTTGCTTGCATAATATCGAGTTGCGTTGTCAGAGTCCCCAATATATCAGTTTTGAAATTCTCCAATAAATTTCCAATTTCTGCGCGAGTTACTCCTTCTCCAGAGATCTTGTTGTCCCTTGTAAACCTGTCATGTTCTGCTGGTTTTAGTCTTGTGCTGCCTCGCGAGCTCCTGATACATAAATTAATAATGTCAGCAAAATTTTCTTGATAAATATCTCCTTTTCCCATAATATTTAGTGTTTCAACCCATTGTTCCTTCATGCCTTTAATGAGTGTTGTTTTTAATACATTGTCAAGTAAGGGTAATGATGCATAAGGAGATATTTGAAGATTATACTAAAAACGTTCAACATATTCTTCTAATGTCTCATTAGGTCTAGCTACCATCTGAAATATTTCATCTTTTAACTCTCTAGACCTACAATAATCCTGATATTTCTTCAGGAAAGCACCTTTCATCTGATCCCAGTTATTTATAACACCTCCACCCAACCCCATAAACCATCGTAAAGCAACCCCTTTCAATGTAGAGGGAAATAATTTCAGCTTTTGGGGATCGGTGGTATAGTCATATCCTCTGCACAACACATCAAATTCAAATAAAAATGCATCTGGATCTTCTAATGTTAGGCCATGGAATGTAGGGATGTGCTGGAGCGAAATGGATTTCATAGGTGCATTAACTGTAGTATCTATAATGGGATATTACAGTGTGGAGGTTTGGGTGTTTGGCTGGTTCTGGGCCATTTGGTCAAATATGTGCCAATAACCTTCTAGGATGTCTAGGAGGGTATTCCTAGGCTGGCTAGAAGGAGCAGGAATGGCCTTAACAGCACTGCCTTGGTCTAGGATAATGAGAGTTCCTTGTTGAATTAATTTTTGGGGGGATTCTTCGTTCTGGATGATCTTTACAACACTTCCCTTACCTGGGCTGCTTAATGGCTGAATTGTTCCAAGAGGAGATTTTGGCTCTTTAGTTTCTCCTATTTCTCCTCTTCCCTCATAGAGATTACTAAGGTTCCCTTCTTGCAATGATTTTGGACTAGAATTCTAAATTTCTTGAAAATCTTGCTCCTCAGTTTGGCTGTGCACCTCAACAAAGGCTACAGATGGTGATCATGTGGCCTGAAGGGACCTAGTAGGTTGTCTAGAAGCAGCTCTCCTAGGTCCTACTGAAGGCTGAGATTCTGCTTTTTTAAGGATTTCGTCTATGAAGGTCGATTGACCAAGGGTCACCGGCCCCTTAGCTTTTTCAGGTTTGGGTAGCGGTTTAGGATTCTTTTCAGGATTTTTCTCCTTAGTCATGCACACAAATAAAATGATAATTTATACCCAAAACAACAACAAATATACAGGAAAGCGAGCAGGGGAGCAAAGCTATTACATGCTCCGTACGCAGGTTTTTACCTTCCGTTTTTTAAACCCAATTCTCTCCTAGAATGTACTTACACTACTATCAAAAGAAACAAATGGCTACACTCATCCCTAGCAATGGCGCCAAAATGTTGGTCAGTAAACAGGGTCTTTTTCACCTCTATTTACCCTACATTAATTATCAATCCAGGCACGATTTGTTATCTCAAAGAGTGTACTCAGTTTGAGGTGGTCAATTGTCAAGAGTAATGCTAGTAGTATACTGTTTTTGCAAAAGTAAACAAATGTTGGAAACAAACTCTAAATATAATGGCAAGAACTTGAAATGCTTGTAACAAAATCATTCATTTAAGAAACTACAACACTTTATCAGGCAAGGGTGCAGTAATGATAACTCTTCCCTTTGTAAATTGATGTAATTGAAAAGCAATCAAAATAAAAGATCATCAATCTAGGAACCGAACAACAATATTCAACATTCTCTACAGTTTCAGATCGTTCTGCTCACATCAAAACAACTACTTGAAATGATAATTCGAATGACAGGAAAGGGAACAACAATTAATCTATTTAAAGAGATTAAACAGTAAGGCTTTAAGCCACAAGAATGAATAAAGCAGTAATAGTAATCTACAGGAATTAAACAACAATCTTTACCTCAGAAATGATTGGAACAACAAACCGGAAATGGAACAACAAACTAAAGTGAGTTATGAAATATTGAACAACAATCTGAGTCAAATATAAATGCACAGCAAACTAAATAAAATGTTACACAAAGCACGTCTATACTGAGGGAAACAGTAATCTAAGTTTCAGCATAACAATTGGTTGATTACAGTTATAAAGGAACAACAATTTTGGTTACCATGGAACAACAATTCCAATAAACAACAATTACTCTTAGAGGTAAACCATAGACAAATAAACAATAGTACCGATTCATAAATACACAGCACTGCTACTCTGTAAATGAACAATAAAGGTAATCTGTAAGTAAAAGAAATGTTATACAACAACATCAATCTGTAAGGGAACGACAATGCGATATAAATTCAGAATGAAGAGTATAACATTCCAGTTGCAAAGGATAACCTTACTATTCAAATATGAATGAAATATAACAGATCCAATACATGAAATAATAAGGAACAACATATTATGGATCAGAGAAAATAAAAGAAATAAAATCACACACGACTAAGAATTGAAAAGTAATGATACAAGAAGTGAGTGATGCACCAGGGCCGGACCCTTAGCCTCTAGGGATGCACTGCTACGGTTACTCCAAAATCAAAGATGGAACAGCAATGAGATTTATATATTAATCATCAAAAAAGAGTATAGTAATCACTCTTTAGAGAGAGTTGATGATCAAAGTTTAAGTCACAGCAGTGAATTTCATAAAACAACTGTAATAATCCGCCCCTTGGGCTAGCAACGCTGTCCCTTTTTATAGCGGTCAGGAAGAAATATCCAAGTTAGAGATATTCTTTAAGGTAGCGATCCCTCAGGATCAAAGGATCCTGAGGGATTCGTCATTCAGTTATCTCTTCATTTTCTTGTGCCGATTTGGAATCTCCACTTCCTTTTCCTGGCCGACGTGCTCCAATTTGGATTGCCTCGTTTGGATACGATTCCCTATCAAAGGGACAACAGTTGATTTCGTTTTGTCTTTTTCTTTGGAATGGTGATCTTCCAATTTCTTCCTTTTCTGCATGGGAAAAGGTAATAATTAGTCTCTTTTCGTTACTCAAAAATTTTCTAAACTTTATCATAATATTTTACCATATGCCCATTTCACAATGTAAAGAAGTTATGAAATTAAAGGAAAATATAACAAAATGAGTGGAAATTACATACCTTTTCCACTGCTCAACGGAAGGGTAATTTGCAAATGCTGGCAAACATTGCTAAACTATGGGCTTGCATATTGTGTTTTCTAGGGATTACTGCAAGCTTTGTTTCTAATAAAGTATTAAGTATTTCTACAATAGTTCCTCTATAACAACTTAATCTAGGGTCCTTTGTCATATATACAGCATCAATATGTTTTATAATCAGTTCAGAGCCTCCGATGACAAAAATTCTTTTAGCTCCTAGATTCCTAACTAACTTAAGACCTAAAATTAATGCCTCATACTCGGCCATATTATTAGTACATTTAAAATTCAATCTATATGCATGGCCTTCTGAGTGATTATTTTCCAAATTGTATATCCACACTCCTGCTCCTGCTCCAAACTTATTGACTGACCCATCAAATTCAAGATTCCATAATATCTCATGCTCATAATTTTCACTATCTAGTGCAACAAAATTTTCATCACTTACAACAGTTTTCCCATCTTGTTCATTGAAAAATTCTGAAGTTTGGTTAGTTTCATTTTGTGTAGAAACTGCAATTTCTTCTAGTGTTTGATCAACATTATACATGATAAAAGAATGAATGTATTAGTGTATGGAGTAGATGGGAAAGTTTTGAGGCTGATTTTGGCTGCTTACCATGTATTTCATTAAGGTTTCTCGGTACCGTTTCTTAGGTTGTCCAAAAACAGAAATTGTTGCATGTGACATATCTAGTTGTAAGGATCCCTGAAGTTTGGCTCCCCATGATCTGGATAGCAGCATGCCATACTTTGGTGGGATGTCAACAACTACAATATCCATAAGCATGCTTTTGGCATGATATTGGACTAAAGTAACACACAAATCTTTAATCAATCCTAGACACTTTACTTGACAGGAGTCAAATGGGAATAAGTCTTTATAAGGCCTTGTAATATCTCGCAGTGTTATCTGTTAAGCTTTTATAACAGTGGTTCAACCTTGTTTCCTAATTAATACTTCAATTGAAGCTTGTTGGAGTGTGTTTCCTTCATATCAGCGTGCCCCATTTCCTTTAAATGTGTTGTTTAGTTCTACAGGCGAAATTATGGTTTACACTAAGAGCCAGCGAAAACTTAGTCTGAATTGAGAATCCAGACTTGAAATTTTATTAAGTGTGGCTGATACCCATATCGGGTCCGCGAACACTATCACATCGCAACACTTGAGGGGAGAAGGACTGGCCTTTTGAACCGCTGAAGTCCGAAGTTGCGATACATTCGGATCTGAAACACTATAGGAGAGGATTTATAACCTATTGGGTCTGCGATAGTTATCGCATCGCAAGTTTGAAGAAACCACGATGGATTTCGGGTGAATGAAAGACTGTAAGAGGCATTTTGCCTTCAACTCCAATTCCATATATCTTGTGCCACATAGCAGTGAGGATAGAGGGAAAAACCACCTTTTCGGGTGGATTTGGAGTGCATAGGTCTAACGGCCGATATCTGTGTGAACCATTAGATCTTGCAGAACAAGATTGATGGTCCACAAGCGTGGAATAAGTTCAAATGTCAGGGAACGTTGAGACCTTTGGATCTTAAAGAGATCAACGGTGAGGAGGTGCGACGGGTTTTAGAAGGAAGATCTCAAGTTTCTTTAAGCTAGGGTCTATATTACCTTCAGGTCCATTTAATATGGAATAACCCGCCGATAGTGTATTTTATATATAATTGCATTACGGCAATTTAACCCACCAGTGGTGTATTTTACGTATAAATTCTTTATTGCTATTTTCAATAACGCCGATAGTGCTAAAAGGACTGTTATGAAATCGTGCCCGATAATGAAAGGTTTGGCTTTTAACAACAAAAGGATTGATTATAGTGGCCAAGAGGGAAAGTTTAATTAAACAGTCAGTCTAGAAATAGATGACTAATACTCCAGTTGGGATTGAAGAAGAGATTCAGCCAGAATTAGAAGAAATTGTTTCAGGGTTTGAATGTTTGTCCATATCACCTACACCGAGGCCACCATAAACACTTCGAATTAATATTATAAACCCAAGGGATCATAAACCTAATGGATTAATATTAAACCATAAGTTTATAAACCCTAATATATATGTATATATCTATATCTATCTATATATATATATATATATATATATATATATATATATATATATATATATATATATATAGATATATATATATATTTCTGAAGCAAGAGACGAGCCTTCTATATCATTAAAAAAGAAATTTAATTACAACAAGTACAAAGCTCACTAGGACCGGTGGGTCCCAAGCCACACAATCCTCATGGAGAAATCAAACCCTACTACCCGAACTTCAAGATTCCAAATGACGGAAAATATAAACTTTTACTATCAAGAGCGAAGAGAAAAGGAAACCAAATCAGATAGGAAACCGATGCCCAGAACATATAAACCCGCCTGGGAACTGGTACTTATCCCAACTTGCTTTTTTAATCTGAACCATCCGATCTGCTTTCCAGATCCAATGGCAATGAAGGAAAACTCGGAACCAATCTGAGTGGCTCTAAACCCCCAGACCCACCAACACGCATGTTCGATCTCAACCATCGATCCTTCGTGATCAATCCAACAGACCAGGTTAATATCACATGGGTCAAGTTGGTCACACAATAAGCGTGATGAGGGCGGTATTTAGCACCCCCCCTTGGCCACATGTCTCTAACTGAATGGAATCGCTTCCAAAAATTCAATACCACTTCCCACTTAGAATGCTTGCGATAAACCACAAACAGCTCCGAGAGCGGTAAAGTGTCCAAAGCGTAAGCACCCAAGGTTTTACGCCCGCCGAAAAAACCCATAATCCAGCCCCTTGCACTTATCCGACCATGCCAAATCTCCCGCCAACATTCCTCAGACTTGGATTTGCCACGCATTTTCCTTCTGTAACATCTGATTCCGAAAATATCTGGGATGGAGAGGCCGACGGTGAACTGCCTTCCGCCGGTAACCGAATGAGAAAAAGGTCGTAACATTAAAAGAAGTCAAGTCATCTGGAATCAGCCTCCATGGCTCTGCTTTGAACCACCCTCCAATCTTCCCCAGCTTGGGCGTGACAAGACTCCTTTAATTTGTCCTGAGGCATATCCTGCCACTCCATCTTGACCTTACCCTCAGTATAGATAACTCCTTGATTAGCCAGAATGTCTGCCAATTTATTGGCCGATCTTCGAACATGATTAAAACTAACTGTGCGAAGGCATTGGAGATGAATTTGAATCCTTTGAAAGACCTGGATCAGCCTCCAGTGTTTAGAGACTTTTTCAGGGGCAGTGCCACAGCTGATTCTCTTGACCGAATTAATAGTTAGCTCAGAATCAGCTTCAACAATCACATTTTGGCAGTTATCCTACTTCATAAAATCCAAACATTGTTCCATAGCCATGAGCTCCACCATATTATTAGTGGCCCTTCCCAAATGGCAGTGAAATATGACTAGAATGCTTCCATTTTCATCCTTTAACACCCCTCAAAAACCAGCAGTACCCAGGTTGCCTTTTGACGCTCCATCAATATTGAATTTTAGAAAACCTTGAGGGAGAGGGTGATAGATATCTTGTTCAGTGTTTGTCTTTGGAAACTTCCTTTCCAGGACCCGAGGAATGAGCCTCTGAAAACCCAGCTGACAAAGAATCCTCAATTCTGTAGCTGAGGGAGTGTTCTTAGGGGTGTTCCGTTGATCTGGTTTAGGATCTGCTCAAAAAGTCGATGGGGGGGGCTTTTTTCATTCTTGAAGATTCTTTTGTTTATTTCTTTCCAAAAATTCCATATAATAAAACTTGGCATAAGAACCCAGGAAGTGTTTATAAATTCGTGATCTGAAAAGTTACTTCTCCACTTGGTTAGGGTGTTGATAATACACCCATGGTCTTTGTCTGTCTACTGGAAAATGGCAACAAAATATTCCACAACCAGGAGGTGAGACTACATGTTTTAAGAAGATGCTCCATAGTTTCTTCTTGTTCACCACATAAATAGCATCTGGAAGGCCCCATAACACCTCTCTTCCTGATATTTTCCCAGGTCAAAATTTTCCTATGATAAGCCAGCCACATGAAAAGTTTGATCTTCATCCAGCCTTGATGCTTCCATAGATTCAACCAGATCCTATTCGGAACATGGGAGTCTAGCCCAAGGAGTAAGCGTTTTGCCTCCTTAAGATTAAAGGAACCCTCATTGTTGTTGCCCCATCTAAGTTGGTCATGCCCATCTGTGACTAAAATCCTCCTTTGTTCCACCAAATTCCTAAGTTCATTTGCCTTTTCTTTCAAAGGGTTGTCATCTCTATAACCCATGTGCCTCCAGGTTCTCCATTTTCTAGCACTATTGGTTTGATCCCATAAATATTTAACCATGATTAATCCTTTGGTGTCTGTCTCATTCTTGAGTTCCATAAAGTCCTCTGTTAGTAGTATAGGTTCTTGTTGCCATTTATCCTCCCAAAATAAGGCTAGATTTCCTTCTCTAATTTCCCAGACGCTGTTTTTTTGTATTAATTCTCTGTTCTCCTAGGCCTTGTTCCAGATGTGTGAGCCTTTTATATTTCTAGACATTCTGATGTGATCACTATAATGCCAAGAGCTGGCATATTTTCCTTTCCAAATACTAGCCCATTGTGCCTTTGGATCTTTGACCCATCGCCACCATAATTTTGCCCCTAAAACCTTGCTAAGAGTCTCAGGGTCATCCAGTCCAAGACCCCCATAGTTTTTAGGTTTACAGATTTTATCCCAGGCCACCAAGGCCCATTTCTTTTTCCTTTCCGCCTCCTTACCCCAAAGAAAATCTCTTTTAATGGATTTGAGATGTTGCAAGACTCCTTTTGGAGCTGGGATGGCTGAAAGCATGAACACTGGGATAGCTTGAAGAACAAATTTTATGAGGACCAACTGTCCAGCCAGATTTAAAGACCTTATAGTCCACTTCTTAATTTTGTCCAGCAATTTATTAATCATTGGCTCCCAAATGCTCTTGTGCAAAGGTTTAGCCGTTATCGGCACTCCCAAATATTTTGAAGGAAGGATATCTCTTTGAAAGCCCAAAATTATGGAAATGTTCCTCTGAATGGCTATATTAGTATTAAAGAAAAAAAAAATTGATTTGGAAACATTAACTTCCATACCTGAAGCCATAGCAAAGTCACCCAGGATTTGTTTGCATGCGAGAGCTTCTTTGACCGTGGGTATTCCTTGCAGCATGGTATCATCCACAAATTGTTGGTGAGTCAAGGCTTGTCCATCATCAGAGAGATAGAGACCTTTAATCTGACTTGTTTCTTTTTCATGCTTGATAGACCTACCCAATCCTTCCATCACGAGGATGAAGAGAAAGGGACAGAGTGGATCTCCTTGCCTAAGGCCTCTAGAAGGAATAAAAATCTCCGAGGGATAGCCATTAACCAGAATTGAAAAGCTGGCAGAGGTCACCAAGGCCATGACCCATCTAACCCAGTTGTGATCAAACCCAAAAGCAATAAGAACTTTCCTAATGTAGGTCCAATTTAACTTATCATAAGCTTTAGCTATGTCCAATTGCACAATCAAACCTGCCTTCCTATTGCTGGACAACGAGTGAACCACTTCATGAGCTTGAATGATATTATCAAGAATTTTTCTACCTTCCACATATCCAGATTGTTCCACAAAAACAAGAGAAGGAAGGAGAGGTTTGAATCTATTGGCCACAACCTTAGATATAATCTTATAAACCACATTGCACAAAGCTATGGGTCTAAGCCTATCAGGAGTTTGAGCCAAGTCCTATTTAGGGATCAGGGAGATATAGGAGGTATTGAGTGCCTTCAAAATGGTTGTATTACTCCTGGAATCCTCTACTACATGCAGAATATCCTGTTTGACTATACTCTAGTAGGCTTTAAAGAAGTCCACATTGAAACCGTCAGGGCCCAGCGCCTTGCCATTCTGCATTTCCTTAAGGAACTCACTGACCTCCTCTTCAGTTACCGGCCTATTAAGGTTGAAATTGTCCTCATTAGACACCAACCTGGGTATATTTCTAGTAAGAACTCTAATGGATTGTTCTCGATCTGGAATGGTTTCCTTCGCCATATCGCTAAAGTGTTGAAGCAGCACAACTTCTATATCTTCATGAGAATTGAGAACATTACCACCATTGTCCTTGATTGAAGAGATCATGTTGTGAGCTCTGTTTGCAATTGTGGATCTATGGAAAAATCTGGTGTTTCTCTCACCCTCTTTTAGCCATTGAACTCGAGACTTTTGTCGCCAAAATATTTCCTCTTGTTTGCATAAACCCTCCCAGTCTTGATGATATTTGGAAACCTGATCACTTGTGTCTTTATCAAATCCTGTAGGTTTTAACCCCGTACAGAAATTACCTGCATACGAATTCTAAAACACAAAAAATAAATGATGCGAGAGCATAACGCATAAAACACATATACACAAATATTTTCCCCTAGATCCCAAAACCGGGACTACCAGCTTGATTTTTCATTATATTCCTTTCAATGTTATAATACATTTTTATACATGCCAAAGAATCCAATACCATGGACCGAAAACCATCGGGTCCAATACCATGGACCAAAAACCATCAGGTCCAAAAAAACATGTGCGAAAATCATGCACAAAACCATAGGTGGGTCCGCCCAACCTAACATAGGGTCCAAAACCAAAATTTTCCGGGGCACTACCCTGGACCACATAAAGTTGGGTTACGGGTGCCCCTCAAACCCCCTGTTAACTACGTGGAAAGAATATAACACAACCCAACAAAGCCATCCCTGATAAGGGCTTGGTTTAGTACCTGCATTTTTCCTTCAACAAATTTTTTAGCTTCAAAAATATTGCCATATTCATTTCTATTCCAATCTTTAAGCCTGAGCTTGATGTGTTTTAGTCTTTTTTGAAGAAGGAACATTCTTGATCCCTGAATGTTCAAATATTCTGCCCACCAGGTGGCAATGTTGCTTATGAAATCTGGGTGGGAGAGCCATATGTTCTCAAATCTAAAAGGTCTATTCCTGGGGGTCTCAATGCCCTGAACCTCCAGTTGAACTGACCAATGATCTGAGCCACCAAAGGGGAGAACTTTAGCTATCATTTCTTTGTCTATGAGCATAAGGTCCTCTGAGATTATGAATCTGTCTAATTTAGAAGCCACTTGAGATTCACCTCCTCTTCTGTTGTTCCAGGTAAAGAGACCATTACTTGTTACAATGTCCACTAACTTCATATTATCTATGAAGGTTTGAAAAGCTAAAGAATCTTTGCTTGTAATTCTGGTCCCTCCTTTCTTCTCCGAAAGTGATTTGATCATGTTGAAATCACCCCCCAAGATCCATGGTAATTCTGCATGTCTGTTTCTGAGATCTTCCAGAGAATTTAGAAACCTGAGTTTATCGTCCAATCTTTGAGGACCATACACATTTGTAATTAGGTAGGTTTCCTTATCTCCCACAGGCTGAATGACCACCAATAAATAATCCCTAGATGCCTCTGCATCTATAATGCTAATTTTTTGGGGATTCCAAAGAGTGAGTATACCTCCTGCAGTATTCTCTGCTTTGACTTATAGAAACTCAAATCGATTGAGCCATTTGCTATGGATTTCTTTTATTTTTTGAATGGGACATTTGGTTTCCTGGATGAAGATCACATCCGGAGCTACTTTCTTCATTCTATTACTCAGTATTCTTTGTTTCCTTTTACTACCTAGACCTCTAATGTTCCAAGAAGTGAACTTCATAATTACAGATTTGTGAAAGAGTAGCAGGTTAGTTCTTTCATCTTACCTGAATCTATCATTAGCTTTCCATATTCCATCAGTAGCTCATTCTGCCTTTTTCTGCCTCTTTTCTTTCCTGGGTTTCTAGGTGCTAATCCTGGTGTGGTTTTCATCATTTTCACACCCTCGTTGCTCTGCTTATCATTGTTTCTTTGTCGCTGCATCCCTGTGGTTTGCGTTTTCCATAAAAACAACTGCTGCACTCTGGTGAGCTCCTTTGGGGGTAAGGAATCCACTCCTTCCCTAGTTCCTTGATCCAAGAACCCTTCCAGATCTAGGTTCTCTTTCTCAAGTATTTACTGTAGTTCCTGATCCTCCGTTTCCATCTCACTCTGAGTCATTTCATGGTCCATCTCCAGCTCTGCTTCCTTCATTATAGTCTCTTTATGTTTACTATTTTCTTGTGTTTGATCACTATATTTCTCTTTCCCCTCCTCCACTAGACTTCCTTCCTTGTCTAGTTTGCATTTGTAATCCCTTCTTCCTCTTCAAGGACTTGGAACCTGTTATGACTGGATTAGTGTTCTCCTGATTTTTGTGTCTTTGGCCCCCTTTTGCTTCCTTTTTCCTTATGTGCCACTTTGTGAAAGCTATCATCATCTTTCCTTGTCTTAGCTTTATTCTTATTATCCATTTTATTGAGAGGGTAGTCTCTGAATAGGTGCCCATGCTCATGGCATTTGCGGCATCTGAAAGGAATATGTTCATAGTCAACTGTTTGAACCCATTCCTCATCAAATACTTCCAGGATAACTTCATCTGATAGAGCTCTAGAGAGATCCATCTCCACACATATTCTAGCAAAGGAAGTATACTTTCCCCTTCTAGTGGCCTCAGAAGCTTTGACAAAGCATCCTAACTTATTTCCTATGGCAGATAAGGATTCTGTTTGCCAGTAATCAAGAGGTAGAGAGTAGAGTCTTACCCAGACCAGGACCAAAGTAAAAGTCTCTCGCCCAGGAACAAAATTCATAATCCAAGGTGTCATATAGAGACCTGATGCTGCATAAAAGTAGGGTCCTCCTTCAAACACTCTGTCCTTATCTTCAATATTAGCAAATACCACAATGAAGAAACCCTTTGACCCAAGATGTAGGTCAATGCCTCCTTTTGGTTTCCAGTGGTATTTAATCCACGTCTGCAAAGCTTTTTCAGTGGGCCATAAACCCATGAATTTGTAAATGATTTCATATGTCTGCATGTGGTCCCTGTGTCCCTGCAGAGCAGGATCATTTAAAACAACTTTGGGTGTAATCGTCGTTTTGGGTTTACAAGGTCCCTTCTGTGCCTTGTCTTTTGTTCCCTATTCCGTGTCTTCTTCTTCATTTTTCTGAGTGTTGTTATTCTTTCGATCCTCTCCATTGTTTCTCTGACTTCCTTCTGAAGGACCCCTGTCCTTCTCCATAGGTTATTTACCCCTGCTGGCCACAGCCTGCTTGTAGGAGGGAGTGGAGCCCCCTCCTTTGCGACCATCCATGAATAGAAAACTTTGCGCAAGGCTGTAACCCTGGCAATTCGCACTGCACAGTCTCCTCCAAAGCCCCCACTGACGTATAAACCCTAATATATTATTATACATATTAATGATTAATATTGTGAACACAAGGGATTATTAATATCATAAACCCAAGGGATTATTAGCATAAACCAAATGGATTAATAAACCCAAGTGACTAATAATATTATAAACTCAAGGGATTGATAAACCTAAGCAATTATCGATATTACAAACTCAAAGGATTAATCTTATAAATTCAAGGGAATAATATTAAACATACGATTAATATTATAAACCTCAAGGATTATAAACCCTAGGATTAATGTTATAAACCCAAGGGATTATTATAAACCCTAAGATTAATATTATAAACCCTATGTTTATAAACCTTAAGATTATAAACCCTAAACCCAATATTATAAACCAGAATATTAAACCCTAATTTATTCAATGTCACAATGTGACATTGAATAAATTGCAATGTAATGTATTATTGTGATAATGATTGTCACAATGCTTGTCATGATGCAACAATGGTTGTCATGTTGCTTGTCGTGATGTGACAATGATGATCACACTGCTTGTCGCATTGCGATAATGCTTGCCACACTGTGACATTGGATAAATTTTCATACCATTCCAACGTCCCAATATTAAACCCTAATATTAAACCAAATATTATAAACCCAGACATTATAAATTAATATTAAAAACCATAATAATAAACCTAACCCTATTATCCCTATGAACCCAACCTTTCATGTGAAAACAAAGCGTATATATATCTAATACCATTTTATTAGAGACATGGTAGAGGATGGAAAGGCCATACTAGAAAAATTTGAAACTTTGCACAATGTTGTAGATGCATTGATGAAACCAATGACCACAAACAAATTCAAGTCACTTTATGAGTCTATGGGCTTTATGGTCTCTAGCAATTAGCTTACATTTTGATACATTCTCATATATACTCTTATAAGGTATATGACAAATGGTAGAATGTTGTAATGTGTGTGTCATACACCTTGTCGTCCTTTATTATTGAGTAATAACAAATAATAAATGCAAAGCAATGGTAGAGAATAGTAGGGAATAAATATAGAACAATAGCATGAAATAAATGTTGACTAGTGGCAAGGGAATAAACACAAAGTACTAGCAAGCAATAACAATTAGCAAGTAAATTAGCCAATTACTTGCTAGTAGCTTATAGAATTGAAAAACCATAAATAATTTAAGATTTTGTTATGCATATTTATACATTGCTAGAGTTGAAGTTAGAAGAAACAAGAATGTAAATTTTAAATTACTATTACACCATCTAAATTTCTCCAAAATCATGATGCTACCACTAAACACTTTTATTAAGAGTACAAAAATTTGATATTCTAGCCATTTAGTAATTGAATAATAAATTGAATATACTTATAACCATTTATATATTGAATAATATATTAAACGTGCTTTAAAGTGTAGGATTTCTTCTCAAAATAATTTTCAAAAACATTAATTCATATTTTTTTTATACATCAGTGAAAAAGGTATGATTTACACATTAACATTTTGAAAGACTACACATTTAAAAAGAACCATCCTTGAAGAAAAAAAGTGTAAAATCCAGTCTCAGACAAAAATATGTAGCCTGACATTGTCCAACCCCAAAAATAAAATCTTTGTAGACATGACATTGTCCAACACAAAATCCTATTAAATCCTTATAAAAAAAAAATGAAAATACTTCATCTTTAAAACTTTGGTTTCAGTGAAAATTAAGGAAAAAAGAAAAGGAAAACACCGTGACTGTCATCAAAACAGAGGCCAGAACTTTATCACAGAAAAATCTTGCTCATCTGATACGACATAGAAAGTAAACATTGCAGGTGCAATTGATGAAAGTTGTACTACATAGTACGGATGGTCACTCCAACGGGTGAAAGGTGTAAGGTATATTCCAAGTTATTATTTTAATATTGGTTGGAATTTGTGTAAAGAGAATCTTAATCATTTTAAAGGATGAAAGGTGTAAGGTATATTCCAAATTATTATTTTAATATTTGTGGGAATTTGGGTAAGGAGAATCTTAATCATTTTATAGGATAACTCTACAAAAAAATGAAAATTTTAAACCATTCATATAATCATAAAAAAATCCATTCACAAATATTTTAACCAAATTTTTATAAATATAAAAGTGATCAAATAAGTTACAACATTGATAACAATAGCTTAACTAACTTCACAAATATTTTAACCAAATTTTTATAAATATAAAAGTGATCAAATAAGTTACAACATTGATAACAATAGCTTAACTAACTTTTATGATTTGTGATAGTTAATAACTTTGACTTCATAAAAATGACCAAATATATATCAATGTTGATAGCTGCCATTTGATTCTGCTTATAAGTGTTTTTATTTTGAAATAGGCTTCCAAAATTTTAATTTTACTATCAATAATTATTAAGTAGATAGTAGGAATTTAACCTCCACTAATATTATTAGTAATATTTATAAATCAAAAGTTAAGATTTATCCCCAAAATTGTTCGACTTTTTCTTCATTTTAATTAAATTGATTTATTAAAGAAAACATATGAAAAAGTGTAATAGGAATCTTGTTACATCTGTTTTGAAATGTATATATGTTTAACTTATATATCATTTTTTTTTAATAATAATATTAATAAAGTGATAATTTAGTTAATTTTTCTAATTTCTTTTAATTTTAGCAGAGTGACATGTATCATGAAATAGGTGTTTTGATGCTTATCATGGATTGATTGTAGGTTTTAACCCTGTACAGAAATTACCTGCACACGAATTCTTAAACAAAGAAAATAAACAATGCGAGAGCATAACCCATAAAACACATATGCACAGAGATTTTTCCCTGGATCACAAAACCGGGACTACCAGCTTGATTTTTCATTATGTTCCTTTCAATGTTACAATACATATTTATACATGCCAAAGCATCCAATACCATGGACCGAAAAACCATCGCGTCCAATACCATGTGCGAAAAACATGCACAAAACCATAGGTAGGTTCGCCCAACCTAATATAGGGTCCAAAAAAAATTTTCCCGGGGCGCTGCCCCGGACCCCGTAGAGGGGGGCTACCCGCCCCCCCCGCTGCGCAATCGGCGCAACGAAGGGGGGCTTCCACCCCCCGTTTAACTACGTAGGTTAGTCGTGGAAAGAATATAACACAACCCAACAATCTCCCACTTGTTGTTTTCTTTCCACAAGGGGCCACAGGAGAGCTTAGTCATTTTTCCAGCCCTGAAACACCCATTGTTTCTCTACACCAAGAGAACTTCTCAGAGCTCACAGATTTTGTCAATGCATCTGGAATATTCTTCAAAGTGTCCACCTTTACCAGCAACACCTTTTTGTCTTCTATCATATCCCTCACAAAGTGATACTGAACATCAATGTGCTTTGTCTTTGAATGATAAGCAGGGTTCTTTGCCAAGAAAATTGCACTTTGGCTGTCACAGTCTATTCTTATAGCTCCCTGTACTAACCCCATACTTGAACACAATCTCTGCAACCAAACTGCTTCCTTGCTTGCATGAGTGGCTGCCATGTATTCTGCCTCTGTAGTTGATAGTGCCACTACAGATTGTTTCTTACTCATCCAACTGACTGCACCTCCAAATAGGTTAAACACATACCCACTTGTAGATCTTCTCTGATCCAGATCTCCAGCCCAGTCTGCATCAACAAAACCATGAATATCCAACACTCTGTCCAATTCTGGTCTTCCTTGGTAGCACAAACCATAATCACTAGTGCCACGCAAATACCTGAAAACCCGCTTCACTGCTGTCCAGTGCTCCTTCCCTGGTTTTGACATAAACCTGCTCAATACTCCCACTGCATGTGCAATGTCTGGTCTAGTACAGACCATTGCATACATCAGGCTACCGATTGCACTTGCATATGGAACACGGGACATGTCCTCTTCCTCTTCTTGTGTCTTGGGACACTGTTCAGCAGATAACCTCACACCTATAGGAATAGGAACCTTCACCGGTTTACTATCCTGCATATTAAACCTCTGCAGTATTGTCTCGACATACTTCCTTTGGTTTAACCAGAGCTTCCTCTTTGCCCGATCTCTTTTAATTTCCATGCCCAAAATATAGTTTGCAGCACCAAGATCTTTCATGTCAAATTTGGAGGACAATTGGGTTTTCAAATCCTGGATAATTTCTTTGTCATTTCCAACCAGCAACATATCATCCACATACAAGACCAGATAAATAACACGGACACCAATTAATTTAAAATACACACAATGATCTGCTTTGCTTCTGGTGAAGCCAAGTCCCCGTATAAATGTATCAAATTTCTGATACCACATCCTTGGTGACTGTTTTAACCCATACAGAGACTTCTTTAACTTGCATACCAGTTCTTTCTTACCCTTCACCGCAAAGCCTTCAGGTTGCCTCATGTAGATTTCCTCTTCCAAATCCTCGTGAAGAAATGTTGTCTTCACATCCATCTGTTCTACCTCAAAATCAAAAGCAGCAGCAACAGATAAAAGTAATCTAATAGAAGCTACTTTGGCAACAGGAGAAAAAATATCACCAAAATCAATTCCCGGCACCTGGGAATAACCTTTTGCTACCAACCGAGCTTTGTATTTCTCCACCTTTCCTTCTGCATTAGTCTTCTTCTTGAACACCCATTTGCTGCCAATGGGTTTCCTTCCAGCCGGCAACTCTACCAGATCCCAAGCCTCATTTTTGTGCAAAGATGCCATTTCATCAACCATGGCCTCTTACCAGAGTTTTCCATCCTCTGAATCCACTGCTTCCTTCACAGTTCTGGGATCATCATCAGTAACAGACAAAGCAAAATTTGAGTTGAAAGCAGATGGACTATACCTTTCTGGCTGCCTTCTTTCTCGACCTGATCTTCTCACAGCCGGAGTTTGTGGCTCTTCATCTTCTGATTACTCCTCTGCTGCAGAGTCTGATTCTTCCTCCTTTGGCTCAAACTCTATCTTCTCAGGTTCCTTTGGTTGGACTTCAGATTGAATAACATCTTTTACCTCTCTGAACACCACATCTCGGCTATACACAACCTTTCGTGTGACTGGGTTCCAAAGCTTATAACCCTTTAAACCATCCTTATACCCAATAAAGATGCACTTTTCAGATTTACTATCCAACTTGGTTCGTTTCTCCTTTGGAACATGTACATATGCATCACATCCAAATACCCTCAGATGTGAAAGAGAGGGTTTCTTACCAGTCCATACTTCTTGTGGAGTCTTATCCTCCAACGCTGATGAGGGTGATCTGTTGATCAAGTAACGCGCAGTATCCACCGCCTCTGCCCAGAATTCTTGTCCTAACCCGACACCACTGAGCATGCTTCTTGCCCTTTCCATCAACGTCTTGTTCATTCTTTCTGCGACTCCATTTTGCTGAGGTGTATATGGAGTAGTCTTCTACCGTGCTATACCACACTTCTTACAAAATTCTTCAAATTCCTTGCTGCAAAATTCTCCACCATTATCTGTCCTCAGCACCTTTATCTTCTTCTCTGTCTGATTTTCCACCAGAGCCTTAAATTCTTTAAACCTGTCAAAAACTTCAGATTTCTTCTTAAGGAAATATATCCATGTATTCCTTGAGAAGTCATCTATGAATGATACATAGTACACAGACTTACCCAGTGATGGAACCTTCACAGGTCCAAGCACATCACTATGCACAAGCTCTAATATTTGTTTCGTCCTCTTACCACCAGAGGGGAAACTCACTCGATTCTGCTTCCCATACACACAATTTTCACAGAAATTAAAATCCAGAGAGCTATCATTCATACCTTCTACCATACCTTTACTATGAAGTATTCGAAGGCCCTTCTCTCCAATATGTCCAAGCCTTTGATGCCACAACATGGTCTTCTCTCCAGAGGCCACTAGATTTTCTACTCCATTTTCAGGAACCATAGAACTATTGCACCCATCAACAACAGTGCTACCTTGCAGTTTGTACAGAGTTCCAGTCCGAACTCCCCGCATCAATATCAGTGCTCCTCGAACCATCTTGCAGGTATCTTTCTCGAACACCGTCTTTACACCTGCATCATCCAACTTGCTTACAGAAATCAAATTTCTGGCCAATGTAGGAATATGTAGAACACCCAGAAGTGTTCTAACCCTTCCACCTTGCAACTTCAACTTTACTTTTCCCCGACCAATGATTCTAGCCTTCCTATCATCTCCTAAGAAGACATCACCACCATCGTATTTCTCATACTCACAGAACCACTCTCTATGGGGAGTGAAGTGAAAGGATGCACCTGAGTCAATCAACCATGCCTCATGATCTACATGTGTACTTGAAGAAGCCAAGTACACATCCCCACCTTCATCTGAGGTGGTTTTCGCCTCTGCAGAAGGAGCATCATCAGATCCCTTTCCTTTATCAGGAGCTTTAGATTTACAATCCCTTCTGAAGTGCCCTTCCTTTCCGCATTTCCAGCACACCACCTTTGTAGGTTTTCCTGGAGATTTAGATCTCCCTCTAGATTTAGATCTCCCACTCGATGACTTATTTTTGTTTCTGTTCTGGGACCGTCCTCGTACAGACAAGGCATCACCATTCTGGTTGTCCATATTCTTCCGTCTCATCTCCTCCGTCAGCAAGGCTGAGACTATTTCATCAAACTGTAAAGCAGTTGCATTGCTACCTATTGCAATAACCAGACTATCCCACGAATCTGGTAGAGAACACAATAGACTGATGCACTTATATTCATCTGAAATTTTAATATCAACAGATAATAATTGACTTACCACAGTATTAAACGCATTCAGATGCTCTGTCACCGAGTCTCCATCTTTCATCCTCAGGTTATACAGTTTTTTCCGCAGGAACAGTTTATTCACCAGAGACTTAGATTGGTACAAAGTCCCTAACTTGACCCACAAAGCCTTTGCCGTAGCTTCCCCTGATACATTCAGCAATACTGAATCTGAGACACACAATCGTATTGTGCTCTTTGCCTTCCGATCCAATTTCTTCCATTCTTCATCGGTCACTCCCGATGGTTTAGTACCCGGATCTACCGCGATCCACTGATCTTTATCGACCAACAAATCCTCCATCTTGAGTTTCCACAACTCAAAACTTTGACCATTGAACTTCTCAATCTCGATCTTTCCACTGCTCGCCATCTTCTTTCACCACCAGAATCGATCTCGCAGATCTCCCACTGAACAGGGTCTACCACAGGCCCGAGCGAAACCCCTCAGCAACAAAGGCGTCCCCTTGAAGCCAAAACAGCTCTGATACCAAATGTAGGTTTTAACCCTGTACAGAAATTACCTGCATACGAATTCTTAAACAAAGAAAATAAACAATGCGAGAGTATAACCCATAAAACACATATGCACAGAGATTTTTCCCTGGATCCCAAAACCGGGACTACCAGCTTGATTTTTCATTAAGTTCCTTTCAATGTTACAATACATATTTATACATGTCGAAGCATCCAATACCATGGACCGAAAAACCATCGCGTCCAATACCATGTGCGAAAAACATGCACAAAACCATAGGTAGGTTCGCCCAACCTAATATAGGGTCCAAAAAAAATTTTCCCGGGGCGCTGCCCCGGACCCCGTAGAGGGGGGCTACCCGCCCCCCTCAAACCCCCCGGACAGGGGGGGCTACCGCCCCCCGTTTAACTACGTAGGTTAGTCGTGGAAAGAATATAACACAACCCAACATTGATGCATAACAAATTTTATCAACCATTTAATTATATGGCTAATTTAGGTAATACTTATAACTTATTTTTAATAATAACAATCCATAAATTTAATTAACTTACCCTAAATCACTCAAATAAATTATAGATTCTCATAATTATAAAAATAATAATACATAATAGTAAATATTAATAAATATAAACTTTTTAATAATAAAAAAAAATTTGGGGTGGTAGGAGCAGAGGAGTTATCCTTTGCCCTAATCATAAAATAGAGACTCAAAACGCTTGGGGTCTGAGTGTAGCATCCAATAACCAAGTTGAATATCTAGCACTCTTGAAAGGACACAAAACAACAAATAACAGAAAATTTCCAAAATCCTAGTGTTTGGAGACTCTATGATTGTGATTTGTCAAGTACCGAAAGTTAAAGGATCACAAAACTCAACTTCCCCCCCCCCCCAATTCTATAAAGAATAGTCCTTCAAATAATGAGATTTGAGCAAATAGATTTCTATCATGTTTGTAGAAATTTGAATGCAAAATAAGATTCACTAGCAAACATAGGAACTACCATGGAGAAAGGTATCCTTGAAATGGATCATCAAATAATGAATGTACCCCTTCCATGATTTTTTTTTTATAAAATGCAAGTAAAAAATTATGGTTATTAAATCCCTCATAGTCAAATTGAGGGACAAGCTAGCAACAAGGAGTCAAGTAAAGCTACCCACCCCCAAGTAAATAGTTCATGGCTCGTAACAAGGCACTTGCAAGGTTGGAAGGGTGGTCAACATTAACTTGCAAGTGCAATTGATGAAAGTAAACATTGCATGTGCAAATGATGAAAGTTGTACTACATAGTATGGATGGTCACTCCAATGGGTGAAAAATGTATTCGAAGTTATTATTTTAATATTCGTGGGAATTTGGGTAGGGAGAATCTTAATCATTTCTCCAAGCCACTTTACTATACAAAGTGATAGGATAACCTTAAAATAAAAGGCAACTTTATATATTAATTTGTTTAATAATAATAATAATAAAGGCATTTTTTGTGCTCAAGCTCTGGCCTTGGCCTCAAGAATTGTGGAATCCTTTCTCTCAGCCTGGCCCTAAATGCACACTACGCAATCACGAGCCTCAATCTCATTCCCTTAGTCTCTGAACTATGCAGTTGCACAATTTCCTAGCCTCCCTTGTCTCCCTGAACTATGCAGTATGTCCTCTTAGTGTCCACCCCCTCATCATGTCTCACTGACTTCCAAAACTGCACATTTTTATCCCTCAGTCCATCCTGAACTAAACACTGTGTAGTCTTAAGGCTCAAGCTCAACCCTGACTGCCTAAAGTACGAAATTGCACATCCATTGAGCCCTTTCCCTAGCCTTCCATCTGGTTCCAGTTCAGTCAATGGATCAATATGCATAATCTTAGACTAGGGGGTATTCAGACTGATGTCGTCTCGTCATGAGTATATTGGAGATACAATTACTTTACCATGCTATGGCAAGATGATGAAGAAAGAGATGAAGGAGGGAAATATGTTGAAATACACTCTTGTATTTGAACATGCAAGTTGATCAATCACAATAAAACAAAGGGACATCGGTTTGCGATTGCAACTCAAGACTTAAGATCTTTGAAGATTCCCTATCACCAAGTCATACGGAGGTGAAAACAAGAGAACTCTCAAGCAGACACTTAGCACACAATAGTAACAGTGGCTTGACACTGACACATCATCAAGTAGTCCATGTCACAGTGTCATGTCATTTCATGTCATCAATTTTCATATGCCACATCATCATTGTGGATCATGTAAATGGTATTCAAAATGTATTGTAAAGTGGAAGTCCAAAGGACACACATGGAATATAAAGATTCATGTAAGTTGAAAAGTCATAAGAAGTCAAACAATCATGAGGGTAGTCAAAGAGTCACAAGGAGGGGAAGCATCACCCCTTGGTTATATATACTCCCTCATTGTATGAGCAAGAAATTTTCACCTTCGCTCCTCCCGCAAGGATTTAGAGAGACATATTAGTTATTTTAGGGAGCAAGGAGTGGCTCCAACGCTCCACTATTGGAGCTAGTGATGTTCATTGTATACATGTGTCTTGGAAATTTTACTTAATAACAGAAGCCTTCAAGGCCAGCACATTCTTCATGCATGGATTATGGATATTTGTAAGACTATTATGTGAATGTTTGTAATTCATGTTTGCTTTCATCTATGCTAAAGTAGTTGAATTATTTCGATTATTTTGGTACTTATTGTATTGAGAATGTATTGTAATTGTTATTATCATTGTCACATCCTCGTGGACTATTCCGCTAGATATTAGATAGACCTTCCTCGTCATATTGGTTTCAATGACCATCACATCTATGTTGACTATTCCATTTGATGTTGAACAGACCCTTCTTGTTCATGTGTGTCTTTACTAGGGTGGTACTACTCCCTCTCTCTTAGAGGATCACTTCTCCTCTCCTCCGCAATGAAAGAAATTTGACACATGTATGATCGAACACTAGCGAGGCACACCCCCTTGCTTTTCGAAGGCGCATGTGCACTCCTCTCACTTGCTGAAAGTTAGAGCCAAGGCATGTCTATAATAATACGTGGAAACCGGTCGATATTCCGGGTGGGGCTCCTACTCCAAATGGTGTGAGGTCTAATTAGGACTTCACAACGGGGAGAACCCTTGGTTGACAGATTTCCAGCACCGTCAACATTATGTGTTATATTATTTGCACAACTATCTACAGACATTGTAACGTTGCGTCGAGTGTAGCGGGGGAGGGATTACAGTAGGGGGTGATAGTCGCCTCCATGCATGAGGTTAAAAAAAATGGGTAGACCCACCCATGGTTTTGCTTATGGTTTTACCCATGATGGTTTTTCCCATGGTATTTTGTAGTTCTATTCAAGGGAACTAACGTTATGTTCTAATGCAATGTTAATGGATTCGGACTTTATGAATGCTTCAACATGTATATAATTTATTGTAACATTGAAAGGAACATAATAAAAAATCAATTTGGTTTTCCTAGTTTGGATTCCAGGAGAGAAAAATATCTGTGTATTTTTTGATCTCGTCATTGCATATTTTTTGTAGGTAGTATATGTATATATATATATATATATATATATATATATATATATATAGGGTTAAAACTTTCATTCAATGCTATTTTTCAAGAATGTGAAGTTGAGGTTTTAAACTAATATAGTTTTATGTGCATTATATATGTGAAATAGGCTTCTCTATCATGTCCTTGGAAACAAGAGCCTTTATGAAATGTGGTATGGCTACATTCCTTTAGTGAGCCATCTCAGGATATTTGTTTCCACCTATTATGTTTTAATTCCTAAGTATAAAAAAAATGGACATGGTACAAGGAGTGGAAAGTGCATCTTCTTGGGTTACTCAAATACCACTAAGGCATGTCATCTTTATGATGAGCTCAACAACATATTCATTATTTTTAGAGACGTTTTTTTAAACCAAACAAGAATAACAAAATTGTTGAGTGCTAGCTTGTTCATTTAGATATATTCACCCTTGGAGAGACATATTACAAGTTCGATAATGAGATTTTACTTCTTGAAGGTGGGATTCATATCTTGGATCAATATTTAAATTATCCTTTCGAAGTGCCAACTCGCCCTTGTGTAGAAGATCTAGCCACCTCATCAGAATAAGAGTCTTAGGAATTTTTTCTACCAAAACATCTCTTTCAACCTTCTCTAAACCCTAATTTTGCACCCCCATGGTCCGTTTTTTGTATTCAACAGTGAATTACCACACTAAAACTAGACAATCAAAAGGGCTATGAGGTAAATTCTTAAATTATGCTAGAAATATATTGTTTGAGTGCATTGATAAAGCTTAATCATTGTTTTAAGGGTTAATAATGAAGTTTTGGGCTATGAGGTAAATTCTTAAATTATGCTAGAAATATATTGTCTGAGTGCATTGATAAAGCTTAATCATTGTTTTAAGGGTTAATAATGAAGTTTTGCAGGTCTTGCAAACCTCGAAGGGTCTTGTAACCAGGGTTTAAATGGGCTTGTGTATAAAACCTCCATTGTGAATGCAGCACATGGAATCTTAGAGCATTGTACTTGTATACCCTGTCACTCCTTTAATGCGATCAATGGTAAAAATATGTGTGCTCAATTGATTTCTCCATTTCGCAATCCATTCAACAGCAGTCAAGGAGACTCAAGGATCCTCTTACGAGTCTTATACCAGATTTTATCGGCACACTCTTGTTTTAGACAACGTTGTTATCATCCTAAGCTAAGGTTTGAGACCGTTCAGATTTACTTACTTTTTATATTGTATCAATATCGAGCACGGATCGTTTCACTGTTAAGTCTAATGTTGGTTGTGAGCCAAGTTAGTAGTCAAGTTATTAGGTTTATTTGATAGTGTAAGTTTACAAAACCGCTCACTAGTGTAAATATTGTGGATTTTGTAATACAAATTTTGATGTTCGCGTTCTACCATTCATCGTATTAATCTCTTTGTGATTTAATCTATCAGAGAGGCAACGTTGTTGATTGGATTGGGCCCACCAACGCATCACATTTTCTTTTTTGTATTATTATTTTTGTAATGTTTAGAACTCTGTGCATATAGCTTAGATCTGAAAGTTTGACTCTGTTTCGAGTGAATCTCGTAAATGTTTCGTGAATCAAAGGTTTAATGGTTGATGTTGGTGTGTTGATCTTGCTTGGACTTCTTTCTTATTTGAATCATTGAATACCATGACTGAGTGTGTGCAAGTCTGGATCGAGGTGTATTTGATATTGAGTTTAGATTAGATCGGAAGAGTTTATATGTTGATCTCATTTTTTGGTCTACAACTATCATATGAGTAATATTGTTGTTTGAGAATTGCAAACCTTGGATAGATTATTGCATATTTATGATTGTGCTTAATTATTGTAAGGTGATTCTGGTTCATGTGGTTCATGTGGGGGTTGTGATGACTCTAACTCATAACATAATGCATGCAACTTGAAACGTCTTTCTTATCACAGACATTCATGATTTGCAAGTATTTGTTGACAATATAAGGGTTGCCTCAAGCAAATTTGTGAGCTTTGAATTGATTACGTTTGTTATAAAGTCTTTTTCTAGTTCCTCTATTTTTACATACCTTTTTGTGTGCATGAATCATGTACAGATCATATATGGCACTATAGAATTTATCCAAGCCAAAGCTCTAAATTTATTTACACAAGGGAATGACTTAAGAATTGTGTGCATTTTTCACATAGGGTTATTATTGTAAGGTGATTCTGATTTATGTGGGGTTGCGATGCCTCTGACTCATAACAAAATGCATGCAGCTTGAAACATCTTTTTTATCACTGGCATTAATGATTTACAAGTATTTGTTGACAATATAAGCGTTGCCTTAGGAAAATATGTGCGCTTTGAATTGATTGCATTTGTTATAAATCATTTTTCTATTTCCTCTATTTTTATATACTTTTTTGAGTGCATGAATCATGTACATACCATATATGGCACTATAGAATTTATGCAAGTCAAATATCTGCATGTATTGACAAAGGGGAGTGATTTAAGAATTGTGCACAGCTTGCACATAGGATTATTATTTGTATGACTTATGGACTTATATTCAATAGAAAACATTTGCATGATTTTTATCAAGTATTAAGGCTTCGAATCTAAACTTCAAATATCATTTATTCTTTGTCTCTTTCTTGAAGGGAAAGAAATATGTGTGAGTTTTTTGTATAAATGATAATATGTGGAACTCACCTATGTTTGGTGGTTTGAATCAGGGTTTTATCACCTGTTATGTACATTTTTCCCCACCTACTTTGTAAATCATTGATGAGGGTCTAACAATGGTATAACCCTAGGGAAACTTAGGACTAGTCGCCTTTGCCTTTTAAAAGTGTATGGCAACAGTGTTGCCTAGTTTATTAGGTGTTTCTTGTTAAAACCTAGGTTTCCTTTCTACTAGTGTGTGTGTAGAACCCAGAGTGAGTTCTTGATGCCCTTCGTCATCTAAAGACATGACGGAACATAATTTCAATTGATTTAGGAGGGTTTGGTATAGGGAACTCAGTGGTATCTTAGTTAGAATTATTAAATCTCTCTGAGTAAGCACTGCCATTGAAGGTATTTCAATTGTTTGTAATCCAGGAGATGACTCTCTGGTGGAACCCAAGGTGATGCCAATTTTAGGATTTCCTGCTTGTTTTGAGTAAAGACTATCGTTGAAGTAACTTCGATTATTTGTAGTCCAAGATACGACTCTCCAACGGAAACCAAGGTGATACAAGTCTTGATGCTTTCCCTTGTGGAACTTTCTTAGGTAGATAGATAGATCCCTAGCTTAGTAGGTCCATGTGGTTACAATCTCCAAGAAATTTGTATAGTGTCTTATTGACGGTGTTGGATCCCTCCAACATACAACGGGGTCTCCCCGATGAAAATTCTCAATTAGACTTCGCACTGTTTGGTGTAGGAGTCCTTCCGAAAATAAGGCTCGCTTCCATTATTCTTAAATATTTTCCATGGTTGAAATGGTTAGCACAAGAGAATAATGTACATGTAGTTTTGAATGAACAAGAGAGTATGCCTTGTGAAATGTTTGATTGTAGAATGTATCAAGGTTCTTTCGCTGAAGGGAAATGAAAGTGAGCCTTTAAGAGATGAGTAATAGTACCAATTTAGTAAATACACAGGAGCATATATATATATCTATATATATATATATATAGAGAGAGAGAGAGAGAGAGTCGTCAGACAACAAAATAGTTCACATATGTTATAGACATTTTTGTGCCTTACAACATTGAGCATGAAATGTCCATAATCTAAGGGATCCAAAGCCCCTAAACATGTTGTTCCTACCCCTAGAGGAACAAGGCTAACAAACCACAGCAATTCACAGAAGTTCTCCACCAGAAACTGCTCAAAAACAAGCCAATTCAGGATCAATTCAGTGGCTCCACTAGCTGTCTGCGCTGAATGTCAAAGTCGACACTGGCTACCTGCACTGCAACGCAGGTAGAAGCACTACCAGGGTGCGCTGAGCGAGAGTTGACAAATGGCAAGTTCATTCCAAGAGGTGTCAAGACCCAGGAAGCTTCCAGAATCTTCCTCAATGACACTTGCCTCAGTGAATTCGACTAGTGATGAAGGTTCCCAATCTCCAAGTGGAAGCAAGAACCTCCAAGTGGAATCAAGAACTGATAGAGGGAGAGGACACTAGTCAGATCTCAAGCTGACTCATCCTCTCTCCAAACATCTATATATGGATCTCTCCTCCATGAGATTTAGAGGTTGGAATTTTGTGATTGCAAAGAATTGTTGTTGGTTTGAGATTGGAATCATTGGGTGCTTAATGCTTTGAAGGGGGTGAAGATAGGAATTCCATTTGCTGGGAAGGAGATGCTGGATTGGAGCCCTCTGGGTTGTATCTCTTCCTGAACCTTGTTATTCATCAATAAAGCTATCTTGGTTTCTCCTATATACTGGTGTATCTTTGATGTATGATTGCATTAGTATGTTTAGTTTACTTCTAATCCTGAACTAGTTATGAATATGAATCTATGTCTTTGTCTAGTGTTCTCTTCTTGTGATCTTGCAGAAACCTCTTGAAGCTGGGCGAGCAAGAAGGCAAGTAGCTGGGAACTCTCAAAGAGAAGAGAAACCGGATCGAGGGACAAACGGAAGACACCGGTTAGTCCATCCATCTCTCTTTATTCTTAATTCATAAAGGAAGAATACTAGAATAGCTGTCTCTGTTTGTTGCTAAGGCACTGTCACACCTTAAGTGGATAGGATCGTCCTGCATAGGCATTTTTCCCCACAACAAATTGGCGACTCCACTGGGGAGATCTGTTTAGTCATTTTATTTGTGTCTCTATCATTGTTTGTTTCATAGACTCGACAGCAACAATCGAATTGCATATGCTATTCTCAGATGCAAAGTAGACAGTTGCTGCTTTGATCCAATCACTGGACTTGTCTATGATCTGAACAATGGACTCACAAATGATTTGATGATCCTTTGTGATAGATCTTAGTACTCCCTCAAAGCATCCCTTTGATTGTACCTTGCTTGTTGCTTTTATTTGGCCTGAAACCGTAGATTAATCAGCAATCTGTGACCCAGAACCCAGTGAGAAACTCTCGTTTCTCCTTCAACGCAGACCCTGTGAAGAGGTTCTGCATTTCAACGCAGGTCCCGTGAAGGCTACCTGCGCTGAATGTCAAAACCCCTGTGTTGAGGTTGCGCTGATCCAGTTAGGCCTTGTGCAGCTGGGGTTCTCTGCTCTGTTTTGCCTTGTTTTCATCTCTGATTTTTGCAGCCTGTAACCAGCATAGGTACCAGTCTGATAACTCCTTTTCTCTGCTTAAATTCCGCCTCCTTTTGTACAAAAAGACTGTGAGTGTTTTTATGTGTTTTTGGCGTCATTTACAGTTTTCCTTTGCGAGAGTGAAATAGTCATCTTGTAGCCCTTGATTCAGATCTGTTGATTGTGATCTTAGGAGAGAGTTCATTGACTGTTTACAGTTGATTATACATTTACTTTTGCTTTTGGTTTGAGTTTGTCTCTTTTAAGTGTCGAAACAAGTATTCATTTCGAAAATCGTTAAATGTTGTAATCTCTTCTACCCTTTCTGATTTCGAAAAAGTAAACTTGTTTGTATTTGTCATTTAAAAGCAAACTCAAAGTTGTACAAAAAGCTTTCTTTGTAGGCATCAATACTAAGAAAGCGGAAAACAAACACCTGCATTGTGCATTTGCATCTTGATAGTTTGCATGTTTGATTTAGGGAAAGTGCATTAGAGTGTGTTGATTGCTCTTTGAGAAAAGATGGTGTCTTTCTTTTCCCTTTGTAGCTAGGATTTTCATAAGTTGAAAAGATATAAAGCTTGCTTATCATCTTTAGACTGCATTTAGGAATTGTATCATACATCTCGTGGTGAACCTCAAAAGGCAAACTTCTAAAAAGATCAACTTAAAATAAATTGAATGAACTTAACAACGCTTTACAACATAACCCACAACATAGAGGTCTAGGCTAGAGACGTGTTCCAGCGTCGTAAAGCCTGGTGATTGTCGATCTCGTTGATGGTGGGTGATTCCTCCTGAGGGACGATAGCGCCAGTACGGATTGTTCTCCCACGTACCGTCGCGTATATATTGGGAGACCCCTATAGGAATATAACCTTTATCCTTAGGAAGACGTGTTGGCCGCCCTACTGATCGCAATGCACTGAACACAGCATTCAAGAAGATCGACCGCCCGTACCTTAAAAAGTATTCTGCGGTTTTGCGAAAAGTTTGGCACACCCTCTACCTAGAACTCCAGAGTAGTTTCTTTTGGCCTTTTTCAGACTCTATAACAGAAAAAGTCCATCCGAGCATTTTTCACTTCGGGTTCGTTAAAACATTGAAGGAGACTAGATTCATCTTTAGCTTTTTCTCGACTCTTTAAAAGTGAAAAAGCAAGTTGTGTCTAAAAGCGTCTAAAAATTCATTTAATTTGGAAACACACTTTCCCCTTTTTGTATTTTGGTTGATCGAGTAATCCGCAATCGTGGAAGAAAGTCAATTGAAACCCCGTCGTTCGCGGAGGCTTACGAGTCAACCGTCTTTGTCTCCGGAATCGAAAACAGTACGGACAAAGCGAACTCGTTTAACCGGTTCCAAATCTCCTCTTAAAGTTAGAACAAGTGTTCCGACGACATCGGAGGTTCCGGTTACTCCAAACATTTCTGGAATCCCTGCCTCTATAGAAGAAGTTCAACAGCCACAGAGGGACAGTAACACTGATCCTAGTCTGGGAGCAAATACTTGCGTTACTGAACCAGTTCCATCTGTAACCGGTTCAGAGAGTCTTGCTCCTCAAACAACTGTCGCTGTCGATTCAACCCCTTCTTCGGCACCAGAAATATTTTACGGACCTAACTGTCTTCCCCTTCCACCTGGTTTGATTGCGATAGAGGAAATTGTAGAAGATCCACAAGCAAGCAATCCAACACATTTTGGAGTCGGGGTCACTCTATTTCCTTCAACATCAAAAGTTAGTCTACCACCAGTGGAAGTTCCTGTAGAATCGCTAGGTAATCTCTTGGATAGACTCAAAATGTCTGAACAACCGTCAACATCTAGGACTGTGTCGAACAACACAGCGACAGCAGAACTCCCTGTCGTTACTCCGACAATATTTTCCGGCATACCATCTGTCCCGAATAGCTCACAACTGCTAGAAGGAGTCCACCCAGGGAATATTTCGACAGTATGGTCCGTTCCAGTTTGTTCCTCCGGAATATTATCCGGCAACTCTGACGTTGAAACTCGCCAGATTGATCCATTTGGAGGTCAATTTGGGCAATCCAGTCCCCAAGGACAAACAATCCCCTTGAGTTCTGGATTGCCACCGTATGGGGGGCAGTATACCCTTTCATTACCCCCTCCGGGAGGGTATCCATACGGGAGTTCACAACAGTATTCAGGTTATACTGGAGTTACATCAAGTGGTTGGGTACCTATGCTACCTCAATAACCAAGGGTTGTGTATTCTATGCAACAATGTATACCTATGTCGAACATCCCGACCACACCGGCTATTGTGACAGTGTCACAGGTTCAAACGTTGCCTGTTGTATGTCAACCTCAGATTTCTCAGGTTGTAATGCAACAGCCCCTTGACCCTGTAACTCAACCACAATCACCTACTGGTGGGGCGACACAGGTCCAAATGGGTACAATTACCCCACACCTTGGTCCAACGGTTAGTATAGCACAACAGAGTATGGCTTCACAACCGTGGCTAGTGCAATACCAACAACCACAATTCCAGCAAGTGTACCAAGGTTCTGAGCAACAGATCTTTGCGAATAGTGGACAACCGTACATTCAAAACGGTCAAAATCAACCACTTTATAGTGGTCAAGTCCACCAACCGTATCAGTCATACCAACATCAATTGCATTATGCTGGTATGCAAAGGCCAATTGCTCAGGCAATTCCATCGTACCCTGGGTATGCTTCACCTAACCTGAATCAACAGTTACCATTCGTGGCAACTTTAGAGTTACCCGATTTACACCGGTTAACAAATGATCCAATTGCTTACGCCCCTTGGTGGCCAGCGATTCCTCACAAACTTCCTTTGGACATTCCTAAATTTAATGGAAATCCAGGTGAAGATCCATCGAATCACGTGATGACCTTTCATCTATGGTGTTCATCAAACACCTTAAACGATGATTCGATAAGGCTTCGCCTCTTTCAGAGGACGTTAACGGGTCCAACGGCTAAATGGTATATTGAATTACCTAGAGCTTCGTTCGACAATTTCAGCACCTTAGCCACGACATTCTTAACCCATTTTCAATTACCGATAAGGTATGAAACGGGAACGGAAATCTTAACCAACTTCAAACAGACAACGGCCACTCATATATCCGATCATATACATGAGTGGCATCGTCGTCGTAGGATGGTGAAAATGTACGTTCCCGATCAGCTATTAGCTGAATGGTTTATCAAGTCGTTACTTCCTGCTATAACGGAAGATGTGGAAAAGGGGGGAGTCGTAACGGAAGAGCAAGTTATCGCTCGTGCGCAGTATCTAGACTTAGTCTATACTCAGTCTGGCACGCTCTATGACAAAATACCTGACGCCCCTAGACCGGAATTTTCAATTCCTCCTCCTCCTAAATCAAAAAATGACTCTCATGCCGACGATGGCGTGATTGGCACGGCAAACGCGAAATCGACAAAGGCCAACTCCAAAAAGGCCCATAAGATTTCAGATCAAAATGCAAAAGAAGAAATTCTTGCTTCGGAAGTAAATGCCATATCAGCAGATAAAGGCAAAGAAACCAATCAACTAGGAAGCAAGAACAAGCAAAACAAAGGGAAGAAGAAGAAACAGGGTGAGTCATCCCCCGAAAAAACTTCTTCAAACCCTCCTGGGAAAGGGAAACCAAAAAATCCATGTTTTATATGTGATGAGGATCATTGGACAGCCAATTGTCCATACAGAGCTAAGCTTAAAAGATTCTCTAATAGTTCACAAACCTCAGCTGTGTTAACTGATCCGTTCCCAAATCCAGGTCAAAATCTGGTTGATAGTGGAAATGCTTCCCCGTCACAAGTGCTAATGTTGTCGATCTCCAAGCAACAAAATGATGCTTTGATTTCGACAAGGAACAAAGATTACGGGAATCCGCAGCTGTCGAATGACAAAGGTAAAGATCAGCCAAGTAGTTCGACAACAACTTCAACAGAAGTTGTACCGCCCATCATTCCTGAATTAACAATAAAACCGTCAAAGGGAGTAGTACACAAGTCGACATTTAATCCTCGCGCGAGAGCGGCGCAGCATTATAACATAGTGGAAGATTTGGCCCAATCGCCATCCGCTATGTCGACTCTTGAAGTACTACAAAATTGTCCATCCCGAAGGCAGGCTTTGTTATCGGCTATTGGTGGGGTTGATCCTAAGGATTCCAATCTTGTATCCTTCGACCACAAAGGATACGATCCTCAGTTACCAGCTCAACTAGCTTTCCTTATTCAAGTGAAAGCCCTCAACAAAACTGTTCACCGAACAATCATTGATGAGGGGGCATCTACATGTATTATGTCGATGAGTTGCTGGAAAACTTTAGGATCTCCGACCTTGTCGCGATCTTCGACAACATTGAAAGCATTCGACGGAAGGACCTATACCCCGTGCGGTATCCTAAATAACTTGAAGGTTGAACTGGGGGGAAAAACAGTAGAAATAGATGTTGAAGTAATCGATGGGAATCTTGACTACAACATCCTACTGGGAAGACCATGGATATATGCCATGGCAGCTGTAGTGTGGACTTATTTTAGGAAGATCGCATTCCCTTTTCAAGGAGGGATTACGATCGTCGACCAACAAGACTTCCTCCCTAATGGTTCACAAGTTACAGGAAGCATTCCCATCATCCATGGGAGCAACCATTCGCTTCAGGATATCGGAGTAGGCCTACTGAAAGACCCCACATTAATGGGAACTTTCGCACTTCCACCTCCAATCTACATAGGAGAAGTAGCGTTGGTAGGAGCCTACAACATGATATCTTCCACGAAGATCTCAGAAGACGATATCAACATGGATCATGAAATGGTTTTGCCCCCAAGCCCTATAGAAATATTGTAGCAATCAATGTTTCGGGCATGGGAGGCGAACCCAAATCAACGCTCATCAAGCGTTTGGGTAGATAGGTCTAGTGAATATGGTACCCCATTAGATCCTTGGTCAAAGTGCATGGGACTGACGAAGGAATCCTACAATCAATGTTGATTGAGGGGGCACCATGGAATGATTGCCACCATCGTTCCCTTCTTCCAGATTATGAAGAAGATGCTCAACATGACCTTTATCACCCTTCAGTTTTTGAATTCCTATCAAACACTGTAAATACGGTGGATTCCGAGCAAAACTTATCCAATATTGAAGAGACTATAGCCATAAATATCTCAACTAAAACAAATGTTGTAGAGAATATTTATGTCGGCAAAGGTTGTTCTCCTTCAGAACTGGAAATATATAACGCTCTTTTTCGCGAATTCAGAGATGTCGTTGCTTGGTCATATGATGAAATGCCAGGCATTGACTCGAGTATCGTTGAACATGAAATTAAGATGTATCCTGATGTCAAACCAGTAAGACAACGACTTCGGCAGGTGCACCCCAAGAAAGCCGCTGCCATTAAAGCAGAAGTTGAAAAGCTTCTCCATGCTGGTTTCATCTACCCGGTTCCTCTAACCGATTGGGTATCGAATATTGTCCCTGTTATGAAGAAACAAGGGACAATTAGAGTGTGTGTCGATTATAGGGATGTAAACCAAGCTTGTCCAAAAGACAACTACCCTACACCCTTCATCGACCAAATAATTGATGAATGCGCCAGATGTGAAATCTTTTCATTCATGGATGGATTCTCCGGGTATAATCAAATAAATATCCGCCCACAGGACCAGTCAAAGACTGCATTCATTTGTCAATATCCGAAGGGCACATTCGCTTATGAAAATTACCCTTTGGTTTAAAGAACCCAGGGGCGACATTTCAGAGGGCAATGAATTATGCCTTCCATGACATCAAGAACATCGTTCAACCATACCTCGACGACCTTTCGGCTCATTCGCGAAAGCGGACTGATCATCCGCAGCATTTAAGAGCGATATTTCTACGTTGCCGACACTACAAGATAAGACTCAATCCGCACAAATGTGTATTTTGCCTCAGTTCTGGTTGTTTACTTGGCTTTGTAGTCTCTAAGGATGGGATTCGTCCCGACCCTTGCAAGGTTCAGGCAATCATTAATTTGCCTCCACCTTCCAATTTGCTTCAAATTCAGAAACTCCAAGGGAAAGAAAACTTTCTGAGGAGGTTCATTCCAAATTATGCAAAACTTGCTAAAGGTTATACTCGTCTTTTGAAAAAGGATGTACCTTTTGTCTGGGATCAGGTGCTGCAAGCTTCCTTTGATGCTCTGAAATATTCTCTAGTAAAAGCATCATTAATGTATGCCCCGAACTATCAAAGAGATTTTAACCTGTATCTGGCTGCAGCGGATACAACCATTGCGATGGTTTTAGTTCAAGAAGTCGATGGAATTGAACATCCTATATATTATTTAAGTAAAAAATTGAATGATACAGAAAGAAAATATTCTTATGTTGAAAAACTAGCGCTTGCAGCTGTTCAAGCAATTCAAAGATTTCGACATTATGTCCTCTTTCGGAAAACTACCATTTTATCAGATTGCAACCCCATGACTTATATATTGTCGCGACAGTTGCTGGGGGGAAAATATTCAAAATGGATAGCGATCCTTCAAGAGTTTGATCTGGAATTTGTAAAATCCAAATCAAAGAAAGCTTTAGTTTTCGCAGAATTATTGTGCGATCTCCCATCGTTGTCCAACGATGAAACATCCGAAGAATCAATCATGGACGAAAGTTTGTTTCTGATATCTGCAAGAAATGAGTGGTATGGAGATATAATAATTTATCTCCAAACCAAAAATTCAGGCCTAACACCTCTCACTCAGAACAGAAACGTATACGATATCAAGCGAAAGACTACATGATCGTCGGTGATACGCTTTACTGTCGTGGTATCGATACAGTTCTGAGAAGGTGCCTCACCCATGAGGAGGCCAAAAAAGCCCTGAATGAGTGTCATTCAGGCGCGTGTGGGGGGCATCAATCTGGATATGCTACAGCACAGAAAATCTTACGAGCAGGATACTTCTGGCCAACCATGTTCAAAGATTTCATAACCGCAGTCAGAAGTTGCCATGCTTGTCAAATTTTTGATAGCAAAACCAGAAGACCACCCGCACCTTTACAGCCAATAGTTGTTGTTGGGCCTTTCGCCAAATGGGGCATCGATTTCATGACATGTAACCCCACCTCGACCGGGGGGCATGGGTATATTATAGTTGCCGTTGACTATTTTACCAAATGGGCCGAGGCGATGCCTACATTAGATAACACTGGTGAAACAGCTGCCCTTTTCTTTTTCAATCATGTAGTCGCCAGGTTCGGCGTACCACAGGCTATAGTTACAGATCATGGATCGCATTTTCGCAATCACATGATGGTTGAATTAGCTGCCAAGCTAGGGCTATCTCACGACAGCTCTACCCCATATTATCCACAAGCCAACGGACAAGTTGAAGCGATCAACAAGGTCCTGAAGCGTATGTTGCAAAGGATGATCAAAGTTCACAAAAGAAGGTGGCACCTAATCCTGTACTCAGCCTTGTGGGCTTACCGAACATCGGTAAGGAATGCGACCGGGTTCACACCTTTCCAACTAGTGTATGGCCTGGAAGCAGTCTTGCCAATCCAGTGTGAAATCTCGTCTCTTAAACTCGCAATTGATCTCCTCCCCGGAACTTCAGAAGAAGAGGCCCGTTTCTTGGAATTAATCCAATTGGATGAAACTCGTCGTGATGCCGCTTTGGCTAATGAAGCCCATAAGAAACGAGTCAAGGCGCAGTTCGACAAAAATGTCAAACCCCGTGTCTTCTCAGAAGGTGACTTGGTCTTGCTTTATGACCAAGAATCCGATAAATTGGGAGCAGGTAAATTTAATTCTTTATGGATGGGCCCCTATATTGTTAAACGAGTGTTAGCAAAAGGAGCCTACGAGTTAATGGATTATGACGGAATTCCACTGGCGCAACCCCGTAATGGGTTGTACCTCAAGCGTTACTATGCTTAAATAGTAACCTGTATGCTTTTGTTGTATTTTGTTTTCGCTAAAGTGTTTGTTTTGGTTGAATAATCCACCTTTTTACATTTATTGCAGATGTCAAACCTTCTGGATACATGTGTTGGATATGCCGACGGAGCGAGTCGTAGTTCGCGGAACCTGTCCTCCGCAGCCTGGGCCATTTTTTATCCAAGCAGTGAGTTAATAAGTTTCAGAGGTGTATGTATCGGGAAATCAACGAATAACATCGCTGAGTATAGCGCGTTGATAGAACTACTCTCTGATGCCATCACCCATGGTATACGCCGACTAATCGTCAGGCTAGACTCACAACTCGTAATACTACAACTCAATGGTATATATTCCGTCCGCAACCCAACTATTTATCGCATGTTCCTAAGGGTTAAGATTTTGGAAAGACAATTTGATTTAATTCAATACCAACATATTTCCAGAAACTTAAACACATTAACCGACTCATTAGCAAACTATGTGTTAGATAGACATTTGCGACATTTATAAAAAGAGACACATCATCAATGTTGTACATATGGATCATATAACTCAACCAGAATAAACCCCGAAAATCAAAATATATATATAAGCTATTTATGGTAAAAAATCAAAACTAGACCATGAAAGATCGAGCAGTTTTAGCACACAGTTCATGCTCGTTAAAAAATAAACGCAAGATCGAGCAGTTTTAGCACACAGTTCATGCTCGTTAAAAAATAAACGCAAGATCCGAGCAGTTTTATCGTATATTTCATGCTCGTTAAAAAATAAACATAAAATCGAGCAAGTGTTTCAATCCGTGTTTAAGCTCGTTAAAAAATGAACTACCCGGTAAATAACCACTGTGAATGTAATATCATCAGCCATTAAAGCCTTGGTCATGTTTGCACCGTCACCTCCACTTTTCCATTGGCCGATCGTTCACCTCCATATGATTGTTTACCCATTTTGAGGAACAGCTGCGAAGAGTGATTTCACCTAGCCATCCTTGTGACACTGCCATGATTGGAAAATTCCAACCTGTACCTGGAATCAACTGCTAACCTGTTTCATCACTCGTTCCTCAAAAGACGAGTCTTCTTTAAGCTCTTTTCATCTGACTCGTAAAATATGAAAAGATTGTCGAGTCCTTGGCCTTCCAGCTCGTTAAAGGGACAGGAAGTGCTATCCCTCCTCTAGATTTTAATATTTTTGGACCTGAGGGATTATTGCACAAAAAGATCAAGCGCTTGTTTTATTCGGCTCGTTAAAACTATCGAAAACTCATCCCTTCTGTATTGTTTTATACTTTTTCGGACCTAAGGGATTAGATGACGAAAAAGGACTTTTGGAGTTAACTTTATGTACCTTTTCAGACTCTCTAAAAATGAAAAGGACCGAGTTATCTTTGTCGTTAGACTCGTTAAAATCATTAAATAGCGACAAACTTGTCTTTAGACGAGAACGAGGTTCACTATCGCTAGGCTCATTAAAACATAGCGATGGGCTTGCTCGAAGGGCAGGTTATAGAACAAGCATATGTTATCCTCCTCAAGCTTGACAAAAATAAAGAGGTACTGGTCAGCAATGACTGGGGAAAAATTGGGAGAAACTCAAGAAAACTTTGATGGTAGCAAGTCGCTTTTGAACATGACACTTTTCCTCCGTACCAAAATCGGGTTGGGTTGTTTCATTCATTGGTCACATCACCATGGTCTCGCCATACCATCCATATTTGGGGTAATTCTACCGATCCATCGCATCAGTGTCGCCATATGTTCAAGAGAAGTCGTTCAGAAAATTCAACCGTGTCCCATCCACTGCCATACATTATCCTTCATCCTTTCATGACTGCCACCCTGAATCATATGTCACAGATTGTTTTCACCTCCATCAAAATCATTAGCTCCATTCCGTGTCATTGATGTGGGATTCATTAAGGCCCTCCTTTGACGGATCGCTTCTTGTCGACATCAACTCATTATCCAAGAAGTTGATCTAGGAACAACCCCTTCAGTACTTTGAAGCTTGCATGCCTCAATGGCAAGTTTCTCACTTCCGGCGACAGGTATACATCAATGACCTTCGACCGAAAGATTTTGCGTGGTGTTCGACGCCAAATCCTTTATTCACACCACGTGAATTGTACTGCAGTACCTTGAGGGTCATTATCATTATCGATGATTCCTCTCGCGCTTGTTAACGGTTTACCTCATTGACCGGTAATCAAGCTATGTCTTTCCATGTTCGACTTCAGAACATTTCTCACATGGATTGACTTGTACTTAGAGTGAAGATCGAACGAGTTTGAAGACCCTGGATCTAGCTTCATCCATCCGAGCTGCGATATATATTCAGGAAAGATAAAGACATTGACATGTACATCATTGCAGCAGATAATCATCCTACCCAAAGGATGATAATTTCATCAAAATTATCAGTCTACCATCAGACGATTGTCTGTTCTATGTACAGAAAAATGAATTTATAAAGCTGAGCATGGGAATGCCCGCCTCAGCTAGATCATGAAAGCAGTATGGAAAATAATGTATTGTATTGTATCTTATTACAGGTCTCCTCCTAGCATTGGATGAACTTCGGATCCTCCTGATAAAGCATTTCACCTGATAAACGGCCTCATACTTTAGGGGGCAACTGTTATAGACATTTTTGTGCCTTACAGCATTGAGCATGAAATGTCCATAATCTAAGGGATCCAAAGCCCCTAAACATGTTGTTCCTACCCCTAGAGGAACAAGGCTAACAAACCACAGCAATTCACAGAAGTTCTCCACCAGAAACTGCTCAAAAACAAGCCAATTCAGGATCAATTCAGTGGCTCCACTAGCTGTCTGCGCTGAATGTCAAAGTCAACACTGGCTACCTGCACTGCAATGCAGGTAGAAGCACTACCAGGGTGCGCTGAGCGAGAGTTGACAAATGGCAAGTTCATTCCAAGAGGTGTCAAGACCCAGGAAGCTTCCAGAATCTTCCTCAATGACACTTGCCTCAGTGAATTCGACTAGTGATGAGTAAGAGGTTCCCAATCTCCAAGTGGAAGAAAGAACCTCCAAGTGGAATCAAGAACTGATAGAGGGAGAGGAAACTAGTCAGATCTCAAACTGACTCATCCTCTCTCCAAACATCTATATATGGATCTCTCCTCCATGAGATCTAGAGGCTGGAATTTTGTGATTGCAAAGAATTGTTGTTGGTTTGAGATTGGAATCATTGGGTGCTTAATGCTTTGAAGGGGGTGAAGATAGGAATTCCATTTGCTGGGAAGGAGATGCTGGATTGGAGCCCTCTGGGTTGTATCTCTTCCTGAACCTTGTTATTCATCAATAAAGCTATCTTGGTTTCTCCTATATACTGGTGTATCTTTGATGTATGATTGCATTAGTATGTTTAGTTTACTTCTAATCCTGAACTAGTTATGAATATGAATCTATGTCTTTGTCTAGTGTTCTCTTCTTGTGATCTTGCAGAAACCTCTTGAAGCTGGGCGAGCGAGAAGGCAAGTAGCTGGGAACTCTCAAAGAGAAGAGAAACCGGATCGAGGGACAAACGGAAGACACCGGTTAGTCCATCCATCTCTCTTAATTCTTAATTCATAAAGGAAGAATACTAGAATAGCTGTCTCTGTTTGTTGCTAAGGCACTGTCACACCTTAGGTGGATAGGATCGTCTTGCATAGGCATTTTTCCCCACAACAACATAGCAACAACAATCGTTAAAACACATATGGCACACATTCAATAAGATAAGCACCAAAGCCGCCGAAATAGTTTAAGTTCTTTAATACAAAATAACAACAATGTACACCACAAACATTCAAAGAATAGACTTACAGCATTTATGACATACACATGAAAGTGTATCGGATCAATGAGCTTTGAGTATTAAGTGAAATTCCCAAGATAGATCAGTACAATGAACATCACTATCTCCAATAGTGGAGCATTAGAGCTACCACTTACTCTTCAAAAGAGCCATCTTCCTCTTTAATTTCTAGTAAGAGAATCCAAGGTGAAAAGTCCTTTTCTTGAGCTATGAGGGTGTATATATAACAAATTAGGTGACTCTCCGCCTCCCTTGTGACTCTTGGACTCCCCTCATGACTCTTGAGCTTCCATCTAACTTTTCAAATTTCCATTAGACTCTTTGACTTCTACATGACTTTTCACATTCTACAGGTGACTCTTGGACTTCCATTTTACATTAAATTTCTCATATTATTGAAAATTACATGATTACATCCACAAATTATGTGGAAAATGATGACTCATATGACACCTTGAAGTGACACCTTGAAAAGACATGACATGACATTGATGACATGGACTTGATGATGATGTGGCAATGTCAAGCCACTCTTTTTGCTACTATCTTTGTGTCTTCTTGAGAGATGATACATGATCTTCCTCTTCCTCCTCCATAAGGCTTGAAGATAGGGAGTCTTCACTATGATCTTGATCTTCAACTTTTGTTGCAATCTAGTGTCCCTTGATCTTCTTGTTCAACGATCAACTTGCCTTAGTAACTTCATAAGTGTCCTCTAGTATAGTCTCCTTCTCCTTCTCCTCGGTCATCGTCTTGTCATGTGAATATGTAGTACCTGCCACTAGAAATCACTCATGACAAGACGATATCAACCCGAATAACTCCTACTCTAACATGATTCACAAAAATCTTTGATTGAACTAGAATTGGGCACTCGGCTGGGAGGAAGATTCAGGGATTGCGCAGTACGCAGTTCCAAAGGCCAAGAGTGAGGTGTTAAGTCTTGTTACTATTGAATGCACAACACTAGAGGCTTGTACAATAATACTACGTAGTTGAGGGTCACATTGAGGCAAGCTTACCCACTGTAACTGTGCAATGTGCAATTCCGGATAGAGGGAGGCCAATATATTGCACAGTTGCACATTTCAAGGTTCCAAGAAGGCAGACTGTAGATTGGGACTGCACAATGCATAGAAGGAGACTGATAGGGAGGCTTGATTATGTAGTTTTGGGGTTCAGGAGGCTAGGATTGAGCATTGTGACTACACAATTTGTAGTCCTTGGAGGCAGGAACTATGCATTGTGCAGTTCCAGAGGGTAAGGGTAGATGCTTGAATCTTGCTACTACACAATGCGCAGTTCAAGGATAGTAGAGTGAGATTAAGCTGGTCAAGGAGAAAATCTTCCAGAATTTGTCTACGTGTGGGATCTGTGAAGCAGATATGAAACCAAGGTAGGACTTGAATGTGATCACACACTTAGAAAAATTGACGACAAAACATTAAACACTCAAATCTTAGAAACAACATGGTCCCCTTAATGCTACGGTGAAACAACATACTCCTACAAGTGTGACACTTAAAGTACACTTTGCGACAATAGTGATGACACTTGTTCAACAGTGCATGAAACTTTGGGAATGGGTTTAATACATGTCTATATGATAAATAGGACACATCAACACCAAAATTTCCCCTTGAAATGAACCATAACTCTGCTTTTTTTTATGTATGACACTTCCCATGCCAAAGACGACACTTGAGTTTTCTTCACAAAGATATTGGAAAACTTAGAGAATATACATGGGATGGCTCTTACTACTAGAAACGACAGATTGCATGGTCAATGTAGGATTCAAAATTTGAATGTAGGATAGAATTTTGGAGGGTGTTGTAGCAGTGACAACACTTGGCAATGCACTTGTAGAAATCCATATTCGATTCCTTGTTCTAACCTTTTGTGGAGGGTCTAGTTTTTTAGTAAGTATTGATTCATTGTATGGATTACTTTGGCTTTCCCACTTTACCCGATTATAGATAAATTTCCCTCTATTCCTTTCTCGGTTAACACATTTACAAAGGTAGCTATATCAAAAGGATTTCGATTTGGGAGAAGGGTAATATATTTGTGAGCTTAAGATATTTTAAGTCTTAGTTTTCATCTCTTATGTTATTCCACCACTAACAGGCCTAGACAGTTTCCTGGCATAGTCACTACAGGAACACAAGCATTGCTTCACTACCAATGAGCCTAAACAGTACCCTGATGAAATTTTTTACTTTACCTCTCTGTGTAGGAAGAATTTCTCTTCTTTCCCCCTTTATTTATTTTATTTATTTAACTATGCTTTAGAACTTATTATTTCATAGGGTGGATGAGGGATCCCGACTTACTGAGAGGAGAAAAGGTTGTTCCTTCAAATAATAATATATATATATATATATATATATAGAGAGAGAGAGAGAGAGAGAGAGATCTAATATTAACATGCTCATTATATATTCTCCCCTTGTCCTTCTCCACTAAATTGAATTAGCATGCAAAACACCCAAACATAAAGAACTGAGCATAGTAATGAGGTTCCTAGAATAGATATGGGTATCACAGTTCTACAAAAAGCTCTCCTTATGCAAGGATCGTATTTTCAATTGAAACATCTTTGACCAAAATATATGGACTGAGATGAAGAAGAAGGACTAAAGGTTAGCCAAATTATGTAGTGTCACAAGGCCCTTTTCCATTCTACCACACACATTAGAACCGAATAAAACACTTCCACACAAGATTTATTCACAAGAATGAAAAGACGAAGGAATATGTACATAAGATAGGGCATAGCCCTAAATTGCTATTCGATGTAGGTTTTAACCCTATATAAAAATTACATGTAGATGTATTCTAAAAACCATAAAATAAACTATGACGAGAATATAAAACAAATACACAGAGATTGGATCCCAAAACCGGGACTACCAAATTAATTTTTATTATTTTCCTTTCAATGTTACAATATCAATATATATATATAGATATATTATATATATATATATAGATATGTATATATATATATATATATATATATATATATATATATATATATATATATATATATATATATATATATATATATGCCAAAGAATTCATCAACCCCAATCCATTAACCCTGGATTAGAACATAATTGTAGTTCCCTTGACCAGATCTACAAAATACCATGGGAAGAATACTGTCTTGCCCAAAACCATGTGTAAAACCCATGCACAAAACCATAGGTAGGTCCACCCACCTAATATAGGGTCCAAAAAAAACTCTCTGGGCGCTGCCCCGAACACCCTGCAGGGGGGCTACTCCCCCCTGAAACCCCTCGACAAATGGGGTTGCGCCCTGCGCAACGAAAGAATATAACACACACCCAACATTGGAAATATTGTTTCAAATCTTGGCCATTGATAGGAAGAGAATCCATCTTCCAATCCAAGGATTAGAAATGATAAGTGTGGTGGCTAATCTTCTCACGAAAAACAAATGGTATGATCCATAAGGACTAGAATTTAGTGTGTTTCCCTTTCTCTTCGTGGGATGTATCCCACTTCAATACTAAGTCTCCCACGCTGAATTCCTTATTCCCTGCAGATTTCTTATAAAACCATCATTTGATATGATTCTGATGAATGGAAATTTTTTCTTTGCTTTCCTCCTTTCTTCCTATAACTTCAAAAGAGTGTATATCCTACTCTGAAGCACAAGACACAACTTACCTCATGACTCTTGAGAATGTTGAAGGGTTTGTAGGTATATGTTCGGAGGTAGGATGACTTCTTTTCCATACACAAGAAAGTAAGGGGAAGTGTTCAGATAAGGTTTAGGCATAACAAAGTCAACCCATAGATCATTCACCAAAGAATTGTTCCAATTCCTTTGTTCAGAATAAATGATTTTCTTGATAATACGAATGATACTTTTATTGGTTTATTTATCAAGACCATTACCCTATGGATAATAGTTAAATGAATGTTTCAAAATAATTCCATTCTCTAATGCAAAATCATAAAGTTTAAGCAATCGGAAATAATTTGCATTATCGAAAACAAGTGATGTAGGAATGTCGAACCTCGTAACGATATTTTGTCTAAGAAAATTGATGACTTCCTAATCATTCACTTGTTTGAGAGGAATTTCCTCTATCCATTGTGTAAAGTAGTCTATAGTAGTGAGAATATATCAATGTTGCTTTGATGGATGTGGAAATATTTCACCGATGATGTCCAATCCCCATTGTTGAAAAGGTTCTTCTACAAAAATAGGTTGCAATGGGGCAGTTGACTTTCTATCACGACTAGTGCATTTTTGACAAATTGTACATGTGTGGGCATAAGCAAGGGAATTCTTGAAAAGTGTGACCCAATAGTAACTGACTCGCATAGATTTGTGTCCATTAGTGTCACCAGTGTAATGTCCGCCAGTTGGTCTGTTGGGAAGATCACACAATACCCTTTTTGAATTAGGTGCTTCCAGACATTTGAGTAGGACACCATTATGGTGCTCCCTGAAAAGCACTCCATGTACCAACTGATATGATAGAGCTTTAAGTCTAGTGGCCCTATTTTGTTTCGTTGATAAGTGTGATGGCAAGGTACCATGCTTAAGATATTGTCACACATTTGTGTAACAAGAGGTGGATGAGTCAATGGGGGTAGCTTGTTCAATGTTGCATATTTCAATTTCCTGATCCCATCCAGAAGAGTCATATTCTGGTGTATTGATCGCTTCTACTACTAGCTAGCGTAGACCATCACCTTTTATAGTGTGAACTAGCTTGAACTCAATATCATCCTCTTGTAATCTTTTCACCCAGTTTGCCCTTATTTCACCCATCTCTTGTTGAACAAATAACAATATAACTGTTGGATGAGGCACAAATATGATAATATGAATTTTCAGAAGGTATGGTCAAAAGTGTTTCACCACCTTATACACTGAGTAAGTTTGTTTATTGATGGCAATATAGTTTTATTCATGTCCTTTCAAGCCAGTACTCACGAATAATATAGGTTGCTCGTTACCTTGATCATCCTTTTGTGTGACAACAGATGCAAGCGAGGTATAGAAGCGAAGGTATACAATAGGAAATCTTTGCTAAAATATGGACTCTATAGTGTCGGAGCAACTTTAATGATTTCTTGCTTAATACATGTGAAAGCATTTTTTTCCTTTTTATCCCATTTGTATATTGCATCCTTATTTATCATATCTTGTAATGGTTTTACTATGTGTGCATATTCTAAGATAAACTTACAAAGGAAATTGATTTCCCTAAGAAGGATTGCATTGATTTCTTGCTCACCGGAAAGGGAATCTGAGTGATAGTTTTGACGCATTCTGGGTCCACTTTAATCCCACTCTTTTCAATAATATGGTCCAAGAGATTTCCTTTAGACACTGTGAAAATTTTCTTCTTCGGATTCAAATTTATCCCATATTTTTTACATCGCCCAATTTTTTTCCTTAGATGACGCAATTGATCAGATCTCTTCTTTGAAAATACTGTCACATAATCTAAGCAAACCATAATGCTTTGTCCAATCAAACCGCTAAATGTGATGTCCACAGTACGTTGGAAAGTAGCTCTTGCATTAATAAGTCCAAAAGTCATTCTTTTGAAGGCAAAAGTACCCCCTTTGTCCTAAAACTGGTCTTACGTCTATCAGATTTTTCCACCAGAACATGGTTGTAACCGGAAAAACCATCCAGCAACGAGAACATTTATGACCCCGATACTGTTTGCAAAATTTGTTCCATAGAAGGCACTAGTAATTATCCTTATCAGAGGCATAGTTTAAATTACGAAAATTAATGCACAGGGGTATCTCCCTAAACTTCTTTGTTACGGGAACCAGACTAGAGACCCATGTTGAATGAAGAACTTTAAATATGATCTGAGCATCCACTAGCTTTCTTAATTTTTTTCTGAATGAGGGGTTCAAGCGTAGGATGAACTTTTCTTAGTTTTCACTAGAAAGGTTTGACCCCTTCCTTGATGTGAATTACATGTTGGATTATTCGTGTATCATAAGTTTTAATATCATTGTATGTCCACGGGAAGACATCTCGATACTGCTCAAAGAGGCAGATAAAATCCTGACGCACTTCAGGTGTGCAAAAAGCACCGAGATTTACATACTTTGAATCTTCTTTCATGTCAATATTTACTTGTTCATGCGAAAGTGTGGACCTATGAGTCTTTGTGTTGATTAGCCCCTCATTTGGGGAATTTTGAGGTCTAAAATGGGCCTCCTACAGAAATAATAAAAAATTAGTTAAACCAATAAAATAATATTTATGAATTTGCAATTCACTTTTTTCACCACAATCCATGTAAACATGGTTAAATTCAATTAAAAAGTTATATCAGAATAAAATAATAATAATAATTGTATTGATGTGACTATAAATAAAAATGAGTTTTTCAAGAAAAAGACATTATCATTGAACAATTAATGCATTTGTTCTTTGTATTGAAATAACTTAAAATAAATTATAAATTATAAATATAAATTCATAAATTCTTAATTGTATAATATACTATTAATTAAAATTTATATTATTCAAATTATATATTAACATGTAATAAAAATACTATATAAAAATCAAATAATATAATATAATAAATGTAATATATATTATTTTATATATTAATTTTATATTACATATTGATTTGATTTATAACACAAGAAATAATATATAATATAAAAGAGAATATAATATATATTCTATTATATTTAGATTACTTTTCCTAATATTATGTATAATAATATATAATATTAATATAATCATAATGAAATGAATTGACTTATATTTAAAATTAAAGAAAAAAAAAAGTATTGAAATATATTTATGAGTAGATATTTATTTATATATGTATAGATATTAACTTATAATTAATTTGAAATTGTAATATTAAATCAAATGAAATGAACATATAATTTGAAAATAAATATATGAAAATATACAAATATAATATTTATTAAAAATATATAAAGACATGAAGATTGTATATAGGGATATACATTGTTTCTTTCAAAAAAATTATGAAATGACAATAATAATATTTTGTTCAAAATGTGTGAAATGATATTTATTATGAGTATTTTAATTTATGACTTTAAAAGTACTTAGAGCATACCATGGTTAATCATGAGTTTTTATCCAACATTGAGAATGTGACAAGTAAGTATCTTTAACTCAAACAATGTCACCTCAACCATGGAGGATGATGCCATCCCCTAAAATGTGATTGGTTCTCATAAAGTGAATTTTGATTGTATATTTTCCTTACAAGACTCATTTTTTACCTCAAAATTCCTCTAATGATACCGATTTTGCAGGTCGTACAACTTTTCTAGTGATACCACACCCTTGGGCATGGGGTTTCCTTTACGTGTTTGTGCTGATACCTACAATGTTTTTTCATGCTCGTCTTCATTGATAGCTACATCATTGAATACATCAGCATTCGCCATAAAGTCCAATATCTATCGGACGTCATTGACACGCGAAAGTTAGTAATATTATCAGGAACGGATGGCCTCTAAGTTATCTCAACTTAAAAACCGTCATTTAAAGGTAACAACCTAGCAGTAGCATTTGTTAATGTATCAGCAGCAACATCACGAATTCAAGGCACATAAATAATATTGAAAGCTTGGAAATGTGAAATTAAATGTCATACATCTTGTTGATAATTTTTGAGATTAAGTGACATAAAATGTATTGCATTATGTACATGTCATGTAACAATTTCGGAGTCACCTATTGCTTTGAGCATTTCAACTTTGAGGCATGGATACAATGAATATTCAACGACGTTGTTGGTGCACTCAAATTCCAAGCGGCTAGAGATCAGATGTTTGTTCTATCACAAGTCTATTAAAATGCAACCATCTTCAGATCCCTCCTACGTTTCGAAACCATCAAAATACAATATCCAAATGTTAGAAGTACTGGGGCTATGTCCTATACTGATCCTATTTACATCTACTATATAAGAGTCATTTGCGCCAATTGGATTTTGAGGAATAAGTTCCAATGGTGTATATGGTGGGACGAATGAAGGTTGTGCTAGATAACATCCATGATCTACTTCTAGAAAACAATTTCTGAAAATGACATCCCCAAATCCTACCAACTCATTGTGTCCCTCAAGTTGTGTCACAATATGTTTCATAGAAGGCTCACTTTCTACTTGAATCTGGTTATTTTTGCCTTTATACAGAAGCCATAAATGTGTCTAATTAGTTGAAAAGTACCCTTGTAGCTTGTTGGACCAATCTCTACTCAACAATAAACCATAAGCTTCGGAAATGTCCACAATCATAATTTTTATGCACTGGTGAACTCTATGGTCTGATGACAAATGAATGATAAGATTTTTGAGTTCACCAATGGCTTGGACAAATGATTTTTCCAGTTGTATGATATGTGCATCAGTTTTATCCCATTTAGCATTAATTTCCTTAGCAATTGATAATGATATGACATTAGTGGATGCACCAGAATCAACCAAACAATTATGGATAATATAATTAAATATTTCAAATGCTAAGCGAAATAGAGGGCAGAGAGTGTTAGAATTCAAATTGACAACATTAACTATAGATTCATTAATTATCGTGAGAGTTATTAGACATTTCCTGAGAAGCAAAAACTTCCTTACCTGCAGAAGAGTGTAATGAGAGTGCCTAGATAATTAGTTCTTGTTGTCTCGTTATATTTGCAAGCTCAAATATTGAAATGTTGGACTGAGATATTTTCATATCGTCAACAATGTTGTAATCAATACTTTCCATATTAACCAGTTGTGCTGACAGATCGTGTGGTGTATCATTATTTGAAGCTTCAGCAATGGTGGACTTGTTCTTATTGTTGATGGAAGTGTTCTTGGAAGGTGGAGCACTTCCTAACTTATTCTGTGAATTTTGAGATGAATTAGAAGGTGGTAAAATTCTTCGCAACAATTGCTTCTTTAGCTCTTTCTCAGAAACAAGTCCCTTTTTCTTAAAATTATAACAGTCGGTTGATTGTTGGGGAGGAGCTTCACTCACTGACGATTCTTCATCACTCTGCTTATCAGTGTTGTATATAGAGTTAAACATATTCACTGAGTGTCTAGCACTCGAACTTTCTTCCGTCGTGGCAGGTTCATTTGCTTCTTCACTCCTACTCAAGTTGTTTTTGCACCAACAAGGTGTCAACTAGATTAGTCATCATAGTGTTCATATTACGATTCCATTGTGGGCATGTTTTTTCTAAATGTTTTTCTTGGTGAAAAGTAAAAAAGTTGTCCATGCCAAACTTTCGACATTGAACATTGCGTTAGAACTTTGAGCAAATTTAACTGATTGAGAGTTATTATTCTTTTTAAATAAAGGTGGCCTAAAAGACTTGTTGTTGGTAGTGGATGTCTCACTTGACCTCCTCTTTAATTATGATACTTCATTCATGAGCAACTTCAAAGACTTGGTCAAGCTTTCCATATCGAAAGAATCTTTCTCCTTAGCTTTGGTGGAAGAGGCTTGGATTTTCTTATCAGTTTCCTTAGAGTCTTTAGGATCGCCAATGTTTTCAATGAATCTGATAGAACGCAAATCCTTTTCGAAAATACAGCTTCTGTAAAGTTTAAAACCAAAGTATCCATTCCAGCTCTTTTGAAACACACAAAATTGTTAGTTGGCGAGGAAGCTATATAACAATCTTTTGTAATGTCATCGTGCGGTTGCACATTTGTGGCGAACTTGTTGAATAGATGAGTAAATATTTGGTTGAAATCTTTAACTCTTTCCTTTTCCCCCATTTTCAAGTTCCCAAGTTCTTTCAATAACATGGCGGGAGTTTTATCATCAATATGTTTTTCCAAAAATAACTTATTAAACTCCCTCCAACTACAGATTGAATTGGCCAAAAGATTGTGATACCATATAAACGCTCTACCTTCTAAAGTGTGCGGAAATATGCTACACCCAACATCATCAACACGTACCTCAATAATTCGTAAATGGATGTATAAATTGTCAATACGGTCTTCTACTTTGGCCTTCTTATCCTGATCAAACTTTGACATCATAATTTTTGGATGTTTAGGCATGCGTTGAAGATTATTTAGAAGAGCAAGTGGACCTTGTGCCATCCAATCCAAGTCAGTGTCAGCCATGTCTTCTCCTTCTTGCTCCTCCTCTTATTCTAAGTCTGAAGAGGCTTCTCCTTCACTATTAAAGTCTTTGTTATAATTAGGATGTTCCTCATCAGAAAATTGAAAATCCTCCCCTTCACTTTCCAAATTATTCTCAACAGGTGGAATTTCCCCTTGTTGATTTTTTATTTCCATAGGATCAACCAACTCATCAAGGATTGTGATAACCAAATATTCCACCAAATAAACCAATACACCAGAGGGGGGTTTTTATTTCTTTACAGTCTTATGAAGTAGAATAAAATCAACATGGAGTAAACCAAAAGAGCTCTTTCAAACTAACGAGTAATAGGTAAAATTGTCTGGAGCTTATCATAAGTAACTTCAAGTGCTTGTCCCGGACTAGGATGAGAATTTTCCTCTCTCTCAAGAGTATGAGTTGGAGTGGAAATGGGAACGTTACTACCTTGCACGGAAATTTTCTTGTTAAGATGTGGTGATTTATCAGCCATTAAAATATGGTTTCCCTCCTTCTAGCACCAGAATATTGACAGTCTTAAATCCTGTTAACATGCAAGGGAGTCTCCCCAATGAAAAGTCCCAATTAGAATTTACACTGTGTAGGAGCCTGTTGTGGTCACCAACAACCCCCCCCCCCCCCCCCCCCCCCCTTTTTTGTTTGATATTAGCAATAACACCAAGCAAAGGGGGGACCCTGAATAAAAATCCAAAAAATATTTTTGTTAAAGTTTTTGTGTTTTAGACTCCCTAAGGCTTGATCGCATCGCAAAGAGAGAGTGAAGCGTTTCCTAAGCGCAAAAAAACAAGCTACGAAGAAGCGATGTGAAGTTAATCGCGTCGCATACATTCAAAGCGCTCTTAAAAAAGAAAATCTTAAGGAATCGCCGATTGCCGATATGCGACGTCGCATATCGCAACATCGCTTGAAACAGCATAAGTAATTGAATGAAAATCTGCGATCTGTGATATTGGCAATTTGCGATAACACTTAATGACGTCGCAGTCCTCGATACTGCGATTCCAATCGCAGAAAGGACTCATCGCAAGAATTCTCCGACATAAACGGTAAAACCAAAATTGAGCGCGCACCTTAAGGGAAATTAATGATCGCATGCTTGAGTATCCAAGAATGATTGTATTGCGTTTTTCGAAGAGTCAAATCATGATGAGTGTCAGAATTACGCATTCATTAGAACTTAATGCTTTCATGTCAATCTTTTCGTCATTTCTCTTCTTCTTTGTGTAAACTGCAAGACATGTAACTGATATAAATCTATATGCAGGAAACATCTAAGGAAAAGAGGAAAGTGCCAATGGGGTAACAGAGAGAAGATGCCTCCGCAAATGGATGCCGCATGCAGCAAGACCGCGGATTCCAAAGTATCACCCAACAGGCGCTGATGAAAATAGACTATCTAAGACTCAAAGTCAAAGGCGCACAAAAGCAGCGTATTTGCAAAAGATCTTGAAGCTCAGACTGGGTAAAGCAAAAAGAGAAACGCAAAAGAAGGAGGACGCTCCAGAAAAGCCTGGAACAAAGAATGGAAGCAATTCTCGATACAGGTGATTGTCCAGACAACACGACTCCTAACTCATTGAGTCATTCGCACGACCGGAAACCGAAATAGCAACAGCAAAATCAGTCCGAAAGGAACCTGGGTTGTACTAAGTATACACACAGCGAATACACCCAGCTATAGAAAGGTTTTCGAAAATATCTTCTAGTCTGTCAGAAAGAGGTGCCAGCTCTTGTTGTTTCCACTTTTATCACTCAAACGAAAGAAGAAGACAGCCAGCCGACTCTTCCCAAGCAAACGTTGCATTGCTTACAGCACTAAGGAGCAGATACAGAAACGGTTAGAAATTAGATTTGATTTTTAGAAATAAATTTGCTTTTAGTAAAAGGGCGGTCATTTGAATCCGTTCCCTAAATTTGTGTAATTAAGATTAATTAGTTAGTAGTATTTAACCCTTCTCATGGCATTTGGAGAAGGGTCCGGAAATCTGTCAAAAAACTTGTCCTCAGAACATGCACTTTTGCACCCTCGGAGGGGGTTTTTGATGAATGGATGGATCGAGATTTATTTATGCTTGCATTTTAATGTCTGTTACTGATGTTGCACTTCTGTACTCTTAGCAGATATTAGAACAAGTAGAAATAAATCTTTATTGCTTAAAGTTTATTAGTGAAATTAGTCATAAATGGTACTTTTATCTCTTGATTAATTTATGCTTATATTCCTAAAGTGATATGCAGCTGAGTTCTTTATATGTTAATGTATGAATGTGTGTATTACCATTTGGCACTTCTGTACGGTGGAGTCATTTATTTGTGCTTGACATATGAATAACTAATTATGCGATATGCTGTTCACAACTGTTTTGCCTAACTTTTTATGCAGAATGGTTTATCTTAATGGATTTCTATTCTTATGATAGCTGAATGATCTTTATTACCAGCTATTGTTCGAAATCTTTTTAGATCGCATAATAGAAGAAAAATACCCCGGGTTAGCGTAGATTAGATGTATTGTTTTTCATTAGATTACAATAGCATAGAGTTAGTTTAGAAGTTAGAATTAAATTAGCTTAAAATACCCCTAGATCAATACCATCAAACTCTACACACACACACACCCCTCACATTGGGAAACTGGTCCCATTACCCCCAGTCGGACCCGCTACTCCAAACAGGCAAGGAGCCGCCAACCAGGTTCCGGACCGGGTGGGTATCCCCCTTGTTGTTGACCCGATTTTGGGGCCCTCAACATATTTGGCGCTAGAAGGAGGGGACGAGCTATGAATGGCGCATAAATCAAAATCTAAATACCATTCTGAGAGCAAATCACCCTCACCAACTCCCCCGACTTCTCCGGTACGATTAAACTCGGAGCTAGAAGTCGCTCGGGCATCCACCGCTGCTACACACCCTAATATATCAGACCAACTTATCATTGATCCCCCTGAACTTCAAACTTTGATTCGTAAACTCCAGGGATTCTCTATTTTTACTCAGAGGTCTGATAAATCTAAAGGCAGTGTGACTTCGCAGTACAATCCTGCTCATCCCCTGACCAGATTGAAGAGTGAAAAGTTTGGCATCCAGCCAACTGAAATCCCTCTCCTCACTAGGAAAAGAGAAAGGAAAGCACTTCCAGAGTCTAACAGAGAGACTCTTTCATCTACCTCGTCCATTTCAACTCCCTCACCGCGAAGTCAGCCACCCACATCTTCACCCCAGATCACTCATCCATCTTCCGCAACCCTTCCTCCGCGATCATCGAAGATCATAATATCTCCATCTTCTCAGCACCAGAGATCATCTTCTGCACTTCTATTAACTAGCAGCTCAACGATGGCCCAGTCTCCATGGAACAACCCTGGGGCGGTTTTAATGCCTCCACCCCTGAGTCCAATACCGGCCCATCCTGAGAAATGGCTACCTAAATTCAATCCAGAAACAGGCATGCTAGCTGAAGAACATATCAATAATTTCATGCTTTCTGTTAATCTCAATGGAGTTACCAACGAAGATGTTGTTGTCCGGCTTTTTCCCTATACAATGCAAGGAACAGCCGGGTCATGGTACTTTTCGTTACCTTCCGGATCTATCACGAGCTGGGACATTTTTCAAAGTCAATTTCTAACCAAGTTCGGTGATGATAGATCAACAACGACATTGATCAATGACTTATCCAATCTTAAAGCTGAGGCTAGAGAACCCATTAAAGATTTCAATTTACGGTTCAATAAGATCCTCAACAAAATCCCCGCTGCTTCTCAACCTAGCGAGGAAGTAAGATGTGAATGGTATATTACGGCCTTACCATCAAACTTGGCCATCTTCGTAGATAGGGCAAGCAAGACAACCTTAGTTGAAAACTTAACAGAGGCGTTAGCAGTTGAAAAACGCGTAGTAGCCCTTGAAAAGAGATCTGCAATTGAAGAACGTAAATCTAAGAAAATATCTTTCAAAGAAGACACCAAGAAGAAACAAACGAAAGATCCTTTTGATATGGAAGGATTACAAAAAGTATTAAAGGCCATGTCCAATGAGATGATTGATATAAGAAAACAAGTAGCAGAAACGTCTTCAAAAAAGCCTTTCAGGACTTTTAAAAGAAACCCTCCCATGGAGACGAAGCCACCCAACGTTGTCTCAAATGTTGAATCTGAAGAAGAAGAAGAAGAGAATACCATCGAAGCACAGACTGACGATGAAGAAGTGGTGGAACTACAAGGAATGTGGGATTTCATCCTCCCACAAGAAGAGGATCAAGAAGCATTTCCGGTTAGCACACGAAGCAAAAATCAACTTGATCCTCCCCAAACTACCCCTAAACAGAAGGGCGCAAGCCCTGCAGCAAAAGATAAGGTCGCAACAAAGAAAACAATCGCCAGAGCGACCCAATTTAGCCTAGTCCAATTAGACCAATCGCCTCCATCAAGAACACTGATAGTGTCGGATGAAATGGAGTATAACATCATCGATGACATGAAAGAGACTAGGGCTAATATCACCCTTTACGAGTTGAGCAAATTGAAACATCAACAGAAAATAATGATGAAAGAATTACATGCCGTGCCTACTACACCTTTACCTACGGCTGTAGCTTCCCACAATGTGGGAAGACCTCCAATCAACACGATCAATAAGATTGATCCAAACGACAACGCCTTAATTGGAGGAAGATCTAGATCTCATACTCCTCCTTTTCTCCTCACTTATGAAATTTTCAATAAAAACGTGCACAATTGCTTGGTTGATTCTGGTGCTTCAACCAATATTTTACCCAGGTCAATATGTGCCAAATTGAGTGTTCAACCGCAAAAATCCGCAGTGCGCATAGTTCAACTTGATCGATCGCAAGTCGAAGTGATAGGTGAACTTAATCAAGTGACCATAAGACTGTCGTCTAACCCCAAGGTATGCCAGGTTATCGACATTCTAGTAGCTGATATCCCTGAATTCTATGGTTTGATTCTTAGCAAGGACTGGTCCGAAAAACTCCACGAATACTTTTCAATCGACTGGTCGCACATGTGGTTACCCTACAACGGTAAACCAAATCAAATAAAGGTTGAACGAGAGTTGCACCAAAAATACATAGTGACGGAATTGGAAGGAGAGAATGAAGCAATAGCATACAACAGCAGCATCATAGGCAACTACTCGGTAGATTCTTTCCTCGGAAATTTCAATGCTCATATATCACCTTATTTGGAAAATTCAGTTTTGTCCCAAGTAGAAAACTTTTCCCAAACTGATGATTCAAAATGTGTTAGTTTTTTAGATAACCCTGTAAATACATCTTTATTTTGGAAATTATATTTTTATGGCTCTAAGTCCAATGAGGGAGTAGGAGCAGGATGCGTTCTGATTAGCCCAGACGGAAATAAGACCATGCTTACATGCAGACTTGAGTTCGATTCTACAAACAATACAGCGGAATACGAGGCCTTGGTGCAAGGCCTATACAAAGCAATCGGATTGAACGTTAAGTATCTTCAAGTCTTTGGAGATTCTGAGATTGTCGTCAAACAGGTACGTAACACCATACACTGCCTGTCAAGTCATTTGAAGCACTATCAATCTTTAGTACAAGATCTGACTGCACATTTCATAGCATTCAATGTAGAAATTTTGAATAATTTAACACATATTCAACAGAGATTATCTTGATCATACAATTATAAGCGGAACATGTATAATACATAATCTCCTCTACATTGATCATCAGTTTACAGAAGCAGAAACATTCACAGGTGCACATAGAAGCATCAATCACACATATCAACACAATATTTTCCCGGGGAAAGCATCTCGCTAAAAACCCCAACTATCTGTATATTATATTGATTGAATCATGTAACATTACACAACATAATACTTCTCACAAGTATCTCCACCTCTGTTACACACAATACAGCTCATATCTGATCTCCAAATCTCTTCCACTGCTTGCCTGCCTCCACTGCTCAATACCTGCTCAAGAACTGATGAGAATTGCTTCCCAAACTCGATTTTCACCTGCAAAATAGTCACTCACTCTTTGTGGACGTGAGAAAAGGCTAAAATGTGGGCCAAATACGTGAGAAAACTCATTGGCATACTCAATCCTTTGATTGTGCAAGATCTGGTGCACAACTATAGTCACAATTGATAGCAATCTGATTCTCTACCACCTGTCCCTGTTGAACTGAACATGCACTGACATGCAACTGAGTTAACTGATGTATTCTTTAGTTGTATTATGAGTTAATAATTAATTTAACAACTCATCATTAGTCTATCTGCAGTTAGACTAACTACAACCAGTTTAACTAAGTTAAACTGAACACAAATCCATCAACTGTACCTCCAGTCCACTAAACTCAACTCACTTGAGTTCTAACTGAAGTCATGCATGCAACAACTCAACTGACTCATAAGAAAAACGAATTTCCTTCTGACAGCTGCATGTGCCACTTCCGTAGCTCAAACTGAAGTGCTCCAAGAGAATAAGATTAAGTTTATAGTCCAAATATTATTGTGAGATAATAATATTTGACTTTTCTATTTTTGACAGCCAGTCTAAAAATAGACTTGATCACTCACACTGTGATCACTCACACTTTCACCAAAAATAGAAGTCCATCTATTTTTCCCAACTTGATCAATCATCCATAAACATAGACATGATCCATATGTCTAAAAATAGACATAGTCTAAAAATAGACTTGCGCCAAAAATAGCCTGCGGGCCCACTTAGTGAAGACGACTCTTTTCACTAAGCTCCATCATCTTGTTGCAATCTCAACATTCAATATTTCGTCAATCCCGAGACTCCAAAATGCAAGCGCAGACCTGTTAGCTAATGTAGCCTCTAGACTTATTCCCTCCGAAGATTTTAGTCCAGATAGATTCTCAATAGAATTAATCTTTAGACCGTCCATCCCTGACAACATCACCAACTGGAGAGTATTCAACGACGATCCGGACATCGTAAGTTTCCTCACCTCTGAAGGATCCTACTCAAACCAGATAATCGACGAAGACTGTCATGATCACCAAATACAACAAAGTAGCACTGATAATGCTATACCCAAATCGGTGGTCAAGTTAGAAGATCTATATGATTTGAAAAGTCGGTTCAAAAGGTCAGCTAATGCCAAACTCTACAGTTCAACTCTGAACTAGGAATCGGTGAACCTAGGAACCGATGAGAAGCCACAAAACGTTAATCTAGGCCAGGACCTAGCCCTTGAAGAAAAATCAGCATATATCCGTCTTCTGAGACAGTACAAAAACGTTTTCGCCTGGAATTACGATGAGCTGAAGACTCACAACACTTCTATCATTCAACACACTATCCCTATGATTGACAATGAAAAACCTGTCCAACAGAAGCTCAGGAAAATCCACCCCAACTTGGAAAATCAGATAAAGGCTGAGCTGAACAAGTCGTTGAGAGCCAGAATAATTTTCCCGGTCAGACATTCCAAATGGGTATCCAATATGGTACCCGTTAGAAAGAAAAACGGAGATATTAGGATCTGTATCAACTTCTGGAATCTCAACAAAGCCTGCCAGAAAGACAATTTTCCCCTCCCACCTATGGAGCAAATATTACAGGCAGTAGCAGGCTCAGAGTTAATGTCTTTTCTGGATGGATTTTCAGGATACAATCAAGTGCTGGTACATCCCGATGATCATTTAAAAACCACCTTCCGAACCAAATGGGGTACCTACGCGTATCGGAAGATGCCATTTGGTCTGATCAATGTCGGCGCCACCTTTCAAAGAGCCATGGACATTGCATTTAAAGGTTTAGTCAATAAATCGGTAGTGATTTACCTGGACGATATAACAGTGTACTCCAAGAACCGAAGCGACCACCTCAAAGATTTGAAACAAATCTTTCAAAGATGTTTAAGGTATGGGATCTCACTTAACCCGAAGAAATCTTTTTTCGCATTAAGTGAAGGGAAATTGCTAGGATTCATAGTGTCAAAATCTGGTATTCACATTGACCCTGACAGAATCAAAGAAATTTCCGAGATATCCATGCCCCATAACAAAAAGACCATGCAATCTTTCCTGGGACAAATCAATTTTGTAAAAAGGTTTGTCCCGGATTTTTCACGTATTATTTCTCCTTTACAAAAAATGATAAAAAAGAATTCAAACTTTAAATGGGTTCTAGACGAGCATGAAGCATTCAACTTGATCAAACAAGCCATCATCAATGCTCCATCTTTAGCAACCCCAAATTTTTCAGAACCTTTTATCTTATACACGTTTGCCTCAGAGAAATCTTATGCTGCGATTTTAACTCAAGCGAATCAAGAAAAGGCAGAAGCTCCAATCGCATTTTTTAGCTCGAACTTACAAGGTGCTGAACTCAATTATTCAGACGTGGAGAAACAGGCATATGTTGTTTTCAAAGAAATCAAATATTTCAGACCTTTCTTGCTAAAAGCCCATACCAAAGTCATAGTACCGTTCCCAGCGGTAAGAAACCTCCTGATACAGAAGGATGTGGGCGAAAAGAGAGCGAATTGGATCACCGCCTTACAAGAATACGATCTTGAGATCAAGCCAGCACACATCGTGAGAGGTCAAGGCTTCTGCAAGATGTTAGCTGGAGCATTGCAAATTCCTGAGAACTCGTCTGAAGAGGTACACACGTGTGAGGTAAGCCTAAACGACACAGAATCATTATATGCTGACACCATTTATTTTCTTAAGAACGGGTATGCTCCATTTCACCTGGATCACACCAAGAAGAGAGCCCTGAGATTGAAAGCTAAACAATACCAGCTCATAAATGATGTTCTGTTTAAAATAAATTACGATTCTGTGCTTCTTAGATGTCTTGAGAAAACTGAAGCCGAAAAGGTTTTGCAGGAACTTCACGATGGACCAACAGGTGGACACTATGCTGGAGAAGCCACCGCACATAAAATCTTGCGTGCATGATATTACTGGCCCACGTTGTTCAAAGACTCATACAATTACGTAAGGAAATGCCAAGTCTGCCAGACTGCTGCAGGGAAACAAAAGAAGTCATCCATGCCACTGCAGCCGGTTAACATTGAGCAACCGTTCAGTCAATGGGGCTTGGACATAATAGGTGAGATCGTTCCTCACTCTTCTAAACAGCATAGGTATATCCTCACGGCAACTGACTATTTTACCAAATGGGTAGAAGCAATTCCTCTCAAGATAGCTAATTCTGAAAACATTATTGAATTCATAGATCAGTTTATCATCACTAGGTTTGGATTGCCAATGGCCTTAATGTTTGATAATGCATCATATTTTTCTGGAAATGCAATGACTGAGTTTGCGCTCAAAATAGGGTTCAAACTGAAGTATTCTGCCAACTACTATCCGCAAGGTAACGGGTTGGCCGAATCAACAAACAAGAACCTAATCAGGATTATTAAAAAGACAGTCGACCAAAACCAAAAGAATTGGCACAAAGCGCTGGTAAATGCCTTATGGGCAGATAGAATTACAAAGAAAGCTTCTATCGGCACTTCTCCCTTTAATTTAGTTTATGGGAGAGAAGCGGTTCTTCCTACTCACTTAGTCATCCCCTCTTTGTCCTTAGTTCAATACATCGATGAAGTACCTACTTCCTCCTTACAATTAAGACAAATGGAAATAACAAAACTAGAAGCACGACAAGAACAAGCTAAGAAAACCCATGCTTGACACCACCAAGCGCTAATAAAATCCTCTTTTGACTCAAACATAATGACCAAAACAAAATTTGAGATGGGAGATTTAGTTTTAAAATGGGATAAGGCTCATGAAGAAAAGGGCAAACATACGAAATTCCAGAAGCTGTGGCTTGGTCCTTTTAAGATTGTAGAGGTCATAGGCCCATCGACTTTTGTGTTGCAGGATTTAACAGGCAGGAGAGATTCTCTGCCTGTGAATGGACAAATTCTCAAAATGTATTTTCCATAGAAGATCATTCTTCTATTTTTTGTAGGATAGTTTTAGTTTTATTTTTGTTTTTCTTTTCTTATAAATAAGACTAGTTGTGAATGATCATAAATAGTATTCATGAAAGAGCACACCATTTCTCTATCAGATTTTATTTTCACTTTTATAAATAGCAAAACTTTTCGAAGAATCTGACTCTTATTATTGACAAATAAAGTTAGCTTTAACCTGAATATGATGTTAGTTTCAACTTCGAAAATCTTGGATGAAAGCAACTTTTGGTAAAATATTGTTTTATGCCAACACAATGAAAGGTATCATCAATAATAAAATAAATATTCTCTGTAAAACTGTTGTTTTCAAACTCTATTATTGTCGTCCAGAGCTTTCTTAAGGAAAAACAATGACTTCCTCCCTGCTGAGGGAAATCGCAGCATCCAGAGAAACAATCCGAGAAAACACTATATCTCAAAGAATAAGAGGTCTCATCACGAGCCGGCTTATCATGATCACAGATATTATAACTTGCTGACTTTGCCAATACTGTCTATCAAAACAGGGCAATGACTCAAGATTGTTGCAATCAAAAGACAAGGGGTCTCATCACGAGCCAACTTGTTCAGTAGAAGTGTAAATCAAGTGAATGACTGTGTCATAATTTGGCCACCAAACCAAGACATTGTTCTTTAGAGAATAAAAAAAAGAAAAAGTGTCAAAAGGATTTTTCTCTGAAATGTTGTAAATAACCTCAAGCAGGAAAAAGGATCATTGCTAGATAACATGGTAACCCTGTCGAGGCTATGGACGCTTGCGGGAAGCAGAGGCTCTACCTACGACAAATGAGCATATTTTAGAAAGCCAGTACGCAGAGAAGACCTTATTTTATCTTTAAAAAGGACCGAGTAATGTCTGGTATGAATGCAAGAACTAACCCAGAGGAAGCAGACAATCGGAATAAAAAGGTTGTGACGAAATATCATTGACAGGATAAGGGGTAATATACTCTATCTGTCCATAACAAAATTTATACATACGAAAATTTTTCTTTTTTGGAAGTGAAAATGCAATAAAAAAGCAGAGATAACTGGTTCTTCACAATGAATCGCCATTGTTGTGGTCACCAACAACCCCCCCTTTTTTGTTTGATATTAGCAATAACACCAAGCAAAAGGGGGACCCTGAATAAAAATCCAAAAAATATTTTTGTTAAAGTTTTTGTGTTTTAGACTCCCTAAGGCTTGATCGCATCGCAAAGAGAGAGTGAAGCGTTTCCTAAGCGCAAAAAAACAAGCTACGAAGAAGCGACGCGAAGTTCATCGCGTCGCATACATTCAAAGCGCTCTTAAAAAAGAAAATCTTAAGGAATCGCCGATCGCCGATATGCGACGTCGCATATCGCAACGTCGCTTGAAACAGCATAAGTAACTGAATGAAAATCTGCGATCTGCGATATCAACGATCTGCGATATTGGAAATTTGCGATAACACTTAATGACGTCGCAGTCCTCGATACTGCGATTCCAATCGCAGAAAGGACTCATCGCAAGAATTCTCCGACATAAACGGTAAACCCAAAATTGAGCGCGCACCTTAAGGGAAATTAATGATCGCATGCTTGAGTATCCAAGAATGATTGTATCGCGTTTTTCGAAGAGTCAAATCATGATGAGTGTCAGAATTACGCATTCATTAGAACTTAATGCTTTCATGTCAATCTTTTCGTCATTTCTCTTCTTCTTTGCGTAAACTGCAAGACATGTAACTGATATAAATCTATATGCAGGAAACATCTAAGGAAAAGAGGAAAGCGCCAATGGGGTAACAGAGAGAAGATGCCTCCGCAAATGGATGCCGCATGCAGCAGGACCGCGGATTCCAGAGTATCACCCAACAGGCGCTGATGAAAATAGACTATCTAAGACTCAGAGTCAAAGGCGCACAAAAGCAGCGTGTTTGCAAAAGATCTTGAAGCTCAGACTGGGTAAAGCAAAAAGAGAAACGCAAAAGAAGGAGGATGCTCCAGAAAAGCCTGGAACAAAGAACGGAAGCAATTCTCGATACAGGGGATTTTCCAGACAACACGACTCCTAACTCATTGAGTCATTTGCACGACCGGAAACCGAAATAGCAACAGCAAAATCAGTCCGAAAGGAACCTGGTTTGTACTAAGTATACGCACAGCGAATACACCCAGCTAGAGAAAGGTTTTCGAAAATATCTTCTAGTCTGTCAGAAAGAGGTGCCAGCTCTTGTTGTTTCCACTTTTATCACTCAAACGAAAGAAGAAGACAACCAGCCGACTCTTCCCAGGCAAACGTTGCATTGCTTACAGCACTAAGGAGCAGATACAGAAATGGTTAGAAATTAGATTTGATTTTTAGAAATAAATTTGCTTTTAGTAAAAGGGCGGTTATTTGAAGCCGTTCCCTAAATGTGTGTAATTAAGATTAATTAGTTAGTAGTATTTAACCCTTCTCATGGCATTTGGAGAAGGGTCCGGAAATCTGTCAAAAAACTTGTCCTCAGAACATGCACTTTTGCACCCTCGAAGGGGGTTTTTGATGAATGGATGGATCGAGATTTATTTATGTTTTGCATTTTAATGTCTGTTACTGATGTTGCACTTCTGTACTCTTAGCAGATATTAGAACAAGTAGAAATAAATCGTTATTGCTTGAAGTTTATTAGTGAAATCAGTCATAAATGGTACTTTTATCTCTTGATTAATTTCTGCTTATATTCCTAAATTGATATGCAGCTGAGTTCTTTATATGTTAATGTATGAATGTGTGTATTACCATTTGGCACTTCTGTACGGTGGAGTCATTTATTTGTGCTTGACATATGAATAACTAATTATGCGATATGTTGTTCACAACTGTTTTGCCTAACTTTTTATGCAGAATGGTTTATCTTAATGGATTTCTATTCTTATGATAGCTGAATGATCTTTATTACCAGCTATTGTTCGAAATCTTTTTAGATCGCATAATAGAAGAAAAATACCCTGGGTTAGCATAGATTAGATGTATTGTTTTTCATTAGATTACAATAGCATAGAGTTAGTTTAGAAGTTAGAATTAAATTAGCTTAAAATACCCCTAGATCAATACCATCAAACTCTACACACACACACACCCCTCACATTCGGAAACTGGTCTCATTACCCCCAGTCGGACCCACTACTCCAAACGGGCAAGGAGCCGCCAACCAGGTTCCGGACCGGGTGGGTATCCCCCTTGTTGTTGACCCGATTTCGGGGCCCTCAACAGAGCCCTTTTGGAAATAAGGCTTGGTTGCCATTATTCTTAAATACTTTCCTTAGCTGCAATGGTTAGCACAAGAGAGTAATGTGCATGTACTTCTGAATGAAAAAGTGAGTATGCCTTGTGAAATGTTCAACTATAGAATGTATCAAGGTTGTTTCACTAAATGCAGACGAAAGTGAGCCTTTAAGAGATGAGTAATAGTACTAATATAGTAAATACACGTGATTAGATATATCTATATATATCTATATATATATATATATATGTATATATATATATATATATATATATATATATATATATATATATATATATATATATATATATATATATATATATATATATATATATATATATACATATATATATATATACATATATATATACATATATATATATATATATATATATATATATATATATATATATATATATATATATATATATATATATATATATCGTTAGACAACTAAAGAAATAGTTCACATAATAGCAACAATCGTTAAAACACATACGAAGCACATTCAATAAGATAAGCACCAAAGCCACCGAAATAGTTCAATTTATCAGTAATAAATAATAACAACATACACCACAAACATTCAAAGAATAGTCTTACAACATTTGTGACATACGGATGAAAGTGTGTCAACTCAATGAGCTTCGACTATTAAGCAAAGGTTCAAAGATACATCAATACAATGAACATCACTAGCTCCAATAGTGGAGTGTTAGAGCTACCACTTGCTCTCCAAAAGAACTATATTCCTCTCTAATGCCTAGTAGGAGAAGTCAAGGAGAAAATTCCTTTGCTTGAGCTATGAGGGTGTATATATAACAAATTAGGTGAATATCCACCTCCCTTGTGACTCTTGGACTCCCTCATGACTCTTGAGCTTCCATCTAACTTTTCAAATTTCCATGAGACTCTTTGACTTCTACATGACTTTTCACATTCCATAGGTGACTCTTGGACTTCCACTTTACATTAAATTTCTCATATTATTTAAACTTACATGATTTCATCCACAAATGATATGGAAAATGATGACTCATATGACACCTTAAGAAGACATGACATGACATTAATGAAATGTACTTGATGATGATGTGGCAATCTTAAGCGGATCTTTTTGTTGTTATCTTTGTGTCTTCTTGAGAGATGATACATGCTCTTCCTCTTCCTCCTCCATAAGGCTTGAAGCTAGGGAGCCTTCACTATGATCTTGATCTTCAACTTTTGTCACAATCTAGTCACTGGGGCTTCACTAACAAAGAAATACTATATCATGTGCATTCAAATTGGGGTAAAAAAAAAAAAAATCATAAAAAATTATATTGACTGTATAATAAGGGGATATTGAGTTTTTATATACCATATAGGAATATAAGTATTTTATGATATTTTTATTGAGTATTGTGGCTAAGCACATAAAAAAAGGGGCAGGTAAAGCAAAAATTAGAGTCAATTATCATTCACCTATCATGAGCACATTATTTCGCAGTAAAGGCATGACAGCCCTGTGAGAAAATTTTGCCGAGGGTTGGGAACAAGTCTTATAACCACCAGATCAATGTTCAAAAGAACCAGTTGATCAACAAGACTCAAAAGAAACAATGGCCCCTACCTCATAACAATGGTCCCATCGCTGCATCGGAACATCTTGTTGACTCTGACCCAAAGGTGGATCTTAATACCAGTCGTCATGCCTGACCTTATAACCACATTTTCTCATAACTAGAAGTGAGTCTGGCTGGTACTAATCCTCTTTCTAGTCTTCATAGTAGTCTCGGTTACTGACTCATAATCACAAGGAGGGTTGTAGTGAATGCATGAGAGCCTTGTGATAAATTTGGTTGAGGGTTGTAGTGAAGGCATGAGAGCCCTGTGAGAAATTTCACTAAGGGTTGCAGTGAAGGCATGAGAGCCCTATGAGAAATTTCACTTAGAGTTGCAATGAAGGCATGAGAGCACGAGCGTCATTATTTTGGGCAAAAAAAGGAATGCATGAGATCCCAGTGAGAAATTTCACTGAGGGTTTCACTAAAGGCATGAGAGCAAAGCCTTGTGAGAAATATGCGGAGGGTTACAGTGAAGGCATGAGAGCAAATCCAACATTTTCATGGAGGTTTTTGTTGTAGTTGTTACACTAAAATTTGTCACCATGACTATCTGCAGTTAGTATGGCTCCATTAATTGTCATACTATCCTCCTTGGCAAGTCTCACACCTCTGTTCCTCATGTCAAACTCCAAGAAAGAGAGAAAGTCCTTAAAAAGTCAATTAACTCTGGTTACGCAGTTTATCTTAACCTTACTTGCGTGTACGCACCCCAAGTTCACAATACCTGCGTACTTGTACGCTCTGTCTGTAAAGGGGTGGGTGCGTACTCCTGTAAAGGTCAAAAGGCGCGAGTTTTACTTCAAAAAAGTTACTTGTGGTCGAATCTAGAGCATTCTAGAAGATGGTTTGACGTGTATTGAGCGCCTCCAGATGGTTCATGTATCCCTATGAAAGAGGAACTTATCCCATCAAGAGGGGAGCTATCCCATTCAAAGAGGGGCTTATCCCATTGATGGTGGACCTGATTAACTTCCTCCAAAGCACTATAAATACAGGCATTGGACCAGAGGGAGGGGAGGTTGAAAGCTGAACATTCCTAAAGGTAGATGCTGCTGAAATTAGGACTCCCTTATAGAGCTTTAGAGGAGAGATTCCCATCCTTTCTTAGCTTCATTTGGAAGTGGGTGAGCTGATCAAAGTAAAGGAGAACTCTTGCTGGACCCTGGGAGGGACCTGCACAACACCAAGGCACTGGTTGTAATGGTTTCTTTTGTTTCCACTTAATACAATTAAGTTCATTTTTCTCAACAAGTTGTTATATATAATTTGTTTCATATACTCCTTGGTCTTTATGATGAATATGTTTTATTTTATGAGTTATTCAGGTGCTATGTAATCGTTTTCTTGTTAGTGAATGCAGGTTTCGAAGAGAAGGAGGAGCTCATCTGGATCGGAGAGGCTGGACTGCTACAAACAGCGTGGGACTAAAGGTATGTTTTAAACACCTGATTACTTGTATTCTAAATGCATATTTAGGGAAATATAGTGCTTAATTGTCTTGTTTGTCACTAGAAAGCCTTAGCTTCTAGGGAGGTCAGTTTTGTCCGCAAAATTGACTCTTTCCGCATGACAAAATGGCGACTCCACTGGGGAATCCATGGATTTGATTGATACTTTGATTTGAGAAAAGTTGATTTCTTTCTGGTTTTTGACTGATTGACTGTGAATTTGGGTGGAATAGCTTAGGGTTAAGTTAGATTTTATTTTTCTTGGTTTTGCTAGCAGTACGCACCCTCTGCGTTAAGCACAGTGTGTACTTGTACGCACTGCAGCTTTGTACACAGAGCGTACACGCACCTGTGCAAACAGGTTGCATGCGTACCCTGTCAAAAGTTGAGAAAATTTCAATTTTTCCTTTTTGCCTCTTAGATTTTGTTTACAATTTGTTTTTGCTACCCAGATCCACTGGTTACCTGTCAGAAGTCTTCATCTAAGCTTGTTTCATTAGTATCAAGGGTTTTAGTGAAATTCATAGAAGTTCTAGCCCTAGGGTTTGATTTTTGTATTGGTCCTGTAGTGACTTTGGTTTTAGAAGTTGTAAAACCTTGGATCTCTCTGGTCTTTTCAGTCTTCTTAGGAGTCAGACCTTTCATAAAATCCACCTTTGTGAGAAACCTACCTTTGTGTTGTCTCTTTGCGGCATTTCGAGAAAGCTTGTTTGTTAAAGCTGTGAATTTCATTCTTAAGAAAAAGAACAAAAGATTTTGATTTTTGTTTTTGACTGGTTTATGATTCTGCATGAACTAGTCCTTGGTTGAATTGTGACTGAGTAAAACATCCTGGAATTATATTTTGTAAGCTTTTGCCTCATTAGATTTTCTTTTAGGTAAATTTCTCTTAGATTTGCTTTTAGGAAAAATTGATTTGATTGTTATAGGTTTTTTAAATTTGATTTTTGTTAAGTAGTTTTACATGCTTTGTTAATATAGGAAAAAATACAAAAATCTCTTTTGAAGAAAAGTTTGTTTTAGTAGCATTTGAAGTCTTTGAAAAGAGAAAGGAATTTTCGTGAAATAATTAGTGGTCATGTGTTGTATGCTTTGGAAAAGATAAAGAGATTTTCTTTGATTTTCATTGCCAAGAAAGTTGTCTTTATATCAATTTTGCATTCTCCAACTCTCTTAGCTAGGGAATTCTTTGAAAAAGGAAAAATAGTATAAATCATCCTAGGTGCATCTTTTTAGTGGATTTGAGTCGAGTCTACACACCATCAGTTTCATCTCCACTACCTTTTGTCCTAAAGAAAAGCCATAAAAATTAACGCTTAAAGTAAAATTTACTTAGTAACTTTTTCTTTACTAGGGCTCTGAAACACCAATATAGATTAGGCTAGTGTCTTGGAGTAGGAGAGTAATTAAATCTGCAAGACAACAAAACCAAACAAGTAGCTCATCTTGTGGTAGGATAAATCCAGTTGTTACATTTATGCTCTGGGAAAGCTCCTCTTAAAGGAGAAGCATGAGATCGTGTCCGAACCAGTGAGGGGATCAATCCTCCTTCATTGGGAACGACGCCAGATACGCATGTACTACAAACGGTAAACCTCGGATTATTGTCGAGGAGCCTGGGGTCACTTGTCAGTAAACCTTGGATTATTGTCAAGGAGCCGGCAAGGGGATTGAGCTTGATACTTTGCCCTTGCGTGCTATCGGATCGTAGACTATTCCCCCAGGTGTATTTGTTGCTGTTGGTGACCTTAGTGACCATTATCTTTAGGGTTCTACCCAAGGTGATGGTGGAGGGAAGATCCCACTGTACCTGGAGCAGACGTCGGCTAGACTCACTTGGATTTTCCGGGGGGTTCACTTCACTCGAGACGGTTAAAGTGGAGGAACTTGTGCCGGTCTATTCATTAAGCAGGTTGCCGGGGTAACTGTTCCACCCGCCACTTCTGTACTGAATTCGGCGATGTTGGGCTTCATCACCAACTAGTGTTTTCAGTCTGGAAGGCTACTGTTTGTGTATGGTTTGACGCCCTATATTCTTTAGGCATGTGATTCGAATTTGTTTGGTTCTTTAGAGACTTTAGGCGGTTTGCTTTGAGATTTTAATTTGTTTGCGTGTGCAGTAGTTAAAAGTTTTTAACTGTGGCTGAATTACCGAGACAGTCCCGTAGACTTCGAGGCCAGTCACCTGAGATTGTAACCGTGGCCGATTTGTTGAGGAAGTCCCGTAGACTTCGGGGCCAACCTCCTGAAGACGTCCCGGGTCATTACGAAGGTTTGAAAGTCCTTGTAACTCCTAGTGGCAGTAAAGTAGGTTCACCTGAAGAAGGAGAGTCTTCGTTGGTAGTTCATCCTGATTACCAAAGTCTAGAAACAGGTTATAATCCCGAAGCTATTGCAGTTTCCGAGCTTGCTGGTAGCTTTTCATCTACTAGTGATATAGGCGAAGAACCTGAGATATCTGAACCTGTTGCTCCAACTTCTAGTGCTCCTGATTCACCTAGGGTAGAAAGAGTCATCACCGAAAATCTTCCTTCTGGTTTGATAGCTAGTGAAGAACTTGCTCCAGAAGAAGAAATAGGCGTCCCTATCCCTGAAGATCAACCTACTATTGATCTAAGGGAGCGTGAATCCATTTTTTATAGTCCTCCTAGAAGTACTACTTGGTATCTTTCGTTAACTAATTATTTAGACAACTCAAGGTCAAGTTTTTCTCCACCTCGTACTCCTTATCCACCTGGAGGTATTTATACTCCTATAAATATGTCTGGTCAGTCGTCCATGTTTACTCAATCGCCTGAATATTTTTTGTACAGCGGTCCTTCTGTTCCCTCTAGGTATCAGTCACTTTCTGGTACTTTTGCAGGAGCATCTCCTCAACCCATTGAACATGGGTTATTAACTGGAAACAATGGTAATAAACCGTTGGGTGTAGGAGACATTTACATGATGTCAGGTTAAATTCCCAGTTCTCAACCTCAAGGTGGCCAGTTACCGCTTGGGGGGCAGCCTCAATTAACGCCTGGGGGACAACCTCAAGGTACACAAATTGCGTCTGGGGGGCAACCTCAAGGACAGTATGTACCCGTGGTGCAATACATTCCTCAAGGTCAACCCCAGCCTCAATATGTACCCCAAGGTCAACCTCAATATCAATTTTTACCTCAAGGTCAACCCCAGTATCATTACTTACCTCAAGGGTATCTACCCCAAGGTCAGTACTCGAGTCAAGGTTATCAACCACCCCAAGGTCAATCTTATGTTCAAGGTACGGGAAATGTACCTTTCAATTATCAATCCTACCCTCAATCCGGTTATGGATCTCAATATCCTCAACCTATCATGGGTCAATACCCCGGAATGAACATAGTGTGGGATCCATCGCAAGTTCAACAGGTATTACAGCCAAGTGTACAGTTTTCATCTCAAGCTGGACAACCCTTAGTTTCTACTTCACCCCAGCAACCAGTCCAGTCTAATGTTCAAACTTTTGTACCTTCGGTAGTTTCTCAGTCTGGGCCTATTGCGCCTAGTACTCCATCTCAAACGACTGCTGCAACTACCGCAACATCTCTTTAGTCTACCACACTTACTTCTGGAGTATCGACAGCTCTGGTTTCTACTGTCTCTGTAACTTCTCCTCAGACATCTTTACCATTGTCTGGATCCACGATTCAAACTACGGTTCAGATGCCTGTAGGACAACCTGGTTTAAGTACGGTTGTCACTAGTCAACCACAATTCACTTATCAACCGTACCAGGGACGAAACCAATACGGGCCTGCTGTCCAGCAGCCAGTTTACCAGTATCAACCGTATCCTGGGTACACTTATCAACAACCACAGCAACCCCAGTATGGTCCGGTTAATCCTGGTTTTCCAGGAGGATACAATATCCCGAATGCGATTCCTATTCCAAGTTATCCCGGATATCCTCCTCCTTGGACTGGTCTTGTGACCCAGAGCTTTAGGGATCCTAATCGGCAGTTACCGTTTATCGCAAATTTGGATTTACCAGACTTGTCGTGCCTAACGAACGATCTAATAAATTATCTTCCGTTTTGGCTGCCAATGCCAAATAAGTTGCCCAGTGACATACCCAAGTTCGAAGGTAAGTCTGGAGAGGACCTGTCGAATCATGTGATGACTTACCACCTCTGGTGTGCCTCTAATTCCATCTCGGATGATTCGATCCGCTTACGACTTTTCCAGCATACTCTCATTGGTCTTGCGGCCAAGTGGTACATTAAGTTACCACGGGCCTCTTTTTATAATTTTAGCCAGTTAGCTACCTCGTTCTTAACTCATTTTCAGTTGCCAGTCAGATATGATAATGGCACGGAGTTACTAACTTCATTAAAACAATCGACGTCCACTTATATTTCCGATCATATTCATGAATGGAGACGTCGAAGGCGGTTAGTGAAAGTTTTTATCCCGGACCAGATTTTAGCTGAATGGTTTGTTAAATCATTGTTACCGAAGATTACTGAAGACGTAACTAAGGCTGGAGTAGTTACTGAGGAGCAAGTGATTTCTCAAGCACAGTACCTTGACTTAGTTTACACTCAGTCAGGTACGTTACACGAAAAGATCCCAGATCTTCCTAAGTCAAATCAAATCGTTGCTGCTCCTTCGGGGTCTCATGCCGTTGATGGCATGATTGGTACGGTGAATACTAAAAGCAAGAAGAAATCCTCAAAGATTCTTCACCTATTATAACCTTACCAGACTCCCCGACAGGAGAATCTTCTGTTGAATTTTTCGCTGATATTTACGCTGTAGAGTCATCTACAGCTAAATCAAAATCCGGTGGGAAAAAGAAAAGTAAGAAGAAGAATAAAGCAGACAAAACTCCAAAGGAGAAAACAGAAAAGTCGGAAACCAATGACGAAAAGCGCAAACCTCAATATCCTTGTCTTATTTGTGAAGAGGATCATTTTACAAGAGATTGCCCTCATCGGGCCGAGGTTGTGAAAATCGTCAAGGGTTCCCCAACTCCTGCTGTTTTGAAAGATCCATTTCCAAAGCAGGAGAGTAAGATGATAGGTTCTTCCTCGAGTGCCAGTGTGGTTGAAGGGAAAGTACCCCTAGGGTCCTTTGGGCTAAGACTCTACCAGACTGAAAATTGCTTATTCAAAGAAACACACACACAACCATTATCTTTACTTTAAGCAAATTCTAATGTTAAGGGTACGTACCTAAGGTCCTACGTTCGAGAAGGCCTTTAGGGTCCAAACCCTTCTTGGAGTTCCCTTCTTCTTCCTTTGACCTGTAAAACAAACAAATCAAAGAACACAACAGTACATGGACCAATACTTATATATAAACCATCTTCATGCTATAAAGTTAGTTATAAAAATCTTTAAGTAACTACTTGCATAAGAATTCAAGACAAGAATCTCATAAGCATAAAGAAAGAATGTTTCGGGAACCAAGACATGTTTCTTTTATATAAAGGCAAATAAAGTACATATAACGGAAACATATCACCTCAAACACCTTCAGCAGGCTCCAAGCAAAGCTTCCTCCCAGATTCGTTCCAGCCTCAAGCCTCCAACAAGAGCTCCTTCCAAGTCTTACTCAATGATGACATAAAGGATGAATGATCACCAATACACATGGAAACAAGGGTTTCCTATGCAAAATGGGGGAAGTGCATAAAACACCAAGGACTTCAAACCTGGTCTATGGGGAAAATCTCAGCATAATAATCTTGCTCTTCTTTTCTCTCTCTCTTAGGCCTTCCCTTTGATGTCTTTTTATACCATCTCCAAAGTAGTTTTTTAGTTAGGAGTTGGTTGGGAACAGTTGGGCCACGGGCACTAACAGGTGATTAGCAGGTAAAACCCGCGATCTCCGCCTGAAAATAAGGAATTATATATTTTTTTAAGTGTTTTAATACATACACGCGGGTTGGGTATACACAGACCCGCGTGTACACGCGTTTAACTCAGGGCAATGTCGCGTATAGGGAATAAAACATTGTTTTTTAAATTTTTGGACAAGGTCTGGAAGGAGGGGTTGCCCTAGGCCATGAGTGCAACATCACAAACCATAAGAGTGAGATTTGGAGCTATAACATATGCCCCCTAATGTATGAGGTCAGAAGGGGAACATGATGGCCGAAATATATTATGTAAGTACATGGAAAGGAACTCTATCGAAAAACCGAGGAGGACTGCACCAGAATTCAGCCTGCCAAGCCACCGAAAGGAGATCAGAAAGAAACACTATCTGAGGCGGGCATACCCATGCTCAGGAAAAGTAAAGCATGTCTACATAGCAAGTACAAGTGGATCCACTAAGTATACAAGTATAAATGACTGGAAGATACATAATGGATCATCTGATCATAATGAGTAAGTACATGTTTGAATATCACATATAAAACTGTCAATGATGCTGAAAGATGCAACGAATCACTGATATCAAAGATTGATCCCAAAAGGTACCAACTGAACATGATGGAATAGGATGGTACTACACTTCAAACTTAGGTGCCAGCATATAGAATGTTGCCATGACTGACTGCAACATATAAGGTGGAGTGGTATCAACTAGCAGTAACAAGAGCAATTGTCAAGTGAACCAATGAATGCTGATACAACCTGAGGTCTTCACCGACCGCCGTGGTACATTTCTACACCATGGGAATAAATGATCTGAAGTCGACCATGTGAGAAATCGTTTGATTACCGGTCATTGACGTATACCATTAACAAACGCGAGACTACTCACCGATAATGATAATGAGTGTCAAGGTACCCAGTACAATCTAACAAGTGTGAATAGATGAGCTGAAGTTGAACACCTGTAAGAATCTATCGATCAGGAGACAATGATGGTTTCCCACTATCGATAGCGAAGGATCTGCCACTAATGACTGCAAACCCCAAGGTACTGCCAAATGGACTCTAGATCTTTGCCCCAGAGCAATGAGTCGGAGTCGATAGGGAAAGATCCGCTAGAAGGAAGGCATTAAGGCATCCTCCATCAATCTAGCGCGAGTGTAACCCGTAGGCCAATAATGTGGAAGGAATCGGACGAAAAAGATGTAGTAACCCAACCGAAGTACGTTTCCGGCATACACAAGATGTGGCTAGCGCACGGCAGAAACCCTCTGAACCAACCAATAATGAAAGCTGACACAGAGGCGAGGTATCCACCAATAGGGTCAAATGGAAACCAAGGTACTGCACGAATCCCAATGTGTGATAATGTATGCTGACATCGAACACAAGGGAAACCACTCAGTCAAAGACCCATGATACTGATCGATGCTGAGCACAAGGTGACCTATCAATAATGAAAATAGGGCCAGGTTGCGGCTCTAGGCCTGTCCTCAGAGCAAGGTGTCGTCGTCGATAAGGACAAGACCCGCCAGCAAGAAGTCAATGGGGACCTTCTCAAACCGGCACAAGTAAAGGACCAATATAACTGATGTGATGATAGAAATGACACTGACAACCAGGGATGGCCGACTGAAAAATGAGTCAAGAGACACCGCAGAAAGGCCGACTCAGGCTAACTTCCCTTGAACAAAAGCACGACTCAATGTGACTATGTGGCAGCATATGATGAATCTGTATAAGTTCGTCATGCAGGAGGCACGAACGAACCTTCCATATGATTGGAAGAGATAACCAATCGGGGGAGAACTGACTCGATAACAAGGTTATGGCGTACCTAAGTCAAACTAAATCCCACCCATGCGGAGGAGACTTTGTTTTGAGTGCTTTGTTCAAGGGCGACATGACTGACTCTAGCTGCCAACAATAAATGGAAATAATGTCCCTGTTCCCGCTCTTTTTGGAATATTTTATTTTTTTGTCTTTTTCAGATAAGCCGGAAAAAGAATAAAAGAATGCTATGGTACAGTGGAAAGAACGAGTGTCGGTGAAACAGTTGATCTAGTTCCTGGGAAAGGAACGTTCCTATGCTCAATGCAGGGAGGTGAAAACTGGTCAGTGACACTCAGAGGTATGTTCCTTCCACGGATCTGGGTATGTCAAGCTGCAGAAATCAAAGGTATGCAAGGTTGATTTTGCAGACGGCATGGTCAAAAGTTGGCTTAAACACGAGTCCAAGTGAAGCCGGCTCTAGGCCAAAAGGTGCAAATGGTCAACATGCAATGCAAAAGTACAACTCGACACTCATAGGAGCCTCTAGGGTATAAGGCCAGAACGAAGCGAAGAAGCAAAGAGGAATGAGTCTTCAACGCATAAGTCATGGCGGGACTACAGAGGACTCCCGAGCCTACTCAAAACGAAGCAGCATGGGCAACAAATGTCAGTGAGGTGCTCACTAGGATGCCCATGTAAAAGGATGGCTCTACCATCGTGTCATGATTTAAAGAATCGGCGAGTGAAAATGGCTTACGAATCATAACACGATGGGGTCGACCCTATGGCAGATGTATCGGTCAAATGGAGGCTAGTATGCATAATGCAACGGAAAAATGGTGTCCCTAACCTATATGCCAGTGAGAAAACGATACCTGCGATGACGGGTCAGCAGTCATGGAACCATCTCGAACCATCGAAAAATGTCCAAAATGTCCTAAAAAACAACCCAATCTCGACATTCCAAGCTCCCAAGTTAAAAGTGACATGAAACCAAACAAAATAAAATTTTGAAAAAAATTTGCATTTTCAAAACTTATAAAAAGAAATTTTGGACTTACCATTTTCACCGTTTGACTTGGAGAGCAAAAATTGTGGAGCAAAAGGAGCAAACTTCCCTGTGACTTATTCAACCGTTCAAACTTGCCGAAAACTTCCAGGTAAGCACTAAACTTGTCTTGCAATTAATTGTGATAGTTTTTTGGAAATTTAATTGATGTTTTACCGTTGGGTTTTTGCAAAAAATTCCTTTGCGGCGTACACGCGGGTTGGCTATATAGAAATCGCGTATACGACGGCCCTACACGTGACTGTATACAAAGGAACCCGTGTGTGCACAGCAAACTAATCTTATACACAAAACTAACGGATGGAAATGATTTTTTCTTCCAGGATTACTCTCACATGGCGTGAAAGAGAGCACTCAGCCACGGATAGTGAAGTTATGAACAATGATGAGGCATTAGATGCCCTACGAGGATGTGGGTTGCTAAAATTCTTCAAATTGCCAAATATGAAAGCCAACACGCGTTTGCTCGAGAGACTCATTGATTATTGGGATGTCGATGAGGAAGCATTCATCATTGATTAGATGCCACTCAGGGTAGAAGTGGAAGATATATATTTTATCACGGGCATTTCCCGAAGGGGAGAGGTAGTACATTCCCAGGGCAGGACACGAAATAGCCTCAGTGTAGATGACTATGTACAGATTTATTGCCCGGGTCATCGGAAGGTCGGGAGCCAGATCTCTATCCCACATGTGGCGAGTTTGTCACTCAGGATAATCTTGTTCACCATAGGTCGAGTGAACGGATCATCCTCACTACATCAGGCGTCACGGGTAAACATGAGCGTGGCAGTGGACTGTCTCACTACAGTGTTTGACTGGTGTACTCCTCTCCTTGCCAACATGAAGGAACAACTCACTTCTATCAGGAGGGGACAGACCAAGAACTTTGGGTTCGGAACCATCTTGTGCACTTTCTTCTTCGAGAAGGTTCCCGCACTCCGCCCCAGGGTAGCAGTTTCCATCAGTAGTCCACGTGATCCACGCATGGGCCGGTGGGCTGACTTGATGAAACGTCTGGGGGGTGGGGAAGTCCCTAGGAATGCATTCGACGATGATTTCTTTACTTGGTGGGAGCAGCAAATCATCGTCGTGGATGATTACCCCTATGTCGGACTAGATTTCCGAGGAGATCCTGATCTAGTGTTACCACCAGATGCGGCATGGGGCGAGATTGGTAAGATTTTTTATTTTTATGATTTTATGATTTTTATTGGATTTTTCAAATATAATGATGAACTTTGAAAAATATTTTTTGATGAGATTCAAATGACTAATATGATGATCATGTTCCAGATATTGGACCCGTACGACCAGATGGATTCCCGCAGCATGGACGGCGTGGCCGAGGAGCCGAAGAGGCGGCTGCGGATGCGGAACGGACCTTAAACAATGTCCAGCGACACTTGGCGAGACTGAGCTGCCAAGTACCGATGGCCGAGATAGAGGACCTTCCTCCAGATATGCAGCGTCATGTGGTTGTGATGCCACGTGACTGGGTTCGCATCTTTCGACACGTGGCCAATGCTATAGTTACTTATTTAGCTGCTCATCCAGAGCCGAGGCATTAGATATGCCTCACATGATTATGGGCATTTGAGTCCCAATTTTGTATATTTTTGGACACACATATGTACATTCGAGACGCTTTGCGATATATATATATATATATATATATATATATATATATATATATATATATATATATATATATATATATATATAGATATATATATATATATATATATATATATACAGTTTGACTTTTTGATGCATGATTTTATGATGATGAATGATTGATATGCCAGTCTAATGCTTGATTAGCGATAGAATCAGCTAACCAATTTTGAGATCTTGGAATGTGCAAATAATTAATGTAAATAAATGATCTTTGCAACAACCTCACCCTTAAATATTGGCGATATAATAATGGATCTCTAACCTGATAAATGTAATTTAACTGAGACACTATCAATTGAGAATCAAGATATACTACCAACGAGTTGATCCCATAAGAGATTGCCTCGGATAATAGATTGGTAACAGCTGTATACTCGGCCATATTGTTTGAAGCAGGACCGATACACACGCCTCTCGATATCATCAACTGACCAGTTGGGTAATAAAGTACCCAAGCTGCGGAAGCAAGATTCCGAGTGTGCCGACTAGCACCATCGGCGAACCCAAAATAGACCAAATCATCCATTAGCACCTGCCACAGCAGACCAAAAAGCACTGATATCAGAAAACGCTCGACAATATATGTATAAATATATATATAAAATACAAAGAAGTCATCGCCCAGCCTGAACTAAGCAAAGTACTCCTTTGGGTAGAGCCCATCAGGAGGCTCTGCCCATTGACTCCTAGGGATGTTTATAGGTACGACGATCGAACCAATCAATATACTCTCTTCGGCAAATGAATGTGTTGGAGCCGAAGCGACCGTACAAACATCACTAGTCGAACTGGAGGACCGAGATTCTACCTGATGTACAGCGGAGTGAAAGTGTAACCGACGATGTAAATCTTCCAAAGGTCGATCTACGGCCGTCATTGCTTCGAATACCGCTTCATCCGATGGAAAAACGATATCCGAGCAATTCGATGCAAAGGTGGAATCAAGGGTCTGAAAATGAGCCACATCACCATCTATTTCTTTCTCAAAGGAAATAGTAGAATGGTTATCTACAGAGTTATCGATAGATTCGCATCTAGGTTCCACTGTAGATATAAGAGATTCTATTCCACCCACCTTGTCGTCACCTGATGTGGTCGCAGATGAAGCTAAGGTTCCAGGATTCGAAGAATAAGGAGTTTGGACAAACTCTCTCCGTAAAGGATCCCTGGAGGATGAAATTGTATCTATACCAGCTGTAGGAGGGGGAAGATTAAACTTACCCATCAATGAAGAGTACATCCCGACTCCTAGACTCTCGGTAGGCGGATGGGGGTTACCCACTAAAGGAATAGTAGAGTCAGAGTTTGCTTGAGGATCAACTGGACAATAGTCCAATTGGTCAAACTTAACGATTTTCCCCTCATGAGGAAAGCAAATGACACGAAACAGAGTCGAAACCACGGCATCCATCTCGTATACCCAGTTCCTTCCTAATAGGATATTATAGTCTAGGTTATCGTCTATGACCTATACTTCAATATTAACGACCTTTCCTCCAACACATATAGGAAAGGCCGGGATAATCCCGTATGGCCTATGAGAGTGACCATCAAATGCTGTCAATAGGGTAGGTGAAGGAACAACCGACGGTGATCCAATGGCCTTCCAACATGACATAGACATGACACACGTGGAAGCTCCCTCATCAACAACCGTCCAAAAAATACTGGTAGGTAGACTTTATCTCGAAAGCCATGTGATGAGGAAGTCTCTTTTTGACATTACTCATATCAAAAGTGAGAGCTAAGGAATTACTTGGATCTACTGCCCCCATTGCCGATAGCAAGGCACTTCGTTGAGCAGGACATGACTGGAGAACCTCTAACGCGGACATAGCACATGGGCATTGAGCCAAATCCTCCACAATGGAGTAATTTTGGGCGGCCCTAGCATTAGGGTTAATCGTTGCGCGTTTGGCGGAACCTTTCGGTATCCTAGGTATAGTCTCAACAGGGGGCCGCTCAATATGAAGGTCACTACCTCCGGGAACAGTTTTATCCTTAGATGTTTCGGCTTCACCATAATCACGTGACCGAGTAGTCACATGGACATTTGAACCCATCATAAAAACATTTGATTCTTTTCCCCTTCCTGGTTGCCCCCTGAGGAGGTCCCAGGATTCGAATTTGCGCCAGCAAGAAGTTGCTGCCCTTGGGGAAACGGGTTAGTTAACACAGCTTGCGAACTAGAAGTCCCTTGTTGTCCTAACAAGCACTAAGCGTCTTCAATTCTAGGGCAGAGATGAGTTAGATGGTCCCCACTACATAACTTGGAAGGAAACTTACTTTCTTTCTCGACTCACCTTTACCACCACCAGCGTTGTTGTCAGATTTATTTGCATCGGGCTTCCCATCCGAGTTCTTTTTCTTACCACGTCCTTTCTTTTTCCCATTGGAATTTTGATTTCCTTTGGGGTTATCGGATTGGACGGCGTTAATTGAAGAAGTTTGGGAAGCGGGGAGATTAGACAATGTGACTTGGTTGTTAGAAGCAGTTTGCAAAGACAACTGCTGCAATTGATTCAACAAGTTCACTGTAGATGTGTCTACAGACCCAACGATACCGTCCACGTGCAGACCTGGCTTCGGCTTAGCTAAATCCACCTTAGATCCAGGAGCATCTGGCAAGTACTTTTGGAGGATCCCATACTGAGAGTAAATCAGTTCTAACTGCTGGGCCCTAAAAATGGCTTGCTCCTCAGAATAGACCCCAGACATGGAGACATCCTTGGAGATCTCAGGTTGCAAAGACTTCAAAAACCACTCTAGACGGTACTCCAGAGGGATTTTGGCTTTAATAAGTCTCTTTCTCTGTCTCCATTCGTGAATGTGATCAGAAATGTGGGTTGCCTTATCCTGACGAAAGGTGGCCAGAAGTTCAGTTCTGGCATCATAGCGGACAGGCAACTGGAAGTGATTTAAGAAGATATTGGCTAAGTCAGCGAACGATGTAAAGCTGCCCCCTGGCAACTCTATGTACCATTTAGCCGCATTACCAGTCAAGGTGCGCTGAAAGAGTCTCAACCTAATCGAATCCTCGATGAGGGAGTTGGATGAGCACCACAAATGGAATGTGGTTACATGATCGCCCGAATCTTCACCACTCTTCCCTTCGAATTTTGGAATGTCCGAAGGGAGTTTGGTTGGGACCGGAGGCCAGGCCGGATTATACCTGATTGGGTCGTTTGTTAACTTTGTGAGATCTGGCAGGTTTAACGTTGCCAGAAATGGAAGCCTAGGAGGACCTAGGGGATTCCACCCAGACTGAGCAGAACTCCCAAAGTTTTGAAAATATTGTCCTAGGATTTGGGAGGCACCAGGCTGCCCGAAGTGACCAGTAGAACCGGCTGAACCAAAAGGCAAGCCTTGTGGTCCAGCAAAATTCGGAGTTTGACCAACTCCTGCTGTATAACCTCCATAGCCCGCAAAGTTTCCTCCTAAAGAATGGTAAGGAGTTGATAACCCCTGATATGGGTTCCAAGTCGAAGCAAGGGGAGGAATACTTTGAAACGAACTAACCGTGGTGTACGGCCTATTCCCTTGTTGGCTGATAAATGGATTCCCAGTTCCTGCACTACTAACCCCAGGGTTATTCCAACCTTGGAAAGGATTGCTGCTTTGTCCTATAGAAGAAAAAGGCATGGATCCTACCGTCGGGTTGGAATGTGGTATATGACCACTTCCGAAAGGAAAACCCTGGAATGAGGCCGATCCGCCCATCATGGACGTAGCCACACTAAACGGAACCGATGGAATACCCTGTGATTAGGTGCCAAAAGAGAAGAGTCCAGTACTAAAAGCATTGGTTTGGGCATTTCCACTCGTGGACGGAATGGAGGTAGACCCAAGTAGAGATGTGCTCGCAAAAGATCCAAACAAGGAAGTGGAGGGGATGGAAATGGTTCCTCCCCCTTGCACCGATGTAGGGGTTTGCATAGTCGCAACACTCATAGAAGCCATGCTTCCAGTAGTGGTCATGAATGGTAAGCGCGTAGCGTAACCTGGACTTGCTGGTCTATGTGACGGAGTCCCAACGTATTGCAATACGTCTGGATGACTAAATGGTAGAGGAGAATTTGGAACCACTAATGATTCTGAAAGTTCTTCTACCTCTACGTTATTCTCCGCTTGAAAGCGAACTCGAGAAAGGACTGGAGTGTCCCTCTCTTGCTCAGAAGTACCAGGCCTTGCTTGGCCGCTAATGTCCCCGAGAGGAGGATCAATCCCCGATGCGTCAACCGGCGTGGGACGGACCCCACCGGTAGTACTGCCTCTGCGCCTTCTAGGAGAAGGCTCTAAACTTGGTGGCGAGAGACCACGAAGTCTTCGAGACCGTCTTGGAGATCGGTCAGCCACTTTGAATTTTTTGTTATGATCTAACTAAAGACTCAAAAAATTAAAAGCTAAGCCGACTAGGAGCACAGAGCACACACTATAAAGTCCCTAAAGATACAGCCAGTCAAACAACTTCCAAGTATTTCTGCTCCGGGTGATTAGGACCGGACACCAAAATACGAGAAAGTGAATCAAGGGACCTTCCGAAGATAGTCTGGGATGATGAGGGCCCAGTCCTATCAGCGAAGGTATCAGAGGAAGTTACGCTGACCTCCTAACAACAGCCTGCGCCGGTGCAAGCCCCCAAGCTTTGCAAGGGTGCCCTCCAGTAGTACTGTCGAGAGTGATACAACGTCGACCTCAGGTGCCACGGGATTCCCCTCCGCAGCCACCTATGCAGATCTCTAGGAGAGGCAACTATGGATACCAACTCGTCGCAGAAGCCAGGCGGAACAGTCATGAGGTAAGTTCGGACAAGTAGTAGAGGGGGTATCTCTCTTCCCTGTCTTCACAGACCCTCGTGCTTAACTCCCAGATCCGGAGTTTTCCTGGTCTTCCTAACGCTATTGGATTTACTCTCGTTAATCAGACTCTTATGTTTGACGTTTTATGTGGCCTTGGAGAGTTAATTCTCCACTCGCCTAATCCAAGGCCCTAAAATCCTAAACTTGTTGGTGTAACTGACTAAAACAAAAAGTTCTAGTGGATTTTAATTTAGCGCTTGATTTTATTAGGCTGTTCTTTAAGTCACAAGGTAATGGAGATGAAACTTGTGGTGTTTTTATGGACGCAAAAGAAATTAATAAAACTTAGCTACATGCACATGCACTTTTTGTTTTCGATGAAGAGCAATTTCTATGAGGTTCAGAGGTACTTCTAATATAAACAAATTTTCTTTTTCTTTTCAGACTCCACACTCACAAAAACTAACAAAACTAAATATGCCTAAAAAGAGATGCAAATCTATCCTAATGCAAGAACTATATGTGGATGCAAGATTTAAAGACTACTTCTAAAAACAAAGAAGGAAAGTTGTTGCTTTACCAAATTTTGTCTTGCCACTAAAATGCTTAGATAGAAGATGATATGTTACCAATTATTTCATCCAAACAATAAAAACAAGTTTTAAGATAAAAACAAAGCACTTTCACTTCGCAAAAAAGGAAATCAAATGAAAATCAAGTTTAAGAAAGCGAAACTCAAAACTTTCAAAAGATTTTCTTTCAATCAAACCAAAAGTCTTTTTCAAAGGAAAGCTCTCAAAAATATTGACACCAATGATTGATAAATAGGCAACCAAACACTTTTGTGAATTGACACCTTTCAAATGATGAAAACTCAACAAAAATAAATGTGTTTGAAATCGCTTTTGACAATCAGAAGCAGCAATGAAAGTCCAAAAGATCAAAAGACAAGTTTCAAGAAAATGGTAACAAACAACTTTCCCGAAACGAAGGAGCAAATGGTCACAAAAATGGTTTCGTTAAGCAAACAAAAGGGTCATCAAAACAAAAATGAACACAAAGTTTGAAATCCAATCTTCCTACTCTGCCAAAACAGAGCAGTCAAGATTCTTAACCAGAAATCTTGTGTGTCAAAAATCAATGACGCTTGCAATCAACGAAAACAAGACTAATACTCCTTATAACTAGAGAGAGTTCAAAACAAGATGCCCCCTGTTAAACAAAGGACTGTTACTGGAAAATGACTGCTTGAAACTGACCCAAACCACCAGACAAACATTCAGCAAAAAGAAAATTTATAAATCTTGAAAATTATATGGTATACGCGCCTGCAGTGATGTGCAGAGTGCGTGTACACGCGACTGTAACTGAGGAAACCTGCGTATACACGGGTTTACTTAGTACAAATTGCGTATATACACTTCTGTAATCCAGAAAAAAGGCGTATATGAAGACTTTCAAGAAAAATAAAAAACACAGACTGAAAAAACTGGAAATGCTTAGAGTTCAAGAACAGATCAGACAGTCAGAGCCAACAAACAGAGAGGCTGAGCCTTGATTGGCTTGAAGGCTACCCAAACTAGGAACAACTAGAATGTTGTTCCCCAGTGGAGTCGCCAATTCTGGTTGAAGGGAAAGTACCCCTAGGGTCCTTTGGGCTAAGACTCTACCAGACTGAAAATTGCTTATTCAAAGAAACACACACACAACCATTATCTTTACTTTAAGCAAATTCTAATGTTAAGGGTACGTACCTAAGGTCCTACGTTCGAGAAGGCCTTTAGGGTCCAAACCCTTCTTGGAGTTCCCTTCTTCTTCCTTTGACCTGAAACACCTTCAGCAGACTCCAAGCAAAGATTCCTCCCGGATTCGTTCCAGCCTCAAGCCTCCAACAAGAGCTCCTTCCAAGTCTTACTCAATGATGACATAAAGGATGAATGATCACCAATACACATGGAAACAAGGGTTTCCTATGCAAAATGGGGGAAGTGCAGAAAACACCAAGGACTTCAGACCTGGTCTATGGGGAAAATCTCAGCATAATAATCTTGCTCTTCTTTTCTCTCTCTCTTAGGCCTTCCCTTTGATGTCTTTTTATACCATCTCCAAAGTAGTTTTTTAGTTAGGAGTTGGTTGGGAACAGTTGGGCCATGGGCACTAACAGGTGATCAGCAGGTAAAACCCGCGATCTCCTCCCGAAAATAAGGAATTATATATTTTTTTAAGTGTTTTAATACATACACGCGGGTTGGGTATACACAGACCCGCGTGTACACGCGTTTAACTCAGGGCAATGTCGCGTATAAGGAATAAAACACTGTTTTTTAAATTTTTGGACCAGGTCTGGAAGGAGGGGTTGCCCTAGGCCATGAGTGCAGCATCAAAAACCATAAGAGTGAGATTTGGAGCTATAACACAGTGAAGAACCCATATTGATGATGTCTCATGTAAGGATTGCGACTCGATCGCAAGATTATGGTAGTAAAAGTCATGTTGATGGCAAAGAAGCAGAATCTTCTCATTCTAATCCATCAATCTCAGCTCCCAGTTCCGATCCACTACAGATCGAGAAACCTAACCCGGACTTAGTAATCAAACCACCCGCTAAGGGTGTACTTCGAAGGTCTACTTTCAATCCACATGCAAGAGCAGCTCATAATTACAACATTATTGAGGATTTAGTTGTTTCACCCTCAGCAATGTCGGCTTTGGAAGTGCTGCAATCATGCCCAGCACAACGCAAATTGCTTTTGTAGGCTATAGGAGCTATTGATGTTTAGGACCCGAACCTAATAATCTTTGATCTAGAAAATAGTACACTGTGTTTACCTCATCAGATGGCTTTCCAGATCCCAATGATAGTCAAAAACAAGCCTATTCATCGGACTGTAATTGATGAGGGAGCTTCCACGTGTATTATGTCGATACAGTGTTGGAGATCGCTTGGTTCTCCTTCACTAAATCAATCCCCGACAATTCTTAAGGCCTTTGATGGTCGTGGGTTTCATCCGTTTGGCATTCTACAGGATTTGCCTATAGGGGTTCAAGGAAAAACCGTTAGTCTAGATGTGGAGGTGGTTGATGCCCCTCTAGACTACAACCTTCTCTTGGGTCGAAGTTGGTCTTACGCTATGACAGCAGTCGTTTCATCGGTCTTCCGAGTAATAAAATTTCCACATAATGGCAAGATCGTAACCATAAACCAGCTGGCTTACTTTTCATCCAACCCAGCCTCTTCAGAGAGTATCCAGCATGTCGGTAAAACGACTATCCCTTATAAGGATGTTGGAGTAGGATTAGTTAAAGATGCCGGTTTACTGGGAACTTTTCCCTTTCCTCCAATCAACGCCTCGTCTTCGTTTGCATCCATTCATATGATTACATCAGATACCATTGTTTATGACGATCCTTGGATCGTTCCTTCTGAATCTGAGATAGACTCATTTGGTGATGCTATGCCTTTGAGTCCATATGAAATTTCTTATGAAGCCGTGCAGTCTTTTACCGACCTGCGTTCAACCAAAATCGACCAAATGAATGTGGTCCGTGAGGAATCACTTTTCACGCCAACCTCGAAGTTAATAGCGTTTCTCGAAGTTCTGTCATCTGGCGAGCAACTTCGTGAAGTCATGTGTGTAGACGATTTACCATGGGAAGATCTCCATCACAGATCTTCGTTTTTACCTGAGGATGATCGTTTTGAAAACGATTTCTCATCAATCTTTACAGTTGAATATGTCAAAGAAGCTCAGAATCCAATGAAACATCTTGATTCAGAGCTGAATTTGGGAAACATTTCTCGCACTATTCCAATTGACATTTCAGTCAAGCCCGGAATTGTTGAGCACATTCATATAGGTGCCTCGTGTTCAGATGACGAAATTCAGACATACAAGGCCCTATTTCTAGAATTCTGCGACGTGTTTGCCTGGTCCTATGAGGAAATGCCAGGAATTGATCCCGCAATTGTTGTCCATGAGATCAAGACTTACCCAGATGCTAAACCCGTCTGGAAACGTTTGCGTTAGATTCGCCCACGAAAAGCGGCTGCAATTAAAGCAGAAATTGAAAAGTTGTTGAAAGCAGGTTTCATTTATCCGATCCCGTTAACGGATTGGGTATCGAATATTGTTCCGGTTAACAAAAAACAGGGAACAATAAGAATATGCATCGATTATAGGGATATCAATCGAGCTTGTCCCAAGGACAACTAGCCAACACCCTATATCGATCAAATAATTGACGATTGTGCCGGCAGTGAAATATTTTCCTTTATGGACGGTTTTTCCGGTTACAATCAAATCAATATTCTACCTGCCGATCAACCAAAAACGGCTTTCATTTGTCCATAGGGGACCTTTTCTTATTGCAAATTACCTTTTGGGCTTAAGAATGCCGGAGCCACTTTTCAAAGGGCGATGTCTTATGTGTTTCATGACATCAAACACATTGTGTAACCGTATCTCGATGATTTGCCCGCTCATTCATTACATCGAGCTGATCACCTTGTCCATTTACGAGCAATATTCATGAGGTGTAGGCATTATCGTATTCGGTTGAACCCACACAAATGTGTCTTCTGTATAGAAGTGGGACGATTACTGGGATTTGTAGTTTCAAAAGCCGGCATTTGCGTCGATCCCTCGAAGGTAGAAGCTATCATCAAATTGCCTCCTCCTTCGAGTCTTCGCCAACTCCAAAGTTTGCAGGGGAAAGCAAACTTTTTACGCCGATTCATTCCTAACTACGCCGAGATTACAAAGGGTTTTACCCGGTTGTTGAAATAGAATGCTCAATTCTCTTGGGATGAGATAGCTCAGAAATCTTTTGATGCACTCAAGCACGCGTTGACCCATGCACCGTTGCTACATCCTCCCAACTACAACCTGGATTACTTTTTGTACCTCGCCGCTGCTCATTCCACCATTGGAATGGTCTTAGTTCAGGAAGATGAATTTGGAACGGAACATGTGATATATTACCTTAGTCGGACGTTAAATCCAACTGAGCTCAAATATTCACATGTGGAGAAATTGGCATTGGCAGCCGTTCAAGCTGTCCAACGTTTTCGTCACTACATTCTCCTCCGTAAAACTACAGTCATTTCGGATTGCAACCCTATGATCTACATTTTGATTAAACAATTGCTAGGGGGAAAGTACTCTAAATCGATCGTATCCTGCAAGAGTTCGACTTGGAGTTTGAGAAATAAGAAATCTTTAGTTTTTGCAGAGTTAATGTGTGACTTCCCGCGTGCTGACACAGAAACTGTGGCAGAGGAACCCATTGCGGACGAATCTTTGTTTCTCATCAGCACTTTAGATCCGTGGTATGGGGATATCATCATCTATCTCCAAACCCAATCCTTTCGGCCCGAAGTTTCAAAGTCGGAACGTCGGAAAATTCGCTTCCAGTCCCAACAGTACAAAATTATTGGAGATACTCTTTATCGCCGTGGGGCGGACTTGGTTTTTCGCCGTTGTTTAACTCACGAAGAAGCTGAAAGGGTTTTGAATGACTGTCACTCTGGAGCATGTGGCGGTCATATTTCTGGGTATGCCACAGCCCAAAAGATATTGCGCGTTGGCTACTTCTGGACGTCCTTGTTTAAAGACTGTATTACTGCGGTCCGGAAATGCCACAACTGTCAAGTGTTTGATCGCAAGATGCGCACTCCACCTGCTCCTCTCCACCCTATAATTGTCGTTGGTCCTTTTGCAAAATGGGGTATCGATTTTATTACATGTAACCCTCACTCGGCCGGGGGGCATGCGTATATCATCCTTGCGGTTGATTATTTTACTAAGTGGGCCGAGGCGATGCCTACATTCGAGGCAGACGGCAAGACAACTGCAATTTTCGTATTCAATCACATTATTGCTAGGTTTGGTGTCCCACAAGCGATAATCACTGACCATGGGCGCCATTTTCGAAACGTTATGATGACAAAACTTACAGGCCAGCTTGGTTTGCGTCACGATAGCTCAACTCCTTATTATCCACAAGCGAATGGTCTGGTTGAGTCCATCAACAAAGTTTTAGTTATCATGATCCGACGAATCATTGGTATTCATCGGTCGAATTGGCACAACATGTTATTTTCCGTGCTTTGGGCGTACCGAACCTCAGTGAAAACATCAACAGGGTTCACTCCTTTCCAACTAGTTTATGGTTTGGAAGCTGTGCTGCCTATTGAATGCGAAATCCCGTCACTACAAATGGTTGTCGAATTACTTCCAACTACTTCCGAAGAGGAGAAGCATTTATTATACTTAGCTCAATTAGATGAGACTCGACGTGATGCTGCATTGGCGATCGAGACTCACGCAAAACGTATGGAAGCTCAGTATGATCGAAATGTGACCCCTCGAAATTTTTCGAAAGGAGACCTAGTGCTATTATATGATCAAGCTAACGATAAATAGGTGCTGGAAAATTCGTTCCTATGTGGCATGGGCCCTACATTGTCAAGCGAAAGCTATCAAAAGGGGCCTATGAGCTGGTAGATTCTGACGGGGACTCTTTGGGTAAACCTAGAAATGGACTTTACCTAAAGAGGTATTATGCTTAAATGATGGGTATGGAGATTTTAGTTAGGTTAGATTTTTCTTTCTAGCTGGTGTGTTTGTTAGTTTAGACAGTTTTCTTAGCTTAGAGAGTGTGTTTTTCGTCGTTATTCTGCTTATCTTGGTTTTACGCTTGATGTTTGCAGATGTCGATGCCTCTCCAAACATACATTGGATTTGCTGATGGTGCTTGTCGTAATACATGGAATATCTCTTTCGCAGCCTGGGTTATCTATTCGCCCTCTGACGAGTTAGTTTCTATGCATGGAGTGAGCCTCGGTCAAACAACAAACAACATTGTAGAATACAGTGCAGTGATTGAATTATTGTCTGAATCTATTTCATTTGGGATTCGGAGTTTGATAGTGAGGTTGGATTCTGAACTCGTTGTATTACAGCTTAATAGAGTATATGCCAATAGAAATCCAGTTTTATTAAGGTTATTTTTGAGAGTGCGTATCTTGGAACATGAATTTGATTACATTGAATATCAACATATTCCAAGGTCTTTAAATACATTAGCAGATGCAATTGCTTCTCGAATGTTAGACAGACATTTGAAATAATCATACATGTAAATTTAAAAACATTTCATCACACATGTTTAACAAGATAAGCCGGTAATAATGATATATATAGATAGGAGTGTGTCAAAAAATACATCGTCTTCGATCATAGGTTGAAAAACACCTTATGATCGGCAAAAATGATAAGTACAAAAAAACAAAATGTCACATGTGTCTACAAAAACGACCATGCTCTCTATACGACACCACTGCACGAGCCACCCTACACAAGAACCTCCTAAAAGGTCCTGGGACTGCGACTACATAGCGCTGAAGCCTGATAGGAATATCATCTATAGTAGTCTTTGGTATGTCTGCTGTAAGATGCTCTAGGTCTTGTTCCAACTCAGCTAGGGTCTCTGTGGCCTCGTCCCGTGGGGCCGGTGCCGCTGCAACTGGTAGTCTCCTCTCGAAAGGCCGGAGATTGGCTGGACGACGTGGGCATACATCTGCATTTTGAAAATTATTACTGTCAGTTTTGAGACGATATAAAAAAACAAAAAACAAAAAAAAAGTAGATAATTTAAAAAACTTGTGAAAAATGAAGTACCTGTGTCATCCCATTGTTCTCTCGGTGGAAGAACCATGTCCGGATCTCCACGAAAATCAACTTTGGCATAAGGAAAATCCTGTATAGAAAAGATCTGGTCCTCCAACCAGTGAAAATACTCCGGAGTAAATCAGACAACCTCTATGCCCTCGTCAGGATGACGGGCCATCACCGCAACCCATCGCATCAACATAGGCTCTCGGGGAGGCCCAACCTCAACAGTGAGCTGCTGTGGGATCAACATCGGAACCCTCTCTAGGGCAAAACTCAAAACTAAAGGCCCATAACCAAAAGTCTTTAGCTGCCCGTTTTTTGTCCTAGTCAGTTGTCCCTTTAAATTGGCCAACACAGCATCACACTAGTTGAAAATGGTGCCCCGATAGCAATCAATCACCATCTGCATCTGGGATCCAGTGGCAATGTGTAAAGCGGAAGCCCCGCAAAGTCTAGTAACTGTAAAAGCAATCACCATAACTTCAGGTCAGGATATAGTTTTGATCTCTATCCCCTTCTCCTGAGACTGAGTGTTACACCACTCTTGTCGGAGACTAGCGATGGACTGGCCACCCGGCCTAGTCCCGAACAGAGTCAAGTGTTTGCCTCTCTTGGGAAAACTAGTGAGGAAATAAATATTTGAGGGCTCTATCTCGAGCTGGTGCCCTCCAATGTAAAAGCACTGGTCCTGGATGTTCCATCTCTCTACCAGCCACTCTAGAAAGCGCACCTGGGCCCTCATGCCAGGTATGGCCCAGTATTTGTAAAGACCGCATGCCTTCAAAGCATCAATGGACGATTTATGATTAATGGTGGCCAAATCAACATCTTTGTGTTCTCTCTCGCGCCAATCAACCATGGTGGGAAATCTACACACCAAAAAACATATGTTAGATTCAATGAAATCAAAAAAATTTGGTCCATTTTGAAGAAATTGGGGTTTGAAAACTCGTTTTGCGGGGTACGCACCCCACCTTTAGGAACAGGGCATGGGTACGCGGGTTCCCTTAAGGCAACGTGCATACGCCCGGCATTTTCCCAACAGAGAAAATGTCGGGGTACGCGGGTCACCAGTGGAGCACCTGCGTACCCCGAAAGGCGGACCTTGAAACCCCAAAGCCTCCAAAAAATGAAACTAGGACCTAAAATCAAATTCTAAACGGATGGAAATGAAGAGGAGGATGTTGTAGAATACCTAATGAGACGGCGTTCGATTTCGACGGTCGGATTCTTCGCAATGTCCACGGGAAATTTCTTGCCAAAAGCCCTTTTTCTCTCCTCAACAATAAAATGGTAAAAATGAATTGGTAAAAACCCTTTTTATAGGTTTTTTGGGTAAATAAATGGTAAATTTGTTTATTTTTCACCATGAAAAGGTATTTTTCAAAGTATTTTTATATATCTTTAAACAGGTATGAGTAATGTGTTGGCTTTTGTGCAGGATAAAGGATTTTCAAGGAAAATTGTCATTTTTCACAAACAAAAACATCAGAGTCATCTTTAAGCCCTTTTCTAACTCCTAAAACATGAAAAGATTGCCGAGCGTTTCTTTTACACTCGTTAAAACGGAATTAAAAGACGGTCCCCTTATAGCCCTTTTCTGACCGTAAAAACAGGAAAAGATTTCCGGATTTTTGTCGTTTCAAATTCGATATTGGAAATAAAACGACGTGTCCATGATCACTTTTTAATTTTCAGGTCAAAGACACTAATCATGAAAGTACTCCTTGGTCGTAAAAGATCAAGCGATTCTCTCAAGTATTATTTTATACTTTTTCGGGCTTGGGAGACACAAATTTACGAAAACGTTCAACCCTGGAGTCTTCTTAAGTTTTTTCAGACTCTCTAAAATTGAAAAACGCCGAGTTTCTCCTATACTGGACTCGTTAAAATTTCACAGTAAAGGACTTGTTCGATTACAAACAGGAACGGACCACTCCTTCTTAGGGTTCGAATCTAAACTAAGTTGGACTCATCCGAAGGATGAGCTTATAATCAAGCATATGTTATCCTCCTCAAGCTTGTTAAAAAATAAAGAGGTACTTGCCAGAAATGGTGGGGGAAAAGAGAGAAAAATGAGCCTATTTGTTATCCTTTGTCTCAGAAGAAACCTTATCACCACTCTTGAACACGACACTTTTCATTCACCTGGGTTGGGAAATCCTTTGCCTAACAGTTGATCAAACCACATTGAAAATCTTCAGCTGGTTCCGGGTATTAACTTTGGGTCAATTGTCACCAAGCCATTTGTCGTGTCGTTATGTGTTCAATAGGTCACTGCAAATAAACCATTCATCTGCAAAATATCTGTCATCCATCTCGACCATCCCTGAGTCAGTCCTTACAGCTACATTTCTTCAACTTGATTTATGATTTTGTGTTGTGGGCTTGCCTGCAACGGGTCGCTTTCTATCGACATCAGCACATTATCTAGAAAGATGACCTAGAAATCGTCAGTACCTTGAGATCTGCATGCATCAATGGCAGGTTTCTCGCCTTTGACGACGGTTTACATCATTGACTTTCGATCGAAGGATTTCGTGAAATGTTCGACATCAACCCATTCATTCACATCTCGTGGATTGTACTGGGTACTTTGAGAACCATTGACATCACTGGTGGTCTCTCTCACACTTGTTAACAGTTTACATCATCGAATGGTAATCAAGTGGTTTCTACCATGTTTGACATCAACTCATTTATTCGCATGGATAGAATCGTACTATTTCGGGAAGTAGAAATGAAGACCCTGGATCTAGTTTCCACCATCCAGGTTGCGAGGAGTTTTGTATTCATTATACAGTAGACTAATCATAAACAGATGGCTGCATCCATATTGTGTCTACATGAGTCTATGATTATGATGTACTGCGAAATCATTCCTATATCAGAGCAGTAGTTAGTTTGTTAGTTAAAGTTTTCAATCTGAGTATGGGAATGCCTACCTTAGTGATGATATGATCTTACATATGTATTTTGTGTTGAATATTTGCAGGTTCCGACTGGGCTCTCCACAAGATAATCCTTGAAATGATAAAGTACTTCACCCTTCCTAGATGATATGAAACCCTAATCTACTACAGGCTTCGCACTTTAGGGGGCAATCTGTTACACTAAAATTTGTCACCATGACTATCTGCAGTTAGTATGGCTCCATTAACTGTCATACTATCCTCCTTGGCAAGTCTCATACCTCTGCTCCTCATGTCAAACTCCAAGAAAGAGAGAAAGTCCTTAAAAAGTCAATTAACTCTGGTTACGCAGTTTCTCTTAACCTTACCTGCGTGTACGCACCCCAAGTTCACAATACCTACGTACTTGTACGCTCTGTCTGTAAAGGGGTGGGTGCGTACTCCTGTAAAGGTCAAAAGGCGCGAGTTTTACTTCAAAAAAGTTACTTGTGGTCAAATCTAGAGCATTCTAGAAGATGGTTTGACGTGTATTGAGCGCCTCCAGATGGTTCATGTATCCCTATGAAAGAGGAACTTATCCCATCAAGAGGGGAGCTATCCCATTCAAAGAGGGGCTTATCCCATTGATGGTGGACCTGATTAACTTCCTCCAAAGCACTATAAATACAGGCATTGGGCCAGAGGGAGGGGAGGTTGAAAGCTGAACATTCCTAAGGGTAGATGCTGCTGAAATTAGGACTCCCTTATAGAGCTTGAGAGGAGAGATTCCCATCCTTTCTTAGCTTCATTTGGAAGTGGGTGAGCTGATCAAAGTAAAGGAGAACTCTTGCTGGACCCTGGGAGGGACCTGCACAACACCAAGGCACTGGTTGTAATGGTTTCTTTTGTTTCCACTTAATACAATTAAGTTCATTTTTCTCAACAAGTTGTTATATATAATTTGTTTCATATACTCCTTGGTCTTTATGATGAATATGTTTTATTTTATGAGTTATTCAGGTGCTATGTAATCGTTTGCTTGTTAGTGAATGCAGGTTTCGAAGAGAAGGAGGAGCTCATCTGGATCGGAGAGGCTGGACTGCTACAAACAGCGTGGGACTAAAGGTATGTTTTAAACACCTGATTACTTGTATTCTAAATGCATATTTAGGGAAAGATAGTGCTTAATTGTCTTGTTTGTCACTAGAAAGCCTTAGCTTCTAGGGAGGTCGGTTTTGTCCGCAAAATTGACTCTTTCCGCATGACAGTAGTGAAAGCATGAGAGAAAATCCCCTATTGCAGTGAAGGCATGAGAGTGTGGAGGGTTTTGTTGTAGTGAAGGCATCATAGTGTGGAGGGTTATGTTTGGAAAACAAAAGTCGTGAGAGTGAAATTATGGAGAGGGTTTTATTGGGCTATTTTCTGTTGGGAAAATGACGGGTTTCATCTTGAAGTTCTGGAGGTATACTCATTTCCATATTACTCTTCAAATTCATGCCAATCATTCCACAACTCAGGATCAGAACAAGGTCATTAAATTTTGAGGTGTCACAAGAATTGCCTGTTGCACAAAAAAAAAAATCATATGTTGCAAACCCTTCTAGAGGTGCTTTCAAGTAAGTCCATAGATCTTTCCTCCTTTTATAAACCTTGATTGCATCCTCAAGTTAAAGGTCCAAATCCATTGTAATAGAGACAACGCCTCTACTTGTTTTCTTTTGTGCAACTACTTGAGGGTTGTGGCTTAAGACATTCCATATTAATACCAAAGCTATATCCAAGGGAGGGCCTGATATATTCTTACCGTCAATTGGACTATCATTTAAACATATATTGTTGCTAACCCAGGAATAATCCAGCCGACTGGGTACCTTCAAAAGAGCTTATAATACGTAGGAAAACTGTTGGAAACCTGTCATACATGTTTTTCTATATTGAACATGACCCTTAGGGTGTGGCCTATGACATTTTTTAATGTTAGGTCCCTATAATACTAGTGATTACCCCATTACTATTGTAGTTGTATCCCTTATTAATATTTTTGTGCCCCTATTGTCCCCATATTGTTATTACTGTGCCCCATAGAATCCCTCTATTGTTATTTTTGTGCCTTTATATTATTATTGTTAGGTTGGTTGGGTTATATTGTGACTCCTTAGACTCCTATATATAGAAATGAGGTTTTGTCATTTGAATCATCAAAGAATCATTCATTTGTGTAATGTAAAGGAGGTTTCCCCCTCGAAGAGGCTGAATTCTAAGGCGTTGATCTATCTTTTCTATTTTTTTGTGAGCTGGTTTCATAACATTTGGTATCAGAGCTTTGAATTCTAGGGTTTCGCTGCTCCAAATAGGTCATCGTGGCATTTGTGTTATAAATTTTTTTCTGCGATGTTTCAGATGCTAAAAAAAAAACCCATTTGGGCCGAAATCGTTCTGAACCACAGATCCGAATTTCAGAGCTTTTTGCGCTATATTTGCGGAGATATGATCTGAGGAAGTTGGCATTTTCCCAGACTCCCGAATTACATTCCAAACAGGTGACCTGGGGAAAACAGTCATAACCTTTGTTTTAAGCATCAGATTGAAATTTCGTCAAAATTTATAGAAAGAGGACAGACTGTAGTTTCATGTGTATATTTTTCAGATCCTAAGGTCGAAACAGTGACACGTGGCACTTCCTACAAGTTCGCTCTTCTGAAAAGGTCTATAATCAGGTCATCTTGGGAGATTGTGCATAACTCTGCCTTGGAGAATCTAAATTTGATTAGACTGGTGGCATTGGAAAGAGGACACAGAGGGCTACTTCAGGTCGCAATTTCAAAACTGGATGATCCAAAATTACAGAGATACATCAGAGGCAATATCGAGTTCCTACAAAGTGAAAAAAGGTGTGTAGATTTTTTTAAATTTTGGCTTAAGCTTGGTTTGAAAAATTATTTTGAAGGAATTCAAAGGGAATAGTAGAGCATTATTATTGGTAATTTATTCCCCGAAAATGCAAACACCTAGTAAGCAAACTAAAATCTCTAGCATGACTTATGAAGAAGAGGAAGAAAAGCAACATGACATATCAAAATTACGAGACCAAGTGCAACAAATGTCGCTCACACAAAAAGTAACAGAATCTAAGATGGATGGTTTAAAGAAAATGTAGAAGCTAAGATGAATGATGTGGAAGCTAAGATGGACGATTTGAAGATATATTTGAAGACAGGCATGGCAGATTTGAAGACAGATTTGACAAATTTTCTACAAGAAATACTTACTAATGCTGAAAGGGTAGTAAAGGAAACTCATGATGAGAACAAAAGAAATGTTAATCATGATTTCATAGACTAATGTTGGATCAAAGACCCACCATATTCCAAAAATTGATATGAGGAAGTTTGATGGCAAGGATCCCGTAACATGGATATTACAGATGGAGCAATTTTTTGATCTCAATAATGTGCAAAACACACAAAAGGTATGTATTGCAACTTTATATTTGGAACCAAATCAATTTGTATGGTATCAATGGCTTTGCTCTCATAAACAAATTATCACTTGGGTGATTTTTACAGAAGAATTAACAACACATTATTAGGATACAAAAAGAAACACTTTTTTTAGCCAATTGATAAGTCTCAAACAAAAGGGTTCAATAATGGAGCACATTGAGGAGTTCCAAAAATTGAACATAAGGGTAAAAAATATTCTAGAGGAGCATAGGATTGATGTGTTCATAGGGACTTTAAAGGATAATATCCAACATGATGTTCGCCTTTGGGAACCTGATTCATTAGAGAAGGCATTTAGGTTAGCAAGAAAAATGGAAAGCAAAATTATGGCAACTAGGAAGCATACCACTCACAACTATAAAGATGGAAGTGTTGTTGCCCCTAGCCTTCCACAACCTATAAGGTTGACACCACAACAATTGGAAGAAAAAAGAGCAAAAGGGCTTTGTTACAGTTGTGATAGCAAATACACTAAAGGTCATAAGTGTGCTGAGAAGAAATTATTCTACATAGATTGTGAAGAGGAAGAAGAAAAGGAGCAAGAAAGGTCAAAAGAAGAGGATATAATCCAGGAACAAAGCCTAGATAAAGAAGAAATGGATCTGACCATATCTTGTAATGCATTGGCTGGAATTTCTACTCCTCAAACCATCAAGATAGAATGACAAATCAAGGATAAAAAGGTAATAGTGTTGATTGATTCAGGAAGTACCCACAATTTCGTTCATTGTAAGATAGCAAAAGAATTGAATTGCTTCCTATATCCAACACTAGAGTGTCAAGTGATGGTTGCAAATGGAGGAACGATAAATTGCTCTGGAAAGTATTGTAATATCAAGCTATCCATGGGAGAATATGTATTGACTAGCCCAATTCTTTCCATTCCAATGGGAGGTGATGATGTTGTACTAGGAGTCCAATGGCTACAATCCTTGGGTACAATAGCTTTTAATTTTCAAGAACTTTTCATGAAATTTTCTGCAGAAGGGAAGGAAGTTGAATTAAGGGGTATTGCAGGGAAATCGGGAAAGATAATCAGCTCTAACGGTATGACAAAGCTTCTAAAAAAGGAACAAAGAGGTGTAATTGCACAATTATGTTCGCTATATGTTTCCACATCGAAATCATCTATTTCTCCAGATCTCCAAAAAGTCTTGGACAATCATTCCAAGGTATTTGAGATTCCCAAAGGTCTCCCACCTATTCGTGATCATGATCATGCTATTCATTTGATTCCAGGAAGTGTTCCTCCAAACATCAGGCTGTACAGATATCCCTATGCCCAAAAGAGTGGAATTGAACGTATGGTTACAAAAATGCTAGAGGCGGGTATAATTCAACCTAGTCAAAGTTCTTTCTCTGCTCCAGTAGTATTGGTGCACAAGAAGGATGGATCATGGTGCATGTGTCCATATTATAGGGAGCTCAACAAGCTCACTATTAAAGATAAGTTTCCCATTCCTATCATTGATGAATTACTGGATGAATTGCATGGATCAATTTACTTCACCAAGTTGGATCTTCGTTCAGGATATCATCAAATCAGAATGAAGACTGAAGACATTCCAAAAACAACATTTAGAACTCATGAGAGTCATTATGAATTTTTGGTCATGCCTTTTGGCCTTACCAATGCACCTTCTACATTTCAAGGTTTGATGAATTCCATTTTCAAACCCTTCCTTAGAAAATGTGTGTTAGTATTTTTTGATGATATACTAATCTACAGCAATTCTTGGAAGGATCATGTTGAACATGTTGAAAGGATGCTACAACTATTGGAGGAGAAACAATTATATGGAAAAAGGTCCAAATGTTTCTTTGGAGTACAATATGTGGAATATCTGGGTCATATTGTATCTCATGAAGGAGTTAAGGTAGACCCTAGCAAAATTAAAGCCATTAAGGAATGGAAAATCCCCACATCCATAAAGCATCTGCGAGGATTTCTCGGGTTGACAGGGTATTATCGCAAGTTTGTTAAGAATTATGGGAGAATAGCAGCACCTCTAACAACATTATTGAAGAAAGATGCATTTTCATGGACTCCAGAAGCAACAAAGGCCTTCGAACATCTTAAAGAGGCAATGTGCCAAGCACCGGTCTTAGCTACACCGGACTTCACAAAAACCTTTATTGTGGAATGTGATGCTTTAGGAAATGGAATTGGTGTTGTTTTAATGCAAGATGAAAGACCCATTTCTTTTGAAAGTCATCCAATCAAGGGAAAGTTTAACACAAAGCTATTTATGAGAAGGAAATGTTGGCAATATTACATGCACTTAAGAAATGGCGACCCTACCTAATGGGAAGACACTTCAAGTTAAAAATGGATCATGATAGACTTAAATACTTTTTAGAACAAAGACTATCCTCTGAAGAGCAACAAAGGTGGGTCACAAAGATGTTGGGTTATGACTTTGAAATCATCTACAAAAAAGGGAAGCAAAATGTGGCGGCAGATGCACTCTCAAGAAAGGATGAGGATGTGGAAGCATTGTTATGTGCAATTTCTATTATCCAATCCGATTGGATAAATGAAGCAAGGGAGGAATGGAAGAATGATGAAGAAGTGTGGGCACTTATTCGAAAGTTACAACAAGATTCCAGTATATCTGATACATTTAGCTGGAAAAACAATTCGTTATGGTACAAAGATAGCTTATGCCTCTGTAAGAATTCCCAACTCAAACAAAAGATTCTTATGGAATTGCACACTTCTCCCTTAGGAGGGCACTCAGGATTTTTAAAAACTTACCATAGGGTTAAGAAGGAATTTTTTGGGATGGCCTTAAATCGGATATTCAAAAGTTTGTGGCGGAATGTTTGGTTTTCCAACAAAATAAAGTTGAAACAATTAAGACCCCGGGTCTATTACAACCTTTATCCATTCCAAGCCAACGTTGGGAGGAGGTTTCAATGGATTTTATCACAGGTTTACCCAAGTCTGAGGGAAAGAGTGTCATCATGGTGGTAGTTGACAGACTTACCAAGTATGCACACTTTTGTGCATTATCACATCCATTTAAAGCCAGTACAGTTTCTACTGCATTTATGGAAACAATTCAAAAGCTACATGGAAACCCAAAGAATATTGTAAGTGACAGAGATCCCATTTTCACTGGAAATTTTTGGACAGAATTATTTTCTTGTCTTGGTACTTAGTTAGCTCATACCTCATCTTATCATCCTCAATCTGATGGGAAAACTAAGATAGTAAACAAATGTTTGGAAGGATATCTTCGTTGCTTTGTATCTGATAAACGGGCATAATGGGTCAAATGGTTTCCTCTAGATGAATGGTGGTATAACACTTCCTTCCATACAGCAACAAAAATGACCCCATTTATGGCACTTTATTGTTATCAGCCACCATCCATCACATCACATTTAAGAGAAAATTCTAAGGTTCAAGCAGTGGAACATCATATCGAGCATCAACAGCAAGTTCTCCAACTCTAAAGGATAACCTCGTGTTGGCACAGAATAGAATGAAACAACAGGCATATCAACATCGCAGTGAAAGAAGTTTTGATGTAGGTGATTGGGTATTCCTATGGCTACAACCATATAAACAAATGTCCCTCAAGCAACCTAAGAAGGATAATAAATTATCACCAAAGTATTATGGTCCGTACAAGATGTTGCAAACCATTGGTACAATGGCATACAAATTGGAGCTTCCTGCAGCTTCTCGAGTGCACCCAGTTTTCCATGTTTCATGTTTAAAGAAGGTTATAGGCGACAAGCTCCTAGTTCAAACCATATTGACAGAACTTGACGAGGAAGGAAAAAGTATATTGGAACCAAAAGCAGTCAAAGAAACAAGAACTCGACAACTACAAAATCAATCAATTTCGGAGTATCTCATCAAGTTGAAGAACTTATCCACTGAAGATTCCACATGGGAGGATGAAAATTTTATACAGAAGCATCCAGAACTACTCAAGCGTTGAGGATAAAACTTTTTTGAAGGAGAGGGGCATGTTAGGTCCCTATAATACTAGTGATTACCCCATTACTATTGTAGTTGTATCCCTTATTAATATTGTTGTGCCCCTATTGTCCCCATATTGTTATTATTATGCCCCATAGAATCCCTCTATTGTTATTTTTGTGCCTTTATATTATTATTGTTAGGTCGGCTGGGTTATATTGTGACTCCTTAGACTCCTATATATAGAAAGGAGGTTTTGTCATTTGAATCATCAAATAATCATTCATTTGTGTAATGTAAAGGAGGTTGCCCCCTCAAAAATGCTGAATTCTAAGGCGTTGATCTATCTTTTCTATCTTTTTGTGAGTTGGTTTCATAACATTTAAGCTTTATATAAAGAAACTACCACCTCGTCTAGTGCAATTTTCTACAGTAGCACTAGTTAGATGCATTTGTGTTTCAGTTGCCTTGGTAGCTGGAGGAGGTGAGTCTTTTCATATGCCCAGGATTAGCCATACCTGACTATGGATGGAAGGTTGGAACCTACAATAATTTGTTGGTAGGAGTTCCCATTTTATTAAGCCTTCCTCCTCTATCAACCAAATTGTGTCAAGGACCTTGGTTCTGTAGGTTTTTGTACTAGCCTAGTGGCCTGCCAACACACTAGAAACCTAGTTATTATGTTGAGTATGTGTATATTTTATTTGTATTTGAACCTATTAACTTCCGATTAAAATTAAACAATTTAATAACAATAAATAATTTATTATAATTCTATTTTAATAAAGACTAATAAATATTTAAGAAAAAAAATAGGAATATTTTTCTTTCAATCAATCTGGGCTACATTTATATCTTCATATGCTAATATGTCTAGCCTATTTATGGATAAGAATGCATGTAAATTTGTTTTAAACTCTAATATAATCCTAAACATAAATTAAAAGTTAGAATTTAGGTTTTATGATTAAAAACTAGGAGAAGAATAGTGCCTACTATATTTTTTGGGTATATGGGGTCAACTAAGGATTCCTTGGAAGAGATGTAAGTAGATCTAGGGTGATGACTAGGGTTTTCCATCACAAACCCTAGAAGATCCACCTAGTACCTTACAAACTTAAGAAAATTCAGGGGAAGACTCTCCACTAAAAATATTCCTAAGGTTTTAAAGGAAGGATTTGTCCAATAATAACATGAAGAGAATGCACCACCTCCACTACATAAGTACAATTACACTTAATAATCATTCATAAACTAAATCCAAGTCTCGAAGAGAACAATTACTCAAAACTTCATTTGCATCCACAAACCCTAGCCATGAAAATCCATAAAAGTTGCAAAGTCATGCACAAGATCATCTCCTTAATAAGGTGCATTGGTTATTTGTCCATAGCTAAGTAGACAAGTAGTAATGTTTCTCCACAAGTAGCAATGATTTATAAATGAGGACTGCTTCTCTTATTTATATGAGAGATCAAGCATCATCTTAGCTCCAAAAACATAAAAAAAATGCCTTTATCTCTCACTGTAGTAATTTACAGGGTAAGTTCCTCAGAAAGAACACCAAAAGGACACTGCTCACAACCATATCACAGATCAATACACCAGTATTTTTGACGTGGTTAAAACCCTCAAAGAGGGAAACAATCCACGGCCTGTGCCAACGTGGCTACTACAGGCAATTTATTAATCAAAGAATGAAAATTTACATAAGCTTCTCTCATGCACGGATTACGCGAACAATTACCCTCCATGCGCTTTAAATAGAACTCATGGACCAATCGGGTGTCAAGCAACGGATCAAGTGTCGGTAATACCGAGGAGAGAGTGAACCGTCGGATCACTACATATCGTGACCGTCGGATTGTAAGTTACAAAATGTACAATGGTAAAGAAACACACTTTACCTAACTCTATACCTAACTCTACACTAGACCAAGTTGAACTTAACTATATACTATGTGTCGGAATATCCTAACATCCCCCCTTAAGAACAACTTGGGATAGGATTGAAGGATTTACAAATATGACACAATAGGAGAAGGAAGGAGGCACTAGAGCCTATCCCCCCTTAGTGACAACTTCCTGAAATCCAAGCATATATCGAAGTTTAGTGAACTTCGCCTCTGTGAGAGCCTTTGTGAAGATGTCTGCAACCTAATCATCTGTTGAACAATATTGCACTTCAAGAACATGGTAATTAATGAGATTTCTGATGAAGTGCATGTGTAGTTCAATGTGTTTGTTGCGCTGATGCTGGACTGGATCTTTGCATAGTTGAATGGCACTTTGATTATCACACCAAAGTGTGGTTGGATGCTGCTGCTCAAAGCCAAACTCTGATAGGATCTGTCGAAGACACAAGGCTTCCTTACTAGCTTCCACGGCACCACGATACTCTGCTTCTGCTGACGAAAGAGAAATGGCAGCCTGTTTCTTACAAGCCCATGTAATAGGTCCTGAACCAAGAGTGAAGACATAACCGGCAGTAGACTTCTGATCATCAGGGTCACCAGCCCAATCAGAATCAGTGAAACCGACTAATAGAGGAGCTGCTTTGGCACTGTAATGAATCCCAAACTGTACTATACCTCAAACATAACGAAGTATTCTTTTGGCTGCTTTCCAATGACTTTCACGGGGGTTTTGCATAAAACGAGCAACAAGGCCAACAACAAAGGAAAGGTCAGGACGAGTATGGGTTAAATACAAGAGTTTGCCTACAAGTTGACGGTATAAGGTAGCATCAACTTCAGGAGAAGTACAAGAGACTGAAAGTTTGACTCCAGACTGAAAGGGATAAGGGGCTGGCTTACAGTCTTCCATGTGAAAATGACGAAGAATATCACAAGCATACTTGGACTGGGAAAGGATAATACCCTCCTTGGATTGCAAGACTTGAAGACCAAGAAAATAGTGTAAGTGTCCTAAGTTTGTCATTTCAAATTTCTTTTTAAGGCTGGACTTCACATGGTTTATAAGGTTGGGATCACTACCAGTAAGAATAAGATCATCAACATAAAGAACAAGGATGATAAGAGATTTTCCCACTTTCTTGGTGTAGACAGTATTGTCAGAATAACACCTAGAAAAGTCAGATTCTAAAAGAAAGCTATCCATTTTGGCATACCAAGCCCGAGGAGCTTGCTTGAGACCATAAAGAGATTTCTTAAGTCGACATACAAGGCTGGAGTCTGTTTGGATGAAGCCAATGGGTTGTTCCATATAGATTTCTTCATGCAAGTCCCCATGCAAGAAGGCAGATTTAACATCCATCTGATGGACTTCCCATTTTAAAGAGGCAACAAGGGAAAGAACAAGGCGGATAGAGTTCATTTTGGCAACAGGAGAGAAGGTTTCAATGTAGTCAATGCCTTCAACCTGTGAAAAGCCCTTAGCAACAAGACGAGCTTTATGTTTATCAACTTTCCCATCTGGTCCATACTTGGTTCTGTAAACCCATTTACATCTAACAAGTTTGTGTCCCTTTGGTAGAGGAACAAGATCCCATGTATCATTTGTCAACAATGAATGATATTCTTCATTCATAGTTGCTTCCCAATGTGGATGGCCTGAAGCTTCTGCAGAAGTGTCAGGATCATGATTTACTGGAGCTTGAGCCAGTAAAGAAGAGGCTCTTTCAAACTGAGAACGTGTACGTCGCTGATCTGTAGGATCATCGGCAAGATCACCTGCTGCATCCCGAGTAGCACGGACCCATCTTGGAAGTTGAGGATCCTGAGAAGGTGGGGGAGGATTATCATCCTCACTTTCATCATCTGAAGAAGAAATGTTTTCAAAAGTAGAAGAGATAGAAAGAGGTGGCACATCTGCCGGACTAGGCTCGCAGGTCGATTTATTTTCATCAAATTTTACATCTCTTCTAATGATAACATTTTTGGACTTAAATGGAATAAGTCTGTAACCTTTTACATCTTCAGAATATCCAACAAAAGTACATTTCTCACTCTTAGGTTCTAAAGCTTTATGCTTTTCATCTGGAATATGGGCCCATGCTTCACTTCCAAAAACACGAAAGTGACTTACATCTGGTTTAATGGAACTCCAAGCTTCTTCTGGAGTGAGATTCTTTAGAACCTTAGTAGGAGTGCGATTTATTATATAATTTTCACAATTAATTGCTTCGGCCCAAAAACTAAGACTGAGTCCTTTAGATTGCAACATACAATTAGCCATTTCCTTTAAGGTGCGATTTTTCCTTTCAGCTACACCATTTTGTTGTGGAGTGTATGGAACAATATGTTGCATTTGAATTCCATTTTCGGTGCAAAAGTTGATGAATGTGTTTTTAACATATTCTCCACCATTATCAGTTCTTAGCTTAAGAATTTGATGTCCAGATTGTTTTTCAACAAAGGCTTTGAAGGCCAAAAATGTGTTAAATACTTCGCTCTTGAGTTTTAAGAAGTATACCCAAGTGCGTCTGGAGAAATCATCAATGAAAGTTAAGAAATACTTGCAGCCAGAGAATGAAGCAACAGGAAGTGGACCACATAAATCACTGTGCACAAGTTGTAAAGGGGCTGAGGCGTGCCAAGAGGCACGTTTTTCAAAACTGTCCCGATGATGTTTTCCGAGTACACATCCGGAACAAACACCATCTCTGCAAGATACCATAGGAAGACCTGTCACCATATTTTCTTTACATAGATGCTGAAGGGAGCGATAGTTTAAGTTACCAAATCGCTCATGCCAAAGTTTGCTCACTTCATCATTATGAGCAACAAATACTGAGGGAAGATTTGATGACCCAAAGTTGTGAAACTTATACAACCTTGTGGAATCATCAGCAATACCAGTAGCTAGAATCTGTTTAGGATCTCTTAGATCCTTGATTACAACATCATGAGGTGAAAATTCAACAATTTTACCTTCACCTGAATGAGTTATCTGATATACAGATAGAAGGTTGCAGGATAAGGTTGGAACACATAATACATCATTAAACTGACCATTGTCTAGATGAACAGTTCCAGTCCCTACAACATTAAGAGATCTATCATCACCAACATATATATTTTTGGTGTTACAATCATTTAAAGAAGAAAACATGGCTTGGTTTTTGGCCATGTGATAAGAGGCTCCAGAATCAATGAGCCACTCATGAGAATGAGAAGAAGAAGATACATTTAATGCATAACCAGACTGAGATGATTGACAGCGACATGCAGAAAGTGCCATTCCTGAAGATGAAGTTGAAGTTGAAGTTGAAGAATGCTCCACATGGATGTTATGTTTCTTCATTGCGGCTTCCAAGGCTTCCATCTTCTTAAAGAATTTAGATTCTAAGTGGCCATCTCGATTACAAAAATTACAATGTCTATCAGTCTTCTTCCATTTGTTTTTATTGGTCTTATCATTTTGCTGAAATGATCTTTCATTTTGAGGCTGAGTTTGCTTAGGACCCTTGTTTGGTTTAGGACCATTCTTTTTAAGATATGACTTCTTAGGATTCTTTGAATTTGGTTGTTGCTGGGCGGCTAATGCTTTCTTGGAAGAGTTTCCAAGATTAAGAAGACCAAGGTGTAAGAGTTTTTCTTGTTCTCTTATTAAAGAATCACAAAAAGAGTCAAAGGAAGGGGCCTTGTAGTCTTTTCCTTGACAAATGAAAGCTTCCCTTGTAGAATGGAAGGTGGAAACAAATACAGAGTAGGCTGGTCCCAACTTAGTAAGGATGGAATAAATAAGGTTACTATCTTCTTTCTTAACCTTAACACCTTCCAAGAGATATCTAAGGGTCTTGAATTTGGACAAGAAATCTTCAATGCAAGAAAAATTATTAGGATCCAATGTAAGCAACTCATTTTCAAGTTGATGGGCTCTAATTTCATTTTTAATCCCAAAAACTTTAGTGAGTTGTTCCAATGCTTCATGAGGAGTCTCAAGTTCTGCAATATGGAATCTAAGATCAGGAGAAATAGACATCCCTATCAAACCACGTGCTTGATCTTGTCTATTTTCCCTTTTTGCAGCCTTGTCTTCATCTTTGGGTTTCTTCTCTTGGTCTATGGCTATTCTGTAGAGACCTTTACTTCTAAGTAAATCTTCCATGTAGGCTATCCATTGGAAGTAGTTAGTGCTGTCAAGAATGACTTGGCATGGACTTTCCATTTTTTTTTTAAAACTGAAGCTGAAGATGCTGAAATTAAGTGTTAAAATGGATAGATCTCGAAAAATTAGGCTGTTTAAAAAAAAACGGCTCTGAAAAAGGCTTCCGGATGAAGAAGTTATGGCTTTTTGAAAAAAAATTGTTGAAGTTGCCGGCAAAGTGCGCGAATGTGCGGAAATGAAAAAATCCACCCCGACAAAATTGAGACTTGAACCCAAGACCTCTACTCTCTTAAAATAGCTTTGAACCAATTGATTTATACAAAAAATTTGAGAGAGAGAGAGAGAGAGAGAGAGAAATTTGAGAGAGAGAGAGAGAGAGAGAGAGAGAGAGAGCTCTTTTTCCCTACAAAACACAAAACACAAAACCCAACACGGACATGCAAAGAAAATGAACCTTATGGCTCGAAGTTAGCTTTAGCCAAAAAACTAGATATTTTCAAAAATGAACCTTGCGGCTCAAAGTTAGCTTTAGCCGAAAAACTAAATATTTTTCTCAATGTTTCTGATTTTCCGAGATCACACTAAGGTGCAGGGAAAAGAGCATACGCATGAGAAAAATCCTTCCTTTCTGTTTCTGATTTGCCCAGATCGCACAAAGTCGCAGGGCAAAGAGCATACGCAGAAATGAAAGGTATAGATCCGGTTAAAAAAAAGCTAAATAAACCGAAACCGAAATAAGCAGAGAGAAAATAACAATAAACTGCAAATAAAGACTGTATACCTCCAGATCTTAAAAATGACGCAGCTAGGGCTACCGGAAACCTTTTCGCGTGAAACGAAAGGGGTTCCTCACTGGAACAGATGCTCCGAACACAACAGAGCAGTCCTCTCGGCCCGAAAGCAGTCAGAAACAGCAGATCTAGGAAACGGCAGTCGGATGCAGTTCTATCGGCTTCAGATTTGGATCACCAACGGACGCAGCCCTCAAATAGCTTTGATACCATGTAGGAATTTACAGGGTAAGTTCCTCAGAAAGAACACCAAAAGGACATCGCTCACAACCAGATCACAGATCAATACACCAGTATTTTTGACGTGGTTAAAACCCTCTGTTAGGACTCCAATATGTACCATTTTGTTATATATTTTGATATCATTTTACTCTCAAAACCATAAGCTCCAATGTCTTTTTCATTCACTATATCCTAAGGTATATGGAAACCTTCTCTTTATTATATGGTTAATCTGTCTTACATTTAATTCCATAATACTCTTATATTTTATCAATTATTGAAGTGCATTGTTGCTAACATAAGTTGAAGATCGCAGATAAAGTTATATGCCTTGATGAGAACGAGCGGCTGTAGCTGAAACAACTGACTGAGTTGCGGGAACAGCCGACTACGTTGCTGAAACAGCTGGTCCCGTTGCTGAAACAGCTGGTCCCGATGCTGAAACAGTTAACTCAGCTGCTGAAACAGCCGACAAAGCACGCAAATTCCGTTATGCGTAATTTGCGATTCTGAAGAACTTTTTGTGGATAATAGCAGCAGGCCGAAGATACGGTTACCTGAATTATTGTAAAGATAGCATGACTGTTGTCTCGGTTGTAACAGTATCTCTTTTTAAAGAAGAACAGAATAGTCTTGTTTTGAACAGAATCGAGATATCCGCTCTTGTGTAAAATTGTAAATGATGTCTCCTCTTTAAAAAGAGGAGACATCATCATTAGAGGGGATCGAACTGTAATTTTGAGAACAGCATTGTGTGAGACAGGAGCTAGTCTCCTTTTTGTATGTACCAGTTTCTTGACAGATGAATAAAGACCTGTTTTGAGCATTCTAGTTTAATTCTTTCTCTTGGGGAATCTTGTGAGAAGGAAAGGGCCCGCCTTCCTCACAAGATCCACCCCTTTATTCCTGTAGTTGTTTATTTCTTATGTATTTGCATTGTATTTAGTTCTGTTGCTGAAACACTAGTTACATGGTTTGTGATACTTTGTTTCTTAGCGCTACATGTATTGATTGCACGAGTGGATGATGAGAGCATGTGCTGAAGATCCCTGTACAGAGGGATAGGGTCTTGCTCCATTGATTGCTTTCTTTTACTTGCAGTGTGATTAGAACAGAGAGGCCAAGTGTTGAAGATTCCTGTTCCTGGGAATAGGGTCTTGACCTCTTAAGGTTACTTCTTTTGCAGTGTGATTAGTGCCAGGCAGCAGGTGCTGAAGTTCCCACCAAGGAATAGGGTCTTGTTCCTGCTATAGTTGAATGATTTCTTTTCTTATACATTTATTTCCCTTTTGCTGTAACAGAGAAATCGTGTCTGCTATAAGTTAATTGACTTCAGCTTTAATTAAGTAGACTGTGAATTGATAGATTGCTGAATTTAACAATTGTGTGTGACTTTCTTTTACTACAACATTGAACTGCTTTTGAAATTGAGCATATCCAGTGCGCTATTACCTTTGGAATAAAAAGACCTTCTCGGGTTGACAATTTATGTGGAGCTCGAATTGTGAAAACAATTAGAGCGGCCAACATTTTGGCGCCGTTGCCGGGGAAGGTAATTATAGATTTCAAAAAGCATTTATCTATTTTTTCTAATGTGCAGATTGTATGAGAGGACGAGGAAACCAGAAGAAAAATAACCGCGCAGGTGGCAAGGGCTGGGGAGGACGAAAAACGTTTATTGACGAAATCGTATCAAAGGCTGAATCATCACAAAGACTGAGTTCTCGAAAGTCAAAATTTCAGCGTTCCCCTCAGTCAGATTACAGAACAGAAGAAGTTGTGGGTCCTGAACATACAGAAGAAGTTGTGGGTCCTGAAAATACAGAAGAACCAGCAGTCAGCGCTGAAGAGTCAGAGGAAAGTAGCAGAATAGAAGAACATATCGAGGAGATAGTAGAAAGCGCTGGACGACCGGTAGGAAATATTGAAGAACCAATAGAGGATTCTGACGATCGAGAAAGTGCAGTAGGAGGACCAACAATGGAAGACAACAATGATAATTTCCTCTTTGGAGGAGGACGTACAGGTCCTGAAGAAGAAAGAAGGGATTAAAATTCTCTTTCTACCTTGGGATTTCCCATCAGTGATCTTCCTGCAGGAACAATGAAAAATATCCCATTGTCTGCCCTACCTAACTTTCATGGTTTATCTACTGAGGATCCTGACGAGTTTCTTTTTGAATTTGATATTTTATGCAGAAGCTATGATTATGTTACTAATGCTCAAAAGTTGAAACTGTTTCCAGCCACCTTAAAAGGGAATGCCTTGAGATGGTTCATGAGCCTTGGGAGCCAGGTAATCACAACATGGGAGCAAATGAAACAAAAATTTCTGCTTAAATATCAGGACTACTGCCGGACAAGAGAGAAGAAGGATGAATTATTCAATATGGCACAAAAATCGGATGAAAGCTTGGAGGACTACATCGAAAGATTGCAATACAACATACAGAGATCCGATCATCCAGATATAAGTAAGGAAATTCGTAAAACCATATTACTTAGAGGGTTAAGGGATGATTGTTTAAATATGTTAAATATGCTTGCTAAGGGAGATATATCTAAAGAATCATATGATGAGATTTGTGAACTTGCTAAAAGATGTTCTAGGGGAGCTGCAAGAAACAGAATAAGAGATTCCACCTATTCAAGGGTACAGAAATCAGCCAATGGAGGAGCAACAAGAGCAGAGATAGGTAATTTGCTTGAAGAATTTAAAACCGAAATGCTAAGTTCTTTTGCTTCGCAGATTGACACTTTGCAGGTTAAGAAGAAGCAGGCTGAGGCAGAAGCAACTCTGGCTGTCTACTGCCCGAAATGTAGAGATAAACATCCACTAAGGGAGTGCCCAAGAGATAAAGTACCAGTTTGCACCCTTTGTGAGAAAGATCATGAGACAGAACAATGTCCATCTCTACCGGGGATAAAAGCAACGATGCAGCCAACAGAGGAAGAAGCTGAAGCAGTCTACCTGCTAACTCAAAGAAGACAGTGGCAACCTAAAGGGCAAGGTACGAATTCTGGTATGCCATTTAATCGTTGGAACAATTATTCTGCTTTTGGCCAAACAGGCTACCCCCCTTCAACCAAATGCAATATCCACTTTTCAATCAAATGAGTTTCCCACCCATGCAAATGCAAAACCCTCCCTTTGTTGATCCTTCAATGTGGACTCCTTGGCCTCCACAGCAACCACCTCCTTTCAATCCTTGGAACCCAAGTTGGAATAATCAATCACTTCCATACCCAAATCAGATGCCTCAATTCCAACAATCACTCTCTCTGCCATCAAATGCCCCACCAAACAACCAAATGAGACCCCAACTACCCGCGCAACCAAATCCTAACCCCAACAATAAAGCTGTGCAAGTTATTGAAATTCAGAATCAGTCTATATCCCCTACTATGCAATGTAATGATATTCATTTGAGATCTGGAAGAGTAGTAGAGCCTATTATTGATGATATAACTGATTCAGATAAAAATGAAACCGAAAAGCAAAAAGAAGCTCAACCACCTTCTAACAAAAATGCTGAATCAACAGAACCTCCATTCCCCGAGCGTTTGGTTTTAACCAAAACAACTGAAACACCTGCTTTTAATTTTATGGGGGAATTGCAAAATTTGTATATTAAGATTCCACTTTTACAAGCATTAAAAGATGTACCAATTTATGCCAAAACATTAAGGGATATTTGTGTGAAGAAACCTGGTAGGAAAACCAAGGATCCCCTTACAGTACATGTGATGGGAGACTTGTCTGCATTAATGTCCGGAAAAACCCCTCCTGTAAAATATGGTGATCCTGGCCATCCTACTGTTACAGTTCAGATTGGTAAAGCAGTAATCCCCCGGGTTTTGGTAGATTTAGGTGCAGCAATTAATATAATGACTCTGGAAACTTCACAATTGTTACAGCTGAATAACACAATCAGAGATACACCCACCATTTTAGAGTTAGCTGACCATTCCACAATTAAGCCAGAAGGGGTTGTTGAAGACCTGCTCATTTCAGTTGAATCCTGGAAATATCCAGCTGATTTTGTTGTATTGCAAACTAAAACAAAGCTGGGGGGACATCCCTTAATTCTAGGAAGGCCATGGTTGGCCACAGCTGATGCATTTATAAGTTGCAGATCTGGTTCAATGACAATTTCTAATGGTTATGAAACAAAACAGTTAAATCTTTATCCTCACGCTACGCCAGTAGTTAATAATGAAGATTCTATATGGATGGATTATGATGATAATGCTGTTCAGCCGATTCTAACTATAGGACAAGCTTTAACTCTTAAAGACAATACAGAAGATGAAATAATCAATAATTTTATTTGTGAACCTTCTTCTGTTATTGCTGAAACACACAATCAATTGACTGCAATTTTTGAAACTGATATACAAGAAAAGATTGAACCTGAAGATTCATCTCAAACTTTAAACACGATCCCATCTAAGAGCGTAACAGTTGAAATTGAACCCGGTAAGACATTAAACATAAATCCTGATTTAACAGACACTGAAACAGAGCAGCTAATGAAGTTATTACACAAATATAAGGAGGCATTTGCCTGGGATTACACGAACATGAAAGGTATTTCTTCTGAATTATGTACTCATAGAATTTACATTAAAGAAGGATGTCGACCTGTTTGTCAACCCCAAAGACAGATGAATCCTAATTTACGAGAAATTGTTAAAGAAGAACTTCAAAAATTGCTTAATGCAGGGTTTATATACCCCATATCTGACAGTGAATGGGTTTCCCCGTTAGTAATTGTTCCTAAGAAAAACGGGAAATGGAGGGTATGTGTTGACTATAGAGCTTTAAACAAAGCTACCCAAAAGGATCACTTTCCCTTACCTTTCATTGATCAGGTGTTGGACAGTCTTGCAGGGAAGAAATTCTTCTCTTTTCTAGATGGATTCAGTGGTTATAATCAGATAAAAATTGCACCCCAGGATCAAGACAAGACCACTTTCACCAGTCCTTGGGGAACTTTCGCCTATAGAGTTCTCCCATTTGGATTATGCAATGCACCAGCAACCTTTCAAAGAGCTGTTATAGGAATTTTCTCAGATATGCTGAATGACTGTATGGAAATATTTATGGATGATTTTACCCCCTATGGTGTGTCTTTTGAAGAGGGATTACAAAACCTTGAGAAAGTACTAAAAAGATGTATTCAAGCCCACCTTTCCTTAAGTACCGAAAAATGTCATATGATGATGAGTGAGGGAATAGTGCTTGGACATTTTATTTCATCTCTAGGTATTCAGGTAGATCCATCTAAAATATTAGTCATTCAGAATCTTTCTGTTCCTAAAACTCAAACTGATGTGAGAAGTTTTTTAGGACATGCTGGTTATTATAGGAGATTTATTAAAGATTTCTCTAAAATAGCTTCTCCATTGTTTGTATTGCTTATGAAAAATGCTGAATTCAAGTGGACTAGTTCTTGTCAAAAAGCTTTTGAAGAATTGAAGCATCAGCTGTCTACTGCTCCTATTTTGAGGGGGCCTGACTGGAATCTTCCATTTCACATATCCTCTGATGCTTCAGACAGTGCTATTGGAGCAGTCCTGGGACAAGAGGAAAATCATCTTCCTTATGCTATATACTTTATCAGTAAGAACATGACCTCTGCTGAGCTTAACTATACAGTTACCGAGAAAGAGTTCCTTGCAGTAATCTATGCCATTAATAAATTCAGACACTATATTACTGGTTATCCTACGTTTGTGCACACTGATCATTCAGCTATTAAATACTTAATGAACAAATCTGTTACAAATGCTAGAGTTACCAGATGGCTATTACTATTGCAGGAATTTGATATTACAATTATAGATCGGCCTGGTAAAGAAAATGTGGTGGCTGATTTTCTTTCACGGTTAAAAACTGATAATGATATTCCAGTGGATGATAGTTTTCCTGACGAATATTTGTTTGCAGTTTCTGCTCATTCTCCATGGTATGCAGATATTGCTAACTACTTGGTTGCAGGAAAACTACCAGCACACCTGTCATATAGGGAAAAGAGAAGAATTGTTCAACAAAGTGCCAGGTATAGCTGGATCAGCGGATGTCTCTTCTATACTGGGCTTGATCAGGAGATTCGAAGATGCATTAGAGAAGATGAAGTGTATGACATACTGAAAGCTTGTCATGATGGCCCTTGTGGAGGCCATTTTGCTGATAAAAGAACAGCGCATAAAATTCTGAGGATGGGTTACTATTGGCCCTCACTATTCAAGGAGGCAAAGAAGTATGTAAGGGCTTGTGATAGCTGCCAGAGAATGGGTCAACCCAATCATAGAGACCAAATGCCACTAAACCCCCAGGTAGTTTCTGAACCATTTGAAAGATGGGCCTTGGACTTCATAGGACCCATTAACCCTCCATCCAATCAAAGAACCTATATATTAGTCTGCACAGACTATATGACTAAGTGGGTGGAAGCCAAAGCACTTATTAGAGCCAATGAAGAGGCTGTTTTGTCCTTCTTGTTTGAAGATATTTTCACTAGATTTGGAATCCCCAGAGAGCTAGTTACTGATGGAGGACCTCCATTCAATTCTCATGGTTTTAAATCTACTCTTCACAAATATCATATTCAACATAGAATGACCACACCATACCACCCCCAGGCCAATGGGCAGGTGGAAAGCATAAACAAAGTTTTAGAAGCCATTCTAACTAAAACAGTGAAGGACAACCGAAAGGATTGGTCCCAAAGGCTCCCTGAGGCATTATGGGCTTACAGGACTACTTGGAGAAACACTACCGGTTTTTCTCCCTATGAATTGGTTTATGGTAAAAATGCTATTTTTCCTGTGGAATTTGAAATTAAAACTTTAAAGACTGCCTTAGCTGTTAATCTTGATTTGAATGATGTGCAGACAGCTAGATTGCAGCAACTTTTGGAGTTGGATGAAAAGAGATTGGATGCCATTCACCAAACAAACATGATTCAGCAACAAAGGATGAAATGGCATGACAAAATTATCAAACACAAGCAGTTCCAAAAAGGTAATTGGGCCTTGCTGTATGATTCTCGGTTTGAAAATTTTCAGGGAAAGCTACGTACACGTTGGCTTGGACCGTATGAAGTAGAAGATGTCTTTCCAAATGGAACGGTAAGACTTGTAACAATTGATGATGCTAAAACACCTCTACTAGTCAATGGCCATAGGCTCCGTTTATACGAGCGCCCTGTTTCTAAAGAAGATTTCAAGACTGCTTGCATGACTGATATTCATTATCTTTTTCCAGGGGAGTCTTCTGCTCCTCACAGCACTTAATTTTCTGCACTATATTTTTAGTAGTAGATTAGATTTAGCACTAATAATCCCTGTCAAGGATTGGCATGTTACAATTGAATTTTGCAGATTCTGGAAAGGCAATAAGGAGGACAGATTCATCATGAGAAGATCTGAAGCTTTAAATCAAGAAGCTTCCGCCCATCATTTTATCCTCTTCCCTAAAGTAATATCCCTCCATTACTTCTATCATTCCCACCACTCCCGAAATATCTTCCTTCAGTCTGTGTTACCCATCCCTTACTGCTGAAATAAACCCTTATCATTCACAGACCTAAGTCAGTTATCACAATTTTCTGATTTTTCCCGTTGCTGAAACACCCGTTTCAGCAACGTAACACCAATTTTTCCCGTTGCTGAAACACCTGTTTCAGCAACGTAACACCAACTTTTTCCGTTGCTGAAATACCTGTTTCAGCAACATATCATTGATTCTACCCATTGCTGAAACACCTGTTTCAGCAATACATTATCAATTTCCTCCGATTGATGAAACACCTGCTTCAGCAATGTATCGTTCATTTGTCAATTGCTCACACATCAGTCTCAGCAACTTGTTATTATCAAAGCAGCATCTCTCTTTGACAACATATAAGCTTTCTGGTCCTTCACGATCATACTTCAGATCCTTTTGGTGAAAATTATTTGCAATATACCAGAATCAATTACACAGACCCTTCTATGATCATTCAAGGCTATTGCAACCGACACTTCGAATTATTAATTAAAGGTAAAGTATAAGGTATATGGTTTTAATGTAATTCGGATAAATCATATTAAAAGAGAGGATTTCATTTCATAATGATTGCATATCTCCCCACGTCCAATCATTATTATACCATACGTAGGGGGGGGGGAATTCCAAAAATGGAATGATTATTTCGCATGCACCAACCTGCCGCCTGTTATCATATCCATTTTTGCCGTCATTTAGACTACGCAGCCATTGTTGCAACAACTAAGTCTGATCAGGGTCTGAGAATACTGAATTGTGCCTCTGCGGAAAAACTCAGAGCTTTAGCCATGGGAAAGGCGGCCATTAGAAATGAGCCCGGCTCCATAAGTCTTCTACAGCTCTTTCCTGAAGCATATCAGATCTTCCAACAAGCAGGGTGGACAGCATATTTTGAAAGGTTGGGAGATTTTAACGCAGAAGAAGTATTAGAATTCGCACAGAACTTTGAAGGCAATTTCTCAGTGGTCCGAGGGGTTCGCATTTCAGTGACAGAGGATGACATAGTTCAGGTATCAGGGTTGCCAGCTGAGGGCATTCGCTGGTTTAGCAGGAAGACGGTCGTTCTTAACGCGCAGCAAGACTTTTTGCGCCCGGACGAGCAAGTGGAACCTAGAGGCCGCGGGGTCAGTCTGCATTCACTTCCTCAACCATGGCCATCAGTGGCAGAATTCGTCAAACACTACCTCACATGCGAAGGGCGTTATCAGGTAGTGTACAACCATGACTTTGTTCTGCTGAATCATTTGAGGAATGGAAGATTGGTTAATATCCCTTATTATCTGCTTGGTTGTATTAAAAACATGTCGTATTATTGTAAGCAAGCCAAATCTCCAATGACATCCCTTACCCATCACCGCTTATGCCAGCTGCTAATACAGAGGGGTTTTGCTCAGCAAAATCCCCCTCTGCAGGCCCTACCTGAAATTCCTTTGCAGGCCCCACCTGAAGTCCCTCTGCAAGCCCCACCAGAAATTCCCCAACTACCTGAAATTCCTTTGCAGGCCCCACCTGAAGTCCCTCTGCAAGCCCCACCAGAAATTCCCCAACTACCTGAAATTCCTTTGCAGGCCCCACCTGAAGTCCCTCTGCAAGCCCCACCAGAAATTCCCCAACCACCTGAAGTCCCTTTGCAAACCCCACCCGAAACTCCTCAGCAAGAGAAAACGTCCCAATTGTCTGAAAATCCTCATAAAGAACAACAGGAGGAAACCCTGAATTCTCCCGTCAACCCAACCCCGAGCTCGCCTCAGTTAGCAGAGCTAACACCCTCTACTATTCCTGTCCCTAGTGACGATTCTCCAACACCCCCTTCTTCACCCATTAAGAAAAAAAGGAAAACCCCAGCAGTCACAAGTTCTAGACCACGGACAAGGTCCACATCCAAAATTCCTACCTCTCCGCAAAACCCTGTCCTGAAGAAAAAGCACTCCCGTTCAAGAAAAAGGAAAGGCAGCGATTTTGCTGCCTTCCTACCAAAAAGAAAAAGGACAAAGACTGTTGAGGCAGAATCTACCTCCATTTTCCCTAACCCTGCCACTATTGCATTGAAACCCTTATCCCCATCCCGAACTCCCCAGCCGGCCTCGTCCGAAGACACTGTCACACAAAAATCAGTGCCTCGAGATAATACGACATTGGTTATGGATCAAGGAGTGACTGCTCCACAAGAACCAGTCACTCGCCCAGTGACTGTAACACAAGAACCAGTCACTGAGGAAGAAGAATACACCAAGCAGGTCGATAATGGGAAATGCCCAGTGACTGTTCCACAAGAACCAGTCACTGAGGCAGAAGAATTTACAGAGCAGGTTGTTAGTGAAGAATGCCCAGTGACTGTTCCACAAGAACCAGTCACTGAGGCAGAAGAAATTACAGAGCAGGTTGTTAGTGAAAAATGCCCAGTGACTGTCCCACAAGAACCAGTCACTGAGGCAGAAGAATTTACAGAGCAGATCAATACTGAAGAATGCCCAGTGACTGTCCCACAAGAACCAGTCACTGAGGCACAGGAACACAACAAGCAAGATGATAGTGGGAAATGCCCAGAAACTGAAATGCCAGAACTAGAGACTGAAATACCAGAACTGGAGATGGAAATACCAGAACTCGAGATTGAAATACCAGAATTGGAGATTGAAACACAGGAATCCATTCCTAACCGGGTGGATGAAACACAAGAACCACCCACTGTGGTACCAGAACTGGAGACCGAAACACAGGAATCCATCCCTAACCCGGTGGATGAAACACAAGAACCACCCACTGTGGTACCAGCATTAGTCACTGAGAAGCAAGAATTCATGACTGGTCCGATAGAGGAAATACAAGCACCACTCACCGTGGTTTCAGAACTAGTTGCTGAGGAACAAGGATTTATTCCTGATAGAGCACGAGGACTATTTACTGTGGTATCAGAACTAGTTACTGGTGAACAAGAATCCATTCCTGGCACGATGGATGAAACACAAGAGGCACCCATTGTGGTGCAACAACCAGCTACCACTGTGCATCAGCAAAATATTCCAGCAGAAACAACTAGCATACAAGGCCCACATACGATGGCATCTCTACTGCAGGAAAATGAGTTCCTGAAGTCTGAAATAGAAGCTTACAAAGCTGAGTTAGCCATGGCTCGAGAGGCTTTTGAAAAAGAACTCAATCTCCATACATTAGCACAAGTAGCCTCAATGCAAAACAGGGAGACATGCATAGAATATATGTGCAAAGAGTGTGGCATTATTTATCAGAATGCAGGCTATAAAGTAGTTGAAATTTCACTCCCTGAGACAATTATGACAGAGGGAACACAAGAGGAATGCCCCACTGCTCCACAAGAACCAGTAGGACCTCCTATGATGCAAGAAGAAGAAGAAGAAATCGAACAAGAGATATCTCATCCTTTGGGGACTGATGCAGCTATCTCGGCAGAAGAAACACTGCCAGAGCACACCACTATTGATTCAGATATTCCAGCAGAAGAAACATTGCCAGAGCACATGACTATTGATTCAGATATTCCAGCTGAGGAAACATCGCCAGAGCATACTACTATTGATACAGCTGTTTCGGCAGAAGAGACACTGCCTCAGCACACTACTGGTGCAAGTATCCCGACAGAAGAAATAATGCCCCAATGCATTTCCTCTGAGGCAGCCATACAGACAGAGGGAATAGTGCCCAAACCTACTACTTCTGTTAAAAAGACACAGACTCGGCCATGGGACCCATTGGAACAATTCAACAGATGGAAGAAGGAACATGCTGAGAAACAGGATATAGTATTACAACAGCATAAGTTGCAATGGCAAAACTTTGTATACACTAACTGGGAGAACTTGGAGCAATTACTGCAAGAGCACAGGGAATATAAGAAGGAAGCCAGACAGTCTAAGGAACGGATAGCCCTGATGTTTTCATTGGTGCGAAAGTTGATGGTTACACGGAAACCTTCTGTAAACTACGCTCTTTTTCTTGCTGAATGACTAGCTTACTTTCAAATTAAATCAATAGCACATGGTAGACCACATGAAGTACTGACTTCAGAAAAATTTGTTGAGACCTTCAAGGAGGCCCCTGAAAGCGACCAGCATCTGCTGTGCGAACTCTACCTTCATAATGAAGCCATGCCTGAAGAAAGAAGAATTAATCTTATTCCAATTGCAGGTGATATACAAATTAGGGCATTTGCTTCATTTTTGTCTAATCAGCTCACTTGGCAAACTGCGTTCAATACAAGCAGTCATAATGAGGAGAATAAACTCCTGTGGATTAGGCCAGAGCCGGTAAGCCCAGCCATGTTTATAGCACAGTACTATGAATTCTTGCAGAAGCCAGGTATGAGCGAGCACATAGAGCAATTACAGGCTTCAATCCTTTTTAATTGTCAAGAGCATATTCGAATGAAGGGTCCTGCTGCACTGAAGGCCAATGATCTCTTTTGGCAGCAATCAGATAAGGAAATACAGGATTATCATCCTTTTAACCCTCTCAACTTTCACGCTGCATTGTATAGAGTCCCTAAGTATATTGATTGCATTCAGCATTGTGGAGTCAACTGGATTGGGTATCATTTCCGTTTTCCAATCTTATGGCTGCCTTCAGAAAAATATCAAAATCATTACCTGTTGACTGACGAAGAGGAAGCCTCGGCATGGCAACAGTTGCAGACCAACAGCGGATTCCGAGCTCCTACAGACGCCACTTTCTCCAGCTACTGCCTGAGTAATTTGCATTGCCAGTCCCAGTACTCAGACTCTGATTCAGACGAAGGGGTTGCCTGAGGACATGCAACATTTTTAGCTGGGGGGGATGTTAGGACTCCAATATGTACCATTTTGTTATATATTTTGATATCATTTTACTCTCAAAACCATAAGCTCCAATGTCTTTTTCATTCACTATATCCTAAGGTATATGGAAACCTTCTCTTTATTATATGGTTAATCTGTCTTACATTTAATTCCATAATACTCTTATATTTTATCAATTATTGAAGTGCATTGTTGCTAACATAAGTTGAAGATCGCAGATAAAGTTATATGCCTTGATGAGAACGAGCGGCTGTAGCTGAAACAGCTGACTGAGTTGCGGGAACAGCCGACTACGTTGCTGAAACAGCTGGTCCCGTTGCTGAAACAGCTGGTCCCGATGCTGAAACAGTTAACTCAGCTGCTGAAACAGCCGACAAAGCACGCAAATTCCGTTATGCGTAATTTGCGATTCTGAAGAACTTTTTGTGGATAATAGCAGCAGGCCGAAGATACGGTTACCTGAATTATTGTAAAGATAGCATGACTGTTGTCTCGGTTGTAACAGTATCTCTTTTTAAAGAAGAACAGAATAGTCTTGTTTTGAACAGAATCGAGATATCCGCTCTTGTGTAAAATTGTAAATGATGTCTCCTCTTTAAAAAGAGGAGACATCATCATTAGAGGGGATCGAACTGTAATTTTGAGAACAGCATTGTGTGAGACAGGAGCTAGTCTCCTTTTTGTATGTACCAGTTTCTTGACAGATGAATAAAGACCTGTTTTGAGCATTCTAGTTTAATTCTTTCTCTTGGGGAATCTTGTGAGAAGGAAAGGGCCCGCCTTCCTCACAAGATCCACCCCTTTATTCCTGTAGTTGTTTATTTCTTATGTATTTGCATTGTATTTAGTTCTATTGCTGAAACACTAGTTACATGGTTTGTGATACTCTGTTTCTTAGCGCTACATGTATTGATTGCACGAGTGGATGATGAGAGCATGTGCTGAAGATCCCTGTACAGAGGGATAGGGTCTTGCTCCATTGATTGCTTTCTTTTACTTGCAGTGTGATTAGAACAGAGAGGCCAAGTGCTGAAGATTCCTGTTCCTGGGAATAGGGTCTTGACCTCTTAAGGTTACTTCTTTTGCAGTGTGATTAGTGCCAGGCAGCAGGTGCTGAAGTTCCCACCAAGGAATAGGGTCCTGTTCCTGCTATAGTTGAATGATTTCTTTTCTTATACATTTATTTCCCTTTTGCTGTAACAGAGAAATCGTGTCTGCTATAAGTTAATTGACTTCAGCTTTAATTAAGTAGACTGTGAATTGATAGATTGCTGAATTTAACAATTGTGTGTGACTTTCTTTTACTACAACATTGAACTGCTTTTGAAATTGAGCATATCTAGTGCGCTATTACCTTTGGAATAAAAAGACCTTCTCGGGTTGACAATTTATGTGGAGCTCGAATTGTGAAAACAATTAGAGCGGCCAACACCCTCAAAGAGGGAAACAGTCCACGGCCTGCGCCAACGTGGCTACTACAGGCAATTTATTAATCAAAGAATGAAAATTTACATAAGCTTCTCTCATGCACGGATTACGCGAACAATGACCCTCCATGCGCTTTAAATAGAACTCATGGACCAATCGGGTGTCAAGCCACGGATCAAGTGTCGGTAATACCGAGGAGAGAGTGAACCGTCGGATCACTACATATCGTGACCGTCGGATTGTAAGTTACAAAATGTACAACGGTAAAGAAACACACTTTACCTAACTCTACACTAGACCAAGTTGAACTTAACTATATCCTATGTGTCGAAATATCCTAACACTCACAAGCCCTAGATACCAATGAACAATTAAATGAATTAAATGCATTTGATACCGGTGAATAGTAAAAGCTACAAGGGTTTGGTTTTGATCTCTTTAGGACACAAAAAAAATGATGTAAATAAGGCCAAAATTGAGGCATATCTAGGGCCTAAGCTTGCCTATAAGTTTGTCAATGTTTGACTCAATAACTCAGCGCTCAAATTTGTTTTAGTAGTCTATTTTATTTCTGGTTTTAGTTACATTTGAGGAATCCACCGATAGCACATTTTGAATCAAGGTGTTTCATCCCAATAGTTACTCTTTGTTTTATAATAAACCAATATGTTTGTGTAAATTTACTTACTTTTTCATTTATTTATGTGCAAAAACAAATGGAGTTGTTTTGTAAAATTGCTACCGGTGAAGAGAATTATGTCATTGGCATGGTCAGGTGTCAAGAAGGTTGTACATTTGTTGCAATCCATGATGAAATTGTGGATGATGAAATTGTTGAATACCCTTTTGATTTTATCTAGGATGGGTTAAATTTAAATCCAAAGCAAGAGAAAAAATGGAAAGTTTATACAACACTTTTAGGCATCAAGAGGAAACTAGGCACATTTTTTGTGGAAATAGAGGGTTCAAATGTAGTGGAAACAATACCAATCTTTGAAAAACTTGAAGTGAATGTGGAGGGACCTATGCATAAACAACCAAGAGTTGAAAATATGTCTTTATCAGTGGAACAAGCCATAGTTGTTGATCACAGTGTATTGGCATCTTGGGAAAAAAAAGTGAAAAGTTTAATGGAAGAGTCTGGCAATGAGAAAATTACTCTCAAAGTATATTTGAAAAAGGGAGAATCTAAAACAAAGATTCATTGTGAAATTTGTGGCATTGATTATGGAACATGTGACGTATCCTTGGCAGCGCAAACAACGTGCATGAAAACATGGGCCCATCAACAACGCCTTTCAATGACAAGTGGTAGTGAAATTCCTTCATGTAATGAAGTAAAACAGACAGTGATGATTGGAGATCAATTTCATACTGATCAAGAAATCAAACTTCTAGATGATTTCAACAAGAAATAAGAGCCTAATTTTTTCAAGGTGTGGAAGCAACACTTGCAGACTATAAGGACATGAAAAAAGTGAGAGTGGAATGTACATGATGCAATAAATGGCTTTGTTTAGTGCTGACATGATTCGAACTTAAACAGGAACGTAACAACTTACAGATATAATCATAAACACATAGATGCAGCAGAAAAACACTTCATTTCATTAATGGAAAAATACTGAACTATGCTTACAAACAGAATGGAAATAAGATAGCTCGGGCGATGGTAGCTTATCTTTGAGGAGAGATGTGGTGGCTACATGCCTCTGAACTGTGTTACAATGAGGCTCAAAGGCCTATTTATTATTGAGAAACAATGGAAAACCCTAAACATCCAAAAACCTAACCCTAGGAGATGAAGCACCAAAATTGTGGGCCCTGTTTTGGTAAATTGGTACATCAACTTCCCGAGGTCGTAAATTTGGCATATGATCTCTGTTTGGCTATCATAATACCTCGTTTCGAAGATCTCGAAGAGATGGCCAACACTAAATAGAAAAGCTAGTTTGGGATGTTTTTGATCTCTCAGTTTTCCCTAAAAATGTCGTTTAGGGCCTCAAAACGGCTCTAGAAGTTCAGGACCCAAAAAACTGCCAAAAATAGTAAATTGTGCTACAATTAAGGAAACCGAAAAACTGAAAGAGACAGCGTTGGGGGTCCAAGAGAAATAGGCAGGTGGCCACCAATATCCACCTGGATCATGACAAGTGGTAATATTGTCAGTTCTCTAAATGAACACATGAAATCAAAGAAGCACATTACTACTACTACAAATGAGGAGATTGGGTTTAGGAGTGACGCATTTGGGAGACCTAAGAAGCCTACCAATGATAAGTCCCAACAAAGTTTGACTGGGTTCTCGGTCATCACCATCAGTATTACATAGGGGTTATACAAGTGAAAATCCTTCTACTTCAGGTGTGTTAATTAACAGCTTAGACTAAACTTGAATATGAATTTGTATATTATTTTATTTATCTTACTTCAAATTTATTTGTTTTTTATTGTGTTTTCATCTTATTATAGATCAATTATCTCCCTTTTTACTACAATGTTGGGGGTATTGGTATCCTTATATTGATCGAAATGGGGAGAGATTTGAAGCAAAGGTCCTAACGGATGATCAAAGGGGTGGAAAATTATGGGCCATAGAGAAGCATACCAAGATCATGCTATGTTATGAGGGTATCGAATGTCGTATTGAGGGTACATATAGGCATATTCATTGCCAAAGGGCTTCTGAAACAAGGATTACATTTGATTCATTAACATGAAAATTTTGTAAGTTGGTTCCAGAATGTGATGACTTCAGGATGCGATTATATTGTTAATCAATATGCACCAATAAAATAAGTGAATGAGATACAGGAAAAGGTAGAAGACTAGACTCTTTGACTCAAAATGAACTGAAGAATGTTGCAATGGTTACAAATGCTAACCATAGATCAACAATGCGACTCTTTGGTGGGAGAGGACAAAGGTTGATACACTCTCTATTAAAATGAGATCCCTAAAGGAAAATTTGTTTGAATCGCCTTAAAGGAGGGATGTCTTTAGGTTTTACAAGGATGTGTGTGAGGCACACAAGCAAGAAAAATTACAAGGTAAAGATGCAGTTTGGGAATTTGTCAAGGATATCTTTCATAACTTGATGCATTCAACAGCAGGGAGAAGGTATAGTAAATCCACAAAATCCCTTTATGATATGAACAAGTTATGGCGAGGTCCTAGATTACATAGCTTTATTAGCTTGAATCTGGATGGTCCTTCAATATCTACGAATTTAAGGCAAGTCAGAAATTCATTAGCATCTATCCCAGGGTAGTACAAGCACATTTTTGAGGCAGTCAGAAAATGTTATGCTTGTTATAAAGCCAAGCATCGTATAGATGGCCCAATTCATGTATTTCTTGCTGAAGATGAAACAACTGTGAAAAAATATGTTAGGTGGGTAGCAAAAGAGGATACACTGGTGGGGTTTTGTGGTACGAAATAAGAACATCAATGCCAATCACATTTCTTGGTGAGAGTTGGCCATTATGCATGTCTTATTTTTGCAAACCCTTTACATGAAAATATTCCTCATTTGGTTGTGGTTGTTCATCCAACATGCAATAGGTTAAATGAAAATTTTGTTTATCAACAATGGGAAAAGGTAGAATCTATGTGGAAGAAACATGTGGGAAATAATTTGGGACCTATTGTTGGTCATTCCTCAGATGAGGATAGAAGAATAAGACAAATTATGTTGAAGGATTATTCTTCAACATCAGGTCTTCTATATCAAATTTCTTAGGAAGGGTGGAGGCTAACCAGGTTGTACAATGGTTGCAATGTAATAGGATTTCATGACCAAGATCACATCCAAAATGACAAAAATCTAGTGAATCCTTTGTTTATCAGTCGATGAGAATTGGTTTTAGGAAATGAGTACATAAGTTTTGGGCATGTCATAATGGTTTATCACACTTTTAAAGTGGCTGATCACAAGCTTAATGGTGAGGATATAGAGAGGATGGATAAAAAAAATTGGGGTTCCACACAATGCATTGCTTCAAGGCATGTTCAGAGGTGTTTGAAAGAGTTGAGAACTACACAAAGTGGAAATTTAGAGAGGACACTAGATACAGAGACTTATCTAATGATTGTTGTTGACTACATTGACATATTTATGTCTCATAGTTTGAGCCTTTAGGAAAGTATGCGAAATACTTCACGAGTTCATCATTTCTTCACATTATGGTTATGTTGTGTACAGAAACAATCTCATACTAATGTCAACTTAAATTTCATCAGAAGAGAAGCATATCAAGATGTGAAAATTTATTTCCATTTTTCAGTTTTGTTGATGATGTTGTTTCAAGATCATTACTCTAACTTGCCATGTGTTTTGCACCTAGCTAGATCATATGTATGTGAGAACTTCTTTAGTAAAGTTGGTAGGATGGTTGGAGTGGAGAGGGCCTATGATTTCACTAACTTGCTTCATGTTGTTGGAACCCTTAATAGCTTTGTTGATGAGGAATCAAACCCAAAGGGCTTCATTTTAATAAATCTCATAAGAAGCAAGAAAGAATTTGGAATAGATTGCACCAAGAAATAATACAAAACATTGACATATTGTCGCAATATGATTCTATATCCACATATGCTAAAATTGTAGAAGCCCTTAAGATTGGATTGAAGGATGCACAAGACATTTTATCAACTCTTGGAATGCAACCAGAAAATTACACTCAATCTTCTTGGTGGGTTAAACCATGGATAGAGGATCAAAATTATCCAACATCTCAAATTGTGGATGAAGTAGTTGATGATTCTCCACTGATTTGTTCTAACTCTATATTCCAACCTTCGTCATCAATGGTCCACAATGAAAGTGAATTGCAAAGAATTGAAAGTGAGTGGAGACACGAGTTGGATGAAGTTTTAGATTCCATTGATGAAAATGTAAGCAAAATTATAAAACCAGTGGTTGATCTTGATGGTAAGGATATGTTCAAAGCATGTTTGGTTATTTAGTTGAATGGAAATCCGAAATTATCCAAAGATAGGTTGATGAAAGTGAGAAATGGGTCTACCTTAGGTGAGATGGGAAGGCTCCACAAAAGGGTGTTTTAATTGGCTTTGGAATTGGATAAGATTGTGGGGTGTTGTTTGAAAGAAACTCAATTCCCCCCATTGATTGTACTGCAAGAAAAAGTGTTCCTCGAAGTACAACACAAGATGCTTCTTGTGGAACGTGGTACATTGGAAGGGTTCAAAGAATAAGGAAGAAGGATGGTAATATGGTATTTTATTACCATAATGGCATCGACCTTTTGGATATAATATAAGGCATCAAGCTTCAATTATGTTGGTATAGTAGAATAAAGGGGCAGTGCATGTATAAGTATGATTTGACAGATCATGATTTTTTACAGCTTGAATCTGTTATAGCAATCGAAAAATTATCATACAATTCTAGGAATGATATATACAAATTAGAAGAAAGTGATTACAAAAAAATTTCAGATTTTGTGAAAATTTTGAACAAGGTTGATTTTCAAAACATTCTACTTTCACTTTCCTTATGTATTTACATATGTTGGATCATTTATAAATCATTATTGGTTGTATTTTTGTTCATTTGTTTGTATGAATCTAATGTTAATTTTGTACTTTTTGGTTTTAGGTCTAGTGAATAGTTCAAATGGTGAATGTTCGGGATAACTCAACCTTTTTTTGCTACCTGCTTTTTGGTGTAAGTTTCTTTCACTAGCCATTCATCTTTTTGTAGTTGTGTTTCATTCAAACATTAATTTGGTATTTCCTCCATAAAAACAATAGAATTACATACCTATATAACTATATGTACCCCTTACCTCAACACATATATACAATTTGGAGATAAGGGTACCCCTTACCTCAACACTTGTGTTGGATGCCTTCTACTGTGGTTCCTTTGAAGTTGGTCCATTTAATCATGAAAAGAAATAAGAGGTGATTCTTTTTTCATGAATATGGTTTTCAGATAAGTATGTGGTTCTTCTCACTAATGTTAACATTTTCCTTGAATTTTTAGATTAATGGTTTGCTTGCTAGAAATGATATCAAGGATCTGATGGCACGAGCTTCAATTAGGATGGTTTCTGCTCACTCAAGTCAATAGATTTACACCAGAGAAACGTCTAACACATGAAGTGCATTTTATTTTGAATGTTTATGTGGTAGTTGGCTTTCCTGTTTTTTAAATTGGACATATAAATCAGATTATGTAGTTCAAATGTTCCATTGGATTCTTTTTGGAAGTATTTATATTTTGGTCATACACATGGGGTCTACAATAGTTAAATTGCACTTGGTTATTATTGACAATTGAGTCCTCAATCATATTTTGGACATTTCCTTTTAGTGCTTTCACTAAATTCCATTAACATTAATTACTATCTATAAAGGCTTTTGGACATGTGATGGTAGTTTGTTTTTAAATTGTTTGGAACTTTATTGAGATATGTGCTTCTGGTATATTGGAAGGGTGATGGCACTTTGCTTTCTTATTTTTGCCTACATTGATATATATGTGTTTGATAGGCCTTGAAACGTGTGTGTCTGATCCAGGGGGTATTTTAAGGTAAATGGTATCTGAGTTTTTGCAACTTTTGGGTTGCCAAGAATTTGATAGGGTGAATGTTATGCAAATTTTAATGGATTTTATTTTTCCAAAGAAAGAATGCATAAGTTTCTATTTCATGGTTTGGAAAAGGAAAATACATAGAAAATTTCCTATAGCATGTCGTATCACCTCCAAAAAGGAAAAGAAGACCACTTGGTGGCCATTTTTCACAAAATTTCATACAGAATATACCTATGATCTCTCCCAGGAACACAGCTAGAAGAAAAAAATATGCTTTGATGAGCGAGGCAGGTTGTCAATGGGAGAAGAAGATGAGGAACAACCAAAGAACATAAAGTACTTCTAATTTAGTGTTGTCACGTTTTCCTTGTAGAAGAATGCTTTATTATTGTATGCAGATATATTGTTGACAAGATTTGGAATGTGAGCCATATCTTTCATAGCAAGTCTCCCACTCCCTCACGTGCCCTTCCTCCTCCAAAACCTTTGATAAGGTAGCTACTATAGTAATTTTGTCAAGCCTCTGATGTTATTCATGTGTTGTGGTAAATCAAGGTACCAATATATATATTTGAGATAGCTCTGAAGCACTTGCGGGGAGCTCTTGGTACTGTAAATCATGTGAGTTTCTTATTCTTGTGTTTTTCACCTTGGGAATATAGCTTCATCATAGTTTTCTAAGGAGCCATATTTGCATGGATGTAAGTGACTTCTAAAGCCCTATAAATCTTAACTGTAATTGACCAAAGTCTCTTTTCTATGGAACAACTTTCAATTACTATTGGCATAATGTTGGCATATTTATTTGGGTTTGTTTCATGGAGGCTTCTAGAAGTTATATGTATGTGATTAGTAAGAAGGGTTTACAAATTTATTGTCTTTTATTTTATTTTTCTCAAAATATTAAAACCAATAGCTCCTGGGAGGTGATGTAGAGCTAGTTCCCAGTGTTTTGTTGCTTATTGGTCTCTCCATTATCCTAGAATCTCCAAGATGGCTGGTAAGCTTTTAGAAAGATTGAATTCTTGCAGTAAATGATATGAACTACATAAGCTAGAGAAATTGTGTGTGCTACGTTATGTAAAAGGAAAATATTATCTAGCATTTGTTCATGCTGGACGCCGGCTAAAATAGGCAAGAAGTCATTTTTAAGCTTCATTATAGGCTCTTTGTGGCCCTAATTTTGATATTTTAGTTGAATAAGATTAAATTAAAGTACAGGGCCTCTTATCTTTTAGCATTGCGATCCTTTTGTTTCTTTCTTCTCGTAATCTGACTATGTATTAATGCTCATTTAGGAATTTTGTTTTCCTTATTCTAGTGTTGTTGCCATTTGTTACCACTATTCAACAAATTTTCTAGATTTCTTGTGCCCTTGGTCAATATTTCTCGTGCGTTACCTTGTGAGTTCATCATACACACATGTAGTTTGTATATTGGTGGAAGATTCCTTCCAACAAATATTTTAGAGTAAACATTTATAGTGGTTGTGATGTACTTCTTGTGTATTATTTTAGCTGAAAAGATGCAATGATAATACATATCCCAGTAGGAAATGTTAGGTGCATTAAATTTAAAGGCTTCATTTTTATAGATAGATTTGAGTGCAGTAATTGTACTAACATTGTCCAATTTCATTATACATTGCAAGTAATGGCATTCATGATGTTGAAACATCATAATAAAAATAAATGTGACTAGTAAAGTTGTGAGGTGTCGTTACCTCTAAAAGAGATTATCAAGTGTATACAATCACCAAGTACCATGTACTTTGAAGTGCTTGAAATGGCTAAAAGGTTTGTCTTCAAGTCATGATATTCAAGAAGCAACTTAAAATATCACAAATGATTTAAAATTGATATTTTATAATTGGTGAACTATTGACATTTTTGTAATATTTCTGCTTAGTATTTCTGAAATTTATGCATAGTTAATTGTGATTTGAAGCACTGACATCATAGATACATTCATATTGTAATAGAACCTTATGGATATGTCTGACTTGGTGAATCTTTGTAGGAAATTCATGAAGGGATGGATTTCTCTATGTATGAAGAACATTGCTCATTTGGGCTTTTCTGCATTAAGTTTTCAACAGTGAACACATGGACAAAACTTGTTGTTGGAAGCAATGACAAATATATTTGTGTGTGTGTGTGTGTATATGGTCTAGAAATGAACAGGTGTTCTTTAAAGATAGCAGCTCATGAGGTGTTGTATACTTTTTCTTGATGATACATCCACAAGCCTAGTAATTTCTAATTTTTTCAAAGTTGTTCTTATGTTGGATATCCATTATGTCTTTTTCCAAGAACCTTAGAAATTCCACTTTCAACATTTTTAACAAATGCATCTGGTTTTTATATTTAGGGGATTGTAATTGTTGAGGGTTTTGTATAACAATATTTCAATTGCTTTGCAGGTCTAGTGGTTGATGATATGTTTCAGTGGCAAGCCACAATTATGGGACCTCCTAATAGTCTATGCAGGGGGTGTATTTGTGGTTACTATTAATTTTCCTCCTGATTATCCATTCAAGCCTCCAAAGGTATGCTAATTAGCCATGAAGTCTCTAGATTTGTGCATTTTTTTATTTTGTATTTGACAGTTGATATCTTTGTTTTTCCATTACTTCTATATTTGCAAGATTTCTTTCTGATATTTCTTGTATTGAAGAGTTCAGAAATGGGTTTGAATTTGATAGTAGCCTTAAAATTTATCATTTCTAATGGGAGCATGTGACAACAAAGTTGGGCATTTTAAAGCATATTGAGGCTCTCCTTTTGACAACAAAGTGTAACATCCCTGGTTCAATGACTTGTCCAGTTTTTTATGGATTTTATTGTTGAGATGACTGATGGTAGAATCTTTTTATTGAACCTGGGAAATAAAAATCATATTAATTACAAAATGGTTCAAAATTGATCTGTAATGTTTTACATGAAATAGAAATGATCACTGCAATTTATGTTGCCTAGGTGCTCTAAGATCTTGTTAGAGAATTAAACACAGTCATAAGTACCATGCCCTATTAAAAATCCTGCTAAAATTGTGCAGAAGGAATAACCTTGATATAGTTAAATTCATTCCTCATATTTGAACTTCTATTCCTAAATTCTTTTCAAGAGCTATCTGGTTAGCACGCAATTGAACCATCATTCAAGATCATTTCCTTCCTCTAGCTAAAGTTGTAGACAAAGGAATTATATTCATGATGGAACACCTTTTCACTTAGGGATTACTATTATAATTATTGGTTAGCCCCCTCTCCCCACTATTATACATCATCATGGCTAAATCTCTTAGTTGGAAATTGGAAGTGCATCAAAGATCTAGCTCTCTTCTTGGGATAAAATTAGTTTGTGTTGTAAAAAGAGTTAATTGCTCTCAATTCGTAGATAACACCATTTTATTTGGGGGAGTCTCTCAAATCACTACTGGCGGGTTTAATGTTATCCTGGATATTTTCCTCCAAGCTTATGGAAGGAAAATAAATGAGCAAAAATGTAAAATTTATATCTAAGAACGTTCCTCAATCTTTAATAAATCTTATTGCCTGTGCATTATCCTTTCCTTACAAACCCAGTTGGAAATATTTCTCCTATATTGATATGCATATCTAGCTTTCTTCTCTCTTGTCTTTTTTGTGGAAGAGAATTATAGATAATATCAAATTGAAATTATCTCAATGGGGTCTCCACTAGCTGAACGTCGCTGGTAGAATGATTATTCTCAAGTCTTCCCTCTCATCTTTACCAATCTTTCAATTTACTAACCTTCTAGCTCCTTTGGGTGTCAAACAACAAATCTCTCAGCTCCTCTGCAAGTATTTATGGAAAGGAGGTACACCGCCAAGAAATATCATCTGGTTAAGTAGGGTATTATTTTTCCCTATAAGTAGAATGGAGATTTAGGAATCAAAGACCCATCCTTAATGAATCTAACATTAGGGCCAAATCTCTTGTGGGAATTGGTCACAGGAAGAAAGTTATTCAACATAAATACTTTAATGGGTCCTCTTCATTCTCAAAATGGATCCCAAATGTTTAGAGTACTCAAGACATCTCAACCCCTTCTCCTTGAGAATCTCACATGGGTACCTAGAAATAGAAGACAAATCTGCTTTTCCATTGATAGTATTTTGGGCAATCCACCTTTGCAATTTGATCCAATTGATTCATGAATTTTGCGATTGGATATCTCAACATTATTTGATTACCTTCTATGATATTTCTACATGGAATGAAGCAAGATAATGGGTTGACCAGAACTTTAGTCTAGTCCTAGGCCACTCTTTTGTGAGATTAACACTTTCTAGATGTGCTCCTATCTCCAGATCCAAGAGTAACTATAGGGGCTATGGGGCATCTTCTCACTCTGTTAAGTAGGGGTATCTCCATCGTCTATCCTCCTTCCTTTTCACATGCATCATTTCCTAAGGTAAATTCCTTAAGTTGGCTATTAGTGCATAACAAGCTCCTAAGTCCCTACTGCAAATAATTTAATGAAGCATGGGATAGCTGGCCCCACTCATTGTGTGTTATGCCATAAAGGAGAATAAACCGAGCAACATCTATTTCTCTAATGTTACTTCACAAGGAAACTTTAGCAATTCCTTCTACAGGGCATTAGTCATCGATACATTTAGGCCACATCATGCATGTAGTTGTTTAATAAGTGGGTTTACCAATATGATGGATCCTTCCACCAAAATCCAGCCTTCAAAGTTAATATACCATTAGCTATGCGTTATATAGATATTTAAAGTTCAATATGTAAAGTTCCATGTCCAATGCAGGTAGATTAGAAATTTTTCTTTGGTTGCACATGTCTAGCATATGCAGTTTTTTAAAATGTGCCATTTAGTGAATTTTTTATTTGATCCATGTTTTATTTTATTCATTAACTTCAAACGCCTGTAGGTACATTTTACAAGGTGATGACCAAGAATAAAAAGAATTGCTTTCTAAGGATGGGGACATCTGCAGCAAGCTTGCGCGTTCTTTAGCTCCATAAATATTTGGACACGAGGATGTAAAAAAAGCCTTGCTTTTGCTTCTTGTTGGTGCCCCAACTAGAAAACACAAGGATGGAATGAAGGTATAATTATTTTACTGAAGAGTTGTTATAGAGAAACTTGATTATCCCATTGGTGACTGTCTGAGAAAAATGCCTTGTTATTCTCGCTTATCTAGTCTTTGGAGTTTGTCTACAAAGGGAAATTTATATTTATTGCTCACATTTATGTTTTACTTGCAAATAAGAGGTGATTTGCATGTCTGTTTGATGGGAGATCCTGGAGTTGCAAAGAGTCAGTTGTTGAAACACATGATTAGTGTGGAACCTCAAGGAGTTTACACCACAGGTCGAGGAAGCAGTGGTGTTGGTCTGATAGTTGTTGTTCAAAGGGATCTGGTCACCCAACGAAATGGTCCTTGAAGGCGGGGCCCTGGTATGTTTCTGAGCTTTATTCTTTCCAATGTTTAAGTTGTTGGTTTCTTTGGAGTTGGAAATTGTTTTATTTTAGAATGAATGCATTAGAGGTTTCACCAACATATATCTTTCGGCACCTTCAGAGTAGTGAAAAAAATAATGGATCTTGTATGTGATGAATCAGGTGTTATGGACGAGACAGACCGTATTGTTATTCATGAAGTGATGGAGCAACAGACTGTCAACATTGCAAAGGTGGGCATAACAACATCTCTAAATGCATGGACGGTTGTTCTGGTTGCCGCTACTGCTATTATCATTTAGTTTGAAGGTAGATTCATATGAGGTCCTACCATGAATATGAGTTTGTGAATGTCATGAATTCTAGAGATAGATCTCATGGAATTGCATCAACCTAGTGGGACACATGGAAGGTGTCATGTATAGAAGAAAAGGTTTTTGTTTTATCAATGTTTTTTATAGAAGAGATATGTAATTAGAATGTTGTGCTTATTGGTGGATTCATTCATCTCTTATTTTTTTGAAACTAAAGCTTTTGTGTGTCCTTTCTTCTGACTTTGCCTTGTTAAAGTTGTTATGTGCTCTTCAGTTCTTGATCTTTGATCGAAAGTATGAGGTACATTTTCATTTTTAGAGTTTTAAATCATCAGGATACATTGGAGGATGGAGAAATTTGAAACCTCTTTAAACTCCTATATTGACTTGTACAAAGATCCTAGTGCCCTTAATTTTTATCCTATTTAGGAACTCGAATTGGTCAAAAAGGATTAATCTATTTTTACCGTGATTTTGTTTCCTTGCTCTTAGATAATTTTTGTTTTACATTACTTGTTTTCAATTAGTAGTTTTTTATTTAAGCTTTAACTATATATAGTGTTCTCAACTTTCTTTTCCTGCTTTTATTTCCATAGCTAATTAATAGTTCCTTATATACTCTTCACTTGAAAGGAGAGTATGGCTCATGTTTGCTTTCTGGTATTTTAGTGTACATTGTATCCTACTTCTGTGATGGAACTTTAATTTTGAGTTTTGTTTTATACTATGTTGTTCATTATCATAGGGGTCAATATGATCTATGAAGAACACCTGCAGAGAATATCAAACTTGGCCATTCATTTTCAAAGTGCCCAGAAATACAGGGGATTTATATTAGCAGAAGTCATTATTGCTTGAAATTCCTCTGTAATTATTATGGATGCTGAGTCATGGCCCTCTTGCATGACCGATACTAAGCGCCAAGCTCTCTTGAACACAGGTACTTCAATTTTTCTTTGCTAAATTGTGGGAATTTTCTTTAATTTTTCCCATGTGCTTCTACATTTTGCAATTTTTCTCAGGGATTCTTACATGAAATGGAAAAATTAAATGATTTTTGGTGGAGCGGAGAAATGAAAGGAATTTTCTGTAAGTAATGGAGGATTTTTACTAGCAGTGGAGGAACCAAGGGAACTTATACAAGGATTTGAGAAATTAGAAGAATTTTCTAGAAAGTCTCGAAAATTTTATGTTTTGCTTGTAGGTTCTGCTAATTCAAATTTTAAGAAGGAATATTTGTAGTACATATTATGTTGAGTTAATATTCATGAATTTAGGGAACGAGCCCTGTTGAGTATAACTGATTATTTTGAGAGAATTTTTCATGAATTAAGTGAAGAATTTTTGTTGAGTCAACTGATTATTTTAAGCTAAAATTTCGTGAATTTAAGAAAAAATATTTGTTTAGTACATCTCATTAGTTTGAGATAAAAATTTATGTATTTAAGGGAGAACCTCTATGAAGTACAGTTGAATCTTTTTGTGATAATTTTCATGACCTTAAGGAAGAATCTGTGTTGAGTAAAGCTTATTATTTTGAGATAATTTTTCATTATTTTAACAAAGAATCTCTTTCTTGTTTTGACTTGTTGTGGATGATACTTGATAAAGTCGATATGGATAGTGATCTGGAAATGGAAAGACATGTGTTATACATGCATCAAAAGTGTGAGCCACCATATTTAGGCTTTACTCCTCTCAATTCTTCCATCCTTGGGTGATTTGTTGTCACCTCTTCTTTAAATATGGATGCTTGAATGGTTTTTCTCTAATGTTGAGTATTTTTTAATCTTATGATGGTTAATATTTTCTAGGGCCTATATAGTAGGGGCAAGAAGGGTATCACCTTCTGTTCCTAATGACCTTGGTGAATATAATGTCATTGCTTATTCTTCCATGAGACAAGAAGAAGCACAAAGTGATGCACCACATTCTTACACCATTGTGAGAACACTTCTAAGCATTTTTCACATCTCAATGGTAATTTATTTGTTCCTTTGTGCAATTACCTAGTGTTACGTGCGAGTTCTAGGAGAAGTGACTTTTCAAGTTCTCATCTTTTCAACACTAGAGTGGAGTTGTGACTAAGAAACAACATTAATCCAAATTTTGCCTTTTAATCTCAGAAACTCGTTTATTGACAAAATATTATGTTTGTTTCTTTTGTTTGGATTTATTGTTCATTTATTGTTCACAGGCCCTAAGTCAACTTAGATTCTAAGAAACAGTGGCTCAAAGTGATGTAGATGAAGCCCTCAGGCTTATGCAAATGTCAAAGTTCTCCTTATATGCTGACAAAATAAAGAAAACTGGTATGGATGCCATATCTGACATCTATTCAATCATAAGGGATGAAGCTTCGAGGATGAATACTATTGATTTCTGCTATGCTAATGCCCTGAACTGGATTTCTCGAAAGGTACTCTCCACAGACTGTATTTATTTGTTCCTTTGTGCAATTACCTAGTGTTAAGTGTGAGTTCTCCGAGAAGTGACTTTTCAAGTTCTCATCTTTTCAACACTAGAGTGGAGTTGTGACTAAGCAACAACATTAATCCAAATTTGGCCTTTTAATCTCAGAAACTCGTTTATTGACAAAATCTTATGTTTGTTTCTTTTGTTTGGATTTATTTTTCATAGGACCTAAGTCGACTTAGATTCTTAGAAATAGTGGCTCAAAGTGATGTAGATGAGGCCCTCAAGCTTATGCAAACGTCAAAGTTCTCCTTAGATGCTAACAAAAGAAAGAAAACTGGTATGGATGCCATATCTGAGATCTATTCAACCATAAGGGATGAAGCTTTGAGGATGAATACTATGGATGTCCACTATGATAATGCCCTGAACTGGATTTCTCGAAAGGTACTCTCCACAGACTGTATAGAGCATGATAAATATCATGGTTCAAATTTCCCTATCAATGTTTGTTTAAATGCATCTAATTGGGTCTCTTGCATGCAGGCTTACATTGAAGCTCAACTAAAGGAGTGTTTGGAAGAGTATGCAACATTGAACGTGTGGAAAATGATCCCAATACATTTGATATTCATTTTATTGATGCCTAAAATTTCCAACAAGCGAATAACGTATCATATAGTTGTAAAGTAAATATCCTCATTTTTCAACTCTTTTATCAGAGAGTTTTGTTTTTTAGATGTCCTTGAACTGATATGAAACTCAAGGATGAGTTTCCTCTTTGAAAACTCATGAGATTAGACATGTCAAGAATTATATTATGAAAAGTGATTGCATGTGGACTTCATGAACAGGAGACTAGGACAACAACCAAGAGTTGTTTTATGAAGTGTCATTATATGTACTTATGTAAAAAACATGTGTTTCCATATAAACTCTATATAGTTTCTATTGTACACGGTTTCTTGTCTTTCTTGCTTTTAATATTAACCTTCAACTATATAGGTTTTAACCTCGTACAAAAATTAGTTGCATACGAATTTTAAAAACAAGAAAATAAACAATGGCAAGAGCATAAAACATAAAATAGATGTACACCAAGATTTTCTTCTGGATCCCAAAACTAGGACTTCTAAATTGATTTTTCATTATATTCCTTTCAATGTTACAATACATATATATATACATGTCGAAGATTCCATTAACCCTGGATTAGAACATAATCGTAGTTCCCTTGACTGGATCTACAAAATACCATGGGAAAAAAACCATCATGCCCAAAATCATGTGCGAAAACCATGCACAAAATCATAGGTAGGTCTGACCACCTAATATAGGGTCCAAAAAAAATCTCAGGGTGCTCCCCGGACCCCGTAAATGGGGGCTATCAGCCCCCCGCACATGGGGCTAGTCATGGAAATAATATAACACACACCCAAAAAACTATTTCTTAAGCTTTAATTTAAAGAAAATTAGTGGTCAGTTCTCATCAATTACAGCAAAGCTCCATATGAAATTTAAGTTTGCAACAAAGCATGGAACTAGGTAGATAGGAAAGGTTGAAATAAGTAAAGGTATGCTCTAAATTCTTTTTAGTTGCAACAATCTTATTGTTAGGTGGAAAGATTTGAAAAATTATCCCTTGTATCTGAAAATTGATGTTATTTCTTTATTTATTGGAAACGATAAAGGAGGAACAAAAATGTTACTAATATAGCTTCTTGAATAGTGGCATATTCTAAACTATGAACAGATTTTCATGGGCATGTCGCATGAAAAGATTAGGAATGAAGTTATTGTTTTGTTAATATAGTTAGGCACCCTATGTAGTTTTAATTTTTCTATTAAGTCAAATGTTGTGAAGTTATGTAAAGATGCAACATGAAAATTTTGCAAGGAAACAAGTCGAACTTTGTGAATCCTTACACTAGCCATAGATTTTACTGTCTCGGAAATTCAATATTAGCTAAATTTAATCTTCAAAGACAGGAGAAGTTGAATTTGATTCTATTTGTAGTGTTTAATGAACAAAAATTAGTTTTCTAATCATAGTAATGTATGGTTTTATGATGTTCTTAATGAGGGACTACATCCTTCAAGGCAGTTGTTGAAATGAGGCATAGAGGCCATACTCTCACTGATTATATTTTTTGATGTAAATAGTGTAATAATGGTTAGGTATGTTTCCAATTCAATACTGATCAGGTCAATTGAGATGCTCAAAGTGTAAATTCTTTTGCGTCTAAAGATTTCATGGAGGGTATGATAGTTACTTCGTTAATTTGTGTTTTTTGTAAATTTTCCACCAGCAATATATACTCACCTCAGGACCTCTTTCTCACAGTATTGTGCAATTGGATTTTTCCCTGATGCATTTTGTCATTGGATTGTGCCTCTTTCTCATTTTTATTTTCATCCTCAACAATAGATTTTTTTGCAAACGTGATGTCATATGTTCTAACCATGGCCATGGTTTCTAGAATCTCTAGCTTGAATTCATTCGCAAGGAGGGTTGAGTGTTTCACTAATATTTGAATTATTTCTAGAATTTCAAATTTCCAAAGATGGTGACTGACTTCTATAAAAAAATTGGGCTGAGTTGTTCAAATTAAGAAGAAAGGATCAGGTTGCATCTCTATATTTATTTGTGCCAAGAAAACGTAGTGTCTAAGTGTGCAATCATCACATTCATTAAAGGGACCTAACTAATACTGTAGTCTCCAAAAAGGAAGTCTGTGCTGCATATAACACCAACACTTAATCCCCAAGGTCGTGTGGTTTAAGAAAGCCATTTAGAAAGCTTTTCATCAAGGACAAATGGGAAAATTCTTTGCACTTAAAGGGTTGAAACTCATTGTCCTCGGGACTAATATATATATTCCAAAATTTACTTCTTAGATATGAAGTATTGAAGGAGCATGCAATTGTGAATTTTTAGAAGTTCGCATTCATATTTATTGGCTTTAACTTTTGTCATTTAGTGGACTGAATCTCATAGTAAAGGAGAGATGATCTGCCCTGAAGGAGACATTACATTTCTAGAATTTAATCCTGAAGACAACCATATTAATATTTGTCAGCGCATGGGAATTGTTTCAACGGTGAAGAGGTTGTGGGTTTCTTACTACAATTTACACCATCAAGTGGGATGAATGTAGTGTGCATAACAATGCTTACACTTTACTCTTTCTGATTGTCAAGTCTAATATCATTATGGAGAAAATATCCTAGGTTTCCTTTACTTATTCATTGTTAAAGCTTTGTTATAATATGTAATTTTTAAGTTATATTATGTGAAGAAATGAATATGTTATGGCTGTCCTATCTTGCCTCATATTTATATTTCTTGTTGGGTTCAATAAATACATCAATATATTGTTTTGAAGTGTTTTGGAAGAAAATTTTATGGTCATATGTGTTTATCTCACTGCAACAAAGAAGGAAATACACCTACGATAGATTTCCATAGAGCTATTTGACAAAATCCTTCACAGAAAAAATTCCCTAAACTCAGAAAACACAATGGTAATTTGGGTCATTTTCCTAGAAGGGGTATTACATTATCAAACTTCTTTAATCCTTGAATCTTTAGTAGACTAAATCCTACGAATAACTCAACATGTAATCAAAATATTACAAATAAAAAGCATAGACTCTAACTGAAATATAGACAAGGAAATCAAATCTACAGTTGAACTAGCTATTTAGAAATAAATGAACACAATGCACACCATGGAATGGGGGCCCTGCCAATCCTAGTTTTCACTATGGAGAAAGAGTTTACAATGCTAGGAAATGATCCACACCACATACAAGAACAAATTTGACATTATTTTTTTGCAAAAGAAATCTTCTATAGTATACAATACATTTTATCAGCAATTCCTCATCCAATTATCTTCCCTAACTCTCTAACCTCTGCCTCCCTCTCCCTCTCTCTCTCTAATCTGATTACATCACAACTTAGGTATACATATAAGAGAAAAATTGTAGAGTTGGATCAACAAATTGGTAAATAGTTTCTCTATTTTGGTAACCAAAATACAAGCATGGCCAAGTAGATATTTTAGGGAAGATAATATCACAATGAGATTGATCCATGATCAAGATAGAAGGTAAATTTGATCTCAAACATCTGAAAATAGATTGATTCATCCTCCTTGTTGGTTGGGTGCATCCATTTTCCTGGAACATTGGAGAAGAGGTTCGCTACTATAAATCTTGGCAAACCCATATTACAAAAATTCCCATATCTCCCAAATCCTTCAATATTTTGAAAAATTGCTCGTGATTCAACTAAATGGGTGTATTCTACAAAAAAACATGTTCTATAATTTTGATATTTACTTCCATCTACAAGAAAATCGAGGCGGAATTTGAATGCATTTCTAGATTTTTTTCTAATTACAGGTTGAATTGTTGTTCCTAATCTAGAGGTCCACATGTGCGACCTGGGCACAAACTAGTGAACACAAAACCATATTGGGAGTATTGTGGTTGTTCATCAATTAATTATATTGTGAATTAGGAGATGGTTGGAATGAAGTGCTATGAACGTACATTAAAAATTAGACTGCATTTATTAACTTAACACAATAGAGTTGTTTAGTGTTTGGCCATTAAATATAGGGTTCTTTCAGTTCTTGAATAATCCTCGGTCTTGGAAATACAAGCAGTGAACCAAGCTAGCTAGCCTTGACCAAATAGAGGCACTCATTCATCCTTGTAAGAAAATAAGCCTTGACCTTAACTTGATAGAGAACACATTTTTTAAACTAATTCCATGACAGTTTCCATGTTTCTAAGATGGATAGGCCATAGTCACATCATTTACATATCAACATTAGACCATTAAATGCCACATATCATAGTGAAGTGTGCTTGAGTGTGGGTTGAGTAATCACATTGTGGGAATACTAATATGCATCTCCTATGTATATCAAAAGATTAAAGGTGCATTGTATAATGCATGTGGGGTCATAAGAGAGGCATCATGTCATTATGCTAGGGATATAAATATAAAGGGGTATAAAAAATGGATACCTACAATATCTAGTGAAAGTAGGGGTTTTTTAAATTGGGAAAATGTATTCGGTTAGTATTGGTAGGGAGTTAAATAAAGTGATTTTTATAGGTATTTTCCAATATGTAGTGAAAATAAGGCTATTGTTTAGTATGCCATGAATGCATGTGTTATGTCAGAGGTTCATTGAGTGAAGCCCCCGTGAATCTAGTGTCCCTTGATCTTCTTTTTCAATGATCAACCTGTCTTTGTAGCTTCATAAGTGTCCTCTAGTATAGTCTCCTTCTCCTTCTCCTTGATGATCATCCTATCATGTGAAGATGTAGTACCTGCCACTAGAAACCACTCATAACAAGACAACATCAACCCGAAAAACTCCTACTCTAACATGCTTCATGAAAATCTCTAATTGAACTAGAATTGAGTACTAGACTGGGAGGATGGCTCAGGGACTGCACTATGGGTAGCTCTAGAGGATAAGAGTGAGGTGTTGAGGATTGTGACTTTGCAATGTGCAGCACTGGAGACCTAAGAAGGAAGACTGCACGATTGAGGGTCACTGTGAGGTAGCCTTGCCCACTATGATTCTACAATGTGCAGTTCAAGATAGTGGGAGGCCAGTAGATTGTGCAGTTGCACAATTCAAGGAGACAGAGAGGCAAATTTCATACTGGAATTGTGTAATGCGCAGAAGGATACTAACAGGGAGGCTTGATTACATAGTTATGGGGGTCAGGAGGCCATGATTGAGCACTGTAACTGTGCAATGTGCATTCCTTAGAGGAAGGAATTGAGAATTGCACATTTCCAGGGGTCAAAGGTACATGATTGAGGTTTTATACTATGCAATGTGTAGTTTAGGGACGGAAAAGTGAGCTTAAGTTGGTCAGGGAGAAAATCTTCCAAGATTTGGCTAAGTTTGGGATCAGTGAAGGAGATATGAAAGAAAGGTAGGACTTGAACATGACCACACACTCAAAACAATCAATGACAAAACATTAAACACTCATCACTCATAAACAACATTGTCCCCTTAGTTCGACGACAAAATAGCATACTCCTCCAAGTGCAACACTTAAGGTACACTTTGCGACGACAGTGATGACACTTGTGCGACATTGCATGAAACTTTGGGAATGGGTTTAATACATGTATATATGATAAATATGACCCATTGACACTAAATTCTCCCCTTGAAATGAACCGTAACTCCTATTTATGTGATGTACGACACTTCCCATACCAAAGACAACACTTGAATTTTCTTCACAAGGGGACTATAAAACTTAGAGAATATACATGGGATGGATCTCACTACAAAAAACAACAACTTGAAAGGTCAAATTAGGCTCTGAAATTTGAATGTAGGCCAAAATTTTGGACAGTGTTATAGCAACAACAACATGTCTCTACGTCTATGACCCCAGATTGATAAAGTAAATGTTGAGTAATCATTTTGTCAATTATTCCACCCAAAAAGGCTCAATTGGAAGATGTGATTCGAGGATTGAAAGGTTTAACTTTGATGAGAATTCAACACCATCTCAATTAGTTGAGAAACCTGGACCATTACAAGAATTTCCAAAGTGGCTCATAAGGACACTTGAAATTGTTCATCCTAATGAGATTGGAAACATAGGTACTACAAGTTCTACTAGAAAAGATGAAGGTGATGTAGATAGTTCAAATTCAAGTGATGCAAATTATATGGATGTTTCACATGCTTGTGAATTAAATTTATATACTAAATTTGAACCAACTTCTTGTGAAGAAGTTGTTTCTCACGATGAGTGGAAGGAAGTTGTGCAAAAGGAGTATGATGTTGTCATTAAAAATGGGGTGTGGAAGTTGGTGTATCCTCCATTTGGTACCAAAATAATTAGTTGCAACTAGTTCTACAAGAATAAGTATAAATTAGAGGGCTCAATTGAAAAGAAAAAAGAAACAAATATGGTGAGAGGATTTGCATAGAAAGAAGGGATAGACTATGAGGAAACTTTTCACCCCACAACAAAATGGGATGTTATTTATGCATTATTGGTTTTTCATAGGTGGAAGATACATCACATGTATGTGAAGATAACCTTCTTAAATGGAGATTTGATATAGAATGTTCACGTGTCTCAACTAGAAGGGTTTATTGTGGAAGGTCAAAAGCATAACGTATGTAAGTTCATCAAGATCTGTGTATTGCCTAAATCAAGTACCATGCACATGGAATGAAAAGTTAACTAACCATCTTTTGAAGATCAATTTCAAGCACTTTAATATTGATGATGCAACTTTTTTTGTCGAGAAAGATAGAAAAAATTGTTGTATATATGATCTTTTGATAATAGGAAACAATGAAGTATATATTGTATCCATAAAGAAAGAATTGAAGAATGGTTTTGAGATGAAAGATATAGGATATCTTCACTACTACTTGGGTATTGATATAACTTAGAATAAAAAGCATGTATTAATCTCCCAAAAGAAGTACATTGAAGAAATGTTGAATAAATCTGGCATGGTTGATTGTAATCCTCTATGTAATCCAAAGGAACAAAAGTTTAAGCTAACATCAAAATAAAGGAATGAAATTGAGGATGCAACTAAATATAGATAACTTATGGGGAATATTATCTACCTTAAATTTACTGCAATAGATATTCCATTTTAATTTGGGATTATTTCTAGGTTCATGCAAAAACTTTGTAAAGAACATTAGTGTGAGACAGAGATAATTCTAAGGTACTCGAAGGGATCTCAGAATTTTGGGCTTAAATATTGTATGATGGATAACTAGTTCAACATTCAAATTAAAACTTTGATGGGGATAAGGAGAATGGGGTGTCTATTGTATGATACATCATGAGTCTTAGATTGAGAACTCTCTCTTGGAGATCATGCAAACAATATATTCAATCAAATTCCATTACAAATGTAGAGTATGTGTTGTTTTAGAGGTGACAAAGGAGATCATGTGGCTTATGAATGTACTAAAGGATTTGCAAGAGAAATAGGTGACTGTTATTCCACTTTTGATTGATAACACTTCTATGATAAAGTGCATCAACATGAAGTACTACTTGATTCAACACCATGGAGAGGCTAAGACCATTCAACTAATAAATTGTGTAGAAATTACGCCTGTAGATTAACCTGATAATGCAATATAACCAAAGAAAAATACTTTAACCTACTTCTACAATCAATTTGCAGAAGCTTAAAAGATTTGAGCAAGATCAAGTTGAACACATATAACCAAAAGAATAATCAATGCACATGAAATATAGAAGAATACTCAGGGGAAAGCCTCAGCTAAAAACCCCACTATTTGTATTATCATACAATTTGGAAATATCTCAAAATTACACAAAGCCTTAGCTCTCACAGCTATCCAACTCTCAGTACAATCCTCACAGATGCTCACAGGAAAAATAGACTTCTCATAAGCCTTCTCCTCTACCCTCCAAGCTCCTATTTCCTTGCGCAGTTTCTCCTAGGTGATCCTCCTGTTACCAAGTGGAACACTGATCTCACACCCTGTAAAACTGCGCAATCCTCAAGGAATGAATTCCTTCTGCATGCATGAGTTTTGTTTATAGGAAAACACATGCAACTAATATTACATTGTCCATGTCTTTAATCTCAACTGGGTCTTTCTCAGAATAGACATGCATGAGTTAATGATGAGAGAATCTTCAGTTATCTAGAGTACACTAGTTGAGTGCATGCATGCATCAACTGACTAATAACTCACAATTAGTTCCTCAAAAAGTTTGGAACTAATTTAACTAGACTTAACTCAGTAAATTGAGCTAACTAATTACAACTCAAATATAACTCAATCTTATCTCCTTAATTAAGGGATAACTCTTGCATGACTTCAGAAAGACTTCTAACTTGAATTTTTCCAACAACTTAACTCAAGATGAATTAATCAATTATTTTTCAAGCAGCTGATGAGACTAGATTCTAATTTTAATTCAAGGACAAATTAAAATTGGAATATTCTTGTTGCCACATTTCAACACTCCCTTTCAACAAGAAAGGGATTATCTGCCACCCCGATCTTGTCTCTATGGAACTCAAATTTACACTTTGACAATGCCTTTGTCAAAATGTCATCATCTTGATCCTCTGTCGAAATATATTGCAGCAACATGATCCTCCTCGCTACATAGTCTCTGAGATGATGGTACTTGATATCGATGTGCTTGGACCTATCATGAAACACTGTATTCTTAGAGAGTTTGATACAACTCTGATTATCACAATAGATCACAGTTGGATCCATCCTATGATCAAACAAACCAACTAGGATTTTCCGCATCCAGATGGCCTCACATGCTGCCTGACTTGCAGCCATGTATTCAGCCTCTGCCGAGCTAAGTGCAACCAACCTCTGTTTCCTGCTATACCAAGAAACTGCAGCTGACCCAAGGTTGAAAATCCCTCTTGATGTGCTCTTCTGATCTGATGGACTCCCTGCCCAATCTGCATCAGTGAAGCCCTGTAGCTTCACTCCCTCTATCCGTCTGTACCATAATCCATATTGATATGTGCCACGAAGGTATCTCAAGACATGATTTGTCGCCTTCCAAAACATCTTGGTAGGCTGAACCATCGCTTGACTCAGTTGGTTCATCGCATAGCACAAATCTGGTCATGTGTTCACTAAGTACATCAGTGAACCCACAAGCTTCCTGTACACATTAGCCTCTACTACTTCTCCTGAAGTAGCATCCTCCTTCCTCAAATTACCTTCTAGAGGAGTCTGCATGGGCTTGCACTTCTCCATGTGGAATCTCCTTGTAGGAATTTACAGGGTAAGTTCCTCAGAAAGAACACCAAAACGACACCGCTCACAACCAGATCACAGATCAATACACCAGTATTTTTGACGTGGTTAAAACCCTCAAAGAGGGAAACAGTCCACGGCCTGCGCCAACGTGGCTACTACAGGCAATTTATTAATCAAAGAATGAAAATTTACATAAGCTTCTCTCATGCACAGACTACCCGAACAATGACCCTCCATGCGCTTTAAATAGAACTCATGGACCAATCGGGTGCCAAGCCACGGATCAAGTGTCGGTAATACCGAGGAGAGAATGAACCGTCGGATCACTACATATCGTGACCATCGGATTGTAAGTTACAAAATGTACAACGGTAAAGAAACACACTTTACCTAACTCTATACCTAACTCTATACTAGACCAAGTTGAACTTAACTATATCCTATGTGTCGGAATATCCTAACATCCCCCCTTAAGAACAACTTGGAATAGGATTGAAGGATTTACAAATATGACACAATAGGAGAAGGAAGGAGGCACTAGAGCCTATCCCCCCCTTAGTGAGAACTTCCTGAACTCCAAGCATATATCGAAGTTTAGTGAACTTCGCCTCTGTAAGAGCCTTTGTGAAGATGTCTGCAACCTGATCATCTGTTGAACAATATTGCACTTCAAGAACATGGTCATGAATGAGCTTTCTGATGAAGTGCATGTGTAGTTCAATGTGTTTGCTGCACTGATGGTGGACTGGATCTTTGCATAGCTAAATGGCACTTTGATTATCACACCAAAGTGTGGTTGGATGCTGCTGCTCAAAGCCAAACTCTGATAGGATCTGACGAAGCCACAAGGCTTCCTTACTAGCTTCCACGGCACCACGATACTCTGCTTCTGCTGACGAAAGAGAAATGGCAGCCTGTTTCTTACAAGCCCATGTAATAGGTCCTGAACCAAGAGTGAAGACATAACCAGCAGTAGACTTCCGATCATCAGGGTCACCAGCCCAATCAGAATCAGTGAAACCAACTAATAGAGGAGCTGTTTTGGCACTGTAATGAATCCCAAACTGTACTGTACCTCGAACATAACGAAGTATTCTTTTAGTTGCTTTCCAATGACTTTCACGGGGGTTTTGCATAAAACGAGCAACAAGGCCAACAACAAAGGAAAGGTCAGGACGAGTATGGGTTAAATACAAGAGTTTTCCTACAAGTTGACGGTATAAGGTAGCATCAACTTCAGGAGAAGTACAAGAGACTGAAAGTTTGACTCCAGATTGAAAGGGAGAAGGGGCTGGCTTACAGTCTTCCATGTGAAAATGACGAAGGATATCACAAGCATACTTGGACTGGGATAGGAAAATACCCTCCTTGGATTGCAAGACTTGAAGACCGAGAAAATAGTGTAAGTGTCCTAAGTCTGTCATTTCAAATTTCTTTTTAAGGCTGGACTTCACATGGTTTATAAGGTTGGGATCACTACCAGTAAGAATAAGATCATCAACATAAAGAACAAGGATGATAAGAGAGTTTCCCACTCTCTTGGTGTAGACAGTATTGTCAGAATAACACCTAGAAAAGCCAGATTCTAAAAGAAATCTATCCATTTTGGCATACCAAGCCCGAGGAGCTTGCTTGAGACCATAAAGGGATTTCTTAAGTCGACAAACAAGGTTGGAGTCTGTTTGTATGAAGCCAATGGGTTGTTCCATATAGATTTCTTCCTGCAAGTCCCCATGCAAGAAGGCAGATTTAACATCCATCTGATGGACTTCCCATTTTAAAGAGGCAGCAAGGGAAAGAACAAGGCGGATGGAGTTCATTTTGGCAACAGGGGAGAAGGTTTCAGTGTAGTCAATGCCTTCAACCTGTGAAAAGCCCTTAGCAACAAGACGAGCTTTATGTTTATCAACTTTCCCATCTGGTCCACACTTGGTTCTGTAAACCCATTTACATCTAACAAGTTTGCGTCCCTTTGGTAGAGGAACAAGATCCCATGTATCATTTGCCAACAATGAATAATATTCTTCATTCATAGCTGCTTCCCAATGTGGATGGCCTGAAGCTTCTGCAAAAGTGTCAGGATCATGATTTACTGGAGCTTGAGCCAGTAAAGAAGAGGCTCTTTCAAACTGAGAACGTGTACGTCGCTGATCTGTAGGATCACCAACAAGATCACCTGCTGCATCCCGAGTAGCATGGACCCATATTAGAAGTTGAGGATCCTGAGAAGGTGGGGGAGGATTATCATCCTCACTTTCATCATCTGAAGAAGAAATGTTTTCAAAAGTAGAAGAGATATGAAGAGGTGGCACATCCGCCGGACTAGGCTCGCAGGCCGATTTATTTTCTTCAAATTTTACATCTCTTCTAATGATAACATTTTTGGACTTAAATGGAATAAGTCTATAACCTTTTACATCTTCAGAATATCCAACAAAAGTACATTTCTCACTCTTAGGTTGTAAAGCTTTATGCTTTTCATCTGGAATATGGGCCCATGCTTCACTTCCAAAAACACGAAAGTGACTTACATCTGGTTTAATGGAACTCCAAGCTTCTTCTGGAGTGATATTCTTTAGAACCTTAGTAGGAGTGCGATTGATTATATAATTTGCACAATTAATTGCTTTGGCCCAAAAACTAAGACTGAGTCCTTTAGATTGCAGCATACAATTAGCCATTTCCTTTAAGGTGCGATTTTTCCTTTCAGCTACACCATTTTGTTGTGGAGTGTATGGAACAGTATGTTGCATTTGAATTCCATTTTCGGTGCAAAAGTTGATGAATGTGTTTTTAACATATTCTCCACCATTATCAGTTCTTAGCTTAAGAATTTGATGTCCAGATTGTTTTTCAACAAAGGCTTTGAAGGCCAAAAATGTGTTAAATACTTCGCTCTTGAGTTTTAAGAAGTATACCCAAGTGCATCTGGAGAAATCATCAATGAAAGTTAAGAAATGCTTGCAGCCAGAGAATGAAGCAATAGGAAGTGGACCACATAAATCACTGTGCACAAGTTGTAAAGGGGTTGAGGCGTGCCAAGAGGCACGTTTGTCAAAACTGTCCCGATGATGTTTTCCGAGTACACATCCGGAACAAACACCATCTCTGCAAGATACCATAGGAAGACCTGTCACCATATTTTCTTTGCATAGATGCTGAAGGGAGCGATAGTTTAAGTGACCAAATCGCTCATGCCAAAGTTTGCTCACTTCATCATTATGAGCAACAAATACTGAGGGAAGATTTGATGACCCAAAGTTGTGAAACTTATACAACCTTGTGGAATCATCAGAAATACCAGTAGCTAGAATCTGTTTAGGATCTCTTAGATCCTTGATTACAACATCATGAGGTGAAAATTCAACAATTTTACCTTCACCTGAATGAGTTATCTGATATACAAATAGAAGGTTGCAGGATAAGGTTGGAACACATAATACATCATTAAACTGACCATTGTCTAGATGAACAGTTCCAGTCCCGACAACATTAAGAGATCTATCATCACCAACATATATATTTTTGGTGTTATAATCATTTAAAGAAGAAAACATGGCTTGGTTTTTGGCCATGTGATAAGAGGCTCCAGAATCAATGAGCCACTCATGAGAAGGAGAGGAAGAAGATACATTTAATGCATAACCAAACTGAGATGATTGACAACGACATGCAGAAAGTGCCATTCCGGAAGTTGAAGTTGAAGTATGCTCCACATGGATGTTATGTTTCTTCATTGCGGCTTCCAAGGCTTCCATCTTCTTAAAGCATTTAGATTCTAAGTGGCCATCTCGATTACAAAAGTTACAATGTCTATCAGTCTTCTTCCATTTGCTTTTATTGGTCTTATCATTTTGCTGAAATGATCTTTCATTTTGAGGCTGAGTTGGTTTAGGACCATTCTTGTTAGGATATGACTTCTTAGGATTCTTTGAATTTGGTTGTTGTTGGGCGGCTAACGCTTTCGTGGAAGAGTTTCCAAGATTAAGAAGACCAAGGTGTAAGAGTTTTTCTTGTTCTCTTATTAAAGAATCACAAAAAGAGTCAAAGGAAGGGGCCTTGTAGTCTTTTCCTTGACAAATGAAAGCTTCCCTTGTAGAATGGAAGGTGGAAACAAATACAGAGTAGGCTGGTCCCAACTTAGTAAGGATGGAATAAATAAGGTTACTATCTTCTTTCTTAACCTTAACACCTTCCAAAAGATATCTAAGGGTCTTGAATTTGGACAAGAAATCTTCAATGCAAGAAAAATTATTAGGATCCAATGTAAGCAACTCATTTTCAAGTTGATGGGCTCTAATTTCATTTTTAATCCCAAAAACTTTAGTGATTTTTTCCAATGCTTCATGAGGAGTCTCAAGTTCTGCAATATGGAATCTAAGATCAGGAGAAATAGACATCCCTATCAAACCACGTGCTTGATCTTGTCTATTTTCTCATTTTGCAACTTTGTCTTCATCTTTTGGTTTCTTCTCTTGGTCTGTGGCTATTCTGTAGAGACCTTTACTTCTAAGTAAATCTTCCATGTAGGCTATCCATTGGAAGTAGTTAGTGTTGTCAAGAATGACTTGGCATGGACTTTCCATTTTTTTTAAAAACTGAAGTTGAAGATGCTGAAAGTAAGTGTTCCAATGGATAGATCTCGAAAAATTAGGTTGTTTTAAAAAAAACGGCTCTGAAAAAGGCTTCCGGATGAAGAAGTTATGGCTTTTGAAAAACAATTTGTTGAAGTTGCCGGCAAAGTGCGCGAATGTGCGGGAATGAAAAAATCCGCCCCCACAAAATGGAGACTTGAACCCAAGACCTCTACTCTCTTAAAATAGCTTTGAACCAATTGATCTATACAAAAAATTTAAGAGAGAGAGAGAGAGGGGGGGGGGGGGCCTTGGTTTGCGTGCTTGCCTTGAGAAAGCTCTTTTTCCCTACAAAACACAAAACCCAACACGAATATGCAAAGAAAAATGAACCTTGCGGCTCGAAGTTAGCTTTAGCCAAAAAACTAGATATATTAAAAAATGAACCTTGCGGCTCAAAGTTAGCTTTAGCCGAAAAACTAAATATTTTTCTCAATGTTTCTGATTTTCCGAGATCACACTAAGGTGCAGGGAAAAGAGCATACGCATGAGAAAAATCCTTCCTTTCTGTTTCTGATTTGCCCAGATCACACAGAGTCGCAGGGAAAAGAGAATATGCAGAAATGAAAGGTATAGATCCGGTTAAAAAAAAGCTAAATAAACCGAAACCGAAATAAGCAGAGAGAAAATAACAGTAAACTGCAAATAAACATTGTATACCTCCCGATCTGAAAAATGACGCAGCTAGGGCTACCGGAAACCTTTTCGCGTGAAACGAAAGGGATTCCTCACTGGAACAGATGCTCCGAACGCAACAGAGCAGTCCTCTCGGCCCGAAAGCAGTCAGAAACAGCAGATCTAGGAAACGACAGTCGGATCCAGTTCTACCGGCTTCAGATTTGGATCACCAACGGACGCGGCCCTCAAATAGCTCTGATACCATGTAGGAATTTACAGGGTAAGTTCCTCAGAAAGAACACCAAAACGACACCGCTCACAACCAGATCACAGATCAATACACCAGTATTTTTGACGTGGTTAAAACCCTCAAAGAGGGAAACAGTCCACGGCCTGTGCCAACGTGGCTACTACAGGCAATTTATTAATCAAAGAATGAAAATTTACATAAGCTTCTCTCATGCACAGACTACCCGAACAATGACCCTCCATGCGCTTTAAATAGAACTCATGGACCAATCGGGTGTCAAGCCACAAATCAAGTGTCGGTAATACCGAGGAGAGAATGAACCGTCAGATCACTACATATCGTGACCGTCGGATTGTAAGTTACAAAATGTACAACGGTAAAGAAACACACTTTACCTAACTCTATACTAGACCAAGTTGAACTTAACTATATCTTATGTGTCGGAATATCCTAACACTCCTGAGTATCTCGTTGGCATACGTGCCCTGAGACACAAACAACTCCCCATCCTTCTACCACACTTCCATGCCAAGGAATTAATGCATGAGGCCCATGTCTTTCATCTCGAATTCTCTTGCAAGGTCATCCTTGCAAGGCATGATCAACTGACCATCACCTGTCAATATGAGATCATCGACATAAAGTACAATGATCAACGGCTTACCTTTCACCATGATGTCGTAAAAGTTCGCATCCGCTGCACTCTTTGTGAAGCCCAACCCGGTGAAGTAGTTGTCTATCCTGGTGTACCAAGAATGAGGTGCTTGCTTCAACCCGTACAAAGCTCTCTTGAGTCAGCACACATGCGACTCACGATTGAAGGTCTCAAAATCTTCCAGCTGCTCTATGTACACCTCTTCCTCAATCTTGCCATTGAGGAATGCAGTCTTCACATCCATCTGATGGATCTTCCAACCCATCTGTGCTGATAGTGCCAACATCGATCTGATAGATGAGTATCTTACGACAGGAGAAAAAGTCTCATCATAGTCAATCCCCTCGACCTTTGAAAATCCATGGGCAACAAATCTTGCCTTATTCTTCTCCACACTACCATCAGCAGCTTGCTTTACCTTGTAAATCCAATAGGAACTGACAACTTACTTGTTCTCCAGTCTCGGAACCACGTCCCAAACACTGTTATGAACTATGGAGTCATACTCCTCCACCATAGCATCAACCCAAACTGGCTGCTAACTGCCTCCTCAAAGGAAGATGGCTTGGTCTCAACACATTCCCCAATAAGGGCCATGTGTCCAGTGTACCTCTCAAGTGACCTCCTATGTCTGTGCTAAGAAGATGGTTCTCCCACATTCTCTCTCACATTCGTCAACAATCTGATAGCTTCTCTTGTGCGCTTTCATCCATCTTTGGAAGACTCTACTTGAGTTTATGTCTCCACTCTTAGAACCTCTGCATGCGGCTACTCTGCATCAGTCTGAGGCTCCTCCTCCTTAGGAACCAACGGTTCCTCCACAGCCTGTAGTTGGAGCTCCCTCTCAAGGGAAACTCGCATGGCCTTCTGCTCATCAAACTTGAGATCTTTGTGAACCACTTTCCTCCGACTGGTAGGCAGATACACCCGATAGTTGTGGGGCGTATCATTGTACCCCACAAGTATCCCCAAATCTGTTGTCGGCTCAAGCTTCTTCCATGAATCCTTTGTCACATGGAAATATACCAATGAGCCAAAGATCCTGAAGTGACCCACATCTAGTCTCTTACCAAAGAAAGCTTCATCTAGTGTCTTCATCCCAAGTATGCGATGTGGGCTTCTATTCTATAAATAGACTGTTGTGTTGCATGCCTTAACCCACAAGTGAAGTGGTAGGCTTTGGTCATGCAGCATCGTCGTGTTGCCCCTACAATAGTTTTGTTCTTCCTCTCGGCCACCCCATTCTGCTATGGGTTATGAGGTGTCGTCAACTCTCGTTTAATTCGTTCTACTACACAGAAGTCCTTAAACTCTTGAGAGACATATTCTCCACCGTTGTCGCTTCTCAAGGCCTTGATCTTCTTCCCTGACTCTTTCTCGACCAAATATTTGAACTCACAAAACTTTGTGAAGGTTTGGTCCTTCTTCTACATGAAATAAATCCAGCATTTACGAGAATAGTCATCAATGAAAATCACATAATACCTTTTCTTCGTTGTGGATTTTTTCAAGAATGGTCTACACACATCAGTATGAGCTCGCTCTAATATAGCCTCTGCTCGACTGTCTTGATCATGAAAGGAATACTTGGTGTACTTTCCCAAAGTACAGCCTTTGCATGTGTCAACTTGCTCAAGTTTACCTTTGGGAATTCTTGTAGATATCTGTTACATTATCTTCAAGGCCCCATGATGCAAATGGCCCAACCGCCTATGCTACAACTTGCCAATGTCTTGGCTTTGCACCAATTCTGCTTTCGTACTCAATGTTGCACAATCATCTACCTCTAGTTTATATAGATTCTTCACCCAAATCCCTATCCTCTTGGTCTGACCCGTGGTTATGTGTGGAACACCTTTCCTTTACTGAAGAAAACATCGTAGCCTTTGTCCTCCAACATTGCAACCAATACCAAGTTCTTCTTTAGCCCAGGCACATACGTCACATCTGTCAAGGTGAGAGGAGCTTCGTGCTTCCTCTTAAAAGCAACTGTGCCCACTCCTGAAACACTATACCTTCCATCATCACCCATCTCTATGCACATCTTGAGGTCTTTCTCCTCCAAGGCACTGAATAATATTTTATCACCGATCATGTGGAATGAGGCTCCACTGTTAAGATACTAGACACAACCCATCATCAATGACACCATGCATGCGATGAGGGTAAAGTCCATTTCGAACTGAGAGGTTAATGCCTCACCTTCCGATCCTTTCAAGGATCCCTTATTGGACTTTTTCAATGGGCAATTAGTCACATAATGTCCCATCTCATGACAATTAAAGCATCCCACTTTAGACTTGTCAACCTTCTTCCCTCCATGAGAAGAATTTGATTTGGAATGGGAAACCTTCCCCTTCCCTTTCCTTGCGTTACTTGCTAAGGCCAGATTTTCTTCATCATCATTCTTGGATGAAAAACCATCTTATGTGCTCCTCCTGATCTCCTCCTGCATGAGATCCGACCACAGTCGTTCCCAATCTGGTAGTTTCTCCCTTCCATTCACAGAGTCCTGGTAGCTATTCCAGCTCTTTGGAAGGCCAAGGAGGGTGAGGTTCACCATATCATCATCGCCAGTAGTTATTCCCACACTGCTAAGCTCATCTCTGTAGGTGGTGAGCTTGTTCAGATATGTGGAAATAGTATCACCCTCCTCCATCTTGATTCTTCGAATCTTATCCTTGAGCGCCAATTTCCTCTAGTCACTATTGTTCTGGTAGAGGTCCTTCAATGTCTTCCACATTGAAAATGGAGTATCCTTCCCATGGAGACTCGAGACAATATGGTCTCGAACTCCCTCAAGGATGATCTGTCTCGCCTTCACCACACACTTCTTCCACTCATCCAACTCTTATGCATTAGTTGAAGCTGGCTTTTTGACTTCTTGATCAATGAATTCCTTCAAGCTGTTGTCTTCTAATATAGCTTCCTTGCGATCTTTCCATGCTATGTAATTCGAGCTACCATCCAAGGCATACTCGAGTCTCAAGAAATTGAACGCTATTGGCCAACCTTGAAGTATGATAAGGAATTGTTTTTGCACCTGCAACCCCAAACTTCAAACTTCGAATTCTCTTCTCAATATATTATTCACAGCTCTGATAACCTTTTCTCTGATACCATGTAGAAATTATAACTGTAGATTAACCTACTAATGCAATATAACCAAAGAAAAATACTTTAACCTACTTCTACAATCAATTTGTGGAAGCTTATAAAGATTTGAGCAAGATTAAGTGGAACACATATAACTAGAAGAAGAATCAATGCACATGAAACACAGAAGAATACTCAGGGGAAAGCCTCAGCTAAAAACCCCACTATCTATATTATCATACAAGTTGGAAATATCTCAGAATTACACAAAGCCTTAGCTCTCACAACTAGCCAACTCTCAGTACAATCCTCACAAATTCTCACAGGAAAAATAGACTTCTCATAAGCCTTCTCCTCTGCCCTCCAAGCTCCTATTTCCTTGCACATTTTCTCCTGGGTGATCCTCCTGTTACCAAGTGGAACACTGATCTCACACCCTGTAAAACTGCGCAATCCTCAAGGAATGAATTCCTTCTGCATGCATGAGTTTTGTTTATAAGAAAACACATGCAACTGATAATACATTATCCCTGTCTTTAATCTCAACTAGGTCTTTCTCAGAATAGACATGCATGAGTTAATGATGAGAAAATTTGCAGTTATCTAGAGTACACTAGTTGAGTGCATGCATGCATCAACTGACTGATAACTCACAATTAGTTACTCAAACAGTTTGGAACTAATTTAATTGGACTTAACTCAGTAAACTGAGCTAACTAATTACAACTCAAATATAACTCAATCTTATCTCCTTAATTAAGGGATAACTCTTGCATGACTTCAGAAAGACTTCTAACTTGAATTTCTCCAACTAATTAACTCAAGATTAATTAATTAATTATTTTTCAAGCAGTTGGTGAGACTAAATTTGAATTTTAATTCAAGGACAAATTAAAATTTGAATATTCTTGTTGCCACAAATGTAGAGTATGTGTTGTTTTAGAGGTGACAAAGGAGATCATGTGGCTTATGAATGTACTAGAGGATTTGCAAGAGAAATAGGTGGTTGTTATTCCACTTTTGATTGATAACACTTCTATGATAAAGTTAGCCAAGAATTCAATATTCTATAACCAAGTGCATCAACATGAAGTACTACTTGATTCAACACCATGGAGAGGCTAAGACCATTTAACTAATAAATTGTTCCATAAGTGAGCAACTTGCAGACATCTTCACCAAGGCATTGGAAGAGAAAAGTTTTAAGAGTTTAGAAAGATGCTTGGACTTACAAACACTCCTTCAAATTTGGGGGGTAATGTTCGATACCTAGTCCTTGGGATTATGGTATTTTGTAAATATTCTTGTAAATATTTAGGAGGAATGTGGAGAATCATAGGTGAATAGGAAGAGTCATTCATACCTCTTGGAAGATGAAACTAAAGGTCGCTTCTCAAATGTATTTATGTATGCTCACATTATTAAAGTTTTTTAAATTCATGGAGTTATTTATCTTAGCTTTGACATTTCTTTCCCTTACTTGGGTGTATGCTAATTTTCCTCTATGTTAGAGTGATCCTTTGACATAGTTATATGATTTTCTTAAGTATATTATCGTTGTGGTATATATCATCTTAACTTTTGAAGGACTAGTGTATAATCCTAGCTTTGGTTTTGATGATATTAGTTTCGTGTAATAATATATTCATTTCAATCTGTGTTGATAGATTATAAATCATTTTCAATAAATATGACCTGACTATGCTATTAAATAACCTCGTATCACATATTATGGAAGACAATCTCACAATGATTTAGTATGTCAACCTTGCATTTCCCATGTTGTCACGTGACTATAGTCTAATCTATATGAGAGAATGAGATTGTCAGTACTTTGCTATCCCCAATCAACAATCGACTCATGAAGAATGAACACATCACATGTGCAATTTGAACTTGGGTGGGGAAGATAACAACTTCTTCTCCCTACCACTTGAGTTAGACCTAGTTGGCATATTTTGAAATTTAAAGGACATGGGATTGGGCCTTTGATCAACTTGTATGAATATGGATCATGAGATAAAATATTATCTTTCAATGCAACCACACATTTTCCACTACCTCAAGGTAACCCCATGACTCTAAGAGCAATCATAGGAATTGAACCTTGCCCAATAGTGAAAACTCCTCATTTGTCATCAATGGATCCAACCCGTTTGGGATTAAATTGAAGAATATAGATGTGGGCTTTGATCCACTTACATTTGCATGGGTAACAATAACATTCAATATAGTCTCTCTAGGTGCAACCACACATTCTACCACTACCTCAAAGTGTCTCCATAGCTCCAAAAAAAGTTCTCACAAAAATCTAACCTTTTCTATTAAAAAAAAAGTCCTCCCTCCTCACTAATTGATCCAACTCCTTTGCGAAATATACTCACTGCCCATAAAAGAGTTTACACCTACACATTCACATAACCCTTTCTATCTGTAAACTATCTTAATCCTAAGTTATTTAAAACAAAATCCATTACATATATTATAAAGACATATGAGAAAATATTAGATTCTCATTCTCAAAACATATAAGGATTCTCATTCTCGTGAGGGTCATATTCAAACCCATCTAGAACATGATTATATATAATAAAACTAAGATAATGTTTATATATATATATATATATATATATATATTTTATAATAAAACTAAGATAATGTTTATATATATATATATATATATATTACAAAGAGATGGCATGTACAATTAGGAGACAAATTGGTTGTTGTTTCAATTGCATTTAAACTATATGCTAATCAAATATATTTTAAAGTATTTTAGTCAGAGTATAAGAATTTAAATCCTTACTTTACAGACCATATTTGTACTTTTGTGTTGGATGACCTCGTGCTAACTTTAACTATTTTCTTATATGTTTCACTTTAAAGTGACTTCATGAGTATATGAAAAATCAACCAATAATTTCTTTTTATTTATACTTAATATAAAGTGAAGGCCCCATCATTATATTGCTTAGTACAATAATTATGATAATATCTAGAATACTCTTCAGAGGGCATGTTGACAAATCATTACTACGCTCTGGAAAATTCCAAGATTGACCAACTACGCTCTGGAAAATTCCAAGATTGTGCTTGATTTCAAAATATTCATAATATGAATATAGTTTATAGAAGGTATTTTCTTTTCTTTTCATTTTCCCGAAATGGTAAGATTTATTTTTTCGTGGTTTTTTTTAATATGAGCGTAATTTACTTTTCATAATTTTTGAATAATGGGAATGAAATCTACAAACAAGGTTCTTAATTGTTTTTACTCAATCCAATAATTATTAATGAAATCTACAAACAAGGTTCTTAATTGTTTTTACTCAATCCAATAATTATTATTAAAAGGATTAGTCTGAAAATCTAATCCATATTGGAGTAGGGAAAGAGAGTTAAAAAAAAATGTAGCTACATGCAAGTTTAGGAATGTTCCCAAAATCAATATTACAGTAAATAAACTAGTTTTTGTCAATAATTAAATTACATTTAATTATGAAGAATTTTATAGAATAAGGGTAGGATTCTTCATTTAACCAAGGTTTCCAAGCTAGAGACATTATCTAGTGTAAATCACGCATTAAACTTGTTCATAACCCATTAAAGAAATTATCATATTATTCAAGTAGAAATATGTTTGCTTTGAACTTCCCCTTGTCATAGGGATATCCTTATTCAATAATAAATTGACAAAAAATATTACTTAGATTATTAATATGAATAGGACCACCTAAACTATAGGAGTTTAGTGCATCCTTGAATGACATCTTCAGACCCACAACTTCCTCCACATTGAAAATATGAAGTGACAAGCTTGATCTTTTCATGGGAAAGTTGTAGACAACCAAAGGGAGAGGGGCCTCGCAAAATGTAGAGAGAACATTAAAACCATTGCCACACTGTAAAGGTTTAAAGAGATATCATGTTAATTAAGATCATTTTTTAAAGGTCTTTGACATTAAGGAAAGGCCAAAAATAATAAGAACAAACAAACACATCATGTACCTTAATCATGTAAAAAAGGCTGAAAGCCATCATTAAGAACTATAGACTTTAGCAAAAAAGGTAAAAAGAAAAAAAAATAACTTAATACACAACAATGCAAAAATCCCTAATAATTATAAAATTTCCTATATAAAGCAAGCACATGGGGAATTCTTGTTATGAAAAAAGCATGTACAAATTTAAGATTTGATTCTTCTTCATTAATTTACTTTTTTTTTAATTGGATCTTTAGTTTTGTGAGAGAAAAAAAAAAAAAATTGCTTAAAATTTAAAATACCTTTTAAGAACATTGAATTTCATAGGGGTGGTAGGAGCGAGAGGGGTGTTTCTTGGGCCCGGTGGACAAATAGAGATACAATTTGCATGGGGATTGGGAATGGAACTAATAACCAAGTTGAGTTTCTCGCTCTATGGCAAGGATTAAATCTAGCATTTGAACATAAAATTCTAGAAATCATGATATTTGGCGACTCAATGATTGTCATCCAATGAGTTTTGGAGGCACTATGTCACTCTAAAGAGCCCTCCTCTTCAATAGAGGCAAGGATCCTACTCCAACTCCAACACTTTGTTAAGGTTGAAATCATGCTAAGTGTCAAGGAATTTAAATTCCTCAGCAAATATATTAGTAAATCAAGGATCATGGATGTCACAAGGAATAATATAAATTAATCACAATCAAACAATAAACTCCCCTTTGCCATGAGAATTCAAAATTGTATAATAGAATCAATGATTTCAATTGATGAGCAATCAATAAGAAGGAATGTTGAATTTATTTTTAAAGCATGGGATAAGACGACACTCAAGGTCATTGGAATTGCGGTTCGGGTTGGTTTTACAGCTGACACTTATGGATTGACCTCGATTATCTCTCATGGTGTACCCCTCTCATTTCAACATAAAAACTTTGATGTTGCTCTTCCTCCCACTTTGCATGGCATATTTTAAGTCCTATGGTGGGAAGAGGTTAATTAAAAAGTTGAGACAGAAAAAATTAATTCGCAATAAATCAAAGTCTCATCCATATTGTTGTCGTAACCAATGGTTTTTCCAACGAGGATATTTTAGTGGTTTCACCCTGTATTCCTTGGGTCTGCATTCAATGGAGAAGGCACAAGTTATCAAAGGTCACACAGTTCGATATGGTAGCGAGATCTTTCAGACTCACGTCTGTAAATTTGGTATTAATACCCCCCTCCGGTCTCCATGTTGGGCAAGTGTAACACCCCACCCCACATTTACCCACTATTACAACTTACCATGGTAAACATGAGTTGAGAGTTTCTATGCATAACCCAATTTCCAAGATTTAGTTATGGAAATGGGGTCCACTTGTCAAAACTTAATCCAACACCCAGGCGCACATGATCACACTACTTGTCAATCTATTTTCACTAGTGATTATTTCCCCTAAGTTGTGACTACCCCTGGACCTAGATTACAGCCCATTTGCACACATGCAGGTCTGTCAAAGAAGTTAGAGGCCTCCAGCTGCACAGATAACCCAACCTCAGTGTGGTAAGAGCGAAAAATTCCTAGTTCTAAGGGTGCAGCGACAGACCCTGTTCCGAAATTTCAGGGCTAGCCTACAGGCCAACTACCCAAAATTCTCCAGAACTCTGTTAATGATAAGTACAATTCTTCATGTTTTATTCTTAGGCTCATTTCTTACTTAAGCTTGCCCAACACATGTGAATCATTTATACAAACACTTTGTGACTATGGTACCTGTGAGGCATGAATACATAGTTGTTCATTGTTTCATAATTTTTATCAGAGGTTCACCGGTGTGGAGTAGGTAAATCTCCTCTGCAGACCGAGGTGATCCCTCGAGCCCGAGAATGGGTCTAGCCGCAAACAAAACAATCTAGTGTAAACTTCCTTAGATTAGAATCGAATAAGAGGGCCTAACTCTTATAGCGCTAATCCACTTGATGCTGATCTTGCCTCCTTGCTCCATCTTCCTTTCATTCCTTTCGTTCAAACATCTGAAACAAACATGCAAGAGACAACAGTAAACATGATAGCATACAATCACATTCAATCTACTTAAAAAGTCAAGGATTCTTAAGCCATCAAATGTAATATGACACCCAATGTAGGAAATAAATCATTAATTGTATTAATAAAACTTCAAAGAGAAATACAACCGAAGCCTTGACGTTGCAGGTTCCCTTTGGAATGTCTGGGTTCCAGCACCACTAGAATCATCTCATGATTCACCCTCAAAGAAATGGAAGTTCAAGGCCTCTTTCCTTTTGCTCCAAACCAAACACTACAAGCTTATTCTCCCTTCACACACAAACTAGAAGGCTAAGGTTCTCAATATGGCTCTCAAGATTTGCAGATTATTTCAACCCTTTCATTAGCTAGTTGAGGGTGTGAAATGGGGAGTTTATATAGCTTTGATGGAGGGGAAATGGATCCTCTTATGGTGGGAGAGGCCTTATCCCTTTTGTTTTTTTCCATGTTAATAGGGGAAAGGAGCCCAGACAGACTCTCCCGACTCTATCTTTCTCAACCATTTACCAGACTCCCATTCATGAAGCTTCTTGACCTGGAAGCTTCGACTCCATTTTTAAAAACTTTCAAAAATAGGGTCGGTGCAAGTGATGAATGGATCACTTGCATCATTAGGCACTATTCCTGGTTTTAAACTATGCAAATTGGCACATGGGAAGAACTAAGCACTAGCGTCGGTCTTGAAAACTGGGTCTGAAGGAAGATTCTTGGGAAATGATGTAAGAGGGAAATGTTCTACAGATGAAGAGGGATGTAGGGAAATTTTCTTCATGGCAGGGAAATATATGAGGGTCATAGTAGAGGTCCTTCAGGATCGAGGAACGGGGAGTACAGGAACAGTGACAAAATGTTATGTAACAACCAGCAAGGACTTCTGTGTACCACCTAATTCTCTCTCCTAGCCCAATCACCCATGTGCCATATTCCAAGCCTGCATTTGGGATTACATGGGATAAACCAAAACATAACCATATAGGGAATCTAGAGGAAACCACCTCCACCCTCAAGCCACTGTGATTTCACCTAATATCAGGTCCAGAAATCATCAAAAACAATACAAGCTAGGATGCCTCAAATTTCTTCACCATACCCAGAGGAAATTTCCTTCCTTCACCCACCTATCCAGAGCTTACTGAGAGAAAAGCATCTCCACTCTCAACCCTCAGGATATTCCTGAGATCACCTCAACCAGGATCTAAAATATATTGGCATCCAAAGCTCAACCAAATAGGGAACCTGCAACATCATGGTTTTCCAGGAAATTTCATAAGGAAAGGTTGTACATGATTTCCAATCCAGACAAATCTCCATGCTAATGACAACAAAATTAACCCATAAACCAATGCATGAACCATGCATCCAAATCCCAGCAAGATAATCAAACATGCATGTTATTACATGCAATTCCTCAGCTATTTTTTTCCTTTGCTTGTTGTTGTTCCAACCTCCTTCTTGGTTGCCACATGAATTCTTCTTTCACTCGGTGTTTCCCTTGATCGTCTCTTGCTTGTGTGTTGCTTGTGCTCCCAGTGCTCTAATGTTCTTTCCCTTGTTTTCCTTTCTTTTCCCAAAAAGAATGCTAGAATGTTGTCTCTCCAAATTTATTTTCTTTTCTTTTTATTTTTCTTTATTTTCCCTTGCATGCATATTCTTTTACTATTTTTATCCTTTTCTTGTCTCTTCCTCTTCCCCACTTGATGAAGTGGAATTTCTTTATTTTCCTTTATTTATTTTTGTATTTTTTCCTCATGTCCTTGCTAGCCTATAATAAATAATTTTTCATTATTTCCTTTGCCTCTTGCCAACGTCAATTTCCATAGCTAATAAATAATTAACCACAATTCGATCTCAATTTAATGTTTTTCCCCTCATTCAGCTTGGAATACATGTCCCATGACCTTGGTTTTTTTTATAATGTTCATACAGTATTTATTTACATGGAAATTTAACCTGGGGTTGTTATAAAGCCCTCCCCTTGGGGAAACATCGTCCTCGATGTTCTATGGCTCTTATGACAAGACAAAACTGTTAAAAACATGACAAACATACTACCTATTGGAGGTTTATAAACACATAATGATACAGTATTTACAATGACACACACACACACACACATATACCTAAGCAAATTTTCTTCAACAAATAAATAAAGAAGGATATAATGCATGCATCTAATCAGTGATATCCCATGTATCTTAATTAGGCCCAAAGTGCTTCCATTGCACTTTAACTTGCTCTATTTCTTGGTTCTACAGCATGAGATTCTTTCGTTGTAAAATTCATTGAGGCTCTAGTTAGAACTCTCCTTCTGGTTCCACCAGCAATACAGACTAATCCATCACATGATCAACATCTCTTACATATCGTTTAAGAAAAGAAACGTGAAAAGCATCATGGATTTTCACTGATGGAGGCAAAGAAAGTCTGTATGTTAATGGTCTAATCCTCTCAAGGATCTCAAAAGGCCCACAATACCGAGTTGCCGACTTGGCACATGACCCAATCTTCAAGGACATCTTCTTGGGCTTAATACACATGTTCTCCAACTTGCAACTCCTTGAATACTCTATGTTGATCTGCATAGCTCTTGTGCCTATCCTATTTTTCCTTCAAATTCTTTTTGGTAACCTACATATCTTACTCCATATCTTTCAACATATCTATTCCAATTAACACCCCGATCACTGGATCACTCCAGCTGATAGGAGTCTTACAACTCCTCCCATAGAGAGCCTCAAATGGACTCATCTTCAAGGATTCCTAATACCCATTATCATAATCAAACTCCACTAGTGTAATATACTACTCCCACTTCCTTTTTTGATGCATGATATACGTCCTCAACATATCCTCAAGGATCATGTTAATCCTCTTTGTCTTCCCATCTGTCTGTCGATGTTAAGATGTACTAAAGGATAACTTTTTCCCCAACCCTACAAACAATTCCTTCCAAAACTTGGAAGTGATGGCATCTCTGTCCAATATAATCCTCTTGGGAACTCCATGCAACCTCATTATCTCCTTAATGAAGACTTGAGCCACTTCACTAGTTGAATTAGTAGACTTTACTGCAATGAAGTGAGCTACCTTATTCAACTTCTCAACCACAACCATGATGGAGGCATGCTTCCCTGATGTCCTTAGCAATCCTATAATTAAATCCATGGAAATAACCTCCCATTTCCATTTTGGAATTAGAATAGGTGGCACATTTTTCTTTAAGTTAGGCTAGTAGTAGAACTTCTTAATAGTTTTCAAAGTCTTCCAGTATCCTAGATGGCCTAAATATGGCTTGAAATGAAACTCTCTCAAAATAAGTTTCTTCAATTCATTATTATCAGGCACATAAATCCTGCTCTTGTATCTAACCAAGACATTTGTTGTGAGGTGATGCTCCTCTTCCTTATCACGTTCACCTTGCTAGTGCATCTTTGCTTCAGATGTTGGTACCTCTCATCATGTTTCACTACATGCAAGATCCTCTCTTTCAAATTTGTTTCATAAAATCTCACATATGAAATATGATTCACTTTTACTCTCTTACTGAGTGCATCTGCAACTCGATTCTATTTGCCTTTGATGTAGATTTCAAATTCAAACTCAATGAGAGTATCCAACCATCTAGCTTGTCTTGCATCCAAATTGGGTTGGTCGAACAACTATCTTAGTCCACTATGGTCACTCATCAAAATGAATTTCCTGCCAAGGAGATAATGTCTCCACATCTTCAATGCATGAATGATAGTTTCCAACTCAATATTATGAGTCACAAAATTCTCTGTATGTTCATTCGGCTCCTATGATTCATAGAAAACCATATGCCCTTTCTGCATAAGGACTCCACCAAGTCCCTCCTTGTAGGCATCTATACAAACTACAGAGTCCTTAGCAGAATTTTCAATCCTAAAAACTGGAGCATTGGTAAGAAATTTCTTCAACTAATCAAAGTTAGTTGCACATTCATCAATCCATTCAAACTTCTTTCATTTCCTCTACAAAGATATGATAGGATATCCAATCTTAGAGAAGTTCCTGATGAACCTCTTATAATAACCTGCCAGTCCCATGAATGATCTGATCTCATTCACATTCTTCAGAGTTGGCCACTCCATGATAGCCTTAATATTTTATGGATCCATTGCTATCCCCTCCTTGGAAATAACATGTCCCAAGTAATGAATTTGAGACTGAAAGAAACTACACTTGTTGAGCTTGGCATACAACTTATGCTCTCTCAACAATCTCAATACTACTGCCAGGTGCTCTACATGCTCTTCCTCATTCTTTGAATAGACCAATATATCATTAACAAATACTATCACAAACTTATGCAGGTAAGGGCACAAGACATTTTTCATCAGACACATGAAGGTGGTTGCAGAATTGACAAGACCAAAAGGAACCACCACAAACTCATAGAGCCCATACCTTGTACAAAATGCAGCCTTATAAATGTCTTCTTCTTTGACATGCACCTGATGATATCCTAATCTCATATCAATCTTTGGAAATATTACATCTCCCTTCATCTAATCAAACAAAATGTCAATTTGAGGCAATAGATACTTGTTCTTGATGGTCACCTTCTTCATCTACATGTAATCAATGCACAAATTAAGAGTATCTTCCTTCTTCTTTATAAACAACATTGGTGCTCCCCAAGGAGATACACTTGGCCTTATGTATCCCTTATCAAGCATCTCTTTAAGCTACAACTTCAATTCCACCAACTCGAGAGAGCTCATCTTGTATGGTCTGTTAGATGTTTGTGTTGCTCCAAGCATCAACTCAATAGAGAGATCCACCTCCTTATGAGGGGGAAACTCTAGAATCTCTATACATTCTGAAAGTGTTGTAAGATATGATACCTCCTCAAGAATTCACCATCCTAATCATCCAACCCTTTGTCAATGGAGACATGAACTGTGACCAGTAAACATCCTTTCCAGCAGTTCCGCTTAGCTTGGATGGTTGTAACCATGCTCATTGATGTAGGATTCTTCTTTCCCTACAAGACTCTCTTTTCTCCATCCTCATCAGTCATTCAGTGGCCTTCTCATAGCAATCTACCTTGGTCCTGGTAATAAATAGCCAATCCATGCCCAAAAACATGTTATATGCACCCAAAGGAAGAAAATTTAAGTTTGTTGATGTAGACATGCCATTAAGCTCAAATGCACAAGATTTCACCCAATAGTCAACTCTTCTCTTGGTCCCTATGGCCAACTACACCAACCAATATTATGCATGCACTTCCTTATCCAAATGGCACTGATCCACTAGTTCAAGACAAATATATCTATAATTTGATCTTGAATCAATCAAAATAGAAACAATTTTATCACAAAGCTTACCTTCCATCTCGATAATGGATTCCTGATGGTTTGACTTCCTATTATCAACTGCTACATATATTTGAGGAATTCTATGAGAAACATCCCCAATTGTTTGTGCCTCCTGAGCACTATCTATCTTAGGCCTAGCACCCTGATACAATGGACAATCTCTCTTATGATGGTCTCCACCACAAGTCCAACACTTCAATGGTTCTCTGCGACTGCTTTATTCTGTAGTTCCATAGGTTGAGACCTGCGTCCTTTATTAGTTGTATTGGACTTCATATGAGTTATATTTTCCTTCTCACCTACATCCTGAGATCTTCCTCTCTTCTTGAGCCATTTTCCTTTAGTATTCTTGCTACCCTTCCGGTCATGCTTGAACTCACTCTTGCACTTTGACTATTCATAGAAATGCTTCAAATTTATGATGCATTCCTCCAATGGCTAAGGCTCGTAAAAATCAATCCGATCTTTGAATGATAATGACAACCCATTGATGAACCTTTGGATATTTTCTTTCTCATCCTTGAGCTCTAACACATATCTCAATAGCTCTAGAAATCTAGTTGTATATTCTTCATCTATCATGGAACCCATCTTGAACTCATAGAATTCCTTGGCCTTTCCATCATAATACCTCTCAAATAGGTACTTACTTTTGAAGAGACTTTCAAATTTTTCCCAAGTCAACTTCTCTTCCTTGATGCCCCTGACATGATTGACATATTCCCGCCATATATTTGTTTTTCCTTTGAGACTAAAAGTAGTTATCTTTTCCTTCATATTCTTTGAGTAATCATGAAGTCTTATGATTTGGTCAGCTCACCATCAAAACTCGTAGGCTTCGCTTTCTTGAATTACTCTGGAAAATACTCCTTCCCACTCCTCCTATGATGTTGGCGGTGATGGCAATGATGTCTCTTATAAGTAGAGCTAGAATAAAACCCATGTGTACTAGACCTTTTCTCAGGTGTACCCAAGAGTCTTCCACTCTTTATTATATCATCATATTCCCTCCTATACCTTTTCTGAGACCAACTTCCATCTTCTCCATTAGTATTTTCTTCCTATCTATCTATTGGCATTATGACAAATGTGTTGTCCTTGATGGAAACCTACTTGATGAATATCATCAACATGATGACAACCAAATGATTTTACAAGCTAGTACACTTGTGATAGAGAGTTTGGACAAAGGCATAACAGTCCAGAGATAAAAGAACGATGAAGGTGATGTTTTGAGAAATACATGCGGGTTCTGTGAAGCAAAGTCGCGTACACATGCGGGTATGGAGAAGAGAAAGCGTGTACAGTTTCCGCACCATGGTATCCTAAATACCAAGGATATTTACCATGGTATTGGCCCATAGTAATGAGTGTGGCAATAGATATTTGATCTCGTCCAAGAATACCATCAACATTACTAAGGATTTGACCTGTGGTATTGAATAAGGCCTAAGCTATATAAGGAGATGAAGATCAAAGTGTTAAGTGTGCAAGTAATGGGATATTGATGAATTGTTTGATTTGAAATAAGGTTGCACAAGGAATGTGATGTGGGATAAATATTTTAGATCTGAAATGACTACATGATTTTCTTATGGGTTGATTTGTGATAATAATGTTCTAACGTATGTTTGTTACTGGGTTTTCCGAGATTTGGGTTTGACTGAAGTTCTATTGTGCAGCAAAGGAATGAGTCAATAATTACATATATGTATGCAAGTTTGTCTCAGACAAAGCTCGTATATACGTGGGTCTACCTCTAAGTAGTCGCGTGTTGATTCTGTAGTAAGGTCATATCTATACGCGGGTATGTTTTTTGAAAGGGACATACACACGCAAAAGTATTTTGTAAATGTCACGTACATATGCTAGGGTTTTTGAAGTATGTGCAATTAATGATGTTTGATTAGTCTTGTTGTGATTGTTGTTGTCTGTTGATGAGGTCTTCTTCATAATAATCTATATGTGATAGTTTTGGTGAAGTTGAATGGTTTGTGAATGAAATATTGAACTATATTGTTGCTATGTAATGATTTGTATGTAACTCAGAAATTTATGATGAAGGATATATGTGTCTATGATTGATTTCAGTAGTGCAGTGTTTTAGTATGAAGGATTAGTGTTTTTGAGAAATATACACAGGTTCGATTAAGGAAAAATGTGTATACGCGAGTATTATGTTGGCATTATGATTCAAGTGTTGTCCTTGATGGCAACTCACTCAGAGGTTGGTACAGGTGATGGCAACTTAATCAGAGGACAGATCTTAGTACAGCAGGCCAAGAAAGTTCATACACGCAGGTTCATTAAGCCCAAGTCGCGTATACACGCTGGTTCACTATATACCAAGTCGCGTGTACGCAGGTTCGCTATATACCAAGTAGGGTATACACGCAGTTTCATGAACGGAAAAGAGCGTACATGTCGGAAAGCTTACTTTTGGTCCGTGGTAGTTAGTCCTTGGAATTTGTGCCTATGGTTTTGGACCATGGAGTCTCGACAGACGTGTTGATCCCTAGTATTGAGTTGATGGTATTGGGTTACTATGGTTTTGGACCATGGTATTGTGAAGGGCCTAAAGCTATATAAGGAGAAAGATCATTAGGCCAGATGAAGTAGTGAGTGTGTGTGAGTGATGAAGATCTGAGGAAGTGTGAGATCCAAATGCTGGTTATGGGTTGGTGATCTGAACCAAGGTTTCACTCATGTGGAGGATGATGGAACGAGATCTCAAGGCTTGGAATAATTATCTTCATATGGTTTGACTGTGGACAGACTAGATCTACTGACGCATGTTTATTATTATTATGATCTGGGTATGTTTTGATGTCTGATATAGCTGCGGAGTTTTAAGCTTGAATTTGCAGATCTGTACGCAGGTTGGTTTTGGTAAAAGAGCGTATACACGCAGGTTGGGTTCGTCGAAGTAGCGTATACAATGTGAAGTATGAAGATGGAGTTGGATCTGGTTGTTGTTATGTTGTCTGTGTTCTTGACAGGGTTTCAGTGATTCAGTATTGGGTGTTTCAGTGATTGATGATGCAGGTTGTACTACAATGGTGATTGTCTTATGGATCCAGTCTGAAAATTGATGAAACGTGGTCCCGGGAAGATCGTAGGCCGGCACCTACGTACTGGTAAACATATCAGCCAGTACAAGAGTCAGGGGGTTGTAGCTCCCTTCCAGGAGCAGCTGGAAAATGAGTGAAGGTTGTAGCCTTCTGTAGGGTTGGCACCTACGTACTAGTAAATGGATCGGCTAGTACAAGAGCTATGAGGGTTGTAGCCCTCTGCAGGTTGTAGCCTGCGTGCTGGTAAAGGACTGCACCAGTACATTGTAAAAGAAGTTTCTTATTAAAGGAAGATAGAAACAAATTGCAGCAGGTGGTTTTCACCCACATTGGGTTTCCACCTTATATCATGGTGTTCATGTGTGTGCCTTATGTGTGATGATCTGTTCTGTTATACTGCACCTGTTTACTGTTAATATGGTTAATAATGTTCTGATGCATTTACTGAAGATAAGCTAACTGAATCATAAGATTACTGCATGTACGCTAGTTTCCCTTAACGAAGTCGCGTATATACGCTGATATCCTTAACTGAAGCTGCGTGTATGAATATGAGTATGAAATTGAAAAATTTTTATCTAATCTGATAATACTGATTCACCCCCCCCCTCTCAGTATTATTTCCAACATATTATTCATAACAATAGCATATACATATTGACATATTATTGATCAGGGTTTGTAGTGGCAGCAGTTGGTTTCAATGATAGACAACGGTGTATGGCTTGATGATTTATAGTGCATTCACGTGATCTATTCTAGTTTAGTTTAATTGGTTACAATGAGATTCAGTGATTTATTGGTTTTAGTTGATTCAGTGATTTGATGATGGTAATGGCTCCAGTATGAAAAATTGATAAAAGGTGGCCTACAGGTAGTAATGTTTTGATCAAGTGGATCCAATTTGAAACATTTTGAAAAGTTATCCACAAGGAATTGAAGGTAAGAGGGTTGTAGCTCCCTTCCAGTAGGTGCTAGAAAATGAGAGAATGTTGTAGCCTTCTGCAGGTGGGTGCCTACGTATTGTTATGAGTCTACGCGAGTACAAGATTGTAAAGAATTTTTTTTTTAAATAAGAAGATAGAGATGACAACATCGGTGGTTTTTTTCCCACATTGGTTTTCACCTAAAATCCTAGTGTTCCTACGTTTTGACTATGTGTGATGATTTATTATGTTATTACTCCACTTGATTATTTTTTAATTAATGCCTAATGAAGGACTGATACACTAGTTCAAGTTAAAATGATGAAGTATTAATTGAAAAGATAGCTAACTAGATATACATTGGTTGTATTCGTAACAGTAGCGTACATAGGCAGGTTTATCTCATTAAAGTTGTGTACATAAATCTGAATAGAAAAGTAGAAGTTCAAGTAAGTTTTAAAATATTGATTCACCCCCCACCTTCTTAGTATTTTTCCTAATAATTGGAATCATAGCAGGTCCTTCAAAAGAAGCTTGATCACTTGAAGGAAGATTCATCAAGATGAGAAACCAAGATGGAGAAAAGTCCATTCGACCACCATTATTTAATGGATACAATATGGTTTTCTGGAAGGTCAGAACAAGAGCTTACCTACAGTCTCTTGGATATAATGTTTATGGAATCATTGAAGGAGGTTATCAGTATCCATTCGGAATTCCCACAGATGAAGCAAAAAACAAAAAGTATGAGACCAATGCAAAAGTTGTCAATGCTCTGTCAGGAAGCTTGGCATAATAAAAAAATTTCAAAGTCATGCAACTGAATACCATAAAATCTATATGGGACAAGATCATCCAAAATTATGAAGGTGACACCAAGGTAAAGAGTGCAAAACTTCAAACATTTAGAATTCAATATGAAACTCTTAGAATGCATAATGACGAAAGCATTGCAAGTTTCTTTCTTAGAGTAGATGAGATCGTTAATTCAATGAGAAATCTTGGTGACAAAGTAAAAGAATCATCTCTGGTTGAGAAAACATCAAGATCGCTAAAACAAAAATTCGATTCAAAAGTTTTTTCCATTGAATAAATTCAGGATTTGAAGAGTCTTATTGTTAAACAGCTTCATGGGATTCTAATAGCCTATGAAATGAGAAAAGGGTATCCTTTGGATATTAGAGAATTTGCATTCAAGGCTACTTTTAAAGGAAAATAAAAGGAGGAACTTAAGGAACCATGTTATGTATCATATGAAGAAGAGGCAAACTTTGTGAGGAAACTTTAAGTAGGTACTAGCAGATTCAGAGGTAAGCTTCCCTTCAATTTTTTTCTTGTGGAAGAGTTGGTCACTATGCTTATAAATGTCCTTATAGAGAAAATCACGAGAAAGGGAAAAAATTAGCAAAAGTAAATTTTAGAGGAAAGTTCGAAAACAAAAGATGTTTTTATACTCACAAATATAGTGATGGTATTTCAAATGGCAAAGAAGGAGAGTCTGATCAAGAATATCAATTACTTATGGCATTTGAACATAAATTTATTGATGATTTTGATGATGTTTTTATGGATGCCTTAGAAGAAAAGATAATTTCATTATAACTCAGCTTAAAATTCATTTGGAAGAAGCTAAATTAGCAGAAGAAGCTCTAAAGAAACAAACCCTAGAAAAGGAGTGTAACAACCCTGGTTAAAAATCAATGTAAAATATATAAGACCACAATCATGGGACATGTATTCCAAGTTGAAGGGTAGGAAAAACATCCTAGTGGTTGTTTACTTTGGTTTATTGTGGCTAAGGGAATTGGCAAAGGCAATGGCAAAGGCTTTGGAAAGGCATGAGGCATTTATTAGCATTGTATTTATGAAAATAATGGAAATTAGGAGACAGGAAGGTGAAAGGTCACAGGTTCTAATTGATAAAAAAGGCTTTTGAGTATCATTCGGTACCTTTTGCCAGTTCAGTTTTGGAGCTCTCTCATTATTCTCTCTCTCTCTCACCCTTGGACACGAAGTTTTCATGGAGCACTTTGGCATTGGATCAAGAAAGGAAAAGAAGGCAAGAGGAAGGAAGGAGAAAGCAAGGAAGAGCAGGATCAAGTAACTACAACAAGATTCTTTGCAGGTATCAATTTTCATGTGTGTTTTCCTTGCTAGATTTGGCATGCATGGTATTGCATGTGGTTCTTTGTTGTTATGGCATGGGCTTTTCCAGGTGTCACAATGTTTTCAGCCTCCCATTTTCATTTTTGGATAGCCATGGTGTGATCGGGTTGTCATGTTTTGATTGACCTGGATTTTCGAATGGATTCAAAGCTGAGTGAGGTGGATCTCTGAATGATAGAACACATGGCCTAGTAACCCCTGAACTGAACTATGGGTTACGGTGAAGCCGGATTTTGTGTTGCCTCGGTGGGCCTAGGAATCCTTGTCGGTGATTGGTGGGATATACAGTAACGCCAAGGGGTGAATTGCTCTCCGTTGGGCCTAGTAATCTCAAGTTGGGATATGCAGTAAAGCCTGAGAGACTAGAAGACGGGAAAATTTCTCACAATGTAGGTGGAGAAATCTAATGGCATCCATCTTTGTTTGGCCTAGTGATCCTAGATGGATTGTTGCAAAGCCTGGTTTGCATTGATGAGGGTAAGGTGGTTTAGCCTTGGGATGCCCTGGTTGGTCCTTTTGGTTTTAGTCCCACATTCATGCTTGGAATATGGCACAGGGGTGAATGGATGAAAAGAGATTTGGCTCAGCCATTCTATGGTCGGGTGGAATGTGGCAGTCCCATATAGGGTTGGATTTTGCATTCATCGATAAGAGGTTCTTTCCTTGATATCTTATGTGTAAATGTATTGGTTTATATGTGTAATATACGGTTGATGTATCCTTGACATTTGTGTTGTTATTATGTTCATTATAGAATATATTATGACAGTGGTGATGTATGTCTCTCCTCATGTTTTTATTTGTAAATGAATGAATGATGTATCTATCACCTAATAGATGATAATGTGGCTAATGATATAAGGGAATAATGCTTCTTAGCGATTCTCAAATAAGTATGAGACCTCAGATCTATTGTTTACACCTGTAGATTACATATTTGTGATATGTTTGGCGAAATGTGTGTCATGGATAGTAGGCATCCAGTCAAGCATTTTTTCAAGTAATTGCATTTGTATCATCATTACCTTATTACCTTTATGTTCTAAAAGTGTCATTAAATTATGGGCAGTGACCTGGGCTATGGGCCTAAAAAAGTGGCTCAAATCCCAAGGAAGTTGGTACAACACTAAGAAAAATAGCCCATGGACGCTAGCATGCCATGTTATGGGAGCTTCTAGAGCCCTCTAGATGCAGGCATGTCCATATCATGGGAGAGTTTGGGGGTTAATTTGTCTAAAAATTCAGTGGGGCCCAGGGGTTGATTGCCAAAAAGGTTGGGATGGTTCCAAGAGTCCTATAGCTGATCTGGAAGGTCTTTATGTTGTGTTTCCATTGATTCCACTTCGTTAAGTTCATATGGGAGGTTCAATCCCATCATAGTAGCCTCTCGTCACATGTTTACCCTGGTTGGCTAGTTACTTGGGTAGATGTGGGACGAGGGTGTTACAAGGAGAAGCATAATGAAAAGTTAGAACTAGAAATAGTAAGTCTAAGGAAGGAACTTGAGAAAACAAAAGGTCTAAATCTTAGGTTTGCTAAAGGATCTGAAACCTTAGATGAAATCATCAAAGTGAAATGCTCTCCTCTCATAAAAACAGGTCTTGGATACAGTGGAGAATCATCAAAGACTATAAAGCCTTCTGAAACAGGTACAGGAAGCTATCTCAATGCAGTAAAAGGAAGCAGTCAACAAAACTCCAACTATCAACAAAAGAATAAAGGATCAAATACTTCTCAGGTAAATCTCCCTTACTACAATCAAAGGGAAAACTACACAAGAAGGTACTATACTCCCATAAACTTCTACTTTAATGGTCAATGCTTCACTTGTCATAATTTTGGTCATAAGGCTTCTCAGTGTGTTGCTTACAAAACTATCATGACTAGAGAAGCAAGAAAGAAAAAGAATGAGATTGGCATAAAGAAATTCTCTTTCAATACTTTCTCACCTCTTTAAGATGAAACTGAATGTTCCTTCTGCAATAACTTTGGGCATAAATAATACGAATACAGGAGAAAAATGTGATCAACAGCTCAGAATGAACAAAAGGCAACAACATCAAAGGTGTGGAAAAAGAAGACCATGGAATCTGAAAATTGTGGTCTAGCTTTATATGCAGGAGATCAAGAAAATTTGTGGTACATTGACAGTGGATGCTCAAAGCATATGACAGGTGATAAAGATAAGTTTATGTCCTTTAATGAAATAAAGAAAGAAAAGAATGTAACCTTTGGAAATAATTCACTTGCTTCTATCAAAGGAAAAGGAAATGTTTTTTCTGAAAGAAAAGGTTAAAGCTGGAAATGTTTTGTTTGTTGATGGATTAAAACATAACTTGTTGAGTGTTAGTTAGATGTGTGACCAAGGGCATGAGGTTATTTTTAGATCAAAGAATTGTGTGGTTCAGAATCTCAATACAAGTAAGATCATAATAAATAGGACAAAAACTCCTGGTAATGTCTATGTCTTGGAAGATGGTCTAGAAAAATTTTACTTAGGCAAAGCAGAAGAAAGTTGGATATGGCACAAAATATTGGGACATCTAAGCTTCACTCAAATACATAAGTCAAGCAAGCTAGGAGTTGTTCGTGATTTACCTAACATCTCTCTACCAGAAAGTACCATATGCAAATCATGTCAATTCGGTAAGAAAACCAGGGTTCAATTCAATGCCAAAGAAGGTTCCGCAAGTAAGCCACTTGAACTTATTCATACTGATTTGTGTGGGCCTATGAGGAAAATGTCACCTTGGGGAGAACAATATTTCATCTTATTCATTGATGACTTTACTAGAATGTGTTGGATTGGCTTATTAAAACATAAAGATGAAGCATTTGATAAATTTAAAGTATTCAAAGATTTAGTAGAGAATGAGTTAGATTTAAAAATCAAATGTCTTAGATCTGACAGGGGAGGAGAATTCATATCAGATGATTTTTTTGACTTTTGTGAACAACATGGCATCAAGAGGCAATTTTCTATAAATGGGGTGGCAGAAAGAATGAACATAACAATTCAACAAATGGCACGTGCCATGCTTGATGAGTCTGGGACACCTCATACTTTCTAGGGAGAAGCAGCACATACAGTTGTGACTATTCTCAACAAAGCCCATGTCCATGTAAACAGTGATAAGACTCCTCATGAACTTTGGTTTGGTAAGCCTCCAACTATCAAGCATTTTAGAGTCTTTGGAAGCAAATGTTACATAAATAATAATGATGATAAGCTTGGAAAGTTTGAAGCTAGAGAAGATGAAGGAATTATACTTGGATACTCCTCTAGAAGCAAAGGATATAAATGCTACAATAAAATACTTCAAAATATTGTTGAATGTATTGATGTTGTGATCGATGAAGCATGCACAGGTACCAAAAGGGAAGCACTAGCAAATGACGAATGTATTTCTACAACTAGTGAAAAGGATGTAAGAGAAGAAACTAGTGAAGCATCAGAAGAAGGAATTGATAATACATAAGCATCAGAAAGGACTCCATCAAGGTATGTTCAAAAAAATCATCTAGAATCTCAAATTCTAGGAGAAAAGGAAGTTGGAGTACAAACTAGAAGATCTCTTGTTGGAACCCCTAGTTATCTAGCCTTACTATCCACAATTGAACCACAAAATGTAAATCAAGCAAGGATGAATGTTGGGTTAAGGCTATGGATGAAGAACTTGACCAAATAGAAAATAATCATACATGGGAATTAGTACCAAGACCTCATGATAAAAATGTTATTGGGACAAAATGGGTATTCAAAAATAAACTGAACGAAAATGGAGAAGTAATTAGAAACAAAGAAAGACTTGTATGCAAAGGCTATGCTCAACAAGAAGGAATAGAATTTGAAGAAACATTTGCACCTATAGCTAGACTTGAAGCCATAAGAATGTTTATTTCCTTTTCAAGATTTCATAATTTCAAAGTCTATCAAATGGATGTTAAATCTGCATTCCTAAATGGGGACCTAGAAGAAGAAGTCTATATTGAACAATCTGAAGGGTTCATTCTAGAAAATTATAAAAATCTTGTTTGCAAACTCAAGAAGGCATTATACGAGATAAAACAACCCCCTCGTCCATGGTATTATCATCTTGATAGGTATCTTCAACAACAAGGTTTCACTAAGGGGTCTGCAAATAGAAACCTATATATAAAGATGGATGATGGTAAAATTTTAATAGTTGTTGTATATGTAGATGACATCATATTTGGTAGCAATGAAGAGTCTGTGAGTTAAAGATTTGCTTCTGTCATGAAACAAGAATTTGAAATGTCCTTACTTGGTGAACTAACATATTTTCTTGGTCTACAAACATAGCAAGAAAAGAGTGGTATCTTCCTCTGATAAACAACATACCTCAAGAAGATTTTGAAGAAATATGGAATGGAAGACTACAAGCCTATATGCACACCAATGGTAACAAGATGTAATCTCAATTCACATGATGATTCTCCCCCAGTCAACTAACCAGAATACAGATCTATGATTGGAAGCTTACTTTATTTATGCACAAGACCAGATATCATGCATGCAATTGGAATTGTTGGACGGTTTCAAGCAAATCCAAAAGAAACTCATCTTCATGTAGTCAAGAGAATATTTAAGTATCTACAAGGAACTCAAGACTTTGGTTTATGGTATCCCAAAGATGCATATCTTACTCTTCATGCTTACACAGATGCAGATTGGGCAGGAAATGTTGATGATCAAAAAGCACTAGTGGAGGAGCATTCTACATGGGACCCCACTTGGTATCATGGTTCAACAAAAAACAAAGCTCCATTGCTTTATCTATTGCAGAAGCAGAATATGTTTTTGTTTCATCTTGCTGCACACAACTTCTCTGGATGATGCAAACATTGCAGGATATTCAAATCAATTTTTCTCCACCTATTCCCATTCTATGTGATAATACTAGTGCCATAAGTATTTCTAAAAATCTTGTCATGCACTAAAAAACCAAGCATATTCCAATCAAATATCATTTTCTAAGAGAATAAGTGCTTGAACAAAAGGTCAAACTAGATTATGTTCCCTCAAAAGAACAAGTTGCAGATATATTTACAAAGTTGCTTCCACATGATTCCTTTGAATATCTCAGACAAAAATTAGGAGTGGTCTCTACTTCATCACTTTGTTAATAATTTTTACCAATCCTTCAAGTTCAGGGGAGCTGAAAGTGAAATTTATTGCAGTTTACTGTCTATACACAGATTTTATGAAGAACAGTCACGTATAAACACATATTTTGATCCATACAATCGCATATGTTTCCCTATGATGAAGTATCAGTAGAATTAATTAAAAAAAATGATTATATGCTTCCGACAATTTTGCTTGTTGGTTATGATATTAGTTAGAGTATGTTGATGCTCAGATTCTTATGGTTTATGAGTTGCTCCAATATGAAATTGATGCTTTGATTAATGAAGTTTCTTTGATGACCTGACTGATGAATAAGTTGATATAATCAGATCTGACAGTGAACAGTTGGCACAGGTTCAGGGGGAGCATTTTTCCTTGCTTCTTATAGTACATTGTTGGCATTATGATTCCTTGATTATGTTGTTAAAGAAACACATGTTGTTGACTTACTTTTTGATGAGGTTCATGATGTTGTTGTCCGATGTTGAAGTATAAATCCTATATGGTATATAATACTAAAGACTATCCTAGTCTTGCTACCTCACTATTGAGGTATTTGGTCTTGGTTATAAATGTCATATCTGTCATTTGATGTAAAGGTCATGTAAAGACCTATGATGTAATAATTGTAATATTTAGTCATGACAAGTCAATTATGTATGTCATCCCATGTTGGGGATTTGATGTCATTTTGAGTCAAATATGTAACCCCACTGCGTTGGGAGATTGGTCAATATGAGTTATTGGTGATAGGAAAGGTCATGTCTGGTTACTTTTTGTATATCTTCAGAAAATTCAGCATGTGCTCAGGGGAGCATGGTCCGCATTCAGTGATCAGTATTCAGCAGATCAGATCTACAACACTTCATTCAGCATTGGTCAGCCCTTTGCCCTTGATGTCAAAGGGGGAGAGTAGCTTGGTGTTTGGAGAACAACCTGGTATATCTATAGGTCTCTATAGATGGTTGGTGATCAAACACCAAAGTGGTTTCCATAAAGTATAAAAGGGGAGATTATTGGCATTATGACAAATGTGTTGTCCTTGATGGCAACCTACTTGATGAAGATTGTCAACATGATGATAACAGGATGATTTTACAAGATAGTACACATGTGACAAAGAGTTTGGACAAAGGCATAGCAGTCTAGAGACAGAAGAATAATGAAGGTGATGTTTTTAGAAATATAAGCGGAATCTGTGAAGAAAAGCTGCGTACACACGCGGGTATGGAGAAGAGAAAGCGCGTACAATTTCCACACCATGGTATCCTAAATACCAAGGATCTTTACCATGGTATTGACCCATAGTAATGAGTGCAGCAATGGATATTTGATCTCGTCTAAGAATACCATCGGCATTACTAAGGATTTGACCCGTGGTATTGGATAAGGCCTAAGCTATATAAGGAGATGAAGATCAAAGTGTTTAGTGTGAAAGTAATGGGCTATTGATGAATTGTTTGATTTGAAATAAGGTTGCACAAGGAATGTGATGTGGGATCAGATATTTTAGATCTGAAATGACTACATGATTTTCTTATGGGTTGATCTATGATAATAATGTTCTAACGTATGTTTGTTACTGGGTTTGCTGAGATTTTGGTTTGACTAAAGTTCTATTGTGCGGCGAGGGAATGAGTCAATTATTACATATATGTACACAAGTTTGTCTCAAACAAAGCACGTACATACGCAGGTCTACCTCTAGGTAGTTCTGTGTTGATTTTGCAGTAAGGCCATATTGGTACACGGGTATGATTCTTGAAAGGTGGATACACACATGGAAGTATTTTGTAAAGATCATGTACATATGCTAGGGTTTCTGAAGTATGTGCAGTTAATGATGTCTGATCAGTCTTGCTATTTTTTGATGAGATCTTCTTCATAATAATCTGTATATGTTAGTTCTAGTAAATTTGAATGGTTTCTGAATGAAATATTTAACTATATTGATGTTGGTATGTAATTATCTGTAAGTATCTCAGAGATCTGTGATGAAGGATATATGTGTTTGTGATTTATTTCAATAGTGCAGTGTTTCAGTATGAAGGATCAGTGTTTTTGAGATCTATATGCAAGTTCGATTAAGGAAAAACACATATACACAGGTATTATTCATAACAATAGCATATACATTTTGACATATTGTTGATCAGGGTTTATAGTGGCAGTAGTTGGTTTCAATGATAAATAATAGTGTATGGATTCATGATTGATAGTGCATTCACGTTATATATTATGGTTTAGTTTGATTAGTTGCAATGAGATTCAGTGATTGATTTGTTTTAGTTGATTCAGTGATTTGATGATGGTAGTGGGTCCAGTATGAAAATTTGATGAAAGGTGGCCTATAGGTTGTAATGTTTTGATCAGGTGGATCCAGTTTGAAACATTTTGAAAATTGATCCACAAGGAATTGAAGATAAATGGGCAGTAGTTCCCTTCCAGTACGTGCTGGTAAACAAGAGAAGGTTGTAGCCTTCTACATGTGGGTGCCTACATATTAGTATGAGTCTACGCCAGTACAAGATTGTAAAGAATATTTTTTTCTTAAGAAAAAGACAGAGACGAAAACACCGGCTATTTTTTCTCTGCATTGGGGTTCCACCTAAAATCCTAGTGTTCAAACGTGTTGACTATGTGTGATGGTTTATTTTGTTCTTACTACACTAGATTATTTTTTAATTAATACCTAATTAAGAACCGATACACTAGTTCAAGTTAAAAAGATGAAGTATTAATTGAAAATATAGCTAACTGGATATACGTTGGTTGTCTGCATAACAATAGTGTACATATGTAGGTTTATCTCATTAAAGTCGCATACAGAAAAATTAATAGAAAAGTAGAAGTTCAAGTAAGTTTTAAAATATTGATTCATCCCCCCTCCCCCTTAGTATTTTTTCCTAACACTATATCCATTATTGGTCCCTAGTTGTCCATTCTTTTGTAAATCTGAAAGGCTTTGAAGAATAACTGCATTAACCTCAGCTTGCTTTTCTTGAGCTTTTGCAAGCCTTTCCTAGGCTTCAATCAACCGCTCATTATCAGCTTTACAACTTATGATCTCTACCCTCAAACTTCTTAATGTATCCACCAGATCAGGAGAGTCTCCCTCTCCCTACTTCCCAATTGGTTTCTCCCATCCCATTGATTTCTCTTCTAGCCTATATGGGGAGTCATATGAACTGTACTCAACCATTCTGCTCTTCATCTCTTGGCCTTCTATTTTCTTACAACATACCACTATTAGATAAACAAAATAAAAGGCATAATCAAAAGCATTACCTCAATATGTTTCTGGTGCTACTATTGCATCTACACGGATCAATCTAGATTAACATGATACATACATGATAATATCAAGAACATATCAGTTCATACACAAACCAAGATAATAACACAAACAGGTAACAACAATAATAATAAAATAACTTTCATGCATGCATGATAACCACATAGATATGCATAACATTATGCATTTACACTGAGATACAGTGCTATGAAACTGCTCTGATACCACTCTATAACACCCCACCCCACATTTACCAACTTTTACAACTTACCAAGGTAAAAATTAGATGAGAGTTACTATGCATAACCCAACTTCCAAGACACAATTATGGAAATGGGACCACATGTAAAAACTTACTCCAACACCCAAGGGCACATGATCATGCTGCTTGTCAATCTATTTTCACTAGTCACCATTTTCCCTGAGATGTGACTACCCCTTAACTTAGATTATAGCTCAGATGCATGCATGAAGACATGTTAAATAGCCAAATGCCTCTAGTTACACGGATAACCCATCCTCATTGCATCTAGAGAAAAAAAATCCTAGCTCTTAGGGTGCAGACATGGACCTTGCTCCAGAATTTTAGGGCTAGTCTACATACCAATTGCGCAGAATTCTTCATAACTCTGTCAATGATAAGTACAGGTCTTCATGTTATGTTCTTAGGCCCAATTCTTGCTCAAGCTTTCTCAACATATTTGAATCATTTATACAAACACTTTGTGTCTATGGTACATGTGAGGCATGCATACATAGTTGTTCATTGTTTCGTAAATTTTATCAGATGTTCACCAAGAAGGTTTGTTTCCCTCTCATACTAGCTGGAATAAACACATATTAGTTCATGCATTCACATAAATTATCCAATATCCTATCAAGCCATGAAACATATCACTAATAGGAGCACATCATATAATAAATATATCGTGCATGTAACCAACATTTAACTAGTATGAATCCATGAAAACTAGTCATGTAATCAACACATTAAATCAAAACTTGTACTCATTAATCTCATTAAAGAATAACACATAATAAGATATGCATAATACCAACCAAGTCAAGGACTTCCATGTACCATCCGACCATAGATTAGGGTTGAACCAATTCTCTCTTCCAACCCAATCACCCCGACGCCATATTCCAAGCCTGGATTTAGGATTTCATGGGATAAACCAAAACATAACCATACATGGAATCCTTAGGAAACTACATCCACCCTCAAGTCAACAGGAGCCATGGCCTCCTAGTAGCGAAGAATCACAATGTTGTCACCTATATTTTCTATTTCATTTGGCTACAGTCGTGGCTTGTGGGCCATTTTCTGCAACACAACAATAGGGTATGCTATTTGTGTCCCACCAAGATGAAGACCGATTGGTTACCCAAAAAACCAACGCCACCCTCAAGGCTTAGTTGTTCTTCATATGGAATGAGCCCACCTGGTGACTTAGGCTTAGCTCTGGGAAATACGAGTTGTCAGAATGAGACTATCCATAAGCGGCCCATGTGACTAGGGTCTCATAAACTGAAGGCCTTTATAAATGATCCCCAACCTCAACCATTGGCATTCTCAGTCTAGGTCAGGAATGGATTCGAGAAGTCAAATTTGGTGGACGGTCAGCCTCTTAGTCACTACGACCCGGCTATGCATGCAACCACATTATGATTAGAGAGGTTCAACCCTTGCCTCAATGACAACATTCATGTTCTTTATAACCTGTGTGTTACTTGCATCCATGTTCACTTGGTTATTGATCAGTGGCCCTGCTTGGGGTCGCTTGATACGCATATCATGCAGGGTATGAAGCCCTAGAGGGTGGCCTCTCATGGGTTATCTGATGGTGATGGGTAGTCAAGTGGTGCACATAAATCTTGTGAAATTGGAAGGCTCATTTGGCAGTTGATGGCTCATGGCATTGAGTGTGGGAAGCACGTGATAAGTAGCCACCCATATGTGGCCAGAGAAATTATGAACAGCTCGTGCTTCATCAGCCGACCCGTGAAAGAGTCAACATATCATCTCATGTTTGACCGCACCGTCATCTTTTCCCCTACGATGAATTCTAGTGTCATCTTCGAATAATAGCGGCCATGCATCTGCTCATTCCTAAGAAGATAATCTAATTTGAGGGGCAGAGCCAAATTATAACAAACTCCATAGTTCATGACATCAATTATTCCATGTCGGCCATTAAAGGAACCGTGCGGATGCATAAGATTTTTGAATGGGGTTCCCTCAATAATGTAATGGGATCCATTTTTGGACGAAGTTATAACTTCTCGGACAATGATAAGGAAGCACGTGAGCTGAGAACTATGGTGAAAGAAGGATACGAGATGTTGGGTATGTTCAATTGGGCTGATCATATTCTGTTTTTGTGATTCCTAGATATGTAGAGAATTAGAAAACGTTGCTCCAACATGGTTCCTAGCATGAAGGCCCTTAACATAAATATGGTTGAGTACACCATTGTTCGAATCACCAGGAAGATTATGCCCGACATGGAGGTAATCGAAGAAATGATAATAATGCAGTACCCACACAAAAATGCATCAAGTTGTCATACGACTCGGATGACAAATTATTTAACTATTCCACACCTATGGAGTAGTCGTTCATACGGGAATTATACCAACAGGAGTTATCTTACACCAAGCCATCATTGCAGGTCTTTTGGGTATATACAATTCTCAAGCATTTACGGTCGAAAAAAATGCCATGGCTTCAAACACAAGCTAACTCTGATCCCCATCGAAGAACTTCAGACATGATACCTTAGTTGGAACTTGATAAATTGGCATCTCCTCAGTTGCAACATGAAAAATCAGCGTCTTCTCCAACAAGACGAAGATTTGTTAGTGTGTTATTTTAGCTTCTGCTTCTCAACATTGGTGTCTATATGGAAAATTATTGGTTACAATTTTCGCCAATTAGGTGTCTCTATATTTATCATGAATTTGTCATTACAACTATTTTTTTCATGTTAATTGGAGCCACATTTCCAACAACTTATTTTTCTTGTGCATTTTTGGTAAATTGGTTGATGATAAGGAGAAAGTTTTGCATTATGGATTTCTTACTTGCTTACTCAAGGTAAAGAAAATATTGTTTCACGACATAGTGTTTCTAGAATAATATTGTATGTTGGAGCTTTGTATTATGTTTTTCTAGTAGCTAGGGGTACCTATGGTGGTAAGTCTATCTTTGCTTACTATCTTGAAGCATATTTCTGGCTGCGACAAACGACCCCTAACGATGCCAAGGTAATGTCATGGTGGTTATATCGAAGTGCAACAATGGGAATCAAAAATGTGAAACTTGAGCACTTGAAGGAAGTCTTTACAACTTCTCATTAGATGGTGAGGATTTACAAAGATAAGCCACCAGATAAGTTGTCATATTTCTACAAGGACAACCAGTAAGTGTACTACCTCGAGGTACATTTTTAGGCCATGCACTGTCACCCTCATATTTGGAACACAAGCATTACAAGATACCTCTATCCTCAGACCCTCATTCATCATGGTTATGGGTCACCCACAAACCCAAGGTTATGGTTCAACCACACAAAACCCTTTTCCAACAAAGTCCATTTTCTCGGCCACACATTGTCCACATCACAATTAGCTCACAAACATTACGGAAAATCTCTATCCTCGGATCTTCATTCATCATGGTTATGGGTCAACCACACAAAACCCTTGTCCTTGAAATCCATTTATTTTTCACATGTTGTCAATATCACAGTTGGCTCGCAAGCATTACAAGGTATCTCTATCCTTGGATCTTCGTGCATCATGGTTATGGGTCATCCACAAACCCTCGATTATGGGTCACCCACAAACCCTTGGTTATGGGTCAACCACGCAAAACCCTTGTCTTCAACAACACTTGGTCATCCACAACTCATCTTCAACAAAGGCTTCTCCAGAGGGAACTTCACGCAATGGGGACCATTGCTTCCTAAGGGGGAGGAATGATCTGAATAGAAATTTACCCATGGTAATGTAACTAAATGAAACCATCTCCACTCTCAATCCTTGGGATTTGCCAGAGACCACCTCAACCAAGGTCCTAAATCTATTAGCATCCAAAGCTCAGAAAAACAGGGAACCCACTACATCATGGTTATCCAGGAAATGGCATAAGGCAAGGTTGTACATGACTGTCAATCCAAGCAAATATCCATGCCAATGACAACAAAAATGACCAGCAAACCAATGCATGAACCATGCATTCAAATCCTAACAAGATAATCAAATATGCACATTGCTACTCCTTGGTTATTTTATGCCTTGATTGTTGTTGTTCCAACCTCCTTCTTGGTTGCCACATGAATTCCTCTTGCACTACTTGCTTCCTTTGTTTGTCTCTTGCTTGTGTGTTGCTTGTCTTCCTTGTGCTCCAAGTTCTCTAGTGTTCTCTCCTTCTTTTCCTTTCTTTTCCCAAAAAGAATGCTAGAATGTTCTCTCTCCAAGTTTCTTTTCTTTTTATTTTTCTTCATTTTCCCTTGCATGCATATTCTCTTACTATTTTTTATCATTTTCTTGTCTCTTCCTCTTCCCCACTTGATGAAGTGGCATTTCTTCATTTTCCTTTATTTATTTTTGCATTTGTGTCTCATGTCCTTGCTAGCTTGTAATAAATAATGTCATTATTTCATTTGCCTCTTGCTAATTCCAATTTCCATAGCCAATAAATAATTAATCATAAGTGGATCTCAATGTAATGTTTTTCCCCCTCATTCTGCTTGGAATACATGTCCCGTGACCTTGGTTTTTGTTTTTTTTCTTTTATAATGTCCATACATTATTTATTTACATGGAAATTTAACCCATGGTTGTTACAATAAGTTCTAACCCTCTCTAGCCATATCTCAGTCTGTCTCTATAAGCTAGTGTTGTCACCAAATATATATGTCATAGATGGTGGGGGTTCTTCCTGTGATCTTGACTCTATGGATATTGATTCAATTTTGGATAGAGTCCTTTCCGTGATGGAGAGCATGCAACTTGGGCATAATTCGAGGCAGGAGGTATAGGAGAAGGCGCGTAATTATTTGCAATTGATTTTCAACTTGACACTTGAGCTCATGCAAGATAAAATTCAACTTCAACATGAATTAAGGATGGAGATAACAACAATTCATTGCAAGCTCAAAAAGATGGAGGAATTGTACAATGTCGGGTTGCTATTTCTCCATAGGACCCCCAAGACAGAGGAAGAGTTAGTGAAGAAGCGAGGAAGGTCAGCCCAAGCTCCTGGCCACCCAGGTTAGCCTGTTTTGATGCTTAGCATCGTGTTATTAAATTTTGTCTACAATGTAATGCAGATATAACTTATATTTAGTAGACATCATTTTAGAATTATAGGTAAAATATGTCATAAGCTTAGACGGCATGTGATCTCGACCTTAGAATCTATAGTTTTGATGTAGCTAGATGAATTATGTAAGGGTTCTAGCCCGTACTCCAAATTTTTCCTCTTTAATAGAAACTTTCTAACCACTTCTTTAATATATATATATCTATATATATATATATATATATAAATATATTTATATATATATTGAATTTCATGGTTAAATGATTAACAATATCCATTTCATTGTGTAAATTTCACCAAAATCTGCAATACAATTTCAAGAGTTTTTGTTATTTAAAATACTTTTTTGAATGCATAAATGGATTCAACACCCTAGAAAACCCAGGCACTCGAATTTTACAGAATAAACAATTTAAACTCAAGTTTTTAAAACCAGAAAAATGGTCATGAAAAAAGGTCATTTCATCTATAAGTGAAAAAGGCCTTTCGGTTATAAGTTAGAGTACCCCATTTATAATTATTATATT